>CM057228.1:48139782-49389782 GCA_029891385.1 Erythroxylum novogranatense
ATCGGTTCTTTACTGTATCTTACAGCAAGTAGACCTGATATTTTATTCAGTGTTTGCTTGTATGCAAGGTTTTAGGCCGATCCTAGAGAGTCTCATTTTATTGTTGTTAAAAGAATTATGAGATATCTTGCAGGTACTACTGATCTTTGCTTAATGTTTGAGAAAGGTAGAGATTTCAGGTTAATCGGATATTGCGATGCGGACTATGACGGAGATAGAATTGAAAGAAATAGCACAAGTGGAGGATGTCACTTTCTTGGCGCAAACCTAGTTTCCTGGTCAAGCAAGAGACAAAGCTCGATAGCTCTTTCAACCGCCGAAGCAGAGTATATGTCTGCCGCAAGCTGTTGTTCACAGACGTTGTGGATCAAATATCAACTTGAAGACTATTCAGTTTGAGAAGAAGAGATTCCAATCTACTACGACAACACAAGTGCAATCAATCTGTCAAAGAATCCGATTCAGCATTATAGAGTGAAGCACATCGAAGTTAGACATCATTTCCTGAGAGACTATGTTCAGAGGAAGGTGGTGCATCTACAGTTCATCGAAACAGAGTTTCAGTGGGCAGACATCTTCACTAAACCATTGAGTAAAGAACGGTTCCAGAAGATCAGACGCAATCTTAACATGGTTATGTTAAGTAAACAGTCAGGCTAAAGGGACGTCAAAACTAATGGCGTCAGGAACAGTGAGTTACAGCTGGTAACTTCTCTGACAAGAAAGTTTTGGAGGGAAACGCCTCACGATCTTCGGAATCCCTATGATTCTAGAATACGCGTGATAAGACCCTTCAAATTGCCTGAAGTTGATATCATTGCGGTTACTCTCATCTCCAGATAGTTCATCTTGCTTTCAAAATTCTCTCAATTATCCTACCCTAGACGAAAAGCTAACCAGAGACAGTTTTCGTTCTAAAACAATGGAAGCAGCTATGATATTTGGAAGACATGTGGATTTCGAGTCATTGAGAAATGATGGTATGGACATAGAACCAGAGATTGTAAGAGCTGGTTGGAGGAATTTCTTCCAGGTTTGGGAACCAGTCTATACTGACGAGGTGTATGAGTTTTGGAAGAATGCTCAACTTGTAGACAACACTATCGTATCTTGATGAGCGATATATCTCGTTGTAAATCACTAAGGAGTTGATAAGGAAGGTGACTGATTGTCCATCGGTTGGTGAGACTCTGTCTACCAAGGCCGGTTGGATGTCTCAGGTGAGTATGAGAAAAGAAGATGTCAGAAGACAACTATATGGAGCCAATAACCCTTCGGAGAGGAAGACGTCGAATCTGGTCCCAAAAGCTAGAGTTCTTCATGCAATTTTGTTTAATTGCATTCTACCCAGAGTAGGGTCAAGGCATTTGGTGACTACCCTGGATGAACAATGCCTATTTTACCTACTGAATCGCAATCCCATCGATTTACCCTTCTTAATCTTTCACTATATGATCAAGGGGATGAAGGATACAAATAGCTATCCTTACGGTATACTTCTTACAAGGATTTTTAAGGAATCCGGAATCCTTCTCCACAGAGGAAATAGAAGGATTGTACCAGTAAAGAGTAAGATTGATTCAATCACTATACGGCGAATGGGTCTGAGGACCGTAGTTAAACAAGAAGCTGACTCTTCAAGGAGAACAAGAACTGAGGGGAGCGTGTCTCGAAGAAGACTCCCGCTTCAAGTTCTCCAACACAAGTGAGAATAAGATCACCTACAGAAGAAATAAGAAGACTGACGGGAAGACCGATGATGAAACGGACGAGTCCTCAAATCAAAGTAAGTCTACCTCGAAGGACAGAAGAAGGTGCGCCAAAAAGACAAGGAGAAAGTCTTTTAAGTGAAATTACGAAGAAGGCAAAGAGATCACCGAGGATTCAGACTCTAAGGCAACAAGAAGAGAAGATTGCTAGAGAGCAGAGTCAGCAAAACTCCTCTCAATCTCGTGCACCTAAAGTGACAAGGTCGTTAGTTTCTATTCTGGAAGAGGATACAGCCAAAAAAGCCAAAGAGACTAACAAGAAGAGAAAATTAGAATCTGAAAGAGAAAAATCTCAAGTTCAGAAATCTTCAAGACTGACTGAAACAGAAGACAAGACTAAGAAGATTAGTCGGAAGAAGATCGTCTCAACTGCTGAGGAGGTTAGTCGAAAGAAAGAAACCTTTGAAGCTGCTCAAAAAAAATTGAGCAGAGCACAGTTCAGGAAATCCCCATTGCTCAACAGGAGGAACCAGTGGAGGAAAGTCTGGTTCAGGATAATCCTATTGAAGCACAACCAGAGGCAACAGCAGAATCAGACTCGGATAATGATAAACCTTGTCTAATGATATACAACTATCATAAGTTTTTGAGAAAACAAAAGCTGAAGATCAAAGTGGTTCATTATGTTACCAGGACAACTGCTATCGCCATCGGTAGTCAACCAATGAAGAAGACAGTAGTTCTCGTACAATCTATGTCAATAAATAGTGACACATGGGACTTACTGAAAGAAGATGAAAAGATGTTCTACTATGCTTTGAGGATCTTTGCTCTGAAGCCATACCTACAAAATTCCTCATAGCGATGTACTATTTTTCGATCTTAAAAAAGACGGAAATAAAGATTGTACCGGATATCCAGCCAAGATATCATTTGGATTTGATTAAGGGGAAGTCAAAGCTATACCCTGAAGAAGTTCGTGATGATCTGTCCGCAGATCAAATTGAAGAAGAAGTGCGTAGAATTGATGATGCAAGCGCTTCGAATGAGAATGAAGATGAAGCTAGTTGCAGCCATACTGACAAGCAAGAAGACTGTCTAGTGGGGGGAAGAATAATAACAGGGACGTTTCTTGAGTTCCTTGTTCAGACGATTTTGCGTATCAGGCCTTTATTTGGTACACTGTCTATTGAAGCTGAAGGCATACCCCTACAAGAAAGACAGTTGTTGATGCTGCCTGCTCCGTTTGACTTAAATCTTCCTGAAGCTGATACATTTATTCGTCCACCAACTATTGAAATCAATGATGAATACATTCCTACCTCTGATGCTTATACTACGACAATTCCGATCACTCCTCCTTCAGCAAATGTTGATCAAGCCTCCTCTTCGATTGACTCACAAGAAGAACTCAGTAGATTACGCAGAGAAGTCAATGAGATCAAGGAGACGATGAATGATCTGAAGATGATGATGACAGAACTGTTGAAGAGTCATCATCGTTAATCATTTTTTATTATAAAAAATAAGGGGAGAAGAACATAAAAGAAGAAAATGAACAAGGGGAGAAAAGAATGAGTAGAAGAGAAGAGGATGTTCAGAATGTTCAATATAGAAGGTGTGACTGAAGCAGAAAAAAGAAAGGAAGAAGTCAAAGAAGAAGTTCTGCAGATAAGTTTTTTTGTTGTTCTTTTCAAAACATTGTATTTTGTTTTCTTTTGTATATAATTTGTTATCATCAAAAAGGGGGAGATTGTTAAGTCCAAATGACTTTACTTAGATATGATTTTGATGTATAACAAAAGAACAAAATAAATAGTAAAGCAGACGCAGACGCAGACGCAGATGCAAATAGTAAAACAGACGCAGACGTATATGCAAATAGTAAAGCAGACGCAGACGCAGATGCAAATAGTAAAACAGACGCAGACGCAGATACGAAATAATGAAAGCAGACGCCGACGCAGACGCAGAAACACAGACGATAAAATACAGACGAAGAAAAACAGATGCGGATTTCAAAAAGAAGATGAAGGAGTCAGTTCGAATTAGTTACAGAACTCAACTGAATAATCGTTTCTTTAAAGATTCAAGAAACAAGAATCAAGAAGCAGTTACAGGCGAAGGCTATAAATACAAATCAAAGTCGAAGATTGCAAAGTTAGCCAAAGTTAGAAAAAGTGAGCAAAATTTAGCAAAAAAGCATTCTGTTCAAATTAGCTGAGAGCTATTTTACTGTAACAAGTGTGCAAACACTTTTCTGAGAAAAAGTAGTACAGATAGCCTGCAGAGGCTAAGTGTGAAAGAATACTGGTTGTAGAGACCTGAAGAGGATCGCAAAGAATACTTGCAACATTGGAAGAGATAGTGGAAATCTCATAAAGAACTCTGAGGACTGGACGTAGCCCACAGTTTGGGGTGAACCAGGATAAATCTCTGTGTCCATAACTCTCACTCTCTATCTCTATTTTTAGATTCAAGTTTTATCAATACTTAAACAAAGTTTTCAAAAGTTTTGATTAATTAGAATCTATGTTCAGTAAGGAATTTTATTTCTAACAAACAGTTTTGAAAGATTTTTTTTTTCAAAAAGGGGAATACACAATTCAACCCCCCCTTCTTGTGCATCCTATATCGTTTTATAAGTATTGTATTAACGTGTGATTCACTTCATGATGCATGTAATGCAGTTCAACCTAGAGGTATCTATGTTTCACACCACATTTCGACAGCATCAGGAAGTAAATTCGGAGTTTCAATCGCAGATGAAAACTTCATAGTAGTTGGGAAAGTGTAAGAAGGACAGTACAGAAGTATCATAGTTGAAGGTATCAATTTCAATTTAGAAACCTTTGTGCATTTGGTCATGCATTTCAGACCTTTAGGTTTCATACCTTCAGTCAAGGATGTGTTATATCTACTTGGGCAGCCAATTCTGAAACTACCTAGACCTGATGATCTTGATATTCCAGAAGGAAATCAAACCTTTAGATCTCCCACAATCAAAATCATAGATTCAGGCATTTTGCCTTTAGAAGCATTTGTTGCTAAAAACCTCCATCCACCTAGTGAAATACAACAAGATTCTACTATTAATTCGGAGTTCTTAAAGCATTTCATGAATTGGAAGGAAGTCAATCACAGACAGAAGGCCATCCAGGACGCTTTAACAAAAGAAATTGAGGAAATTCATACTAAAGTTGATGACTTGGGTGACTTAGTGGCTGATCTTCATGAGGAAGTAGCATATCTACGGGTTACTATTGCAGAAGACCTCAAGACGATCCACACTGACATGCAACATATGTTTTCTGAAATTATGTAGCTTCTTATTGATTTTTTTAATTAATAACAAATAAGGGGAGAAGAGAAGAAAATAGAAAGAAGAGAAGATAGAAATTTTTTGTATATCATATATTTTTCTTGTCTCGTTATTCATCTGAATATTATTCGTCTATACATCTAAATAATATTTTATCTTTCTAAAATTATGATTATTTGTTATCATCAAAAAGGGGGAGATTGTTAAGTCAAGTAGACTTCACTTCTATTAATTTTGGTGACAACCAAATAATAATAATCTTAGAAATATATGAACTGTATTGATCAGTTTATTAAGTGTGCAGAAAAATGTAAGTAACACTTAGTCGTCCCAGACGATACACGCCATCGCTGCATTTAAGTGAAACAATGATGAAGTGCAAACAATGTATTTAAGCGCAAATAATGCATAAAGCACAAATAATGTACGAAGCGTTAAATAATGTATAAAACGCAAATAATGATTTGAAGCGAAAACAACAGATGAAGTGATAATATTAGATGATACAAAAAGGAAGATACTCTAGAATGTTAGACAGTTAGTTAGTTGGAGTTAGTTACAAAACTCAACTAAATAACAGTCTCTTGAAGATTCAAAAAGCATCTTTCAAGAAGACAGTGGAGACTTAGGCTATAAATACTAGTCCTAGTCAAAGACTAAAATATTTTTTTGCTTACAAGAGAGAAAACTATGATTGCACAATACTTAGAAAAAATTCTGTATTCAAAGTACAAAACAAAAGAGCTAATCCTACTATAACGTAAAGCTCAAGATATCTTTCTTAGAGAGAGAAAGAAAAGGCTATAGCCTGGAGAGGCTAAGATAGCAGAAAGAATACTTTGTCAAAGAGACCTGAAAAGGCTTTAGAAGGGAAGAAAGAATACTTGAAAAAGTTAAAAAGTATAGTGAAATCTCATACAAACTCTGAGGACTGGACATAGCTCAAAGTTTGAGGTGAACCAGTATAAAATCGCGACGTCTATTCTCTAACTCTTATACTTTAATTTTTTTGTTGTTAGACGAGTAGATAAAGTTACTTGCGATTTCAATACTTATCAATTTTTAGTAAAGTGTTTTTGGTATTCATCTGATAGTTGTAAAGATATTCAAGAAATCTCAAAAGATTAACAATTTCGAAAAGATTACACAATTCAACCCCCCTTCTTGTGTATTTTGTATACTTTACGTGATTCCTATATTAATAAGTGATTTACTTCAGTTAGCATATTTAAGGAATTTTCACAATCAAATGAAATATAGATTCAATTGATTAATGAAATCATCATTGCATAAAAGTCATAAGGGAGTTGAAGTCCACGTAGCATTATTTTTTTTATTATTTTCTAGTATAATCCTTATTCTCGTCAGTCAATTGTGTTGATTCATTTAGTTTATTATTTTAATTTTAAATTTGATCAATTTTCATCACAATAATTTGTTAGACTAGATAATAGAAAGATGATAAGTATTAGTAATTCTAGTCCTTATAGGATTGACTTATACTTGTCAGTGCGAGCTATAACTATATCGCACACTTACGTTTAGAACTATAAAATCACATTAATAAGCATACTTGGACCAAGCAAATCTTACTAATATGTCACCCAACTAATCTCTTAAATATGACCTAAACCTAAAATACCTAACCAAAAGCCAATTCAAAACCTTAGAATTAACATAGAAGATCGTCAAAAATGATCAAGCAAAACATCATTTTCAATATCTAATTTACTGTCAATAAATAAGGAAAAGTTAGACACATACTAATCACAAATCTATAAATCAAAAACATAAAAATCCTTGACATTAACTTCTTCAAACCCTTACTAAAAACCTAACTTCCCTCTCTTTACAAATCACCTAAGTTGTTCCATAAAAACCCAAAAGTAGAAAGCATAAAAGTTGTAACCAAAGAAGCCATATCATTGAGAAAGAAAGCTTGTTTCTAGGTAGAAACCCTTGAACCGCATTGTAATCAATTCCAATGCTTTCATATAAGAACTTGAATTAAAGAAACCTAATGCCTTAAAACTAACTTTTTTATTTACATTAGTAATGATGTCAGAGAGCAACATAATAAGTAAGAGGCAATAATCTTATTAAATAAAGATAGTCTATGAGAGCTTTTTGTGCTCTTTCACAAGAAGCGATTTGTAATTACAAGCGATTTTTTAAGAGAGATGGAAGCTTCAAGAGAGAGGTGAAATGGCGGGAAAACAAGATAGGGAGAGATCTGAAGTAAAATTTATAGATTTTCTTTCTAAAATTTGATTTTGAATTAGTTATGGTTTGGGTTAATTATGTCCAAATTGAGTTTTTAGTCGAAGAGAGGGGGTTATTTTGAAAATTTTAAAACTATAAAGAGTTTCTCCAATAACTTTAAATATTAGGAGATTATTTTAAGTGAATTAAATCACAGAGAAACACCATGTCTTTTGCTCACTTATAATGTTTTTCAATCATAATTTCCTTCAAATATGAGATTTGACTCCCACCTCCTATATGTGATGTTACAATCTTCACTCTCAAATCCTTAGTATCTTTATTATATTTTAATCCAAAATTAAGAATCTTCTCTTTTTCTATACGAAATTAGTTAATTCCTAAACCTCCTAATTAGTAATTTAGAATATTTTCCCTTTTTTAATTTGAAATTGTTTTTATTTTTTTACCCCTTTGACTATAAGCTTATGAAAACTCCTTCATTACTCACAACCTCGTTGTTGGTGATACTCCTCACCCTTATCATCTTTGGGTAATATATGCCTAACAAGTTTTATATGGTCCCTCTTTGACTCAATATTACCATTTGTAATAGGTCAAGTCCAAACTAGCCCAAAAAAAAAACTCTATTTCAAGCTTAATAAAACCAGTACTCAAAATAACTAGTTAAGATTTTATAGGTTTATTCTTCAATCTCATTAAGATTTGATTTTGTTCTTTACTGTTCTTAAATTGATTTATGTTAGTATATTAATTCATGCTTGATTTTATGTATTTAAGATTGATAAATCCTTTGTATGAATTGATCTAGCATAATTGAAAAGAATTGTCTGTAATCCTAAAGATAGATTGACATAAATCTTCTAGAGGGTTAAAGCTAATAGAAAAATTTGTAAATTGGTTAATACAATTTAAGGCAACCTTTGTAAGTGTTTTTTAGTATATAACATTCTACATTCAATCATTTGCAAGAGATTTGTGGGAAAGTTCTTATTAAGAGCTTTAAGAGAGTTCTTGAGTAATCTTATCGTAAAGTAATTCGAGGAGGAAGTAACTCAAGTCCTTGTATTGATTATTATGAATTAGTCTAAGGTTGACTTTTATCATATCTCTCATTTTTCTTATGTAATTGATTTGTGCTAAATACTTGTGTGGTGAGAGTACGAATGAAACACTTAAATATAAGTAGTATGACACATTCAAAAACAAATGGACTTATTGGTCAGATATTACGAAAGAAGGCTAAATTAGGCTTTGAAAATTAAATTTGACTGCCACACGAGGATATCAATGATGTTTTATCTAATTCTAGTATGCTCGACAAAATCTTTGTCATCTACAATGTCACACCTCGTTCTCATCATCTTTAAAGATATCGGTCTATAATTTTTAGTCTAACTGCAACCCAATAGCTTATTGATGGAAGTCTGAACTAATATCGGTTATCTTAACGTGAGTCTAGACTAAATCATTATTTAAAAATAATTTATATGAATTGATTAGTAATCTTTTATATAGATGTATTAATTATAGTTATTTGTAAAAAATGCAAACTTTGCATAATTTAGTAATAATAACCCAAATTTTAAAAGTAGTATTAAAATATTTCAACTTTTAATTTGTAACAAAATAGTCCAATCTTAATTTCTCCGTTAATGTTTGAAGTGGCTACTTATATTTGATTAAAATTTTGACACATAAATGTCATGTGCTCTCTTTTCCACATAATTATTTAATAAATTTGAAAAATAAAAATCTTAATATTGAAAGGACCATTCTCCTCGTTAAGTTTTACATCGATTTTTCTTGTCCCAGTTAGCAGTCTTCGTCTCTCCAATTTGTCAAAAGATGATAACAGATTAAAGACTTTTGGGTCTAGGTACGTGCATACTTGAAAAGGCAAAAATCACTTTAACTACTACAGTGTTTCGTACGATTTAGATTCGAAATCCATCTTGTGATTACGCACTCTTCAATATTGAAATTATCTAAAACTGATGGACAGCATCATTACAACCGTTTTTGTTAATGGTAAGAATCAACAATGCCTTTACAACACAGCCAGAATGTTGAACAATGCCATAAATGTCTGATGATTCTGTTAATCTTCGGCAAATGCCGAACTTTAATGTCAGATTAGATAAATTAAATTTATTTTTAATTTTATAATTAAATAATTTGTATTTATAATTCAAGATTAACATTTAATAAAATATCATAATCGCTAAAATATTAAAAATATTAAAGTATTTTGACTATTCTTTGTGTGTGTAATTTTTTTATGTAATTTAAGTTCTTTTATTACATAATATTTTGATTAGATGTAGGATATAAAACTAATGACCTGTTTGACAAACAGCTGATTGCATTAGCTGTTAACTGATTCTATCCGTTGTTAACCAATAGCTGATTCTCTCAGTTAATTTAACTAGCGGATTGTATTATCTGTTTGATAGAAATGTTTGATAAAATTAGATGTTTAATATTACCTGCTTATGTATAAAATGATTTATAAGGTCATAACTTTAAAAATATATAAAGGTATGAATATTATATATCTTAATATTTAGTTGAATATTTTATAGGAATTTAAATTTTAAATATTTCATTCTACAAAAATTAAGTTTATAAAATAATAATAATAATTAACTTTAATAAAAGATAGAACATTTAATAATAATAATAATCATCATCAGTGATATTGATATTTATTATTTAATTAGTTTTACTAATTTGAATTAAACTATTTTAAGAAAATAAATATATAAATACTATTTTATCATCGTAATATTGATATTTATTACTTAATTTAAAATTATTTGATGTCTTAATTTAAAATGAGTAATAGAATTAACTTGTGAATATTATTAAAAATTATATAAAATTGTAATATATATATATATATATTTAAAATATTATATTATAACAACAGTTTTATTAAATTATTATTTGTTTATATATAATAATTTAAGATAATTATAATTCTTTTGGTGATAAAAGAATTATTAAATTATTACGCACAACAAGAATCATAATTCAAGGATTGAATTTGGTTTGATGTATCGTTCTAACTCCAGAGGATGCATACGTACAGTGAGATCAAATTTCTTTCAAGTGGCTTATATTCATTTCGGTTCTAAATATTATTGTACAAACGAAATTCGAATTCTTAAACTGTAAGAAAACACTTGTATGATAACAGTCTTGACCTCCATCAAAACGTCCACATGCTTTTACTTCAATATATATGTATAGTTATATATATTGTTTTGTTATGTTCACACTAGTTGTATTACTGTACAGTGTTGTGTTCACACTATGAAAAGCGTTTTGCTGAAGCTTTGCCCGAAACAGCGGTGACATCAATGGGTCCACTTCCCACAGCTGCAGGTGGCTATATCCCATGCTTTTGGACACTTTATTTGGCCACTAAATCTTCTCTTTCCTGACTCAGTGATCTCGGACAGTTCCTGTATTCTGTGTCTCCCTTTCTTCTCTGTTTGAGCAGAGTTATTCCTACTCTGTTGCTTACAGCACAAAGAACATGGAAGGCGAGTATAAGAAGACCCCCAAGAGGCCAGAGGTGAGAATTCCTCCTCCGAGAGGCCAAATTAAGGTAAAGATATTCAAGAAATTGACAAACAAACTGAAATCTTTAGTCTCGGTGGGAAAGAAAGGTTGATGATGGCAAGAGCTCTGCATTTCAAGCGCGTCACTTCAGATTTTTGATCATATTGTAGAGAATCGGTCAATTCATTTCCTTGTTATTAGCTTTATGTTAGTTAAATTAACATAGTAGCATATCTTGGGGTTGGCTACTAGCTACACTGCTTGTAATTACCATAAAAGAATGATCTTGGTTCTGTAGGGATATAGCTAGGTGTCAGAATGTCAAGACATTCTTGGTTCAGTTGTTGGTTTCTTCTGTATGTTATCATTTTATCACGGAAATGAGAACTCAGATACAGAAATACATAAATTCTTCACTTGTGAAGTCCAGTTGAGTAAAGGATGTAGATTGGGGCTTGTTTTTCGGTACATTAGAATGAGTACTTTCCCTGTTTCTTATGTTCAGTCCTATGTTTGTGTAAAAGAAGTTAACAAGTTTATTTGGGATCTGGATTTTAATAGTATACTTTCAATAATGTCATGTTCTTTCTTCTCATTTCTTTGTTTTCTTGGGCACTTGTGCTGGTTGCCAAAAATTTGGTCAATGCTTGGACATGGGAAATAGAAGACTACATTAAAAATATCCTTTCATTGAATTCGATGAATAACGAAACGTTTGGTGTGCACGTGTGGTTTAAGCCTTAACTGCAAAAAAAAAAGTTTCTTTAGTTGAAATTTATCAAGGACAGCTGGAATGATACACTTTCCAGTTAGTTTGCCGGAAACAATTAGCAGTTGATTGCCGTAGCCGGTACAATAAACTTAATTTGCTGACAAATGAGCACGTTTGATCAGATAACAGCTTCAAGTTCTGTCTTTTTCTGATATATTGATGTTTGCTTTAGCTAATCCCAGCCTCCTTTTTCTGGCAAGCACTCGACAGGACAGGGAAAGAGAATGTTGATGGACAGGTAGTATCTGTCGGACGCTTTACAACACAACATAATACTGTGTTCACATTGGCTCCATATGCCCGCGGCCATCCAATCTACATGGAGCACGACCAGTGAAGTTATCCATTTCTCTCTTCGGTGATTTCCAAAGATCATTTCTTCTCACCCCTTTTCCTCTGAATCTAGCATTCCGGTGTTTTTTCACAAACACAGGATTGGTAACCAAGAGAGGAACAAAAGTTATGGCCTTCCAGATAAGAGAGGTCAAATCAAAGACATTGTTGAATCTGTCAAAGCATATGGGTGAACAATCTTTGTCCTAATTGATTACTACACGCTCTGAAATCCTGGACTTGTTTTTTGTCCTTCAAAGTATCAATTGTACAAGAGTTGCATTATAACTAAACTTTTAATGAAAAGTGAACAGTACCGCTAATAAAACTTGATCAATCTGGAGTTTTGGGCACACATCCCAAAAGCTTGATAACGCAATTTCGTCCAGAGTATGTAGACCAAAATGGATATATTACCTTTTCCAGGAAATGATGTCAATTTCGAGCGGCCTTTTAGGCTTTCTGATGGCATGAAAGGGAAAAAAAGAGAGTAAGTAATGCTGTTCAGTGGTGGCCCATTCCCTTGATCTTCATTCTCGTCTTTTCGTGAATGAGTATTCTCTAAGCTAGTAGTTGTACTTACAATGAAACCATTGATTGTCTTTAGATTTGGTAATTGTGACAATCTTGAAAGTAGAAAACTATTGAATCACGGCTCTTTTTCAAGATACAAATATGCTTTGAAGCCATGGAAATGAGTTCAAAACTAAAATCTATGTAATGATTCGTAGAACCAAATAGTTTATGAAGAGTCATTTCCTATTTTTGTTTGCATTTCATATCAGCTGTAATGGTTGAAAATATTGTTGACTAAGTCAGCTAAATTGAATTGAACTGAAGATGCGGTTGAAAAAGTTGTGGTACCAGTGACGGCAATGAAAGTCCTAGGTGGGTCCGCTGAGATGCCCATTTCATATTCCATTCAAACATCGGAGACACAGGTGACGAGTTTCAGACGTAAGCGGACCCAAGCCATCCCCCGTCACGTTTTCGCTTTTGACTACCTTGGCATTTTCTTCGGGTTGGAGCACCCTGTTAGCTGCTTATATTTTACAGCTGTACATACATAATTAGTGTTTATTTGGTTATTAATCAGTTATTAGACTAGTTAGCCTAGATTCTATTCTTGATTATTCATTAGCCGTATTCCTTTGTATATATACCTTGTATTTGCTACTTTTCTTTAATAAGAAAACCGTATACACATTTCCACATGGTATCAGAGCTAATCTTCCGCTTTCTTCTTTTCTTGACTATTGAAATCTAACTCTGTTCTTGAGCTTTTCCAGAATCTTCCGCTTTCTTCTTTTCTTGACTATTGAAATCTAACTCTGTTCTTGAGTTTTTCCAGCTCCTGTTATCCCTTTACTATGGCAGATCCATTGCCTTCTAGTCCTTATTACATTCACCCGAATGAAAATCCAGCTTTAGTACTGGTTACCCCACCTCTCTCTAGTTCTAACTATCATACCTGGGCTCGAGCTATGCGGATGGCGCTTTTATCGAAGAACAAGCACAAATTCATTGATGGATCGATCGTTGCTCCGGCGGCTACAGATCCGATGTATTCTCACTGGGAACGTTGTAACAACTTGGTGATTTCCTGGTTACAACAATCTATTTCTTCTTCGATTACTAGCTCGATTTTGTGGATTGATTTTGCGTATGAGATTTGGAATGACTTGCGTGAACGTTTCTCCCAAGGAGATCTCTATAGAATTTCTGATTTACAAGAAGAAATATATGCTTTCAAACAACATGACAGATCTGTTACGGATTATTTTACTGAGTTGAAGGTCTTATGGGATGAGTTGACTCAGTTTCGTCCTCTCCCTGTTTGCATTTGTCCTACACCTTGTTCTTGTGGAGTTCTGCTCACGGTGAAACATTATTATGATCAAGATTATGTTATTCGCTTCTTGAAAGGTCTTTCTGCTCCTTTTGCTACTGTGCGATCTCAGATTATGCTTATGGATCCACTTCCTTCTATCAACAAAGTCTTTTCAATGGTGATTCAACAAGAACGGCAGTTGAATGTTGATTCACCAGTGTTTGTTAGTAGCACTGTTAAACGTGCTGTTTCTCCCAAACGTTCTTCTATTACTCGTTATGGTTACGGATCCGGTTACGTCGACCTGAGGAAGTGCACATTCTGTGGTCGTGAGAGACACACCGTTGAGACTTGTTTTTTGAAGAATGGTTTTCCCAATGGTTACAAGCAAAAAGGAAAGTTTCATAAGGTTCATAATATTTTTGTTGATGATGAAGATGAGTCTTCTCCTACTGAATCAATTGCTGTTACGCCAGTTGCTAACTCAAATAGTTCGAGTGTTGCTTTGACCCAAGAGCAGTACTCTCAGCTCATTGCTTTGCTTCAGAATCAATCATTTACTTCCACTCCTTCACCTCATGTCACTAATCATGTGATGACCAATTCCCTTGCATCTAAGCCTGAAGGTAACTGTTTCTCACTTTTTACTCCTACTTCATGGATAATAGATACTGGTGCTACAGATCACATCACTAATTCCTTAGCCTTTTATGCTGCTTACAAACAAATTTCACCCATTCGAGTTACTTTACCTAATGGCACCAAAGTTTTAGCTACTTTTTCAGGCACTGTTTTCTTTAGCAAAGATCTTTTTCTCACTGATGTTCTCTACATACCTGGTTTTGCCTTTAATCTTCTCTCTGTTACTCGGCTTACATCTTGCTTACCTTGCTTTCTCACTTTTCAACTTTCAACTTGTTGTATACAGGCTTTGCCATCGAGGAAGATGATTGGTACAGCTAACGAGAATCATGGCTTATACATCCTGGATCTTCCTCCCAAAACCTTTTCATTTTCTGCCTCTGTAGCTACTGTCATACCTCAAAACCTTTGGCATCACAGACTTGGTCATGTTTCTGATTCTAGGCTCAAACTTTTCAAGCCTTACATACCAGATTTACAATTTTCTAGTAATGCTGCTTGTGATACTTGTCACTTCGCCAAACAAAAGAAGTTACCATTTCCAGTCAGTTTTACACAGTCCAATAAAATTTTTGATATTGTTCATGTTGACATTTGGGGACCGAATTCAATTATTTCTATTCATGGTCATAGATATTTTTTAACCATTGTTGATGGTTATAGCCGTTATACCTGGATCATTTTGCTGAAACACAAATCTGAGGCTCGTACTCATGTCCAAAATTTCTTTTCTTTGGTTGAAACTCAATTTGAAACAACCATCAAAACCATACGAACAGATAATGGCGCTGAATTTGCTATGCCAGATTTTTATGCTCATAAAGGTACTATTCATCAAACATCATGTGTTGAAACCCCTGAGCAAAATGGACTTGTTGAACGTAAACATCAGCACATTCTAAATATTTCCCGAGCCTTGCTTTTTCAGTCCTCTACTCCAAAATATTTTTGGGGTTATGCAGTTTTGCATGCAGTCCACATCATTAACAGAACACCCACACCAATTTTAACAAATACCACTCCCTTTGAGGTCTTATATAACACCAAACCTGATTTTTTCAATCTTAGAGTTTTTGGTTGTCTTGCATATGCTTCTACTCTCCTTGCCAACCGTCATAAATTTGATTCTCGAGCTCGGAAATGTGTTTTTCTGGGTTATAAACCCAATGTCAAAGGGTATGTTCTTTATGATACATCCACTAAAGCCATATTTGTTTCCAGAAATGTTACCTTTCATGAAAACCTCTATCCCTTTTCCACATTGTCATCGACTACTTCTCCTCTCATCCCACACATCTTTGAACCCACTGTTTTGTATGATTCATCTGCTTCTTCCCCTTCTCCTTCACTCCTTTTACCCTCTTCTTCTGCCTCACCTTCTTTACCATCTCCTGCTCCACCTTCTTCCTCCTCCAGACCAGTTCGAACCCGAAGACCACCCAGTTACCTGCAGGATTATGACTGTTCCAATGCTGTTATCAATCATCTTCCAGGTACTTCTCCTCATTCTCTTGCTTCTGTTTTTACTTACAATAATTTATCTGTCTCCCATTTACATTATTCGCTTGCTATATCTGCCACCAATGAGCCGAAAACTTATGCCCAAGCCGTCAAACATCCTCACTGGAGAGAAGCAATGAATGCTGAATTACTGGCTCTTGATCAAACCAAAACTTGGGTTATCACTGATTTACCACCTGGTAAGACACCAATTGGTTGCAAGTGGGTTTTTCGGGTGAAGCACAAGGCAGATGGTTCGATAGAACGATATAAGGCTCGTTTAGTAGCAAAGGGTTACACCCAAACTGAAGGAGTTGATTACTTTGATACATTTTCTCCTGTATGTAAAATTACAACTGTTCGTTTGCTGCTAGCTATGGCTTCTTCTCATAAATGGCATCTACAACAACTAGATGTCAATAATGCATTTCTTCATGGGGATTTGACTGAAGAAGTATATATGCTGCTACCTCCTGGCCTGGAAACTGCCGATACAACCAAGGTTTGCAAACTTCAAAAATCTTTGTACGGTCTCAAGCAAGCAAGCAGACAATGGTTTGCAAAATTGACTTCAGCTCTTCTTTCCTTGGGTTACAAGCAATCTGCCTCTGATTATTCTCTGTTTATCAACAAGACAGATGCTTTATTCACATTTCTTCTAGTCTATGTTGATGATGTAATCTTGACTGGCAATGATCTTACTGAAATTGATAAAGTGAAAGCATATCTAGATGCAGCTTTCAAGATCAAAGATTTGGGTGATTTGAAGTTTTTTTTGGGCCTTGAAGTTGCACGAACAGCTGCTGGAATTCACTTATATCAACGGAAATATACTCTTGATATATTGCATGATTTTGGATTCATTGATTGTAAGCCTGCAAAGACCCCTTTGGTAGCTAAATCTACATACAAGCTTAGAGGAAATGATGCTGAGTTGCTACCAGATTCAACAGATTACAGGAAGCTTGTTGGTCGATTGCTCTATCTCACTTCCACACGTCCAGACATTGCCTTTGCTGTCCAACAGCTAAGTCAATATCTTGACAAACCAACCTTTTCACATTTGCAGGGAGCACATCGTGTTCTACGATACTTGAAAGGAACTCCAAGTCTTGGTCTTTTCTATTCTGCTTCCTCCTCATCCACCCTTCGTGCTTTCAAATGATGTTGATTGGGCAGTTGCCTGACTCTGACGTTCGATGATCGGATTTTGCATCTTTTATGGTGATTCTTTGATTAGCTGGAAAGCAAAGAAGCAGACAACAGTCTCACGCTCATCTTCTGAGGCTGAATACAGGGCATTGGCTTCAACTACTTGTGAAATACAGTGGCTGCAGTATCTTTTGACTGATCTTCATCATCCTGTTGCTGCACCTACTGTCCTTTATTGTGACAACAATTCAGCTTTACAGATTGCAACAAACCCAATTTTTCATGAAAGAACGAAACATATAGAGATTGATTGCCATATCATTCGAGAAAAAGTTGCAGCTGGAGTAATTCATCTTTTGCCATGTTCTTCTTCCTCTCAATTGGCAGACGTGTTCACCAAATCATTGGCAGTGAAACCTTTTGAGATTAACATTGGCAAGCTTGGATTGCTCAATATACACAATCCAGCTTGAGAGGGGCTGTTAGCTGCTTATATTTTACAGCTGTACATACATAATTAGTGTTTATTTGGTTATTAATCAGTTATTAGACTAGTTAGCCTAGATTCTATTCTTGATTATTCATTAGCCGTATTCCTTTGTATATATACCTTGTATTTGCTACTTTTCTTTAATAAGAAAACCGTATACACATTTCCACACACCCTCTTAGGATGTGTCTAATCGAATTTGTGTAAATTTTACATAAATATATTAGTAAAATTTAATATAATAAAATAAAATTTGATTAACTGAGTGTTTAATCTCATTTTTTTCACCCAGACTAGAGCCAATATTTTGTATTTTGTACTCTGCAAATCAATTTGGCACATCAATTGAAAAATAATACCTTCCCAATTTCTGGTACTAGCCTATATTGATCTTTTTGACGATTACAAGCCGGTATAACTAGTATTAAATATTGGTAAAATACACAAAATTTTAAACAATAGGATTAAATTAAAAATTTGGAAAAATTTTAACCTAGTTGTCGAAGCCTTCTTCCTCAGCATGCCCTCTCCCATTTTGGCCTCCTCTCTCTCAAATCGCAACTCTCACACTCTATGGCCGTCCTTTCAATGGTATCTCCCCCATTTTATTGTTTTAACTGTGGTGTATGAGGACGACGACAAAGTATAGCTTGAAACTTTAGTTTTTTAGGCTTATAGATGGACTTCATGCCTATATATCTTTTCATCATTTTATATATTTTAAAATTTTTGTTAAATTTGAAGTAAATTTTATATTGTAAAATTAAAATTTTATCAATTTTAGTTTAACTTAATTTTTGTTGTTAACTAATTTTCTCATGAAATATAATTAATATGACAAAGTCATTTATTTTTTTGTAAATTTATAATTATAATTATGATAAGATTATTTTATTCACAAAAATAAGAATTATTATAAGAATAAATTGAATACATATTATTTTCTTTACTTTCAATTTAAATGTGTTAGGATTTTGTTCAGTTGTTTTGTACTCAGTCAAATAAATCCCTATCTTTTAGGGATATTACGTTTGTTTTGATCTTAGAAGATCAGGCACGTTTTTTTTCTGTTTTGTAAGGCTATATATATATATATAGCCAAGAACGTTTAATAATCGAAATATTGGATTCCTCCAAATTGCTTTTTGTTTACTCTTTACTATTGTTTTAACATTTGGTATCAGAGCCTCCTCACGGGGTTTGTGATAAGTAGAAGCAGTAGTCTTCTACGAGTTATTTGTAACCATGTCAACAAAGAGTTCCTTTGTCCAACCAGCAGTACCAAAGTTTGATGGGCACTATGGTTATTGGGCGATGCTCATGGAGAATCTTTTTAGATCGAAAGAGTATTGGGGCTTGGTAGAAAATGGGATTTCTGCAGCAGCAGAGAGTATGACTATGACAGAAGGGCAGAAGAAGAACATTGAAGATCAAAAACTGAAGGATTTGAAAGCCAAGAATTATCTGTTTCAAGCATTAGATCGAACAGTTCTGGAAACAATTCTCAACAAAGATACGGCAAAAGACATATTGGATTCTATGAAGCAAAAATATCAAGGCACGACACGAGTCAAGCGTGCACATTTGCAATCTCTTCGCAAGGAGTTTGAAGTTCTTCACATGAAGACAGGAGAAACCGTGAATGAGTACTTTGCTCGAACCCTTACCATTGCTAACAAGATGAAAGCAAATGGTGAGAACAAAGGAGATGCTGCAGTTGTTGAGAAGATTTTGCGATCTCTGGCTCCAAAATTTGATTATGTTGTGTGCTCCATAGAAGAGTCTAAGGATACAAGCACACTAACCATTGATGAGCTACAAAGCAGTCTGTTGGTGCATGAACAACGTATGAGTTGTCATGTGGAAGATGAACATGCGTTACAGATTTCTCATGGAGATCAATTTAGAGGAACAGGTCGTGGTAGAGGTAGAGGAGGTCGTGGCAGAAGCGGACAACATTTTGACAAAACTATGGTGGAATGCTATAACTGTCACATGCTTTGGCACTTTCAATGGGAATGTCAGACCAAAAAGGAGGCCAACTATGCAGAGACCAATGACGAGATGCTGTTGATGGCGCTTGTAAAAACAAACGCTGCCAGTCCTGAAGACACTTGGTTTCTTGACTCATGATGCAGCAATCATATGTGTGGAAAGAAGGAATACTTCTTTGATTTTGATGGATGCTTTCGAGATTCTGTGAAGCTAGGAAACAATTCCAGTTTGATTGTGGCAGGAAAGGGCAATGTACGGCTGCAGATGGATGGCATGGCACACATCATCACAGGTGTGTTTTTTGTACCAGAGCTGAAAAACAATCTGTTGAGTATTGGGCAGCTGCAGGAAAAGAGCCTTGCCATTTTGATTCAAGGTGAAAAATGTAAGGTGTATCACCCTAAAAAAGGCTTGATTATGAACACAATGATGACTACAAATCGGATGTTTATTTTACATGCTGTATCACGTCCTATACCATCTGCATGTTACAACACAATTACAGAAAATATGGTGCAGCTTTGGCACTGTCGATATGGACACCTAAGCTTTAAAGGCTTGAAGACTCTTCAGCAGAACAAGATGGTGCATGGATTACCACAACTTCAATCTCCATTAAGGCTATGCAAGGCTTACTTAGTTGGAAAACAACAACGAGATCCGTTTCCAAAGAAGATCCGTTGGCAGTAAGAAATATGACGCCAGAGGAAGCATGGAGTGGGATCAAACCATCAGTTGAGTACTTCAGAGTTTTTGGTTGTATTTCTCATGTTCATGTACCAGACAGTACTCAAACCAAGCTAGATGATAAGAGTTTGTGATGTGTTTTGTTGGGAGTCAGTGAGAAATCAAAGGCTTATCGACTTTATGATCCACTATCCCAAAGGATCATTATAAGCAGAGATGTAGTGTTCGAAGAAGACAAGAGTTGGAATTGGGATAACAGGTATGCAGAGCATGTTGTGTGCGACTTGGAATGGGGTGAAGAGGAAGAAGTTTCTGTTGTTGAAATTGCAGAAGACAAAGAATCAGAATCAGTTGATGACGCCACAGAGGAGGCCTTGTTGTCCTCTGATCCTATGCCTGAAGATACTTCTTCATTTCAAGGAAGGATTAGAGTGCCACCAGTATGGATGAAGGAATATGACGCAGGGGAAGGGCTCTCTGAAGAGGAAGCTAATATGATCATGTTTACAGCCATTGTTACTGATCCTATTCACTTTGAGGATGTAGTAAAAGATGAGAATTGGAGACGTGCTATGGATGCGGAGATAGAATCAATAGAAAGAAATGGTACTTGGGAATTGATGGACTTGCCTGCAGAAGGAAAGAAAATTGGAGTAAAATAGGTTTATAAGACTAAATTTGATGAAAATGGTGCCATAAATAAATATAAAGCTCGGCTGGTAGTGAAGGGGTATGCACAACAATACGGAGTCGATTATACAGAAGTGTTTGCACCAGTGGCTCGTATGGAAACTATTTGGTTAGTGATAGCTCTTTCAGCTCAAAAAGGATGGCCGATATACCAGCTCGATGTAAAGTTAGCATTCTTGCATGGTGAGTTACATGAAAATGTCTTTGTGGAGCAGCCTAGTGGGTATGTGCGAAAGGGAGCAGAACATAAGGTTTACAAGTTGAAGAAGGCACTCTACGGACTTAAGCAAGCACCGCGGGCCTGGTACAACCGTATTGAAACTTATTTTTTGAAGGAAGGTTTTGAGAAGTGTGACTATGAACATAATTTGTTCATCAAGACAAAGAAGGATGACAAATTATTGATAGTGAGTTTGTATGTTGATGATCTGATTTTTACTGGAAATGATGAATATGATTGCAGGATTTAAAGACTCCATGAAGCTTGAATTTGACATGACTGATCTAGGCAAGATGAGATATTTTCTTAGTCTGGAAGTCTCACAAAGAGCAGATGGCATCTTTATCAACCAAAGGAAGTATGCGTTGGAAGTACTGCAAAAATTTGGTATGGACAGAAGCAACTCTGTCCACAATCCACTTGTTCCTGGTTTCAAACTCATAAAGGACGTTGGAGGAGATGCAGAGGATAAAACTTACTATAAGCAAATTGTGGGTAGTCTTATGTACCTCACAGCCACAAGACCGGATATGATGTTCGTTGTGAGTCTCATTAGTAGGTATATGGAAAATCCTACCCAGTTTCACTTGTAGGTCGCTAAAACGGTGTTGCGATATTTGAAGGGAACAACTAAGTTTGGGATCTTCTATAAGAAGGGAGGAGATAATGATCTTATTGCTTATACAGACAGTGACTATGCTGGAGACTTGGAGGACAGGAAGAGCACTTCGGGTTATGTTTTTCTGTTGAGTTCAGGAGCAGTATCATGGTCATCAAAGAAGCAACCAGTAGTCAGTCTATCCACTACAGAGGCAGAATTCATAGCTGCTGCCTCATGCGCATGTCAAGCAGTTTGGTTAAAACGAGTATTGAAGAAGCTGGACTCAAATCAGAACAAGACAACTATTATTCAATGTGACAACAGTTTAGCAATTAAGCTGTCGAAAAATCCAGTCATGCATGGACGTAGCAAGCACATATATGTGCATTTTCATTTTCTTCGAGAGCTTACAAAGGCTGGTTATGTGGAGTTGGTACATTGTGCTACGCAGGAGCAGGTGGCTGATGTGATGACTAAACCACTCAAGCTGGATGTGTTTCTGAAGTTAAGAAAACTGTCGGGCGTTTGTTCAATGTTTGAAATAAACTGATTACTTGCAGTATTCAGTTTAAAGGAGGAATTGTTGGGATTTTGTTCAGTTGTTTTGTACTCAGTCAAATAAATCCCTATCTTTTAGGGATATTACGTTTGTTTTGATCTTAGAAGATCAGGCACGTTTTTTTCTGTTTTGTAAGGCTATATATATATATATAGCCAAGAACGTTTAATAATCGAAATATTGGATTCCTCCAAATTGCTTTTTGTTTACTCTTTACTATTGTTTTAACAAAATGAAATTATTATTTTATTAATGAACATATATTTATTTATATGATTTAGACTCTTATATTTGGTACCTATTTGATTATATTAATAATATAAATCTAATTTAAAAGTTTTCTTTAATTAATGATTCTAATAATTAGCATTATCATTTTATTTATTTTATACATATAATTAGAACAGTTGAGTGAAAATTAAAATTTCCTAATCGACTTACTTTTTATAATTATAATTTAAATTTATTAAAATTTTGTACTCTTAATTATATACATGTTTTTATGATAAAATGTTAATAAAGTAGTTCTACTTCTACAAATTTTAATAAGACATACAAGGAATTATGTGATGATTAAATTATATGACATAATTTATTTAAAATATTTTGTAATTAAAAAATCGGTGACTATTTTATAATTTTAAAAGTACCGATATCCAAATGATAACCAATACCAGCATCATATTGTATTAGAACTAAACCAATACCAGCATCATATTGTATTAGAACTAAATCTGGTATCAGTACTAGTACGACATTTGTATATTGCCACAACTATACTACCAGTCTTTGATTTTTAAATATTCAAAGACTATACTTAACTGATTCATATTTTTTTTATGATGTTTATGAACTTGTAAAAACCCATCGTGTCCTTTATTTACCTAGTTTAAATAAAATTTATGAGCCATTTGCAATTATACATTTAGAAATATGGTACTTGCAAAAATTCCTTTATTATCTAAGGCTAAATATTTTTGTTACTTTATTAATGAATGTATATGTATGAATAGGATATCAATACTTACCAAAATAAGTCTTGTTTGTATTTCATTTTGAGAATTTTGTAAATTGGTGAGCACTCAATATCATAAATCAATTTAGGTGTGGAAAATTGATAATGTCGTGGAATTTACAGATGCTACAGTTGGAAATTTTTTGAATCAGCTTGGAATTCAATATCAGACTTCGTGCACTTATACTCCACAATAAATTGGCTTAGCGGAAAGGAGGAATAGATAAATAAAAAGGTGGTCCATGCTTCTCTCTTTAAGATGAGCATGTCATGCTTTTATTGGGGAGAGGAAGTAAAATTTGTGGTTTAGCTCATCAATAGATCACCATCTTGGGTTTTAGATTTTCAAACTCCTCAATAGAAAATGGAATCCTTAATTTCAATTCCTCATCTCCCAAACCTTGAACCTAGAGTTTTTGGTTGTACAGAGTACGTTAATATCCCTAAGATCTTAAGAACTAAATTTGATATTTGGGCAAAAAGATACGTGTTTGTTGGATATTCAAATTTTCAAAAAGGGTATCGATGTTATGATCCTTATTCAGATTTTCAAAAGAGGTATTAGTGTTAAGATCCTCAATCGCAAAAATTGCATGTAACCTTGGATGTCTCTCTTTGGGAGTTAAAACCATAAGGGGAGTTTCAACTTCTTCCCTTTAGGGAGAATATTCTAGTGGAGGAAATATATTACAAGGCATTCCAAGCAATTCATATGAGTGTTAAGAACTGGAAGAAGTTGATAACAATGATAACCATGAAGAACATCTTGGTAATATAGACTTGTCTACTTTAACAACACTAATTGAAAGGTCAATTCAGAATATCCAAAATGGCAACTCTCAGGTAATCTGAAATCTAGTTTCTAATAATTCTAGTAATGAATTTCTTGTTCCTTTTCTAAGATACCCACAAAGATCAAATAAAGGTGTACCAAAGAAAAAATATGAACCTGATCTTAATGTCAAAGTCAAATACCCTATCAAAATTATATTTCTACTCAAAAATTGTCTGAGTTATATGCACTTGTTAATAAATTATCTAGTGTTTCTTTTCCTAGTAATGTGTAGGAAGCTTTGAACGATCCAAAGTGGACTAAGATATTGAATGAAGAGATGGAAGCCTTGTACAGGTACTCTACTTGGGACCTTGTTTCATTCAGCAAAAGGAAAGAAAAGAATTAGGTGTAGATGGATATATTGTATGAAACTCTAGGATCACAGGAGCATAGACAAATATAAAGCAAGGCTGGTTGCAAAGGGCTAGACATAAAAGTATAGAGTATATTACCGAGAGACCTTTGCATTAATAGCTAAGACAGACATAGTCCCCACTCTCGTCTCTATTGTAACAAATCAGGAATGGCCCCTAAAAAAATTTAATGTTAAAAGTGCTTTCCTCAATGAGGAACTAGAAGAAGAGGTTTATATAGAGCTACCACCGGATATGAAGCTTAGTTCATCGAATAGAAATAAAGTTTGCATGTTGAAAAAATTATTATATGTGCTCAAGCAATCACCTAGAGCCTAGTTTGGGAGATTGTCAATGACAATAAAAGCTTTCAATTATAAATAAAGTGGTGTAGATCGTACCTTGTTTATAAAACACAAAGGAGGTAAAGTAACCATTCTAATTTTATATGCTGATGATATGGTATTGACATGAGATGATTGTGAAGTGATGAAGGTCCTATAAGAACATTTAGCCACTGAATTTGAAATGAAGGACTTAAGATAACTTCAATACGTCCTAAGTATCGATGTAGTAAAGACATATCAAGGAATTTCTTTTTTACAAAGAAAATACATACTTGAACTCTTAACTAAAACTGGAATGCTTACCTATAAACCAACTAAAACACTTATGGAAAAGAATCATAAGCTTGGAATTTTCCCCAAGTCAAATTCCAAAATATATAGGATGTTATCAACGGTTAGTTGGGAGGTTAATATAGTAGGTTGCATATAGCATATACAATGAGTGTTGTTAGTTAATTTATGCATCAACCAAGTAAAGAGCACATGGATCCAGTATATTGAATCTTAAGTTACTTGAAAGGCTCTCCAGGAAAAGGTTTATTCTTCTCAAAGAATAATGTTTCTAACATTGAAGGATACACAAATGCGAATTGGGTAGGTGATCAAACAACCAAAAAATCTGCATCTAGTTATTTTACTTTTGTGGAAGGAAACCTCGTAACTTGGAAAAGTAAGAAATAAAAGGTTGTTGGAAGGTCAAATGCATAAGCTGAGTTTAGAAGTATGACTCATGAAATATGTGAATTATTATGGATTAAGGATGTTCGAATAGATTTGGAGATTGAGCATATTAAACCTATGAATCTTTTTTGTGATAATAAAGTTGTTATTGAGATCGCATCCTATACAATATAATCATAGCAAACATGTTAAAATTGACAAACATTTCATTAAGGAAAAGTTAGATCAAAAGATTATTCATTTTTCATATGTCAGGTTTGAAGATTAATTTGCTGATATACTTATAAAGACAGTTTCAAAAAGGGCGTTTTATAATGTGATTGGCAAGTTGAGCATTGCATATTTATGTTTCAACTTGAGGGGCAATGTGAGTATGATTTTTGATTTGCATAATATAAATGATGAATATAATCTATTAAACTGGATAAATATACAAGGATAAATATATTATATCAGACTAGATACATATATATATATATATATATATATATATATATATATATATATATATATATATATATATATATATATATATATATATATATATATATATATATATATATATAGTGGATAAACATAGAAGTTTGTTAGAGTTTTCTTAGAATTGAATTCTATCCAAAGTGTAATTGTATCTTTATATATTGCCTCCGTATGAGAGAAGAGTACAGTGCAATTTTTATTTACCCTAAAACATCATTGTTTATAGAGCTTTGTCCCCTTCTAGACTTCTCTTTCTCGTTGGCAGTGGCTCTTCTCTTCTTGTTATTTAGGTAGATGACTTTCTTTGTATTAAGAAACAATATTATAATGAGTAATGATAGTAAACATAGAGTGATGATGTTAACGACTAAGAGGGTTTCAAAGATCGCTTCCAATTGCCAGAAGGAGTAGTTTGAAGATGGGGACAAGCACCTTTAGAGAATGTTTGGATGTGAGTGGAGGGATGGAAGGGAATTGAATGAAATGGTCCAAATGACCCAGGTCATTGTTTGGGAGTCTATTCTGAAACTGGATGGAATGACAATTGATGGTTTTTGAAGCAATCCTTTGCCATCCAAAATTCAATATTTTGTGACCTCTTAAATTGGGGGGTCAAGGATATAATAACATGGCTTGCTTTCCAAACTCTCTTATTTTATTTAAATTTTCAAACAATGGAGTGACTCATTTTATTCCATTCCATTCCACTCCATTCCATTCCGTTTCATTAATTGTCATTCCATTCCATCCTAAACTCCCAAACATACCCTTAGAGTTATTGCATTCAACGTGCTTGCTTAATTATTTATGTTAGAGGGTGATGTATAAATGAAAGATTAAATTCTATTTAGATGACTTTGTTATCCATATTCTCCTTTTTTTTCGTATGTCTGCTTGGGTAGATGTTAAGCTCCCTTTGTATGCATTTAAGATGGCTGATAAGATTCCAGAGGAGGCCATTGGGTACAATTATGGGAAGGCTTCAATTCAATTACTTAATTACCTTCTTCTTGGAGAGGTTGTTAGTTATGAGTCCCAAGTTCCACATATGATGTGTTGCATAATACCAATACTGTAACGATGCTGTCATTTTGTAATGCTTCGTTAGTATTCTTAACGAAGAATCACGTTAGATGTTACAGATGACAACTAGTAAATTTCTTTTTAATTTATCAAAAAAAGACAACTAGTAAAAAATATAATGAAACAAATGACAATTTATAAAAATCAATGATTGGAAAAAAAAAAGATCCGAACTACAATGAATCCAACGTAATTAACCTTAAGATAGCAATTTGTCCTCAATTTTAAATATGTAGCTGGTGAGATTAATTAAAAAAATTTAACCAGGAATAATAATTGGAAGAGATAATTTTAGGGAAATGGTTTAATAATTTTATTACTAATAATATTTTTTTAATTTTATATTTTAATGTGTCAAATTGAATATTTTAGTATTTGGTTGAAAGTTTATATGGATGAATATCAAAGTTAACGATGCAAGATACAATTACCATAAAACTTAAAATCAAAATTATTTATTTGGTAATGTTAAATAGTAAAAGGCTCTTGAAGTTGTTTAATTTTATGGTGTGGTGAATCTTAAAAGATTATTAAACTTTTATTTTCAATCACCTACTAAGAAAAGATTATTAAATTACTACAACGCATTTCAAAACACTTGCGCAAAAATCTAAAACTTAAATTAAACGAACCAATCGTAAGTTTGATTTGCTTTGACTGGGGGGCTCCTGCTTTCCTGTTAACCCAGCTGTGCTCCACCAAAGTGAAGTTGTGGTTATGAAACAACAACATAATAATACGTAAAGTTTGAAATACTAAAAGAGCTGATCTCTTTTTAAAAGGAACAAAGCTATATACATCTTCATGCTGAAACTAGAATATGCAAAACGTGCAAATCTTTTGGAGTAGATCCTTCTAAAAGGTCAAGAGGGGCCTGTACCATTCTTAGTCTTCTTACAAGTTACAATAATTAATATCTTTGCTTTGGGAATGGTTGACTGATCGGATGGAGCAATAGATAAAGATAAATTTGATGATCTGTAAACAACGACCACGACACGTTTTTTTATAAAAACACCACACAAATAGAATAATAAAGATGTGCTGGACTGTAAGGTCAAGGTCTAACAATAGAACGCCATATGTCAGTATTTGTCGGTCCCATTTTCATGTGAAGATTGAATAAATGATTAACTTAAAACATGCACTTGTAATGGAGCATATTTTGTTTCTTTTTTCTTTTATAATTCTGAATGGCTCTTCTGATCGCAAATTTGGAAGTTTGGGAATCTTCATTCAATTGTGGGTTTGGTAAAATGTGATGTTTTTCAAACAAATACTTTTTGATGAATATATAATATCATGTTTAATACTACAATCTTTAATGAATTCTTACTACAGAAAATTTTTGTATTCACTTCCACCCTCGATTCCTCCACGTTACATTACTTTTTATGAGTGATGAAGCCAAGAATTTAAGATAAGAGGATCTAAAAATTTCTTTTTAAAATTTTGGGAGGCTTAGTGTACCAATGAACTCCAAATAATATATATATATATATATATATATAATATTTAATTTTTTAAAATATTGAGAGGCCCAATACACCATTGGCCCCACATAGATATATATATTAAAAATAATATATATTTAATTTTTTAAAATATTGAAAGGCCTAATACACCATTGGCCCCACATAATTACGTCCCTGCTTCCTACCAAACGTAGGGTTTCAACTTTTATATTGCTATAAAAGCATGGATTTTCACAAATTTGTTTTATATAGATATATTCTAAGTTTGTTGAAATTCATAAATTATACTCCCTTCGATTCATAATAAGTGTCGTTTTAGATACATTTTAATTATTCAAAATAAGTGTCATTCTTGACTTTGTATGCATGTTTATAATTTTTCTTCCAAAATTAACCTTTGATTTCTCTCTCATCTTAATTATACAGATCATAATTTTAAGGCAATTTAATATGCAATTTCTCTTACATGCTAATTATTGCAAGGGTATATCTATAATTTCATTAACTTTCTTAATAAGCGTGTATTTTTTCTAAAACAACTCTTATTATGAATCGGAGGGAGTAATAATTTATATTATCGATATTTCAAAATTCCAGTTAGAATTGCACTTCATATTGTGTGCGTGTGGTTTTATTTTTATAATTTTGAAGAACTTTAATTTGAAAAATTAGGATTGATATATTTGAATAAATAATAAGATCTTCATATTATTCTTATTAATCATTGTCAAAGTTAATTACATTTATTTGTGTTTTTCCAATATCTACTAGTTTTCTTTGTTTGTTTTATAATATTAAATAAACAAAAGTAGAAGGAAGATAATTAGCAATTTTAATAAAATCCTAAATATATTGTTAATATGAAAAGTAATATTTTATTTTCATTTCTTTAAATTTTAGACATATGTTCTTTATCTTATATTTTCAGTAAGTTTTTTGCCAATTTATTTTGCATATGATAAGTTTATGCCAATTGAACCTTTATCTATTAAAATATCTTGCATATATGAATTAAGATGGCTTCTTTATTTATCCTATTAATTTATACATATAATAGATTTTTGGTAATAACTTAAAGAATGTATTTCAGTTTATTTATAAACTAATTAGAGACAATTAAGGTGTAACCTATTCAATTCAAGATTGTAACAACTTTGAGCACCAATATATTGATATAGTTTGAGCACTAATCCTTTAATAGAGAATTCCATATGCAACTAATTAATGTTATAACTCTCAGATGGTTACATAGGCATGTAAAGAAATCAATAGCTCAAAATCCTATCCATTAACTTATAAAAGAGAAAGGCTTGCTACTCACATATTTTGATTCTATGTGTGAATCCTTTTACGGGTTAACGGATAGTATTTTGAGCTATCGATTCCTCCACATATTGGGTCCTCGGTTAGAGCCCTTTATATCCAAAATATATTGGATTACGAAGGACCTTTATATGTCGAATCAGCTTCAGGTAGCTTTAGGCTTGTCTGAAAGTGAAAGTCATTTGGTTTGACCATCTAGGGCCGAGGACCTACCAAAGGGTCCTTTGGATCCATGATTAAAAATGTTCTAAAGGGTTGGTCTTTCGTAGTAAATGAAAAAAATCTTATACTGGTACTCGATGAACATTTTTTAATCTGAAATTTAAATCAATCTTTTAAAGAACTAGAACTCGTGTTGACTTTCACTTTCAATCTTTTCCAACTGACTCTTGCTCATGAGCTTCCAATACTTCAAGGTAGTTTACATTTTGACTGATACGTAAGTAAAGGTTTACGTTATTGAATGCATTATCAGAAGGATGCACAGGACAGAGAATTGCTAAGATTAGTTGCCAAAAAAAGCTCATTAGAGACATCCCACTTCGAATGAGATGTTTTACGATATTTGAATGGCTGAGCAATATAGTCAAAGTAGAGTCTTAAAAGTACCAAAGGAAATGATAGAAAAAATGGAGTCTCTTATTCGTAATCTATTCTTGGTAAAATAAGGAGATTAATAACTAGTTAGTTGGTTTACGCTTGAAAGCCCGACTTGCTTGCTGTTGAATCGATAATGGGAAATTTCAAGCCAACCAAAAGAAACAAAAGAGAAACTTGGAATATAAACAATAAAGAATTTATATGCCAGTGTTTGATTTGAAAATATAAACTTGGAATAAGAAATGAATAAGTAACAAAAAGACTAAAATGTTATTATTATTATTATTATTATTCTTAACCTTATTATTATTATTATTAACTTTATTATTATTATTATTATTAACTTTATTATTATTATTGTTATTATTAATTTTATTATACGAAAATAATAATAATAATAATAATAATAATAATAATAATAATATATTATTATTATTATTATTATTATTATTATTATTATTCTTCTTCTTCTTCTTCTTCTTCTTGTGCTAGTTTTTGCTGCTCTTCATTACAATTTACGTTGTTCCACAAGCAAACACCAACCCAGAAGCAAAAAACAACAGCAAAAAACAGCAAGAAGTAAACAAATACATGACTTAAAAAACGTTGAAAATGAAGAAGATATAATAAATAAGAAGATAAAGAGTAAATCTTTAGATCTGAAAGCATACTGTGAACAAGTTTTTGGTGATATATGTATATGTTTTGTCTTTACTGTGTATACATGAGAATTTTTGGGTGTTTTTAAAGATGTATTAAAATGAGTTTGGAGTTAAAGAAAACATTTTGTAAGGTGATGTCGTGGTTTAAAAAGGATTAAGGTGATAGTGAGTCGTGAAATGAAGGTGAAAATAACATGAAGAAATGCAGGAAAAAAAAGGAGGAAGTGCAGAAAACTTGAAGAACATGCGTGAATGTGTTCTGTTTTTTATGGTTCTCTTTAATCATAGATTTTGATTTCTTGTGAATGTGTTGAGCTGAAATGAGAGTAAAAAACGTAGAACGAGAAAAGAATGCTACAGTAGTGAGAGAAAGTTACAGTAGTGAGAGAAAGTCGTAGATGGTGAAATACGGGTAAGAGAAGTTAGAATGGGAGTGGATATGTAGTGAAAATAAATTAGAAATGGTGAGAAAATCTGGAAACAAAATGAATGAAAGAAGGAAAGAAGAAGAGCTACAACTCGGTGAAGAAGAGAGAAGAAGCTTGGGAAGGAGGCTCGAAGCAGAAGACGTTAACGTAAAAGGTTAAAGCTGTCTTTAATTAGAATTCGTATTCTTAGAATAGATAAAGATAGGCAGTAGAGAGTTTTAGCTATTCAGTGAATTTAAAGAATACGTAATCTACGTATTACATATTATGAGTTTAATTACAAACCAAACACAGGTTTAATATTCTGTTAGGAATAGGGAGGGAATAGCATAGCTATTCCCTCAAACCAAACATCCTATAAGAGTAAAATTCTTACTCATCTCGGCATCATAAGAGTTATTTATACAAAAGTCAGATAACTAACTCTATCTAACGACCTTAACTGTCAACATAATATATAATTCTAACACCCCCTCAAACTGGTGAGTATAAATTATGTACTCCCAGTTTGCGAAAAACAGTCGATGAAAGCTCTTTAGTGAAACAATCAGTCAACTTGTTCTTAGAAGAAACAGGAAGCAACACAATAAGACCAAGTTACAACTTTTCCCGAACCACATGACAATCAATGTCAATGTGATTCATGCGTTTGTGAAAGACGAGATTCTGAGTTAAATAAACAGAAGACTGATTGTCACAAAATAACAGTGTCGGAACAGTAGGTGACAAATGGAGTTTCGCGAGTAGATAGTGGAGCCATTGTACTTCACATGTAGTAGTAGCTAAGGCACGATATTCAGCTTTGGGAGAGCTGCGACTGACGGTGGTTTGTTTCTTGGTGTTCCAAGAGATTAAAGAAGAATCAAGGAACACACAAGAACCGGTGATAGATTTCTTGTTATCCCTACAAGTGCCCCAGTCCGAATCGGAATAAGCCACGAGCTTAGTGTCACTGTTGGAAGAGAAGAAAAGTCCTTGTCCTATAGTGCCTTTTAAATAGCGTAAGACCCTATGAGCAATAGCCAAGTGAGCCGAAGTAGGCGAAGCAAGAAATTGAGCCAACTATTGAACGGACATGATGTTGGTTCTAGTGGTTGTTGGGTCCCGTTTCCAGAGCCCAACTTCGAAACATGAACGTGAGCTTACTCCTATGGAAATTCCTTGAATGTCACCGATTCATCTTCTTGCTCTAATACTACAACTGTTGGGACCCGTTTCGAGAACCCAACTAACTTGTGAATATCCGATAACTTAAACAAATATTTACATCCATCATACTTCTCAGTGCATTTCTTACAACTGAAAAATATGATCATTTACATTTGATTACCCTCAAACAAAATGGGACTTACAAGTTCTAATATATCATAATCTGAATTAACCAGTACAGACATTACAACTCTATCAAAACTCCAAAAAATACAAAGTAAGCAAATTTAAAGTGTTTCCTTCATGCTTTTGCTTTCTTGACTTCTCATCAAAAATACCTGAGGAGAGGAGAGGACAGAGAAGGGGTGAGCTCGAAAGTTCATGGGTAACAAGTTTATAACAAAAGCTAAGTAAGCAAAAGTTTTGAAATCTTTTCTTTCTTGTCATTTAAAAAATTCTTTTTATTGAGTATAAAAGAACGCAAGTTTCTTCAAGGTTCAGATCTTGTCAAAAATCAAAGTCACAATTTATGCACTTTTTGACTTCTTCAGAAATCATGAATGCTTTCACTTGAGCAAACAAATCGTGAACATATAAACATGTCAGAATGGTTTGGGTGGATCCAAAACAGAATGTACTACACATTTTTCCTAGGGGTCCTGTGTAGCCGTGAACAAAACGTACTACGTAATCCCATGTCATGGTCATGCGTAGCCGTGAACTTATGGGAGTCTGCGAGGGAGCTCCTTGCCACTAGCTGACAGGCGGAAGAAGCCTTTAGACAAATGCACTTGACTTACTTGTGGGACCACCACAAACCCACATAACACATATATTTCTTGTTTTGTAATTAATGATGCCCAAACTGGCACTTTTTTGAAAACTTACTTTTCATATGCATGATTGACATGTATTTTGAAAACCATTTTAAAAAAAAAACATGATTTCCTATACCTGCATCTTTTCCAAAAACATCACTTAAAACATGTAATGAACATGTAGCAGATTTTAGAGAATATGCAACAACAAAGGATGCAACACTTAGGATGCAATTGAAATCATAAAATTTCTTGATTTAAAGAAAGCAGTGATGACTTATTTATTTTATTATAAACATGTACCTACCTTGATTTCCTTGCTTAAGGACTTGACTTGCTCAAAATGCTTCTTCTCTTGTTCCCCTTGTCTCTCTTGATCCTTTTATACAATAACAAAAATCTCACTCAATAGGGTTTTCAATTGAAAATCCCTCAACGCATAGTCACTAAAATTGGTTCTAAAATACTTAAACCCAAACATTGTCTAAATTTCATGAACTAAAATCCTTTCAAAAGCCCAAAAATTTCAAAATGATCTTACCTTCATTCTTCACCAAATGAAGGGATCCTTAGCTCAAAAGAAAGCTTTTCTCTTCCTCTACCTTTTTCTCTTCTTGAACAACCTTAAAATCTCTCTTGAAGGCTAAGGGAATTAAAACCCTAGCTTGTTTTCTCTTCTTTCTCTCTTTCATTCTTTTTCATGTTTTCCCTTCCTTATCTCTTTTCTCATCCACACATTTTGCTTTTCCAGAATCTTCTCATTTACTTTTCCTCCTTTATTTATAAGAAAGACAATACTTCTTCCAATTATGTCCTTAATGAGTCTAAAAAGTCCATTTCACCCTTCCTCATAAGCTTATATTCTTTGAAACTTAAGTGTCTTGCTACAAATACCCTTGAACAATCTAACATAGCACTTTCTTCCAGAAAAAGGCCTACCATTCCCTTAAGTTTCTAATGCCACCAAAATCATTCCATTTGATTCAGTGATTCAAAAGATTTACTTAAAACATTTTTGGACTGCTCTTGTCCAAAATAGTATACTATGCACAACTTGCATCTGAATTTTAAACATCTTAGAGACTGAATTAGATTCTATTTTCTTCATACCATTTGTAGATCCGTGTCTCTAGCTTACCATAAATAAAAAATTATCTCATTTGGATCTGTAGATCTCCAGAAATCCTCAGAATAATGAAGTATGTTCAATGGAATAATACCAGTTCATACTACTTAAAGAGTACACTCACTGTACCCGTCCCACATTTTCCTCTCAATATTTCTCACTTAGTTTTAGACAACTATAATTTTTTCCAGAGATGTAGAGCAACGTCTTAAGAATCCAATGATTTAAGAATCAAGTCATTCGGGTGTCTATAGAAGGAGTTATGGCTAAAAGAATCAAACATGGCTTTATCCTTAATCATATTGAACCTATCTTGGTAAAATTAACATAACTTTCTGTATAAATTTTTGATTGAGGTTTTATTTAGATGATTAGAAAGAAGACTTCAAGATATACAACTCTCATGAAGACCTCAAAGACCAATTCGATCATATGAAGGGTCCAAAATAGAACAGAAGGTATGACGTCATTTTGAGATGAAGATGACATCATCAGACGATAAAAGGTTGGGAAAATTGCCATAACTTTTTCTAAAGATATTGGATTAGGGTGTTCTTTACATGGTTGGAAAGAACACTTCAAGAGATACAACTCTCATGAAGACCTCAAAGATCAATTCTATCATCTAGAGGATCAAATTTGAACCAGAAGATATTCTGGCCAAAATAAGACGAGGCTGACGTCATTCTGAGACGCAAAACCAAGACAAAGCGTCTTAGGTACCAAACTAAGATGAATAAATCAATGTTCTGTATTTCGTACCGTTCCGGCTTGAAATCGGTACCGGAATGGCGTAAATGATTCCGGGTTTGAATTCCGGCCGGTACCGGCCGGTACCGCAATACCGGTACATTTCGGGACCAATCCGTAAATTTAAAAATTTTGAGGGACTAAATTGAAAATAAAAAAATTACCTAATTTTATCTACCCGTCCCCGAGCCCTGAAGTTTCCAGATCTAGATCTGGAAACTCTTCTCTCCTTCGGTCTCTCCTTCCTCCTCCTCACATCGCCGCTGCCGTCCTCCCTCCTCTCGCCGCCGTGTCTTCGTCCTCGCCTCCCCTCAGGTCAGCCAGCTCCTCCTCGTCGGCGCTTCTGGGTTCTTCTTTGGTCTCCTCTCCTCTCTCCCACGCCGCACGCCTCCTCTCTTCTCAGGTGTCTCGCCTCGCCGTCGCCATCTCGTCCTCGCCGTCTCCTCCTCACCGTCTCCTCCTTGCTGTCGCCGTCTCCTCCTCGCCTCCTCGCTGTCGCCGTCAACGTCACCGAAGACCCGATTGTGTTTGGCTTTTGGAGTTTTGGGTGTATGTTTTTTATTTTATTTTTCATGTTTCATGGAATTTTGAAGTTGATTATGCCTGTGATTGTGTTGTTGAGTTGTTGGATGATGGATGAAAATCGTAGAGGTTGCTTCGGATTTCGGCTGGAATGAGGAAAAAAATTTGCATTTGTTTGAATGTTGAACAGTTGAAGGCTTGAAGGAGTTGAACTGATTTCGGTTGTTGAAGACTTGAAGGGAAGGTTTGATTGAAGTTGAAGTTGAACTTGAAGTGTTGAACCGATGATATTGAAATTGAAAATAAATTGTGGCTTTTGTGATTTTGTGATTTTGCCTTGTGGAAGTTGAACTTGAACCGATTGTGTTAAATTGAAATTGATTGGTGATTGATTATTATTGGTCTGATGACTCTGATTGGAAATTAAGTTTGGAATGGTGAATTTGGTGATTGTGATTTAGTATTTTAGTAGATTTATGAAATTAAAATTGAATTGTTTAATTATTGTGAATGAGATTGAATTTGACTATTTGAGTTTGTGCAATTGAAATTGAGTTTGATAATTAAAATTAAAACAACATTTAAATCAAATTGTAAAATTGACAATCAATTGATCAAATGTGAAATTAATAATTAAATGTAAAATTGTTAAATTGATAATTAAAATTGACAATCATTAATTGACACATTTTTAATTTTTGTTAAATGGTCATTAATTTTAATATTTGGGTATTGAATATTGATAAATAATTAGTTAAGTATAAAATTATGGAATTAGAAATTAATAATAATTTGATTGTAGTTAATAATGATAGTATTTGTTTATTTGAGTATTAGTTTTAGCTAGGTAAATAATTAATTGCTCTAAAAAGTTAAAAGATGTTGACTTTAATGGAATGGCAATATATATGTGTGGTGAATTATAAATTTTAAATTGGTAATGTTATGAAATTGTGATTTGTGAATATGATGTATACTTGTAGATTTCAATTTATACTTATAATGTCGATTAAGAATTATAAAAGCATCATATATATTTAAGAATGAAATATAAAATGGTGTATATAAGATTATGGTGTGTTAGAAATAGAATTATGAATGTTTTGTGTTAATTAGGATCGGAAATTGTTGGATATTGAATGGAATTATGATTGTTTTGTAATTGTTAGGATTGAGAATTGTTGTAAATGGAATGAATGGAAATTGAATTGTGATTGTTTTGTAATTGTTAGGATTGAGAATTGTTAGAAATGGAATGAATAGAAATTGAATTGTGATTGTTTTGTAATTGTTAGAATTGAGAATTGTTGGAAATGGAATGAATGGAAATTGAATTGTGATTGTTTTGTAATTGTTAGGATTGGAAATTGTTGAGAATTGGATTGAATTGGATTGGATTGGATTGGATTGGATTGGATTGGATTGGATTGGATTGGATTGGATTGATTATAATTGGATTGAATTGGATTTGATTGAATTGGATTGAATTGGATTGAATTGAATTGAATTGAATTGGATATAATTGGATTGAATTGGATTTGATTGAATTGGATTGAATTGGATTGAATTGAATTGAATTGAATTGGATTGAATTGAATTGGATTGGATTGAATTGAATTGAATTGAATTGAATTGTATTGAATTTGATTGGATTGGATTGGATTGAATTGAATTGTAATGAATTGGATTGGATTGGATTGGATTGGATTGAATTGAATTGTAATGAATTGGATTGGATTGGATTGGATTGGATTGAATTAAATTGGATTGAATTGGATTATATTGAATTGGATTGGATTGAATTGGATTAGATTGGAATTGAATTGAATTGAATTGGATTGGATTGGAATTGAATTGAATTGAATTGGAATGTAATGAATGGAATTAGATTGGATTGAATTGAATTTAATTGGATTGGATTGGATTGGATTGGAATTGAATTGAATTGAACGTAATGAATGGAATTGGATTGGATTGGATTGGAATTGGAATTAATTGAATTGTATTGGATTGAATTGGACTGGATTGAATTGAATTGGATTGGATTGGATTGAATTGAATTGGATTGGATTGGATTAAATTGGATTGGATTGGATTGGATTGGATTGGATTGGATTGAATTGAATTGAATTGGATTGGATTGGATTGGATTGGAATTGAATTGAATTAGATTGGAATGAATGGAATGGAATTAGATTGGATTGGATTGGATTGAATTGAATTTGAATTGAATTATAATTGAAATTGGATTGGATTGGATTGGATTGAATTAGATTGGATTGGAATTGAATTGAATTGGAATGGAATTGGATTGGATTGGATTGAATTGAATTGGATTGGATTGGATTGAATTGAATTGTTATATATGTTGAATGTTTTGAATTGTTAGCTTTGTACATATTGTCATTATGTACTGAAATTATGTGTTATTCATTTTTGTGTACAGATAAATGGAAGGAAGTTCAAATACTCCCAATCAATCTAGTTCAGGAAGATACAATGATCCAGCTTGGGCTCATGCTGGTGCCATTCCCGGTCAAAAGAATCATACAATTTGCTTGTTTTGTAATAAGCATTTGAAAGGTGGAGGAATCACTCGATTACAAAGACATCTAGCTGGGGTTAAAGGAGATGTGGAAGCGTGTAAAAAAGTCACTCATGATGTGAAGTGGCAAATGAAGACATTGCTTGATGAACACCAATTTGAGAAAGATAGAAGAGAAAGACTGAATCTTGAAATTGGTAGTGGAAGTTCATTTCCCGGTTTCCGTGGTGATTATGAAGATGTTCAAGGTGGAAGTGGTAGTGGTAGTGGTACTGGAATACTGGTAGTGTTCCATCTCAGTTTCAGGATCCTGTACAATCTGAAGTGAGGAAGAGAAGAAGGCAGCTGCCTGGTTTCTTTGCACCACGAACAACTCCTGGAGCCCAACCTTCAATTCGTAGTGCAATGCAGACAAGAGATGCGGCTCACAATGTGGATATGGCAGTAGCTAGATGGTGGTATGATACAGGTTCGTCATTTAATGCTTCTCAATCATATTATTATCAACCCATGGTAGATGCCATAGCCTCTTATGGTCCAAGATACAAAGGGCCATCGGCTAATGATTTAAGAGGTAAACTTTTGAGTTGTGCAGTGTCTGAAATGAGAGCTTATTTGGCTGAAAGAAGAGTGAATTGGGGTATTAATGGATGCTCAATTATGTGTGATGGTTGGACGAATAGGAGACAAGAGCCTATCATAAATTTTTTGGTTTATTGTTTTAATGGCTCTATGTTTTTAAAAATTGATTGATGCATCTGGCATAATTAGAAGTGCTGATAATTTGTTTCGGATATTTGATGAAGTTGTGAATGAAGTAGGGGTGGAAAACATTGTTCAGTTTATTACTGACAATGATTCCGCTTATAAAGCGGCAGGGATAAGGTTGCAGAAAACCTATAATTCCTTTTATTGGACTCCTTGTGTTGCACATTGCATTGACTTAATACTGGAGGATATAGGAAATCCTAGGTATTTTCCTGTTTTTGATGAGACCATGCAGAAGGCAAAGAAGGTGACAAAATTTATTTATAATCGTGTATGGGTTTTAAATTTGATGAGAACGTGATTTACCAATGGTAGGAATTTGTGTCGCCCTGCTGTGACAAGATTTGCGACAAATTTCTTATCACTTCAGTCTTTTCTTTCGTTGAGGGTGGAGTTAAGGCAAATGTTTACAAGTGATAAGTGGGTTACATCTCAGCATGCTAGGTCTAATGCTGAAATGGAAGTTTGTAGTATCATACTGGAAGATAGGGAATTTTGGTCGCAATGTCAATTCGTTATCCGAGTTTGTGAGCCATTGGTGAGGGTGCTTCGGTTGGCTGATAGTGAAGAAAAGCCAACAATGAGTTATATTTTGATGCAATGGAGAGAGCGGAAGCAATCAAGGCCAATCGAAACATAGGTCTTCTTTATACCAGCCATATATCTCAATCATTAATGAGAGAAGGAAAGACAACTTTCTTCTCCATTGTTTCAGTGGGGCATTTTGAATCCCGTGTGTATTTTAGATCGGATGCTAAAAAGCAAGTTGAAGTTAGTAGAGGAATGTTTATGACAATTACAACAATTGTTCCTCGTGACTCAATGCAAATTGCTTTAACCACACAAATGGAGGCTTATAAGTACTCTTATGGAGATTTTGGAATGTCGGTCGCGATTCAACAAAGAGGACTTCTTTCTCCAGGTATTACTTATTTCATATTTCTTATTTGTTGAAATTTATTTATCACTTTATTTTGTTTATAACACTACTTTTGTTTTCTTATAACTTGCAGTTGCTTGGTGGGATCTTTTCGGATGTAGTGTTCCAGATTTGAGAAAGTTTGCGATTCAAATTTTAAGTCAATGTGTAAGTGCAACTGGGTGTGAACGAAACTGGAGCACATTTGAATTTATCCATTCCAAGAAAAGGAATAGATTGGAGCATAAGAGGTTGAATGACTTGGTTTTTGTTCGTTACAATTTAAAGCTTCGGGAAAGGTATGCTATTTTCATTATTTCCATTATTAATTTTTATATAATTTCTTATAATTTTCTAATAATTAAATGTAATTGTTTACTAGGACTCTTAGTAGAACAAGTTGTTCAAATGATCCAATTGCAATTGATAATATTGATATTTTGGCGGATTGGTTTTATGAAGAACCGAATTTGGTTGATGTGAGTGATTTGAATGTGGAAGATGATATTGGATGGGAAAGCATTGACATGTCATTTGATGCATTAAATTTGAATGATGATGATGATGAAGCTCCTCTCAATGATGAGGATTTTGTACCAAATGATCAGTGGGGTCAGTGCAGTTCAAGCGAGTATCCGCCATTTGACGATTGAACTTCAGGTTTTTATTTTTCCTCTTCTTTTAATTTTACTTGTATTTGATCATTGATGTTTATGTTAAATTATATGTATGTAATGTAAATGTAATATTTTTGTTTCAGGTTCAACTTCTACTTGATTGCTTATTCGTCATCAACCTTTTTGTAATGAGTTATTGTTCTTTTTATCGGATGTTTTGAATCTTTTGATGTAAATATGTAATATTATTTATTATAATGATGAAACTGTATGATTGTAATATTTTAAATGCTTTGTATTATTCTTAGTTTTATAATTGTATGATGATGATTGTCTTTATTTATATTAATTGTGGTTATTATTTATATGTAAAATATTTAAAAATTATTGTTATTTCAAATTAATTGTCATTATTATTTATTATTAAGATTTTTTAAAGTATGGTTGATGTAAACAGTAAACTAGTAAAATATACAGTACAGTTGTATAATATATCAATATGGACTATTTTGCAATTTTAAAAAAGTTTAGGGACTATTTTATAAATTTAAAAAATATCCCGAAATGGTACCCAAGATCAATTCGATGCACTGCCTGTTCAGAGCCCAATCCGATACCGAGTCCGGTACGGTATTCATAACATTGGAATAAATAGTAACTAAGACGATGACGTCATACTAAGACGATGATGACGTCATTTTGAGATGCAAAACTAAGACGAAGCGTCTTAGGTACCAAACTAAGACGAATGAATAGTAATTGAGAAGATGACGTCATACTAAGACGATGCTGTCGTCATTCTGAGACGCAAAACTAAGACGAAGCATCTTAGGTATCAAACTAAGATGAATGAACAGTAACTAAGACGATGATGTCATACTAAGACGATGCTGACGTCATTCTGAGACGCAAAACTAAAACAAAGCGTCTTAAGTATCAAACTAAGACGATGACATCATACTAAGACGATGCTGACATCATTCTGAGATGCAAAACTGAGATCAAGCGTCTTAGGTACCAAACTAAGACGAATGAACAGTAACTGAGACGATAATGATGTCATTCTAAGACAATACTGACATCATCCTGGGACGAAGAAAAATGAGACGGTCAAACTGAGGCGCAAAAAATCAAACTAAGATGATGAAACCTCATAACTTGTAATGCTCGTATCTTTCAACTTCGATATCCAAAATTTACAAACTTTATATCTTTGGAAAGCTAAAAGAAAGATCTACAACTTCAAGAAGGCTATTTTGTATAAATCAGCTCACATCAACCCAAAGATATCCTTGAAGTTAGTATATGAATTTCCATAGCTGTCACATACACCTATTTTATGCAACATCACACTTGTAAGGATCATAACTTCCCATTACAATATCCAAAACTTACAAACTTCATACCGTTGGAAATCTGGAAAGATCATATACAACCTTTATGAAGAACACAAAAACAATATCTGCCTCTATAAGGGTCAAAATTTCAAATCAATGTGGCTGTCCTGAAAGTTCCATCCTAAACAACATCACAACTTCAAATGATCATATCTTCTAACTCCATTGTCCAAAAATTTCATACTTTATATCAATGGAAAGCTAGAAAGATAAGTTACAACTTTCATGAAGACAATTTTATGAAAATCTCCCTAGATCAACCCAGAAAATTCATAGAACTTTTAGATAAAAAATCCAACTCTCCACTACTATTCATTCCCAAAATTTTCATGCTTAAATTTTCAAAAACTAACATTTCAAACTTCTATTTCTAGTTTACTCCAAAATATACAAGTTTAGTAAAAGAAATCATCAAAACCAAAAATTCATAATCAACCTATTCATGCTTTGTCACTTTTCTACATTTTAAACTATCATGCTCAAACATTTTGCTTCCTCTCAACTTCATTTCAAATCAATGTCCTCCATAACAAAAAAAATCATAATCTATGACCAATTATGAGCACCAATGTCAGAACATACATACATATATGTATTCTTCGTCAGCTTACTATACAAATGCAACTTCATTTTTGACTTTCATTTTACTTCTAACCTTCACATTAATTCTTCTCACTTCAAAAATCTCTTATCCACCAACACCATAGAAAATCATGAATCTATCCACTTTTATCATTCTCTACTTTACTCTTGTCTATAAATTCTTAGTCAAGAACTTTCATTTATCTATTCTTTACTCGTGAGTAATCACCAAATTTCTCATTCAATGATTCAAATCTTTCACGAAAAGCTCGGGGTCCAACAGTGGTAGTCAGATATTGAAGTTTGTCAATGAGCTTGCGGTAGTGAGTAACGTCCTCCAATACGTCCCCAGTATCCTTCAAGAGCTTTGTTTCTTGTAAAATAGGAGTGGATACTAGTCTGGACTCCAAAAACTGAGCGTCAGTAAGTAAGTCGAGTGTGTATTTCTTTTGGCAAATGTTAATACCATGCTGGGATCTGGCGACTTCAAGACTAAGGAAAAACTTAATCTCTCCAAGATCTTTGATTGTAAAAGCATCATGGAGATGTTGTTTGATGAGATGGATGGCTTCCAAGTCGTCGCTGGCCACTATAACATCATCCACATATACCAAAAGTGCCATGAAACTCGTATCACCAGTTTTGAGAAACAAGGAATGATCCGACGTAGCTTGTCTGAAACCATACTGAAGTAATGCAGAAGTAAGTTTATCATTCCACTGTCAACTAGCCTGTTTAAGGCCATACAAAGATTTAACTAATCGGTAGACTTTTTTATGGCGTCCTTCATAACCTTTAGGAAGCTGCATATACACCTCTTCATCCAGCTCTCCATAAAGAAATGCGTTGTTGATATCAAGTTGATGTAAGTGCCACCCTTTGATAGCAGCTAAGGCGAGAAGAAGACGGACTGTTGTCATTTTGGTCACCGGATTGAAAGTGTCCAAAAGTCTAAACCCTCTTGTTGTGTGTAACCTTTAGCAACTAGGTGAGCCTTGTATCTCTCCACTGATCCATCAGCTTTCCTTTTGATTTTGAAGACCCACTTACACCCAATTACATTCTTACCAAGTGGCAGATCAACCAACTCCCAAATATGATTGTGTTGTAATGCCTTTAGTTCTGCATTCATAGCTTGTCTCCAACATGCATGCTTAACTGCCTGTTCATAGGTGGCGGCTCATGGTCCTGATCAATTGTAGTTGTAAACACACAATGCTTAGGAGTTAGGTTAGAATAAGAGAAAAACAGAAGAAACTTGGTGAGGACTGGATCTTTGAGTAGCCATGCACTTGTAATCAGTCAGATACTGTGGCTTGGACTTCAGTCTGGTGCTTCGTTGTAAGCAGGGAGGTGGAAGCTGCAGAGAGGAAACTGGAGATGGAAGCTGAGCTGTAGGGCGAGAAAGAACAGAAGAAGGAATAGCAGCAGATGATGTTAGAATAGAATCTGTCAAGGTGATATCCATTTCTGGTAATGATGGATTAGCAGGCAAAGGTGGGATATCATCAAATAACGACTGTACCGAAGATGAAGGCAAAATGAAACGATCATGGGTTGGTTTATAAAAAATCTGCACTTCAAGAGTTAGTGTGGAAAAAGGACAAATATGTTCATAAAGGAAACGTCCCGAGAAATAAAAACACGTTGTGCTTTAAGATCAAAAGGTTTAAAACCATTAATTCCCGGAGAAAAACCAAAGAAAACATATTTGATGCTTCTAGAATCAAATTTGTTTTAATTTTAGAGTGATTTGAAGCAAAAGCAACGCAACCAAACACTCTTAAGTTATTGAAATCTGGCAGTTTAGAATAAATTGCTTCAAATGGTAGGATGTTGTAAAGAACAGAAGTTGGAATCCTATTAATTAAATAGACAACATGCAGCACACATTCTCCCCATAAATGAATAGGTAAGTTAGCCTAAAATTGCAATGCTTGAGCCACATTCAAAATATGTTGATGTTTTCGTGCAACAATGATGTTTAGCTAAGGAGTTTTAACATAAGAGATGTGATGAACTATGCCATGTGAGTCAAAGAAAATTGGATCATTGAACTCCTGACCATTATCACTTCTAACACACTTGATAGTACTATTGAATTGAGTAGAGACATAAGAAATGAAATTCTGCATAATTGTTCTTGCTTCAGATTTAGTTTTCATTAAAAATATCTAAATGAATCTACTAAAATCATGTACAATAATGAGAAAATACCTATGCACTTTAAAGGTAGGAGCATAATTATCTCCCTAAATTTCAATATGAATAAGATCAAAAATTGCATGGCTCATAGAAGAGCTGATAGGAAAAGGTAAACGTTTCTGTTTGGACATATGAAAAATATCACAAAGCTCAATATGAGAATTAGAAGGAACTATCATTTTTAGTCTAGGAAAAGAAAGATGACCTAGCCTATTATGCCAAAGTATGGAAGTAGCCTTATTACACGAAACAGAATTAGCAATAATAACAATTGAAGCAGGCAAAATGGTATTGGATTTCAGCTTGTATAAGCCTTGGGAATGTTTAACAACCCTAATCATCTTCCATGGTTGGATGCTCTAGATTATACAATGAGAAGATGAAACAATTATGCAGCAAGAAATATCATGAACCAATTTACTGATAGATAAAAGATTAAAGATAAATTTGGGCATATATAAAACATTCAGAAGTTTTAAAGAGTCATTCAAGTAAACAATGCCAATATGTGTAACCCGAACCCTACATTTGTTAGAAAGATGAACATAAACATCGTGAAGCAATTTATAAGAATGGAAAGATGTTAAAGAACAAGCAATATGATCTGTAGCACTAGTGTCAACAACCCATTCATTGCAATTAGACTGATTGACGATAGTAATATTTAAAGATATGTGTGGAGTCATCTTACGGTTTAAAGGAAGCAAACCTGCAGTCGACTTTGTTGACATGCAATTTTGCAAAGTCACTACATTAACGTGATGAGAAGTAGATGGAAGCCCTTGTAGTAGCTGTAAGATCTGCTCATACTGATCTTTAGTGATTTGAAAATTAGAAACCTGATCCTCGGATGTTTCAGAGTTATGATAATCAACAGATGGATTGTTCTCAACCTCAGCATCTACAACATTCGCATAAACCCGAGTGGAAGACTTTTTGGAATTCTTCATATTTATAGGATATCCATGCTTCTTATAATAGCGGTCAATAGTATGACCCTCCTTCCCACAATGAATGTAAATCGGTGGTCTGGAAGTACTTGTGAACTTACGTTAGGTAGAAGTACCAGTGCCTTTAACTGCCAAAATATTGATGTCAGAAACTAGAGGCCTTTCTTGTTAAATGACCAAAGAGAACGCCTTGTTTAAGGACGAAAAAGGATCCATTAACAAAATTTGAGACTTTAATGAACACCATGACTTAATCATTCTCATGAAAATCCCTTATATTCTTGGAAAGAATGCAAGAACATTGAGGAGTGCAAGAACAAGATGGGAGAGGACGCAAGATTTGCAACTCATCCCATAAGATTTTGAGCTTAGTAAAATATTTATGTACAGACAAAGCACCTTGTTGATAGGTGTAGATTTCGAGCTGAAGGTCACATATACGAAACGAGTTACTTTGAGTGAAACGAGCTTTGAGATCATTCCAAATCTCATACACAAAATCCAACCAAATAATGGACTGCACAATAGAAGAAGAAACAGAGTGAATAAGCTAAGAAATTATCAAATTATTACATCGATCCCAAGGAACAAACAACAGATCTGTGTGAGATGGTTGCAGAATAGTTCCATCGACAAAGCTGAGTTTATTCTTTAAAAGAAGTGACATTTTCATGGCCCTCTGCCATTAATGGTAATTCGGTCTAGTGAGAACCGAAGAAATGAGAACAAGATTCGGGTTCTGATCTTGTTCTCTTTCACATGAAGATAGTACGGGCTGGAAGGGTTGTCTTCTAGTTTTAACGTCGAACCAGAAGCAGTATGAGCATTCCAGGCATGAAGATTTGCCATAATAGCAAGTCTCAGGTAAAGAAGAAAGAAAAGAATACTGAGAAAGAAACGATAACGTTTCTAGTGGTAAACAAAGAAAATCAAGAAAGGCTGGAATTCTTAGAAAGATTCCAGAAGGACATAAATAAGAGGAAGCATATGCTCTGATACCATGTTAGAAAACTGAAATACAAAGATTAAAAGTCTTATTCATCTAAGCATCATAAGAGTTATTTATACAAAAGTCAGATAACTAACTTTATCTAACGAACTTAACTGTCAACATAATATATAATTCTAACAGCTACTGTCTAATAACAAAATTTAACGAACTTAAATAGTCTTGCATGAAGGAAAGTTTTCAAGACTTATGAAAGAAGCATTCTACTCGATTCTAAAGGTTTTAAAAAATTTATTATATCGTTTCTTAATTAAGACATACACCAGTACCTACAGCTAAGACCTATGCCCGCAACAAATGACACGTACATATGTTTGCGTATAAACTTATAAATCTTTGCAAAATTCGATTGTTTTCTTTTAATCATAGTCTGCATTGCTTCTGTCACTCAACGAGGTTGGACACTTAAATAAAAGCATCAATTAGTGACAAATATCAATCTTAAATTAATTCAAAAATAACTAAGTCCGTCAACATACATATAAAGACTTTTTACTATAAGCGTCAACATTTTCTTGATCTAGCGGTACATCTCCTTAAAAGATCAAGTAGTAAAAAACGATGCATAAAAAGGTGAAACTTTGGATCGGAGAAGTTATCAACCTTCCTAGTGTTATTTGTAATGCAAATATTATCAATGAGCCAACTTATCCGCTATGACAAAATCTATTTTTCATTCTCAAAATTCTTATAAAGAAAAACATATACTTTTGTAAAAACTCAATAAGAATGAGCACGAACTCATTTCTTATTACATAAATAGAATAACTCAATTTCAAATATTACAGTGATGCTTATCCTAACGGCACATCAACTAATTTGTCTTAATTTTCTAACAAAAAGATGAAAAGGTATAAAAAAATTATAAGCTAACTTATAAATAAAGTGCTAGTTAGATACTCTATCATATTGATAGTAAAAAGGGAAGCTGAGGTAGGAGATACTTTAAAAAGACATAAGGTTTGCCATAACATTATTCTTTTCTATAGCTGTCTTATCTTAGCCATGAAATTAAATAAGGGCTTTGTGGTAAAGCTTGTGTACTAAGAAGGATTTACTTATGTGATCCCTATTAGGCTATTTATGTCTAAGCACACAAACAAAGTTAGTGGCAAACTAATCATTTGCAGAACTAAAAGTAAAGCACTATATTGAGATCAAATAAGAAGAAAAGTCTAATGCATTATTGATTAGGAAAATTATAGTCAATCCAAATTTCTTCTCTTCTGGCACTGCCCTTTCAGGTATATCCTATTCATTATATCAATTAAGTAAGCTTTCATTTCAATAAATAAAGATGTTTATCGATGACCACCCAAATATTAGGAATGTCAAAGTGGTTTGACTTAACTTTTCCATGTATAGTTATGATGTATAATTTAATCCTTTCATCATTCAGTATTTCAATTGGACAAAGTATGAATATAGTGTCTACTCTTTTGGTCCAATCATGTTCATTCTTGCTAATTATTAATTGAGTTATAATTGATATTTGTAAATACCTTTTTCAAATGTCAGTTCACTCTACCCAGAGAATTCTATAAATCACTATTAATTAGGAGCAGTAGAACATTCTCTCTAATTACTTTAGAGTGACGAATCCTATATTGACTTACTCAACTATCTCCATATTGCTCATATTGCATCCAAGTACTACCGGCTGAATTATCTTAGGACAATTTATAAGTAGTATCAAAACATAATAATTCACACACGAGATACCTTGGTAATCTCAAGTCTAAGGATCAATTATACAACTATTATTATGAGAAAATCTACAGACACATAAGTAATATTTCATTTGGGATTCTCATAGTCGGGTCAATTCAATGACTTATTCTCTAATAATCACGCACATATTAGTTTAAGTATTTTCATACTTTAATTTAGGAGATCAATTACTTTCTTCATAAAAAAAGAAACATAATATGTACTAGTTTTACCGTTTCAACAATATCCTGCCTTGATGAAACTACAACTAGAAACATTTAGAAATAACACGTAAATATAAATTGAATCTCACAGTTATGATCTCACTATAATTTCAATTACATATTAATTATTTCATGGATTTTATCTTTAATATTAAAACATCAAATGTAATTAATGCATAAAGATAAAGAATGTCTTTATTAATAATTTTGTCACTAAACTACAAACAAAGACATTGGCTGTAAGTTATAAACCAACAGATGGTCTATCCCACCAGGTGCAAGGATTAAATTCAAAAATTGATTGCATATCTTTACAAGTGTAACAATTACATCAATGACTATCCAATCAAGCTACCTAACTCAATTCTAATCTGAGGAGATATATTGACTAACACTTTTGTGGCCCAAAGTTTTCTAAAAGGAAAAGAAAACTTTAAAAGGTTCAAAAGAGCTATAGAAAATTGAGTCAGATATGGCTAAAGCACACTCCTGAGCTGTATATGATCTATATCACTCAACATTTTTAGCCATATGATCTACCTATAACACGCATTATATCTGGATGCTACTGCATACAAAAAGGTTTTTAAGATGACTTATCCATTATTCAAACAAACCTTTTCAAAAATATCAAAGCCTTCCAAGCCAACTCACCATCAAAAGATATTCCGTCAAGATTTAAACTCTCGCAAACACTACCATCTTCTTCACCAAAAGAAAGACCTTTTTCTAGCACACCAAAAGATCTTATGCCTGCCTAAGAATTCATCACTACCCTTCAACCTCTGACAGCCAATCTGAAAGCCAAGAGTTTGATTCCTTCATAATTCATAACAAATTGCAGATTTTACTTAAATATCTTAAATGATGATTGCTATTTCATTATCTTCCCACACATTCAAACAAGAATTTTCCCGGATACGAGCGAACTGAACTTATGGGTGTGAAATCACCTATTCCATTTTCTCTATTTTTAATATGTTTCATCTTATTTAATCAACACATTTTTCTAGATCTTATGTAAATAACTGAATAAGATGGGATATAATAGGAATAGAATAAATGTAACGGTTGATTTATTTCCCAAACTTATGAGTAACAGACAACCACAAAAGCCTGAGTAACGGAGCTAACTAAACGCCGACGAGAGAAAGATGGGATTCTGATCAACACTGCTGGTGGTTACCATTTCGGTAATGAGGAACAAAGCTTGAGCTCTATTTCTTCTCTTATCTCAGACTTTGAGTTTCTTTTCTCAACGGCTCCACTTAAATCATCCACACCAAAGGTTAGCTTCCAGTTCAGTTTTTTCGTTTGTTTACTTGCATTATGTGATAACAGTTGCTTACACTGTCAATGATAGGTCGTCTTTTGGAATAGCTTTTGACGTTGACGGGGTTATTCTTCATGGAAGCGTTTTCGTTGGTGGTTCTCCAAAGGCTCTGAGAAAATTGTATTATGATTTTGGTAATTTCCATAACTATCCTTCAGATTTTAATATAGTTGTACATATATTTTAGAAAATTTGCAAGTTTTATGCTAACTTGTAGCAACTGATCCGTTTCACATAACATGGATTTATGACGTTAGTCTAGGTCCCTGACTATAGCCTTTATCGTGTTTTGTGTGTTTGTTAGTATTTGTGTTTGCATACCTTTCTTTTCAATGTTTATTTTATAGAATAATTAGTGATTACTACCTTTTTTTCATGATCTTTGAAGATACCATTTTTGTTTTTGACAAATGGTGAGTTTGTTCAATATTTTGTAGGACTGCATAGGATTTATGGTCAAAGTAGGAACTGTTTATGGTACAGAATTGATACACATACATTTAGTATCAATCGAGTATGCGCAACAGTAATAGTATATTATCACCATTGTATTTAGGAGGAGGAATTCGTGAGTCCACAAGGGCCCTGGAGTTGGGTAATCTTCTGGGAGTAAAGATCTTACCATCTCAGGTATTCGTTTAACTTTATTATTCTTACATGATGGAGGGCCATCAAACAAAGCCTTGGAAGATATGTCCAGCATGGGCTTTGGAGCCCAAGAAGAAGAACCGAATAAGGAGGATGAAGAGTTAGAAGAAGTTGGCCTTAACATTCTCCTACAATACGAAACCTTTTGGGAACTCTAAAGCCTTGGTCTAAGTTGATGATCTTAAAGCCCAAATGGAGCCCATAGGGGAGAAGGCTCTCGGCCAAAATCAAGTCACATGTTGTCCTATAACTTGACTTTGCCAAGAGAAGTTATAATATTTCAACCTATGGTATGTTTTCAATAAGAGCAATCCATTGCTCATAAGTTTCCTATTTAATGTGTTTATTTTTTATTTAGTGTGTTTTAATTCCTATCTTTAATTTTCCACATTAATACATGTATAGTGGACAATTATGGATAGTTTTTTTTAATGAATGTTTCATTAAGAGTTCATTAGTATGTGAGAAACCAAATCATGTGGTTCTCCACCTGCTTTTATCTAAGTTTTCTATTTAAGTCATGTTTTGTTTCCTTTAAAAGGAGAGAATTTTATGAATGAAAAATATTGAGTATTATTCTCAAATTTAGAGTCAATTTGCTCTTGGGTTGTCTATTTATCGAAAATAGAACAAGGGTTTGTTAGTTTTTCAAAAACTTCCACGTTTTTTTCAATTTTCTTCTTCATTTCCCGAAACGGTATCATTCCTAACCAGTTTCACCATCTCATCCATAACTTTTCACACACACATCAAAATACAAAACTTCCTTCACCAAAGTTGTAGCGGACTTCTTGCTCTACAATTTTACTTTTAGAACCATCCCCAAATTCCTTGTAGTTTGTCCGAAAATTACAAAACCAGCCACTGCTAATTCCTATTCTGAGAAACGCAAAACTAGACCAAACTTTCACTTATCATCACCCATCACCTCCGGCCAAATTCCGACCACCAAAACGACCACACGCCATCAAAATTTGGTATTAGATCCCACTTTTTAATCCTACATCAAGTCATGTTGATGTCCCTACCCAAAAATACACCCAATCTGCAACATACATCCAAACACCCAATTAATCTGACGCCCTAAGATGTTGATGCTCTTAATGCCACCATTGAAGCCCTATGCCTAGAACTTGCAGCCTCAAAAGCCAAAAAATCCTATCAATCCATGAAACAACCAACATCATCATGCTGAAATCTAAATCCTCCCCCTTTCCCACCCTTAAGTTATTTCCTAAGAAATTACACACTCGGAATCCCAATTAGGTTCAACCCTAGTCCCACCTTTGAAGAGTCGTTTGACTTGGAGAATGAGGAAGTTTTTGATGAATTTGGAGAGACCTATGACAACAACATAGGATGTAGCATCCCCATACTGCCGGGTATACACCGGGACGCCCGTAGGTCATTCCGACACATATCCTAAGATAAGGGTGAGCTACGAATTATCACTACTGTACTTAACATGACATCATAATAATAAAACATCAATATAGAAATCACTAATTTTTGAAACCAAAGTTTTCCTCATTTCATTCATCAAAATCAAGGAGTTTATACATCTGTCATTCTGTATTGTCTGTACATAAATCCCAAAAATCCTAAGACAAAAAGCCACATGAAAGAGGAAAACAACAGATCTATCTAGGTCATCCCAAAAGTCCCAGCTGACCACCGACCTGTGAGCCATGACTTCTTTCGCCAGCACAATTTACACGGCAGGATAAGTCCCTCTGGAGCTAGGAGTCTACTCTTGGTCCTGAAAAATATGTTGCAATTTTGGGTAAGTTTGTGAACTCAGTGAGGTAACCATCATCGATGGTTCACTCAATTCATGCAGCAATCAAACATATCATAGTTATTTCATAATTTCACATACATCAAAAGTACCACATCAGTATCACATTTCCTTTTCACACAAGCATAAGGCATTTTTGCCTTTCACTCAATCGAAGAGATTAAATCAAATGCATATGAAATGTGTATTTGATACTTTTTTAATTTATTTCGTTGTTATGACCTAGTGCCTGAACTATCCCAATATGGGCACATTAATCGTTGAGCTTAAGGCTCTGAATCACTGTGGAGCTCGAGGCCCAAATACGATCATTGAGCTTGTAGCTCTCGGTGGCTGCTCCGGTCACAACTGCCATTATCTGATCATGCGTTCATGCATGAAATGCACATGTCACAATTAAGCAATATATACATCACAATCAATACATGTGTCACAACTTATCACATCTCAAGCTAGTAGTTCACAAATTCACATACAAGTAGCACTTCTATGTCATAGCTCCCTAATACATCAGACCTTCTGTCTGGAATCCACAATCAGAAACAATTCTTAAACCCACCATTATTCACCACAGTATTCTAAGCAAATAATAATTGAGAGAACCGTCTAGGTCACTCACCAATAGCTTCCGAGCTAATGCCTGGAAGTCTCGGTAACGTCTGTGGATTGACGTTCCAAATGCGCCTCTATAACAATTAAAATACACAAATATTACCAAGTATATAATCAGAAATGTTTAATAATACACATGGAGAAATTAAAATGTGTACAATGCATGTTCGTGACATTCCTGGCATTTTTTCCAAAATTCACAAAATTTTTCCTCTAAATTTTAGAAATTTAAAGACACCAAAATCATTTAATTCGGTTCACTACTCCAAAAGTTATACTCCAAACATTTCGGACTATTCTTATGTTAAAATATTTCTTGTGATTTATTTCCATCCAAAAATTGACCTTCTTAGAGACTAAATTGAAACTCAATTTCTTCAGAACATTTTTATTCCTATCTCTCTAGTTTAATCCAAATTAAGAATCACCTCATTTGGATGACTAGAGCAAAAGTTATGGCCAAAATACTTTCAGCTTTTACTAATCCAAGACTACACACTAAACCCGACTTCAATTCAGAAATTGAAAGTCTTAGAGGCTAAATTGAAATTCCATTCCTTCATATGACTTGTATCCCCATGTCTCTATTTTATTTTTCAATAAGAATCAGTTCAATTGGATCTCCACAGGCCAAGAATTCACCAAAATACTAAACCATGTTTAGAAAATTTTCCAACTCACTTTGATTAAATCAATAATCCTCAATTTAATCTCACAAATCCACAATTTTCCATTGACAGATAAAGGGATATCTTAAGAATCCAACGCTTCAAAAATCAAGTCAATTGGATGTCAGACGAAAAAGTTATAACCAAAAGAGTGAAGAGTATTTAGAAAATAATCTTCCTTAAACAAAATGGGAAGTCGCGATCGTGCGCATGCACGATCGCCACATTCTGGCAGACCAGCGGAGGCCGACCGATCTCCACATTCTGGCGGACCGACCGATCACCACATTATGGCTGACCGATCGATCGCCACATTCTGGCCGACCAACCGATCGTCACAATCTGGCCGACCGATCGTCACATTTTGGCTGACCGACCGATCGCCACATTCTAGTAGACCGATCGATCGTCACATTTTGGCCGACTGAACGATCGTCACAATCTGGCTGACCGATCGTCACATTCTGGCCGACTGACCGATCGCCATACTCTGGCTGACCGACTGATCGTCATAATCTTCACCAATATCTCAACTTCCAAACTCCATAACTTTTGATTTAGAACTCCAAAATTTACAAACTTTATATCAATGGAAAGCTAAAAGAAAGCTCTACAACTTCTATGAAGAACCCAAAAATCAATTCTATATCTAAAGGGGTCAAATAGCCACTCAAAGTTTCTGTCCACTAATGATCATGCCAAACAGTAATAGAAACTTCTAAAAATTATAACTTCACATTCCATGGTCCAAAAATTACATACTTCACATAAATGGAAAGATCAAAACATAATCTAAAACTTTCATGAAGACTAATTTAGCAAAATCTATCTTATTTAGCCTATAAAAATTTCTCAAAGTTTCAGGTCTTCAATGTTAGACTCATAAACATGGTGCTATTCACCCTACACATATTATCCACTTTCAAGGAAAAATTCAGAACCCTTTAAGATACAATTGGACAGCACGTCCTTCATAAGAATTCTAGCCAAACTTCTCAAGTTTAATTCAAGCTAAATCTCATCTCTATAGCATAACCATATAAAAAGTTATGACTAAAATATTGAAATATACACAAAACAAATTTTCCAGCTTTTACACCTAACTCAAATTCTATCATTCCAATACCATTTCTAGACCAATAAGCATCCACTTTAGTCAATAAATCACCCAAAATTTAACCAAGAACTTCACTTGAACAATTATCCACAAAATGACAGCACACACTCAATCATCTTTCTTTAATAAACACTCATCTAACATCATCAAAATCAATCCAACACACTCAATTCATCTACACCACATGATATATCATTTATCCTCAATCAATCATAAATCAACCAATGAAAATAACCTACCCATATACACCAAACACAAGTTCATGCAATTAATGTACAAGACATCATAATTAATGCATTTAACTACCAATTGAGAACATAAAACAAAACTATTACCTATAAATCTTCTAATTCTTCAATTCTTCAAAATTTTCCCCAATTCTCTACCTTCCACTCACACCACTCACGTTCACCATCTCCAAAAGAGGTAGAGATAAATTTTTATGGTGAGAAAGAAAGAGAGAGCAAAGTGACAAGGAAGTAAGTAAGATATGAGAGTTAGGCTTAGAGTTGGAGAAGATCAAAACCCATGAAGAAGAGGAAGAGAGAACCTACGAAGAAGAGAAGAAGAAAACCCTAAAACAAACTTGCCACATGTCTTATTTTTAGGCACTCTTTTATTTCCTTTCCAATAACAATTCAATTTCTACTCCAATTTTTTCCCAAAATTCCAATGGCTCCATTTAATAAATCCTAAGATCATATATCACATTTTTCAGTGCCATTGGACAGTCATTTTCAGTACCGAAAATCAATCAGTCTGCCACTTGGTAATTTTTCAGGTCCAGAAATTTTCTGCCAAAATTTTCCAGAAAAATTTCTAAAATTCTCTAAAAATTCAAAACACAAAAAAAACACTCCAATTAAATTTTCAAGCACGAAAATCATATTTTTCACAATAATCACATTAATGCAACATATATCGGGAAATGCCATGAATGCATGTACAATCATTACATGTACAAAATTTACTATTCACGTGTATGCATGAACATAACAAAACAATTTTAAACACTCTTAACCCGATCCAAATTATCATTTTACCCTTCCCATCGGTGATGAGATGTTATATAGGAAGACCAAATTTAGGAGGGAGAGGAGAGACAAGGACGCAAGCTAGAAGAGGTAGAAGAGATAGACCGATTAGACATACCTATGTTTTTTGGAAAGCTTGATGTGGAGGCTTTCAAAGATTGGGTCTATAGTGTAGAGAGGGCTTTTGAATTGAAAGAAGTTGATGAGGAGAGAAAGATGAAGATATTAGCCCTAAAATTAAAGGGTTATGCCGCATAATGGTGGGACAATTTGTAGAAAAGAAGAGTGAGAGAAGGAAGGCCACGTTATCAAACATGGTAGCAAATGAAACATGAAATGGAGGAGGCTTTTATGCTACCCCAATATAGGCAAAGGCTTCTTGATCAGTTGTTTAGTCTTCGACAAGACAACAAGAGTGTAGAAGATTACATCATAGAGTTCGAGCATTTGATGATTAGTTGTGACTTGAGGGAAATCGAGGAGGTAGTTTGTGCAAGATTCATCAAGGGCCTCAAAATTGACATCTAAGACATGGTAAGCTTCTATCCCTATGAGACTTTGCAAGAATTAAAAAGGTTTGCCATGAGAAGTGAATTATCTCTTAAACACACTCAAAGCTGAAAATCCTTTCCAAAATATGCCCAAACACCACAAAAACTAATTAGCCAAAATTTTTCTCAACAAAATCCTTCACCGCGCACATCTCCACCACCAAAACTATTTAACCAAACTCCTCCACCAAAACTGAATGCCACACCAAGCCCATACACTCCAAAATTTCTTCCACAATCACCAAAATCCAAACTTAGGTGCTTCAAATGTCAAGGCTATGGACATTTCCAAGTAGAATGCCCAAATAAAAAAGTCATGACCATACAAGAAATGGAGGCTATTAATTATAAATTTGAGAAATAATTGTTGTTTGGTCCTAACGTTGAGCATGAAGAACATAGATATAGTGATGAGACTATTGAAGCTAGTGGTTACAACGTTGATGTTGGGATGCTTGTTTTGATGAAAGTATTGGGTAGTGATAAGGGAGTTGAAGATTGGAGGAGAAAATCACTTTTCCATACGAGATGTGTGACCAATGGAAAGATGTGTGAAATTGTTATTGATAGTGGAGCGTCTGAGAATGTGGTGTCAAATGAGATAGTTGACAAGTTAGCCCTCAAAATTGAGCCCTTACCAAATCCATACAAGCTAACTTGGCTTGACTCTAAGCATGAGATCAAAGTCAACCGACGATGTCTTGTCCCATTTGTAATTGATAAATATGTGGATGAAGTATGGTGTCATGTCATTCAAATGACGACATGTCACTTGTTTCTTGGAAGACCATGGCTTTATGATAAGGATGTGCAACATTATGGGAGAGCCAATATATGTTCTTTACATCACAATGGAAAGAAGTTTGTGTTGACTCCAATGAAGTCATATTTCAAAAGGAAGAAGAGGGAAGAATCTACTTTGATGACATTAGAAGAAAAGATTGATGTTTTTGGAGAATTGCCAAATTTTGTACCACTTGATATTGAAGAGGAAGATAAGCCATGGCCACCAAACTTGATTAATGAATTCACTTTTGGGTTTCCTAAAGAACTTTTAAAAGGGTTGCCACCTTTAAGGGAGATTTAACATGAGATCAATTTTGTGCCTGGTGCTTGTATTCCTCACAAGCATGTGTATAGAATGAGTCCTAAAAAAGGAGAAGAATTACAAAAGCTTGTAGATGAGTTAATTGAGAGAGGTTTCATTTGGCCTAGCACAAGTCCATATGTAGTACCAGCCTTTGCTGTGCCAAAAAAGAATAGGAAGTGGAGGATAGTGATAGATTCAAGAGCCGTCAACAAAATCACCATCAAGTAGAGGTATCCAATTCCTAGACTTGACGACATGTTGGATCATCTCCATAATGCTAAAATTTTCTCAAGATTGGACCTTGCAAATGGTTTTCTTCAAATAAGAATGAAGGATGGAGATGAATGGAAAACCGGTTTCAAGACAAAGGAGGGACTTTACGAATGGCTAGTCATGCCAATGGGGTTGTCCAATTCAACATCAACTTTCATGAGGCTTATGAATGAGGTATTAAAACCATTCTTACACAAATTTGTAGAAGTTTACTTTGATGATATTTTAATTTTTAGCTCTTCCTTAGTTGAACATGTTACGCATTTGAGACTTATGTTAGAGGTCTTAGACCGCGAGAAATTGTATGCCAATTCAGAAAAGTGTCATTTTTGTGATTCCTCTTTAAATTTCCTAGGTTTTGTCATTATCTATGAAGGAATTAGCATGGACCCTTCAAAAATCCAAACCATTGTTGATTGGACAAGACCCACTAACCTTTTTCAAGTTAGGAGCGTTTATGGTTTGTAGGAGATTCATAAAAGATTTTAGCACTATCACTAGTGCAATTACCGATTACATGAAAAAGGGTGAATTCAAGTGGACTCCTCAAGCCACTATTGCCTTTAATACTTTGAAAAAATTGATTACTAGTGCTCCTTTGTTAGCTTTGCCTAGTTATAATGCACCATTTGAACTTGAGTGTGATGCAAGTAGGGTAGGAATAGGGGTTTTCCTTAGTCAAGGGGGGAAACCGATTGCTTATTTTAGTGAAAAATTGAAAGATGCTAGGAAAAAATACACCACATATGACAAAGAGTTATATGCTTTGATTAGAGCCGTTAGGCATTTTCAGCCATACCTTATAGCTAGCCCATTCATTTTGTTCACTAACCATAATGCCCTAAAATATGTCCAAAACCGAACCCATTTGAGCCATAAACATGCTAATTGGATTGAATACTTGCAAAATTTTGACTTTGTCATAAAACACAAATCTGGAAAAGCCAATGTAGTAGCCGATGGCTTGTCTAGGAAATATACTTTGTTGAGCTCAATGCATGCATATGTTATAGGCTTTGATGACATAAGGGGGTTATATGAGAGTGACAAAGATTTTGGAGTTATAGTGTCTAAGGTTAGGGAAAACAATGGTGCATTTAGGGATTTTGTTCTTCATGATGGTTATTTGTTCAAGAACGGTTCTTGTTGTGTGCCTTAATGTTCTTTGAGAGAGGCAATTTTAAGGGAGGTCTATGGTGGAGGCTTGGCCGTCCACTTTGGAAGAGAGAAAACTTATGATTTGGCCTATGAAAACTTCTATTGGCCAAAGATGTGGAGAGATGTTGAAAGACTTGTCCAAAGATGTAACATATGCAGCCGAGCCAAGATGCAAGCCCAACCTAATGGCCCATACGCACCTCTTCCAATTCCAAATGCTCTATGGGAAGATGTAAGTATGGATTTTATTATTAGTTTGTTAAGGACAAGAAAGGGTTTTGATTCAATTATGGTAGTTGTTGATAGATTTTCAAAAATGGCTCATTTCATACCTTGTACTAAAACTTTGGATGCATCTCATGTCATGAATTTGTATTTTCATAATGTTGTAAAGCTTCATGGACTTCCTAAAAGCATAGTTAGTGATAGAGATGTAAAATTTTTAAGCCATTTATGGAGAACACTTTAAGGTAGATTAGGACAAGGCTCAAATTTAGTACCGCTTTTCATCCACAAACCGACGGTCAAACGGAAGTAGTGAACTGGTCTTTGGGAAATATTCTTCGAAGTTTGTTGAAAGGGAAGACAAAGAATGGGAATGCACTTTTACCACATGCTGAATTTGCATATAATTGCTCAAAAAGTAAGACAACCCAATTTTCACCTTTTGAGATAGTTTATGGCACTAACCCTTTATCTCTACTTGATTTGAGTCCAATTCCTCACATTGGGCTGAGCAACATAAAGCAGAAGAAAGGGCCAAGCATATCATCAAAATCCATGAGAAGGCCAAAGCAAATATCTTGAAGCACAATGGCAAGTACAAAAAGCAAGCCAAACTCAAAAGGGTCGTGGAGTTCAATGTTGGAGATTTAATGTGGGTTTACTTGAGGAAGGAAAGATTTCCATCCAAAAGAAAGTCCAAACTCAATGAGAGAGCTGAAGGTCCATTCAAAGTGCTACAGAAGATAGGCCCAAATGCATGCAAGATTGAGCTACCGAGTGGTTACAAAATTTCTAACACTTTCAATGTAGGTGATTTAAAAGCTTATGTTGAAGACACAATGGAAGACCAAAATGATCAACAAGGTTCGGCCTTTGAAGAGGGAGAGGATGATGGAGGACCATCAAATAAAGCCTTGGAAGATATGTCCAACATGGGCTTTGGAGCCCAAGAAGAAGAACCTGCTAAGGAGGATGAAGCGTTAGAAGAAGTTGGCCTTAACATTCTCCTACAATACCAAGCTTTATGGAAACCTTTTGGGGAGTCTAAAGCCTTGGTCCAAGTTGATGATCTTAATGCCCAAATGGAGCCCATAGGGGAGAAGACTCTCGGACAAAATCAAGTCACATGTTGTCCTATAACTTGACTTGGCCAAGAGAAGGTATAATATTTCAACCTATGGTATGTTTTCAATAAGAGCAATCCATTGCTCATAAGTATCCTATTTAATGTGTTTAATTCTTATTTAGTGTGTTTTAATTCCTATCTTAATTTTCCACATTAATACATGTATAGTGGACAATTAGGGGCATATTTTTTTATGAACGTTTCATTAAGAGTCCATTAGGAGGTGAGAAACCGAATCATGTAGTTCTCCACCTTCCTTTTGGCTAAGTTTCCTATTTAAGTCATGTTTTGTTTCCTTTAAAAGAGGAGAATTTTATGAATGAAAAATATTGAGTATTATTCTCAAATTTAGAGTCAATTTGCTTTTGAGTTGTCTATTTACCGAATAAAGAACAAGGGTTTGTTAGTTTTCCAAAAACTTCCACGTTGTTTTCAATTTTCTTCTTCATTTCCCGAAACAGTATCATTCCTGACCAGTTTTACCATCTCATCCATAACTTTTCATACACACATCAAAATACAAAACTTCCTCACCAAAGTTGTAGCTAACTTCTTGCTGTACAATTTTTCCTTTAGAACCATCCCCAAATTCATTGTAGTTTGTTCGCAAATTACAAAACCATCCACTGCTAATTCCTAATCCGAGAAACACAGAACTAGACCAAACTTTCACTTATCATCACCCATCATCTCCAGCCAAATTCCGACCACCAAAATAACCACACGCCATCGTTACACAAATGGATTTTATTTCTGGATTTATTTTATGAGCTCTGATGTGATCCTTGGCATAGACGTTCCTTATTGTTGCTGTAGGTTTTGTAGGGCCATTCACCTTTTAAGAATTTCTTAAAGAGTTATATTTTGGAAAAGGACAAATTAGCCTTCTAAAATTGCTAGTAAGTAACCTTTCATGTAAAATTATTTTTTAAATTTATTCTATGGTTTCAACCTGCCAATCCCTATATTATTCGAGAAGTCATGTTAGTGGTTTTTTTAATTACAAAGGAAAGGAAAACAATACAAATTACATGATCCTACGAGGGAAGCTAATCCCAGCCATATCCTCTATAAGGATTGTGGCGCACCCTGAAGGTGTACTAGCAAAATTGGTAGTCCCGAGTCCAAAATTAACCGCAAAATTGGAGAGTCAATCAGTGCATCGATTTCCCTCTTTGTATGTATGGTAAGGAAAGACAACCCAATTTCAGGTAAATAATTCATTGATACCCAGGACAAGGGGGTTGAGCAACATTGTCTAGTTTGTTGTGTCAGATAGGAGATTATTGACCACGAGAGAATCCAGCTCTAGTACCACGCACCGATAACCAAGATCCCAAGCTAATTTTAGACCCAAAAGAACTCCCTAGAGTTCCGTCAAGACTAAGGAGCACCAACTGGTATTCTGTAGAAATCTGCCAAGTCAAGCACCAGAGTTATCCCATAAAATTCCACCTAATGTGCCAAAGAGTTTACGTTGTTGCGCGCGCTATCGGTATTCAGTTTTACCCATCTAAGAGTAGGCGAATACTACCCAATAAGTTGTTCGTAACAAGGTCGAGAATCAAGACAGACTCTAACTTGCCAGACTGAAGCCTGGTGGATCTGGTGGACATAGTTTAACATAAGAGTTGCAAGAGAAAGTGGCCACGAGAATTGATTGTCAAAGAGGGCCATATTTCTCTATGTCCATAGAAACTAGTAAGCGGTTCCAAAGATAACTGACCAGTTAAGGTTAGAAACCAATCGATGCTGTTGAAGATTTAGAGTGAGCCAATCATGAATAATTGGGTTCAAAAAGTCAGGATAGATGTCTTGGACAGGGAAAGTAAGGCATAGGCTACGCGCTTTGGGGCAATTGCATACAACATGTAGTGAGGATTCTTCTGTATGGCAATGATAGCAGTCCACGCTTATAGTAAGATGTTTGCGAACGCGTTGTTGATTAGAGAGTAGGCGGTCATGCACGAGGAGCCAAAGGAATGAGCGAATAAGTTGGGGGACGGGCCAGTGCCATATGGGATTCCAAAGGCCACTGAAATGAAAGTTGGGTTGCTCCATAATTATAGAGTATGTTGAGGCTGTAGTGAATTGCCCAGTATTGGATGGGCCCCAGATTAGCTTGTTCGTCCCTAGGTAGGGCTTGGGAGAAAAGGTTCCCGCAATGGAGAGACAAATAGAGGGAGGGAGTAGAGTTTGAAATGCATCTCAATTCCAATTACCTTTGTTATCGACATAATGGTGAACACGTAAATCAAGGTCAGATTGGGAAATTGAAGTATTGGCAGGTGGTAAAAGGGGTCCCACATTTGAAACCCAAGGATCCCGTTAAAATCGAGCCGTGGAATAGTCACAGATCATCCATTTCATGCCCTATATCACGTTGGGCCAAATAGCTTTGATACTCTTCCAAACCATTGAGCCTCCAGTAGTATTAATAGAGGAAGGGATGTTGTTGACGTCAAAGCTATACTTAGCAGCCAGAATTTGCACCCATAATGCTTTAGGTTTAGAGATCATTGACCATCCTAACTTTGTAAGTAAGGCGTCATTGGTGGCTCTAATGTTGCGAATCCCAAGCCCACCTAGTTCTTTCAGTTGGCACACTTTGTCCCAATGAATGAGGTGAATCTTTCGATTTCCAAGAGAGGAGCCCCATAAGAAGTTTCGCATGATTTTCTCCAATTCATCGCACAAACTCTGAAGAAGACGGACCGTCTGCATTGTATAGATAGGAAGAGCAGAAATAACTGATTGGATCAACGTAATGCGTCCTGCAAACGACAAAAGATTGGCTTGCCATCCTGAAAGGCGTTGTTGCACTTTGTCGAATATATATTGGTACATTTTTTATTGACTTTCTCGTACAACAGCAGTACTCCAAGATAGCATTCTAGATCTGTTGTCTTCTTGAAGCTCAATTCTCTGCTAAGAATGCCTGCTACTGAGTGATGGATGTTCTTGGAGTCATGTTAGTGGTTTTAATGTTAAATTAATGTGTTGTAAAATAATGATTGGAATTGAAATAGCTCTTCTCTAGAGTTTATTTCTAACTTTACTTGATGCGATTCAATAGAAAAATTTTACAATGCCTTTAATAGCCTCTCTACTTTATGATTGCAGCAATTAGAAGAATTATTGGATGAAAGGTAGGGAAAAACATAATAAATAGGGACAATGGTGTATTTAATCCTCCAGCTATGGTATAAAATGTAGGAATATATATGAAAAATTCGAGTACAAGTAATCAATTAAGAAAAGTGAGATAATTTGAGTACTAAATATACCATTATCTCCAATAAAAATATGGAGCAGGAGAAGGGAAGTAGCTATGTGAAATCTTGTCAGATTATGTATTGGTGGTTGAATTCCACTCTATATTTAATTTTAGAATAAAAGTTTAGAATTCCACAATCATGTTTTCAAAAGCCGACTTATCTGTTTTCTTCTAGAATCTTCCTGGTTGTCTAAACTACTCTTTTAAAATATATCTTTTGAGACAGATATGAGAATCAACTAATTATTGCCACTGGAAAAGGGGAACTTGCTGTAGTGATGTCTGAGTATAGTTTCAAGTAAGGATTTGGTGATATTTATTTTGTTTTTCGAGACTACATGGTCATTATTCTCCTATCATTGCAAGATATGGCTTTTTTTTTGACAGAAAAGTCCTGTCGTTAGATGAATATGCTACCTTCTTTGAGAATATTGACCCTGCATCTCAATACAAGAAGTGGACAACCCAGAATGTATTTGATAAGGGTGTTACACCTATGAACATGGCTAAAAGATATGATAATCATACAGAAACAGTGAAGGCAATTTTTGTTGTCAGTGATCCTGTTGACTGGGGGAGGGACATTCAGGTACTTTCATTCTTATGTAGGTTTCATCCAATTGCTGTTCAATTAAGTAATTCTTGAGACTCAGAAAATGTGAACATAGAGGCTGACAAGAAGCTTTTGGTTATATTAGCGCTTATATGCAAAAGTTCAATAATGTTCTCTCCTTTTTTCTTCAATTCAATTCATTTTTTTTGCTTTTTAGCGTTGCAATTTGAACTCTAGGAAGGCTATAAAAGCACTATTGAATTGCTTTAGGTTCTCTGTGATGTATTAAGTTCTGGAGGCCTCCCAGGACTGAACAATGGGCATCAACCTCCTCTATACTTTACTACTGATGACCTTGCCTATCAGGTTCATCCTTTCCATTATTAACGCACAAATTCTGAACTATTCTTAAAAGTCAAAATCGGAAGTTCTTATGAGTTACTCTTTTAGTGTAGAATCATCCATTGATCTTGAAAACCTTGTACGCGTAATCGTACCTTGTTTTAATTGCTTTTGCATTAGTTACTCCTGTAGCCTGTCTCCAGCAGTACTGTGTGAGGTGCTGGAGAAATGGGAACTGGAAAATTTTGATCGTAATCGATCAGCTCATATGCAATAAAGGCTGCATTTTCATCTAAGCGGCTTGGCATGGGAGCTTTCAGAATTGCTCTGGAAAATGTCTTCAACAGGTAAGTTTGGTGTCTCCCATTGCCACGTCAAAACTTGTTGAGTTCTGCTGTGACAAAAGGGATATCTTTAGACTATTCAAGAAGGTGTTTAAGTAGGTTAGGCTATTATTAAGATCAAGAGCACCTATTGATGGGATGCTGTAATATCAAGAACTTCTATCCAATTCTTTATGAGCAGATGTGCCATCAATGATGCTTAAAATTTGTGTTTGAATTTTCTGCTTCTATATGTGTACTTTGGGAACCCAAATCCTTCTTTATTCAAGAATGCGGAGATTTTCTTTACAAATGAAGAGCTCATATTGACAGGATGCTTTTAACAGAATGTTGTGTTTAATCCTTTTAAATTTCTTTCTTTTCCGTAGTTTGTGTTGTGCGGAAACGTAAATAAATGCGGAGTAAAAATACAATAGCAACAAAAGAACACCAAGATTTTTATACTGGTTCGGCAATGCCTACGTCCAGTTTGGAGACGACTGAATATTTCACTTTAATCAAAGAGAGCATACAATGGTGTTTGTCACTCAATTTTCAAGAGACCCAAAATAACTCAAGCCTTACTAGAAAAGAGAAAACAAAAAAAATGTATAATATATATTTTTTTCTTTCTCTCCCTCTCACTATTCTTCTCTCTCCTTTCTCTCGAAAATTCTCCTCTCTCACTAAACAACTCTTTCTCTTCTCACACCCACAACTTCTGCTCACTTTGTGCTCTCTTCCTGACTCTCCTCTCTCATTGTTCTTCCTCCCTTTTATAGAGAATTCAATAGGTGTGAACAATGAGTATGAAAGCTAGCTGTACTGCCGAAATCCACCGGAAAAATCCAAGCCACCATTGTTGATCACCGAAAGTAGCTTCCATTTCTGACTTTGTGAAGGTAAGCAAGCTTCCATTCCATTTCTGACTTTGTGAAGGTAAGCAAGCTTCCATTTTTGACTTGAATTTGAGACAATATTCAACAATCTCCACCTTGGCTCAAATCCTCGAATTGGAATTTCCAATAGTCGTCTCCCAATCCCCTACGGGGCAATCAATAAATTTTACAAATGCCAATCAAGTCTAAGCAATGCTTAAACTTGAGTAACGAAACTGGTTTTGTCAACATATCAGCAGGATTGTCAGCGGTCCCAATCTTCTGAAGAAGAATATTTCCCTCATCAACAATTTCACGAACAAAAAGGAACCTCACATCAATATGTTTTGTACGTGCGTGATGAACTTGATTCTTTGCTAAATAAATAGCGCTCTGACTGTCGCAATGAACATTCACATGGTCCTGATGGACCCCTAAGATAAAAGCAACCCTTGAAGCCAGATGGCTTCTTTAATAGCTTCACATCGCCATGTATTACGCCTCAAGAGTTGATAAAGCAATCGAGATTGCAAAGTTGATCTCCAACTCACTGGACCTCCAGTAAGAGTGAATACAAAACCTATAGTGGACCTAAGCTTGTCCAAATCACCTGCGTAATCAGAATCTACATATCCAACAACACATTTACCATTAACTTCATCTTGCTGAAAATATAAACCAACATCCACAGTACCTAGAATATACCGTAGAATCCATTTCACAGCTTGCCAATGCCCTTTTCCTGGATTATGCATATATCTACTGACAATACTAACAGCTTGTGAAATATCAGGCCTAGTACACACCATAGCATACATCAAACTACCAACAGCACTTGCATATAGAATTTTAGCCATGTAATGACTCTCCTCATCTGTTTTTGGAGACATAGAAGCACTAAGTTTGAAATGAGGAGCAAGAGGTGTACTAACCGATTTTGAATTTTCATTTATCCCGAAACGTTGTAGTACCTTCTTCAACATCGCTTTTGACATGCACCAGTCTTGTCTTTTGCTCTATCTCTTTCAATTTCCATACCTAGTATCTTTCGAGCTTCTCCCAAGTCCTTCATCTCAAATTCATTACTCAGTTGAGTCTTCAATCTATCAATCTCCACTGTACTTTTACATGCTATAAGCATATCATCAACATATAAAAACAAATAAATAAATGTTCCATCTTGTAGCTTGCGAAAGTATACACAATGATCATAATGACTTCTTGTGTACTTTTGCTTGATCATAAACCTGTCAAATCGCTTTCAAACCATACAATGATTTTTGCAATTTACAAACCCAATTTTCCTTACCAACAACCGTAAACCCTTCTGGCTGAGACATAAAAATATCTTCCTCCAAATCACCATGTAAGAACGCCGCCTTGACATCAAGTTGTGCCAACCCAAGGTCAAACTGCACAACCAAAGCCAACAAAATACGAATAGAAGAATGTTTTACTACAGGAGAGAATACCTCATTGTAGTCAATGTCTTCCTTCTGAGCATAGCCTTTAGCTACTAATCTGGCTTTGAATCTTACATTGTCTTTTCCCAAAGATTCCATCTTCTTAGCATATACCCATTTACAACCAATTTCTTTCTTTCCTTTTGGTAACTGAACCAGCTTCCAAGTCTTATTTTTATGAAGAGAATTCATCTCCTCATCCATAGATTTCTTCCACTCCACACTCTCTGAACTCCTGACAGCTTCTTTGTAGGTGGATGGAATATCATCTTCAATAACTGGAAGTGCATATGCCACAATATCCGTAAACCGAGCAGGCTTTCGAACTTCCCTTCTTGATCTTCTGGTTGCAATAGAATCTTGTTGTTGTGGAGGTTCATGGGTAGGTACCTCCTCTTCATTAACCTCGTCCTCATTATCAAAATCAACTGTAGGACTAGTGTCTGTAACATCATACCTTACTGGATCAACTGAAGTCTTTAATAATTCCACCTGCTTTGAACTACTCATGGTCTTGATTGCTTCAATTTCCCCTTCATGCTTGTTCTGATTAACCATAACAGTCTCATCAAAAGTCACATCTCTGCTTACAATAAATTTCTTCTCATCTGGACACCAAAGTCGGTATCCCTTCACGCCAGTACTAAAGCCCATAAATAGAGCTCTCTTTGCTCTTAGATCCAGCTTGCTTTCCCTGAAATGATAGTAAGCAGGACAACCAAATATGTGTAAAAACTTGTAATCAGTACAAGGTTTACCAGACCATACCTCCATGGGTGTTTTACCATTGTTTGCAGTAGTAGGCAATTGATTAATAATATGGCTTGCATAAGTAATTGCCTCAGCCCAAAACACCTTGTCTAAACCAGCATTAGACAACATACATCGAACTTTCTCAAGTAAAATACGGTTCATGCACTCTGCCACCCCATTCTGTTGTGGTGTCTCCCTAATCGTGAAATGTCTCACAATACCCTCATCTTGACAGACTTCCAAAAAAAGGATCTGACTTATATTCACCACCATTATCTGATCTGAGAGTCTTGATCTTTGGACCGGTTTGCATTTCAATCATCCTTTTCTACTTCAGGAATATCTATAAGACTTCATCTTTATGCTTCATGGTGTACACCCATATTCTCCTAGATAAGTCATCAATAAAAGAGACAAAATAATGGCTACCTCCCCAAGATGCATTCTTGGAAGGTCCCCAAACATCAATATGAACATAATCTAGAATGCCTTTAGTATGGTGAATAGCAGTACCAAATTTCACTCTAGTTTGCTTACCCATTACACAATGTTCACAGAATTCCAACTTACATGTCTTTGCGCCTTTCAATAAGCCTTGCTTCACCAATCCTTGCAATGCTTTTTCACCAGCATGCCCAAGACGCATATGCCATAACCTTGTAGTGTCTGAGCTATCTCCATCATCAGCTTCAGTGATAGCTGCTCCACCAGTAACTGTACTCCCCTTCAAAAAATACAAGTTATTTTGTCTTGTACCTTTCATCACTACAAGTGCCCCGTATACAGCTTTGAGAACTCCACCCTCTATGGTAATCTTGATACCCTTGGATTCCAATGCTCCTAATGAGATAAGATTTTTCTTCATATCTGGTACATACCGAACATCACTCAATTCTCTGACCGTTCCATCGTGCATCTTCAAACAGATTTTACCTATCCCTTGTGTTTTGCAGGCATTATTATTTTCCATCAAAACAACTCCACCATCCAGCTCCTGAAAGCTAGAGAACCATTCCCGAATGGGACACATATGATAAGTGCAACCGGAATCCAAAATCCACTCCTTGGAGTGACCATCAACAGATGAACTAGTCAAAGCAAACTCGAAATCATCATCTCCAGATTTTGCAACGTTTGCTACAGAATCCACTTTCTCCTTCTCTTTGTTCTTCAATTTGGGGCAGTCTTTCTTCCAATGACCCTTTTGACGACAAAGGGCACATTCATCTTTAGCAGGAAACTTACCTCGTGACTTTGAACGAGATTTTCCCCGCTTCCCATGTTTTCTTTCCTTGGTTCGTCCCCTTGCAGTGAGTGCCTCAGTTTGTGAATTGTGAGTTTTCAATTCCTTTTTACGACACTCATGATTCACCAATGCCGCAGAAACCTCATCAAGTTTCACCTCAGATTTTCATACAACAAAGTAGTTGTCAAATGATCATAATCATCAGGCAATGAATTTAACAAACATAGTGCCTTATTCTCGTCAGGAATTTTCACTTCAAGGTTTGCTAAATTAGCAAGTATTTTATTATAATCATTTAGGTGCTCATGCATAGAAATACCTGAACGATACTGAAATCGGAAAAGTCGCTTCTTCAAGAAGAGCCGATTTTCTACGCTCTTGATCATATACTTTTCTTCCAATTTTGTCCATAACTCCTTAGCTGACGTTTCCTTCATATAAGGATATTTCAACTCCTTATCAAGGAATGATCGAATAGAGGCACAAACAAGGAGATTAATTCGCGTCCACTGTTTCTCATCCATATCTTCGGGTTTATCGTCCAGAACCATATCCAACTCTTGTTGGTACAATACATCCATAACTTCACACTGCCACATACCAAAATTATTAGAGCCATTAAATTTATCAACCTCTAACCTTGTAGTAGCGATTGGATGTCTATTGGAAGTAGGTGTCGACGATGACGATAATGACTCCCTCTTAACGAACTCGTCTTTATCTCCAGCCATCTACTTGTCACTGTTCACAAATACGTACTGATACTATTCACCGTACTGTAGAATTGGCACTGTTCACGGAGACTTGTAGACGACATCGCTCACCGCATCGTTCAAAGAAGACTATTCACGAGCATTGTTCACTGTATTGTTCACTATTCACGACATCATGGTGACACTATTCACCGATACTATTCACTGTAGCGCGACACTGTTCACCGACACTATTGCTCCAATATATTTTCACTCCGACAATACCCCAGTCGAAAAACTGGAACTCTGATACCACTTGTTGTGCGGAAACGTAAATAAATGTGGAGTAAAAATAAAATAGCAACAAAAGAACACCAAGATTTTTATACTGGTTCGGCAATGCCTACGTCCAGTTTGGAGACGACTGAATATTTCACTTTAATCAATGAGAGCATACAATGGTGTTTGTCACTCAATTTTTAAGAGACCCAAAATAACCCAAGCCTTACTAGAAAAGAGAAAACAAAAAAAAATGTATAATATTTTTTTTTCTTTCTCTCCCTCTCACTATTCTTCTCTCTCCTTTCTCTCGGAAATTCTCCTCTCTCACTAAACAACTCTTTCTCTTCTCACACCCACAACTTCTGCTCACTTTGTGCTCTCTTCCCGACTCTCCTCTCTCGTTGTTCTTCCTCCTCATTTGCTTCCCTTTTATAGAGATCTTCATGGGTGTGAAAGCCTTCAAGCCTCCAGGGTGTGAAAGCCTCCAAGCCTTCATTGTTGAGCACCGAAAGTAGCTTCCATTTCTGACTTTGTGAAGGTAAGCAAGCTTCCATTCCATTTCTGACTTTGTGAAGGTAAGCAAGCTTCCATTTTTGACTTGAATTTGAGACAATATTCAACAGTTTGTTTAGCATGATGGAGTTGGAAACTTTGCATGCACATCTTTGAATTTTTAACCAATTCTTAAAGAGCAGATGTGCCATTGACACGATTGGATAGTAAGATTTTATACTTGGAATTTCATACAGAACATCACACGGCAAACCAAATCCTTTTGTATTTGAGAATGCGGAAACCACTTTGTGAGTCAGCTTCAGCCTTATTGTTCCCTTGAAAATTTGGCCCAAATTCATTCACATTCTTTGAAAACACTTTATATGATTGGCGACAATCCTTCAGTTGACGTTAAAGGCGGACGACAGGTGCCTTCCACCTCAATATCACTATATTGATGCATCAGATCTCACACCACTTAGGCCATCATACATTGTAGAAACAGTTTTAGTTTTTACCAACATTTACAAAGACAGTATTCCATCTTATTTTCAGGCAGGACGTCCTTGGTAGGAGAAAGCAACCATGCGGAGTTCCCGGCAGATCTGGCAAGTGAATGTGTAAATTTTCACACTACAATTGTGACTATTGTTTGCAAAAATAATTGGTTAAAGATGTGCAGAATTTGTCCCGAAACTAGAAAATTGGATGGAGAACAGATTCAAGGAATTGTATGCACAGTTTCTTTATTGGTTATATATAATAACATCTGCTTTAAACTATGCAGCTTGTTGATACTGTCGAAGAGGCTGTTGACTACATTCTCGAAAGGGAGCTTGGTTCCAGATTTGGTTTAGTGCGATTCTTGTTTGTATATAGGAAGATAAAAAGAGAGTAATGTTAAAGATGTATTTGTGTTTCTCACCGTCGCTGTAAGCAGTTGTAGCTGGACTGGATATATGGTTTTGTTATTGTACTTAAAACCCGAAACTCGCGGCCTTTTAATGCACCGAGATTACCTCTAATTTGCTATCCTATTTATAAAAAGTAAACCTTATTTTTTTAAAAAGAAGAAAAATCACTCGGTTGAATTAATTCTAATTGGATCAATGCTTTAAAAACCGGACCGGATATTAAACCGGTTGAAGGAAAGGTTTAAGGTTTAGAGGTTCAACCGGTAGTGAACCGCTATAAAACCGGTATATAATAAATAAGAAGTAAAACTTATAAGAATAAGTAAAAATAAAATATATTATTGAAATAAAAATACATCAATATCTATTATTATATAATGAATTAATAATAAATAAATATAAGTCTAATATAAATATTAAAATAACAATAAAAATTAAAAATATATTTATGAAGATGAAGCCAAACACAAAGCTAGAAGCCTTTTAAGACTAAACTTAACTTGGTTCCGCATTCTGAGTTGCCAGATGAGTTTGAGGCAGTAGTGTGTACACACACGCCATCGCTAACGCCACGCCGCCTCTCGTCACCATTTACGGACGTTTACAACATCATCCCCATTCACGACCTCCTCAGCGACCACCCTTCCTCTGGTACCCAGAGGTGCGTGCGACCTCGGCCGCCTACTGTAGATTGGCAACCCACTAAAGCCGTCGTATATGAAATTTGGAACGAAACTATGACTTGATGGATTGGTTCGGTTTGCTATTCGGTTTCAAAGAGACAACGTGAGGAACCAAAGAGAGCATATTGTTCTTCACTTGGCCAACTCTCAAATGCGGCTTGACCCACCTCCGTCAATCCTCGACACCCTTGACATTGTGCTTGGCGTTTTGCAAGAAGAAGTCTCAAAACTACACCTCATGGTGCTCTTTCCTTGGCCGAAAATCCCAAGTTACCATTGGGAAGCGGAGCAAAAATAATAACTTTAAAATAGCAAAGAAAAGAATCCATAATCTCCAAGTCTAAACCACTCACACGCAGATAGTTACACTTTAGAAGGTACACAAACTTGACATAAGCTTGGTAGCAGCAACTAAAATCACTCCTCTGGCTCTTCGATGGCCACGACCTGAACTTTCTGAACCAAAAATCGAAGAAAGAGAGACCCAGATGACCTCTTTATCCTGCTGCTTTACTATATCCTCCAAGATCCACCTCCGAAATTCCTCTTCTTTCTTTACTCCAAAGCCCCCAATTCACCTTCAGCTTCCCTACTGGCTTCCTTGAACCCAAAAGCTTCCTACTTGGAAGCCTTTTGGCATAAGGTTTCTGACGACCACTGTGAGAGCCAGCATTGATGTCACCACAATCGCAGTTCGACCTGGAGGTGCGGTGGAGACCGATAAGTTGCCAACGGAGACGAGGAACCGGACTATGGAGGCAGTTGATTCCTATGGTGAGAGGGTTACGATTGGGGATGTCGCAAGCAAAGCTGGGCTTAAGTTGATTCAAGAATTTAAAACCGGACCGGACCGTCCGATTCGACTGAAAAAAATTAAACCGGCCAATTTTTATACAGAGAGGTTAGTAGGTAAAACTGAACCAGACCGGACCAATGTCTGATTCAGACTTTTTCCGATCGGACCGGAAGGTCCGAACCAATTTTTAAAAAATTGAATTGGATTGAGCGTAATTTAGTGAAATGGTCAGAAAAATATTTGAACTTAATGAAGCTTACACATTAAGGAAAGTAAAATTAAGCAACTCAAAATTGACCGTCAATCTAATTCACTAACTCATAATTTTTTTTTAAAAAAGATTTAGTTTATATTATAATATTTAATAACAATTCTTTTACTTTACTTTTTTTTTAAATCATTCTCTTATTTTTCAATTTTCATTCCATACAAGTATTAAGAAGAAAATAACAATAGAAATGAGCGTTGGTTATTCATTAAATTACGCCAACCACGCCGCATCCATACTTTTCCGGTTTTCCCAGATGATAAGATATCGATAGTCCTAAATCCCGAGGTCTGCTCTTCTCTACCACCGTGACCATGGATACAACTCTCCTCACATTCCCTTCCTCCAAAACCTTCATCCAATTCCGTCCTTCAAACCCATTTCTCCTCTCCAAACCCACCTACAAGCCCACCTTCCCAAGACCCATCTTCATCAAATCCGCCATTTCTCGCACCAAGAAGGAACAGACAGTAGAGACTGTCAAATCCCAGCTCGAGAACTGCTATCTAATAGCGGCTATCAAGTACACGGGCCTCACCGTCAAGCAGTTCCAAGATCTCCGGAGATCATTGCCCGAAACTTCCAAACTCATTGTGGCGAAGAACACGTTGGTGTACAAGGCCGTCGTGGGCACTCCATGGGAGGCCCTGGAGCCTTGCATGAAGGGTATGAATGCCTGGTTGTTTGTGCACAGTGAGGAGATTCCTGAGGCCATTAAACCCTACAGGGCGTTTCAGAGAGAGAAAAAATTAGATGGGAATGATTTTACAGGCGCCGTCTTCGAAGGTAAGTTTTATGGGCCTAGTGATTTTAAGCAGCTTGAAACCATGCCGTCTCGGGCTGAGATTTATGCTAAGGTCTTGGGCTCACTGCAAGGTCCGGCCATTGGTTTGGTCGGGACCTTACAGGCTCCAGCGAGGGATGTTATTATGGTGTTGAAGGCGTATGTGAAGAAGCTGGAGGAGGAGAGTGGTGGGCAATAGTGGATGTTATTTCCTTTTAAGCCTCAAGACCCTTTTTGTGGACTTGTGAATTGTTGTAGCAGTTTAGAATCAAAGGTTCGATGGGTAAGTTTGTAGAATTGGAAGTTGAAATATTGAATTGTGATTTTTAATTGACGACTTACTGAGTTTCAAGGACAAATGTCTAAGTTGGTTGTCTGTAACTGAAGAATGAGACATTGATTCAGTTGATTAAACCTACTTTGTGTTTGGTTGGCCTTTTCACTGAGGAGATTGTTTGTTTTTGTGTTCTCGAGTTTGCTTTTACGTCGTTCCCTTGTAATAAGTGAAATTCCTGTTGTGTTGTGCTTATAGGCCAGGAGAGTGAAAGTTTTAGATAATCCTTTTCATTTGCAGTGGCGATTATTTCATCAAATTTGTTTCGTGTACATGATTACCTCTTTGTGAAACCAAGGATAATCGTCTCTTGTAGCTATAAGGCAATGCTGTATTGATTCCAATTATGCTAATGGGCATCAGTGAAATGTCCGGTACTAGTACCACAAATGATCTCAGCAAATTTACTACTCATGTGTTGATGCTATTCTCCTTGAACAAATTATTCCCAAAACCATTTCTTTGGACGAGCTGCGCTTGGTTGATTGCATATTGTTCAGTATGTGATGAGGAAATACAAGGAAGTTGCAGTCCTGTGGACAGTTTTCCATTACTGACTGCCGCTTCATGTGTTAATAGTTCCGTAACTCTTGAGTAATCAATATGGTTCTTGCAGATAAGATAAGGCTTTGCCTTTTCTGTCGTGGAGCAAACCCTGGTTTTCTATGGTCTTCTTGGTAGCTAATTTGGTTTGTTTGGATGAAATTTGTCACCTGGGAATTGCTTTACACAACAAAATCAAGTACACTGCTTACAGAAGAAGAAGCTGAAGGTGCAGCCTGGCCCTTTTCCCGGGGTTGTTTAATTTTGTCTCCCTGTAAGCATATGCATAAGGTATAATTATGTAGATATATTTCAGTAGTAACCAAGCGGAGAACTCATGGAATGCTCCAGACCTACTCAAGATTGCGTTGCAGATGATACTTAGTTGATTCTGTCGTCAACTCCACACACTGGCATTAACAGCTGCATGCAACTCCACATAGCTGATTCTGTTTCTGTCATGCATGAGCTTGACAGAAAAGAAGACGGCTCGAGTAACTCACCCAACACGACTGCACTTTCCAGTTTCCTCCAATAAATAAATGATTTGCAGAGTTAGAGTACCGTACCGTACGTGATCCATACCAAACCATACAGATACAGTACATATGTAATGTAAACATAATAATATAATACCATTAAGAGGAAAAACCAAAACAAATTATATAAAAAAAAAAAGTTAAAAAAAACTATTCTATTCTGTTTCCGGAATTTTTATAATAAACTCAACTTAAAGCCACCAAATCGCCACCAAGCACTGCCATGCCATCTCCTCAACCCTAAACTCTCCCAAGTATTCTTCAATGTCGCCGATCGACCCTCACTCGTTCACCGACTCAGAGAACCCACTCACCACCCACATCTCTCTGTCTCTCTATTTCGACTTCCCTTCCTCCACCATCCATGCCGCCGCCCTCCTCTCCCTCTCAGGCCCTCACTCCGGCTCCCTCTCTCTCGACGCCCGCTCTCTCTCTGTCCACAAGGTCCTCGACCCCAACACCCTAACCCCTCTTCCTTTCTCTCTCTCCCAACTCCACCCTGTCAAAGGTCACAACCTCACTGTCACTCTCAATAACCAAACTTCCATTCTCATTCTCTACTCCACTTCACCGTCCTCCTCCGCTCTTCAATGGCTATCTCCCCCTCAGACATTCAACAAGGCCCATCCATTTGTTTACACCCAATGTCAGTCTATTCATGCTCGCTCCGTGTTCCCATGTCACGACACGCCCGCGGCCAGAATCTGTTATTCAGCTCGTTTGAACATCCCCCGGCAGCTCTCCGCCGTGATGTCCGCCAGGCACTGTGATCGTAGAGACCCGGTCGCCGGAGACGTGAGTGAAGGTTTTACCGATGATATTGGATTCAAGCTTCAGACTTTGTGGCTTGCAGAAGGGAGAGTAGTGGAGGAGTTTGTGATGGAGCAACCAATTCCGCCATATTTGTTTGCTTTTGCGGTTGGCGAATTGGGGTTTAGAGAGGTGGGACCCAGGACTAGGGTTTACTCGGAGGCGGTAGTTGGAGTTCTAGATGCGGCGGCGAGGGAGTTCGCGGGGACGGAGGAGATGATAAGGCAAGGGGAAAAGCTGTTTGGGGAATATGTCTGGGAGAGGTTTGATCTGTTGGTGTTGCCTCCCAGCTTTCCTTATGGTGGAATGGAGAATCCGAGGATGGTCTTTTTGACTCCCACCGTGATAAAAGGTGATTCTAGTGGAGCACAGGTCGTGGCCCATGAGTTAGCTCATAGTTGGACTGGGAATTTGATTACTAATAAGAATAACGAGCACTTTTGGTTGAATGAGGTGTGTCAAAAGTGTCCGGTTCATGTTTACTATTTTTGACTTCTTATTTGCTCTGCTCTTGTTGCCTCTGATTTTAGATTGCTTTGCCTAGTATGCAGTGAGTGCTCTAGCTTCTGTTCATTTGACTTTATTATTTTGTTTCAGCTGAATATGAACCGTGTGGTGCTTCAGGAAAAGTGTAATACTCGTTATTCTTTACATGCCTATGCATGCATGTCTGAGGACAGAGTTCATGTGCATTCAGCTTATTAGCTCTTAACATTGAGGCATTGATGTGTCCCTTTTTCGGAAATTCTCTGTTGCTAAATAGTTTCGATTGTACTGGAGTGTGTCCTTTGTATTTCAGCTGAAGTTTTCAGATGGAACCTTCTAAGAACATGTAGTCGTAATATCTCTTAATAGCTTTTAGCCAAGAAGTATATCTCTTTCTGGGTTCTACGGTGAAGGACGATTCTTTCTTCATTTTTGTTTTTTGTCTTTAACTTCGGTTTTATAGTTTCTAAATCATGATTATAGGGTTTTACAACATATGCTGAGAGGAGAATCGTGGAGGTTGTGCAAGGAGAAGACAGGGCTACACTAAATATTGGAATTGGTTGGAGGGGTTTAAATGAGGAGATCGAGAGGTTTGCCGACAATTTAGAGTTCACCAAGCTCAGAACCAATCAAGAAGGTGTGGACCCTGATGATGTGTACTCACAAGTTCCATATGAGAAAGGTTTCCAATTTTTGTTTCGGATTGAGCGTCAGGTATGTTAATGAATTATGGTCAAAACTTGGAGATCAATTCATCATAAAGTTCTAATGAATCATGGTCAAAACTTGGAGATCAATTTCATAAAGTTCTTATGGTTGCATTTATCTGTGGGAATGGAATGCTTAGATCGGAAGACCTGCATTTGATGAGTTCCTTAAGAAGTACATTTCCAACTTCAAGTTCAAATCTATCGATACAGAGACATTTCTTGATTTTCTAAAAGCAAATGTTCCTGGAATAGAGAAAGACATAGACCTGCAATTATGGACTGAGGGGACTGGCATACCCCCAGATGCCTATGAACCAGTTTCCAAACTTTATGCCAAGATCATTTCACTTGCAAATGAATTTAAGGTAGGAAGGATGCCAAGGGAGGATGAAGTTGCTGATTGGCAGGGACAGGAATGGGAGCTTTACTTGGAGAATCTGCCCAAATCTGTTGAAGCTTCTCAGGTAGTGACAAATGGCTTTTTTAGTTGTTTCCCATGCTTACCAACTCGATCACCATGTTTTGTTGAAGCTAGTTTTCTAATCATTCATGTCTACGTGTGCCCCTTCCCCTTGCTTTCTGTGTACATAGAATCACATGCATTCTTGTGAAGCTTACACCAAAATGTGCGGTATGACTAGTTAGTGGACCTCTCTACATGAAGTTGTTTCTTGTAGAATTATTTGAAGGGATCAGTTCTTGGTTCATGTGGCCAGTCATCCACTTGGTTGGAGTTCCTGGTGTGTGTCAAGCTTTTCTTGTGTTAATTGGCTGACATGTAATATAGACTTTTGTGTTTCGCTATCTCTTCTACATTCATGTCCTCTAGTTTTGGCTCTTGTGCTTGAAGTTAGAATAATGAAAACTCTACATTCTCCCTCAGCAGATAGATTGGGATTATTAACATGTGTTTTAATCATGTAGATCTTAGCCCTGGATGCACGGTACAGGCTGTCAGAATCAAAGGATTATGAGGTGAAAGTAGCATTTCTTGAACTGACCATTTCTTGCAGATGCCGGGATTACTATGGTGAGGTTGAGAAAAGTCTAAAGGAAGTTGGAAGGATGAAGTATCTTCGTCCACTCTACACAGCTCTTGTTCAAGGCAGTGGAAAGGAAGAAGAGAAGATTTTGGCAAAAAGAGTGTTTGCAGAGGCTCGTGAATGTTATCATCCCATAGCTCAAGGAGTTGTTGAGTCCATCTTTACAAAACACCTTTAGGATGACTAATAATATTTGGTTTTTGGATGTTGTATGATTTTGCTTTTTGTTAATGCCACGGAATACGGGCACTTGTGTAAGCCAAAGAATTGTGCTCTACTTCGAATATGATTTGACTTCTTTTAACAAAATAATATTATTATGTATAAACGGTGTCCTACTCCTACTTGAGGTTGAGTTTTTCTCTCCCGTACACTGTACTATTCACCTGTTACTTGTATAAGGTTGTATCGAATCTGTCTAAGAATTACGAGTTCAATTTAAGTTAATTGAAATTTAGATTAAATTAAATTAAGAACCCAATTCGGACTTAAAGCTCTGTGGTTGGTCTAGCTTGAAGTTTGAATTGGACCGTTTCCAAAAACGCTATTCGCTCCAGTGTTGTCAGCGTCCTTATCTTGCTGTCTGACCTCCTAACTAATATCACATCTTCATTTTTAGACATGTCAAAGATAACAAACTGTTGATCTTCACCATCATCTCATCGTCTTCTTCTTCCTCTTAAGTATTAGGTTGCATAAGTAGTTTCAGTTCCTCAATTGCTTTGCTTCTCTAAACACCTAATGCTCTTCGCTCAAACTCGTTTTTTCAAATCTTCAGTAGCCCGCTGTATTTTCCTTATCTTTCTATCTCTTCTGCCTGAAAGCATCATCAGGTTTTGAGTCACTCCAAGCCCGGATCCAATAGTCTTACCTGAACAATGTCAATTATTGGTAAAGAATGGTGCTTCTTTTATGATAATTTTTGCTAAAATGTATTTGGGCAAATCTGCCGATCCTTGTATTAATCGTTGCAATATATACACGGCATGAAATCTTCTGTCCCCATTTTTGTGCACCAATCCTGTCCCATTTGATCCAAGCAATCCATTTGTGTGGAACCTACATAAATAGATGGCTTCGATCAAATAGGAGAGAGTTGGTACACAAAACTTATATACACGAGTGTTTCCTAAAGATTTGGTTAACAATCTCCTAATTACAACAAGATTAGATATGGACAATAAGACATTCCTAAAATACATACACAACGGATTTGATGATGCGGATATGGTTGATATTGTCATATTACCCCCCTTCAAGTTGGCGCATGCAAGTTTCGAATGCTCAACTTGGCTAAGATCGAAATAAAATGGTGAGCACCTAGAGACTTGGTGAATATATCCGGAAGTTGAGTACAAGTAGGGACATATGAGGGAAGTATCATATTCTACAGAATGGCATTCCGGACAAGATGGCAGTCTACTTCGATATGCTTGATTTGTGTATGAAAAACAAGATTCTTAGCAATGTGAATGGCAGCTTGACTGTCACAAGAAAGAGAGATGGGTTGGGGATGGGAGACATTAAGAAAGTGAAGGAGATCCTTGAGCCACTTTAATTCACAAGTGGTGTTGGCCATGGAGCGGTATTCAGCCTCAGTGGACGACCTTGACAAGGTCTGGTGTTTTTTAGTTTTCCACGATATTGGAGAACTATCGAAGAGAATAAACCAACTAGTAAGAGATCGGCGATTGAGAGGATAGCTAGCCCAGTTGGAGTCACACCAACCATGTAAGGTAAAATCACTGTCACGACAAAGTAGAATGCCTTGCTCAGGTTGGCTTTTTAAGTAGCGAACAACCCGTAGAGCTGCCAGCTAGTGCTCTTCACGAGGTTGTTGCATAAACTAGGACAAGACGTGCACACTATATGAGAGCTCTGGTCGAGTAAAGCATACATAGATGAGACGCCCTACTAGATGACGATATTTGCTGGCATCAGACAACAATGGTCATTCAGTTAGAGCTAGTCGATGATTTTCTTTGAGAGGAGAAGATATAGGACAGGATCCTAGCATCCCAGTTTCCGTGAGGATGTCCAAAGCATACTTTCGTTAGCAAAGAAAGATGCCCATAGGGGATTGAGCTACTTCAACTCTCAAGAAATACTTTAATTTCCCCAGGTCTTTCATGCGGAAGTAGTGATGAAGGTAGGCCTTGAACTTTGCAATTGTCAAGGAATTATTACCTGCAATAATGAGGTCTTCCACCTACACAAGAACCATGAGCTGCACGGTTTGTTGGCAATAGACAAAGAGAGAGTGATCGGTGGTAAACTATTGGAATCCATACTGAAAAAGAGAGGTAGAAAGCTTGGCAAACCAACAACGTGGGGCTTGTCTCAAGCCGTAAAGAGACTTGCGAAGTTTGCAAACTTTCCTCGCATGTTGGACGAGGAAGCCAGGAGGAAGTTTCATATAGACTTCGTCATCAAGATCGCTATGTAAGAAGGCATTGTGAACATCCATTTGGAGAAGTTCCCAATTTTTGGTAACAATTATAACCAATACACAGCGAATAGTAACCATCTTTGCAACAGGTGCAAATGTTTCATTATAATCCAATCCTTCAACTTGATGGTTTGTTGGACCCCGATCTTTGAGTGGAATTTAGAAATATTAAATGAACTTGAATGAGTGTGTTAGTATATGTATTATGTTAAAAATGTATTTACACTTAAAGGAAATTGATGAGAAATAAGTGATTGGTTTTGATAACTTTGAAATTTGAGTAGAGTTATATGAGTTATGAAAGTTAAAGTGAATGAGTTAATTGGAATAGAGTTGAAAAACATGAAATAAATAGTGAAAGTGTGAGAATTTGAAGAATTAGAAAAGTTGACTTTTTGGGGATAGAGAGTTGACTTTTTTATTTAGGCATAATTTAAGAAAATGATCTTCACGAAACTTATAACTTATGTTGCAAGCTTTCTGTCGCTATAAAATATGATATTTTTTGATATTGGAATTGAAAGTTATGATCTTCCGAAGTTAAGGTTATTTTACTTTGTTTTTGAAAATGCTCTTAAATATAGGATTGTATATGTTGTGCTTTGAGGCGAATTCTGGATTGATATGTTTTGAATTGAGTTAAGAGATCTTAATGAAAGTCATAGAAGATTTTTCTAACTTTTCAATGAGGTATCATATGTTAATTGTGGATGTGAGAATTGGAAGATATGAATTTGGAAGTTTGGATGTGGTATAGGACGACCAATTATCTGACAGAAACTTTGATTGAAAAATTTACCTAGTTAGAGGTTGAAATTACTTTTAAGTTCGTCATGAAAGTTTTAAATTATATTTTTATCTTTCCATTGATATAAAGTATGCAATTTTTGGACCATGGAATGTGAAGTTATAATTTTTGGAAGTTTTCGTTATTGTTTAGCATGATTATTAGTGGACAGAAACTTTGATTGGAAAATTGACTCCCTTAGAGGTCAAATTGATTTTTCTGTCCTTCATGAGAGTTATAGGTTGCAATTTGATCTTTGCATTGATATAAAATATGACATTTTTGGACTTTGAAGTTGAAAGATAGAAATTTTAGAAGTTGTGATACTGTTTAGGGAGACAAAAACGGGGACAGTAACTTTGAGTGAGTTTTTGACCCCTTTAGAGATGGAATTGATTTTTAAGTCCTTCATGGAAATTGTAGAGTTTTCTTTTATCTGTCCATTGATAACAAGTTTGTAAAATTTGGAGCTCTAAGTGGCAAGTTATGAATTTTAGAATTTGGAGGGTTGTCCTGGCGAGCGACCCGCTCAGTCGCTCCCACTCGGTGGCTCTCGCCCGGTCGCTCGGCCTCACCCGGTCGCTCGGCCTCGCCCGTGCCCACTCGGCCTCGCCCGGTCACTCCGCCTCGCCCCCGCCCGCTCCGCCTCGCTCGCTCGCGAGTGCGAGCTCCGATTTGAAATTTTTCCTGATCCGATCTCTCTTTATTCTTTTGGTCATAACTTTTTTGTCTGACCTCCGATCGACCTGATTTTTGAAGCATTGGATTTTTAAGACATCCCTATTTCTGTCCATGGAAAATTGTGGATTTTTTAGATTAAATTGAGGATGATTGATTTAGTCAAAGTGAGTTGGGAAAGTTTCTGAACATGGTTCAATATTTTGGTGAATTCTTGGTCTGTGAAAATCCAATTGAACTGATTCTTGTTGCAAAATAAACAAGAGACATGGGGCTACAAGTCTCATTATGGAATTGAATTTCAATGTAGCCTCTAAGACTTTCAATTTCTTAATGGAAGTCGGGTTTAGTGTGCAGTCTTGGATTAGAAAAATATGAAAGTATTTTGACCATAACGTTTTCTCTAGTCATCCAAATGAGGTGATTCTTAATTTGGATTAAACTAGAGAAATAAGGCTACAAATGTTATGAAGGAATCGAGTTTCAATTTAATCCTAAAGAATTTCAATTTTTGGATGAAAGTAAAGTGCTGGAAAATGTTTTAGCATAAGACAAGTCCGAAATGTTTGGAGTATAACTTTTGGTATAGTGATCCAAATTAAATGATTTTGGAGGCGTTATGAAATTAAGATAATGAGGAACATTTCTCTAGAAGGAACTTTTGGCAAATTCCTTCAATTTGATGGTGAGAAAAATGTCTTAAAGTAAGCATGAATTGAAATAAAGTTAAGGGGCAATTTTGGAAATTTACTTAAAGAGTTAAGTTAGAAGGCTTGCATAGAGGGGCATTAGGGTCATTTAGCACCAATTAAATGTAAGAGGAAGGTGGCTTTCGTATAAGGCAAAAGGAAGCACGAAAATGAAAGGAAAGAAAGAAGGAAAAGAAGAGAAGGAAAGGAGAGAGCTTTCAGATCAGGGAGAAAGAAGAGAAAAGAACTAGGTTTCAGATTTTGTGGGGTTCAAGCAAGGTTTTTCGTTGATTCATGAAGGAAAGATGGAAGAAGACAAGAACTTCCTTCCACGCTAAGAAAAATTCGAAAATGAAGAAGATAAAGGTAAGAGATGGTTTTTGATCTTTGAGTTTTTAATGAGTTTTTGGTTTATTTGGCTTAAGATTGTTATGAGTTTATGATTTCTAAGCTAAATTTTGGAGATAGCATGGTTTAATTTGTTCAATTTTGGATGATTAATTAATTAGGGTTTATGTTATTGAATTAGGGAAGATTAAGGAAAGGCTTTGGAGAATTGAAGTTTGGGACAAAGTTCTAGCATGGAAATGAGATGGGTAATGTGTTTATATCTTGAATTATAAGCTGCCATTGTGATTTTGAAAAAATCAAGAAGCAAAATGTTATAAATTATTATTTATGATAATGTTTGAAAATTGTGATTTTCAAATGATCAAATTCGTTGATTTTGGAATGATTGGAAAATTTCTACAATTGTTTCGGACTTTTTAATAAAATGATTCAATTGTTACTTTCAAGGGTTTTTAAATGATTTGATAAAATGAGAATAATTGTTTGAATTCATTATGTTTGCTTGATTGAGAATTCAATATGTGAATTTGTGAGACATTGTGTTTGAATGATTTGGAAATCTGCTAAAGTGTTGCATTCTTTGAATTTAATGTTATGCGAATTTTGGTTGAAATTGTGAATATCATTATGTTTTGCATATGATATGACAAGATATGAAAATTTCAGTTCCAAAATATGCCTTCGGGCATTTTGTTGTTCAAGTATGACTTATGTGTTTTATGGGTTTGGTTATGTGCTATAAGTCGAGTCAGTGCACTGTCTCTTTTTAAAGGCTTCACCCACCTGCCCGCTAGTGGCACTGGAGCTCCGATTTCGAACTCCCATAAGTTCACGGCTACACTGGACCGCTATGCGAGAAAGTGTAGTACGTTCCGTTCACAGCTACACAGGACCGTTATGCGAGAATGTGCAGTACGTTCCGTTTTGGACTGCACCAAACCATTCTGAAGTGTTATATGATTTTTGATTTGTTTATAATGTGATGCATTCATGTTTTCGATTTTATTTATGAATTGTGAAAAGTTGTGGAATTTCGAGGAATGAGAATTATTGAAGTGCTAGTTATAGAATTGTGTTTGTTTACGCTGAGATTCCGGACAGGAGGTCCGATGAATTTGATGATTATGTGATTGGGCAGGTATATAGATGTGCCTTTAAAACTATTTGTAGGTTTTCGGGTGTGTAAAATACAGCCATTATGCTGCCCAATTTTTGATATAAAATAAAGATAGAATAAAATAAGAATTGGTTAAAAGATGAATTTTGGGATTTGTATGAATGTATAAGAAGAATCTTAAGATTTGAGATTTGGACTTGAGGATGAATTTCCAATTGGGAAAAATTAAGTTGCTTTGTATGAGTTTTTAATGAATGAAAGAGAAAGAGAAAAAAATTTATACCGAGTTTCGGATCGGTTTAGTCTAAGGTTTCCAACGCGACGCTGTTCTAAAAGTGTAGGTTATCGGATGTCAGAATTTGTATTTCAGTTCGATTTTTGTTTCCTTTGACTTTCGCCTTATGTTCCGTTCTTTCGGATTTGCTTTTGCTTTTGATTTCGATTTCGCTTTCTGCCACTTTGTTTTCTGATTTATGCTTCCGTTTTCGATTCTTCGCATTATGATTAGATTTTTCCTTCGGTTGCTTCCGATCTTTTGTTCTGTTTTTGATTCTTTCCGATTGGGGTCCGGTTCCGAGATCGGGTCCCAACATGGTTTCCTAATACTACCAGGTGTGCTTTGAATCATTCTATACCGCCATCAGTGTAGTATTTGATACAGTATATCCACTCAGACCCAAGAGCTTTGTTTCCCTTAGGCAAGGTAGTGATGCACCAGGTCCCATTGTCTTGAAGGGCCTGAATTTTACTGGCCATGGCTTCTCGTCAACGGGCATCGCGCATGGCAGCAGAAAAACTCTTTGGTTCCCAGTCAGCCCCAATAGTTTGAAGATACATACGATGGGTGGGAGAAAAAATGGCATAATTCACATAATTAACTAGAGGATAGAAGACACCTGGAAGACGCGTTGAAGAGAGTTTACGGTCAGATGGGCTTATGGACATGACGGAGTTGACCACATAGTCATGGAGACGGATAGAAGGTTGCTTCATGTAGTGTCCTCTCCCTAAGGTACCAACAGTTTCAGGTTGCTCAACTTCGAGAGTCATGACATTGCCATTATCTTGCACAGAATGATCGGAGTGTGGATCATATATGGGCACGTCGTGGGTTTGCTGCACGGGGTCATCATCATGCCTTTTAGGGTGACCCGCCCTGTCCCACAAGGTTACCCAACATTCACTGGTTCATCCAGAATGGGCTCATCAATGGGCAAACATTCATTAATAGTCGTTGGTGAAGTTCGTTCTTCGAGAGAACTCGACAAAGATGTAAAGGGGAACTTTTCTTCTACAAACTTCACATCCCTAGAGACAAAGACTCTTTTTCCAAATCATATAATTTCCAACCCTTTTTCCCGTATGGATAACCCATGAAAACACATTTGCGGCTTCGGCTCTAGAATTTATCTCCCTTAGTGAGTTGGTTATGAGCGTAACACAATGAGCCAAACACTCGCAAGTGGGTATAGGAAAGCGATTCCCCATATACCAGTTTATATGGAGTTTTCCCATTAAGAATAGACGAGGGAGTCAAATTAATTAAATAACCAACAGTGAGGACACACTCACCTCAAAACTGAATAGAAGGTGCTCCTTGAAATCGCAATGCACAAGCTACATTGAAAATGTTTCTATGTTTTCATTCTACTCTTCCATTTTGTTAGGGAGTTCCTGTGCAAGATATTTGATGGATAATTCCTTGTTGTAGAAAATAAGAACTTGTTGGTTTTTATATGAACGGACACATATATAACAGCCACATATATAAAACCCTATCAGTTTGTTTTTCTCTAATATAAAAAGAGGAAGTTGGCTTGTGAAAGGGTATCTTTCTCAAGACAACAAAAAACATTAGAAACCAAATAGGTTTCGGTTATTTTTCTCTCTTTCTTAGAAGATAAACACTTTCTTCATTCTTCTTCATTCACGTGAATCACACTATCAAAGGATTTGAGTTTGGGGCGTGGATTAATCGGTGACTTTAGTAGCCAACCTTAAAATGAAGATTAGCAATCAACAAATCGATCCAGTACTTCTGTATTAAGGTTAGTCCTTAATTATAAATCAACATTGGTATCATAGCCAAGTTTACGCCATTGATTTACATATTTTTTATTGCGGTCGTAAGCATGAGAATATCTTGAGTTTATGTTGAAATTGTTTTTACGAACCGCAAATTTTCGTATCATCTTGTTTGCACATATAAACATTACTTAAGAGAAGTTGGTTTTACGGAAACCGAAACATAGTGCCTGTTTGATTCAGCTTTTGGAGGGTCCAAAAACACTTTTATCTACAGCAAAAGCTGTTTTAAAGAAAAAGTAAGTGTTTGGTGGAAAACTTTAAAAGTGCTTTTATAGTAGAAACAGCTTTTTTAAAAGCCAAAATACAACTTTTCTAAAAGCTAAAATTTGGAGCTTTTTAGAAAAGCTCCAAATTTTAGCTTTTTCGGGTAGAGGATTTGCGTCACTTCCGTAAATAACAATACAACTCTTTATTCCTCACCTCCGTTCGTTTCTTCTATTCCTGACAGGTTAGATTCTCTGTTTTTGTTGTTGGGTCTACAAATTTCGACGTCTGAGTATTGGGTCTTCTTCTTCTTTTTATGTTGGGTTCTGTTGGTTTTTTTCTCAAATTATTTTCTTGTATGTCGTCCTTCTCACTCTCTTTTCTATGCAAGGATCTGGGTCGGTTTGCTTTCTTGCAGGTAAGTCTTGTCAAACAACCGAGGCATATATTGAAGTTAATGAGGAAGGAATCGAAGCTGCAGTTAGTATTTATTGTACGAGTCGTAGAGGCAAGGAACTTGCCGCCAATGGACAGTAATGGATTAACTGATCCCTACGTGAAATTGCAGCTGGGAAGGCAGAAATTCAAGACTAAAGTAGTGAAGAAATGCTTGAATCCCACTTGGGGAGAGGAATTTAGTTTCAAGGAGGACGATCTACACGAGGAACTTGTAATATCTGTGTTGGATGAAGATAAATGCTTCAATGATGTCTTTCTTGGGCCAATTAAAATGCCAGTCTCAGTTTCTTGACACCTCTTGGTACTCCCTCCAACCCAAAAGCAAGAAATCAAAGAACAAGAATTGTGGTGCGTGTGATTTTTCCCTGTTCTGTTTTGAAGCGGTTGATTATGGTTTATATGATCTTTTTGCTTTCTACAATGGCGTTGTTTAAGAACTTCATGGCTGTATGTTTTTGTAATTCTTTAGTGTGGGGTGTAGTCTAGTTTGATGTCTTGTTATAGTTGTCAATTCCTATTGTTCTTTCTCCTTAAGTTTCTGCTTATGTTCATGGAGTTGAAAACTCAGTCTTATTGAGCAGTGGAGTTTTTCTTTTTATAATTATATACTGAATTTTTTCTCATATTCTGCGCTTTATACCTAACAGGGAAATTTGGAGCTTTATGCTTTGGTACTTATTATATGACTTGAGAAATATAATGGTTCTGAAATTTGGTCTCTATTTCTATGTTTCTTATATTTAGGCAGTGATCATGGAATCAAAGCACAAAGAGATGGGTGGTTGCTTACTGTTGCCTTGATTGAGGGGAGCAATTTGGCTGCTGTTGATTCTGGTGGCTTATGTGATCCATATATGGCCTTCACCTCTAATGGGAAAACTAGAACAAGCTCCATTAAGTTCCAACAATTTGAAGCAATGTGGAATGGTGAAGTATTTTTCCTATAAACTGTTTTAATTTATAACTAGAAACTTACCATGTATCTTGAAACTTTGGTGATCACACAAACATTATCAAATACTTTTAAAGCAAGTTTTTTGAAACTGTCGTGATAAGTAATTTCAATACGACATGTTGACATTTGCAGAAATATTTGAATTTGATGATGGATGAGCCTCCTTCAATGCTGGATGTGGAAGTTTATGACTTTGATGGGCCTTTTAGTGAAGCTACATCTCTAGGGCATGTTGAAATTAATTTCCTAAAATCTAATGTATCAGATCTAGCTGATGTTTGGGTTCCTCTTCAAGAAAAGCTATCACAAGCATGCCAATCGAAGCTGCATTTAAGAATTTTCCTGAAAAACACAAAAGGTGGCAGTGTTGTTAAAGACTACTTGAGTAAATTGGAGGAGGAGGTGGGGAAAGGTAAATGGTTGGTCATTTTTAGCTGAGCTTTCACTTCTGTTGTTTTACTCAATATAGATCCATTTTCTTATACATTCAAGTATGGATGTAATTTCATAGATAAGCTTGCGTTCCCCTCAAACAAATTCAGCCTTTCAGAAGCTCTTTGGGCTCCCACCTGAGGAATTTCTCATCATTGACTTCACCTGTCACCTAAAGCGTAAAATGCCTCTATAGGTTTGACTACATGATATTGAAAATTTTTGGTGATCCTTGAGTCTTTTGATAGTCATTTCATTCCTTGTCTTTTTCTTCATTTGATAGAAAAATATGACATTTAGCCGTACATGTTTCTTCATTTATTATTGACTTGCAACAATGTATCTTCAGGGTCGCCTATTTCTGTCAACACGAATAATTGGGTTCCATTCTAATTTATTTGGACACAAGACTACGTTCTTCTTTCTTTGGGAGGACATAGAAGACATTCAAGTTTACCCTCCTACTCTGTCATCAATGGGCAGTCCTGTTATTGTTTTCACACTCCGACAGGACAGAGGTATGGATGCAAGGCATGGGGCAAAATCACAAGATGATGAGGGGAGGCTGAAGTTCCATTTCCATTTGCATAAAATAATAGTTTTCTTAAGGGAATTATACATAGTATCACATAACATATATATGTATATATATAATGTTGTATCGCATAAAACAAATGGACAACTAATATATAATTTGAAAGAGTGTAACTTGTGGACAATTAAAATTTCTTGTTGATATAGATGGGTTGTATTTGTTTGTTGGTTTATGATAATTTCAATTATATTTTATTTTGTCTTGTATGATTAGATTTATTTCATATCATATTTGATATTAATGTTCAATCTCTAATTTATATATGTAGAATACTTATATTTCAATCTTTAATTTAATGTAATATTTGGGTTTAATTGATCATGCATCTAAATTTAATTATTTAATATTTACAAATTTATAAATTAAAAATTGAATTATTTGATATTAAATTTAAATTTATACTCTTCATACAATATATACATGCATAATACTTCCTTTTAGTTTTACAAATACATCAAAATATTATTTATTTAGTGCAATTTAAATATTCAGTGCAATATAATGGAGTTAACTATTGATATATATATATATATATATATATATATATATATATATATATATATATATTAAAATTTAACTACTAAAATATAATATTCAAAAGTATTTAATAAAATTATTTATTTATCTCTTTTAGAATTCATTAAAACACTATAAATTAAATTTAAAATGATACATACATAATAATTCATTTCAAAATTTTAAAAATATATCCAAACATTAATATAGTTAAAATTAATAAAAGTGTTTTTTTTATTTTTATGTTGTCAAACAGTCTACTAAATGAAGCTCTTTTAAAAAAGCTGTTTTTTTAATTAAAAGCCAAACAGTCAACTGACTTTTAAAAAAAGCTCTTATCAAAAAAAGTCTACAGATAAAAATTCTACTGACAAAAGCTCAACCAAACGGGCTCATAAAAAGGAACGTTTGTGGGTAAGAAACGAAAGTCTTCTTGATTACGAAATTCTTCTTGATTGTTGTGTCTTTACGGTGATAAAAAAAAGAGAGTTTGCGTTACATACATGAATAACAATTGTTTGTGCATATCGTTTTCTGTGCATGATTAAAATACTCTTGTCTTTATTACGTTAAAGAAGAAAACTCATTCAATGCATGTGTAAAATGCATTTAATGATGCACAGTAAAACCATTAAATGCACTTAATGGTTGTTGATTTAAAAAGCAAGAGAGTTCAGTAGATATTAAAAGGTTTTGGTTAAAAGCTTTTGGATAGATGTTGCGATATACTTATTAAAGGTTTTTCCACATTTTTGTTTTGACAATTAAGATCATTCTCCCCACATAGGCTTGAGTCTTCGTAATTTTTTGTTGTTGTTCGTTTCAAACAAGATGCGTTAAATGGTTTCACAGAAAACATCCACACAGATGCTTGAAACTCTCATTTTTTGTTGTTGTTTGTTTCAACCGTATGTGCGTTAATGGTTGTTTATGAATGATAAATGCATTAAATGCATTTAATGAGTATTGTAGCATGAATCAATACAAAGTAACGTTTGAAAAGGAAAACAGTATGCATGAGGGGAAAAAAAAAAAATCTTCCTTCGTTTTTTTGTGTACAAAAGGAGAGATTTTGTGCACTGATATTCTTGCCTTTATTACATGTAAGACGTTACGATATGCATTAGCTTTTCAGTGAAATTTTCACAGTGAAGGTTCCTTAAATGTATACGCAAGATCTGTATTGAAATATTCCATAAATGTGTTTTATGGGTAATTTTGTATTATATTACAAATAATATTATATAAATGAGTTTTATATGTATGAGTTATATTGGAATGTTTTTCATAAGAATTGGTTATGTTAATTGGTTTAACATATGAAATATATTTAAAGATATACATTTGTTTTGAATATGTTTCATGTGAATAATTAATAAAAAATATTATAATTTATGTCATAAGTGATGATTATGAGCTTAGTGAAAATTTCGATCTTATGATATGAATGATGATATTTTTGATAATTTAATTATTCAGATATGTGCTTTATATCATGTTTATATATACTTATAGATATGGCAACTAAAATCTTGATCGGTGATTTGTCCACCACTGAAAAATTAGATGGGTCCGATTATGATATGTGGCAAAGGAAGATTCAGTATCTTCTAAATGAACAAGAATTGCTCGAATATTTGACCATAATTGTGACTGTGCCTTCAGTCAAAGACAAAGACGGAAACGATATTGATACTGTTAGTGAGCAATATCAAGCATCCTTAAAGGCTTACGCAGATTGGTCTAAAAAGGATCGTAAGGCATGTTATATTATGTTGTATTTCATGCATGACGATTTAATTGGAGAGTTTGAAGATTGTGCCACTGCTAAGGACATGTGGGACAAGCTTAAGATCACTTTTGGTCAAACATCCGCTACAAGGCTTTGTGCTTTGCACCTCAAGTGGATGAACTACGAGATTAATAGGACTCGTACTATGGCTGAACATTTTACGAACTATGAGTGCTATGGTTCGTGATCTTAAGGCAGCTGACCGAGCTATCTCTGAGGAGGAGAAAGTCCTGAATGTGATTCGGGCTCTTCCAGATCATACTAAGCACTGGAAGAATGTGAAACTTGTTTTGACACATAATGAAAATGTCAAAACCCTTTCAGAGATCACAAGGCACCTCGAAATAGAGGAGGATCACTTAAAAGCATCTGACTCCTCTAATGTGGCTCTTATTGCTAAAGGCAAAGGACCAAAGGGCAACAATGCTAAGCGAGGTAAAAAAAAAAGGTTCTCAACCTCCTCAAAGGAATGGACCAAAAGGTCATAAGAAGCAAAAGGCTAAGGGCTAAGGAGAGAAAAACATGGCACATGTGAAGTGCTATAATTGTGAAAAGAAATGTCATTTTGCTCGGGATTGTCCTGAACCTAAGAAGGTACCTTTCTTATCTATAACTCCTGGGTTATATGTTTGTTCTCATGCATTAGTTGCTAATTCTCTTCCTAATTGGATTGTAGATACGGGAGCAAGCAAGCACATAGTTCGGGATTGAGCTGGCTATGTGGACTTTCATCGGTATCTGGTGGGTTCACAAACTGTCGTGTTAGGAAATGACAGTGAAGAAGATGTCTTAGGAATAGGGACATATAAGCTCAAGTTATGTGGAGGAAATACTTTGCTTCTCCATGATGCTCTCTATGCACTCGGGGTGCGATGTTACCTTGTGTCTCTTGTAACTTTAATGAAATCAGGATTCGTTTTTAGTTCTAATCATTATGGATTGGACATTATGTATAATGGAAATATTTTTGACCATGCTATATTGAAAAACGATTTTCTAATTCTTGATTTGGATGCTTGTTATGATAATTCGTCTTCTGTTTATGTTTCATATTTTGATCCTGATTCTGAATCTGTTAAATAGCATACTCGACTTGGTCACATTAACCAAGATCGATTGAGTAGGCTAGCTAAAGAAGGTCTTTTAGATCGACTCACTAAGGTTAAGTTGCCTAGATGCGAGTCATATTTAGCTGGTAAGGCAACCGCGAAACCTTTTGGTAAGGCTTCAAGGGTGTCTAAACCTTTAGAACTTATTCACTCTGATATTTGCGGACCCATGAATGTTAAAGCACGTCATAGGGCTATATATTTTCTCACTTTAATTGATGACTATTCTCACTATGGATATGTGTATCTTTTAGCTCATCGTTATGAAGCGCTTGATGTGTTTAAACATTTTGTAACTGAAGTTGAGACACAATTGGAAAGAAGAGTTAAAACTCTTCGGACTGATCGTGGTCGAGAATATCTATCTAATATGTTCAAAGAATTTTGTGAAAAAAGGGTATAATAAGACAACTAACGATTCCTTGAACTCCACAACAAAACGGTGTTGCGGAGCGTAGGAATTGAACATTGCTTGACATGGTCAGGTTAATGATGGCACACGCTCGTCTTCCAATTAGTTTTTGGAGAGATGTGTTGCTCACGAGTACTTATATTCTTAACCGTGTGCCAAGTAAAAGTATACCCCACTCCATATGAGTTATGGAATGGAAAAAAACCCTCTTTAGATCATTTGCGCCCATGGGGTTCGGCTGGTTATGTACACAGCTGTAGCATCCCACTCCCGTGAGACCCGAACCCGACATCGACGGTGATATCCGAGCCGCGACCATGAGGTGGTATCTTAGAAGCGATCAATGTAGTTTAAAACTCATTATGATTTTTTTGAAACAATGAGTGCGTGGAAATAAAAATAAACGATTCTAGCCCGTGATCGAAAACCCATTTTAGTCATACACTTTATCAAAGATCATTTTCAAACAATATTTATCAATTAGGGCCTCAAACAATTCATTACCATTTTGCGGAATCTAAATTTACACATAAGTCAAAATGACACAAATGCAGCGTGAACTCGATTCCGACTTCAAACACCGACTCTTGCAAAGTAATCATACTCCCGGTTCACTAACGGGGTACTCTTCAATTCCTGAAAAATAGTTGCAATGTTGGGTGAGTTTGCGAACTCAATGAGAAACCATCATCGATGGTTCACTCAACTCATGCATATTCAAACAATCACACTAAATCATATATTATCACAATCAAGAATCACATGCACTCCAATTTCGCAATTATCAGGCAGTACGCCTTTCATACAATTCACATTTAAACATTCATATATGCAATATGCACATGTGACTCTTCTCATTTTGTTACGGTGTTGTGACCGAGCGCCTATCAGTGTTCAGTAATCAGACGCGTCTAGGGAGTAGGAGAGCCCTCTGGGTATGCACTAACTCCCCTCGAGCTCGGCTTCGGTTCAATGATGTTTGGTGGGCTGAAGCCTCGATCTGATGAGCTGTGGTATCCGAGCACTGCGTGGGAGAGCCCTCAGGGTATGCACCACCTCAGGGGGCAAGCGATACCACGGCATTACGTTAGCTGCTCCGGTCACAACTGTCTTTATCTGATCATTCAATTATGCATGAATGCATATGTCACTTTCCATTTCAGTCATTTTCCATTTCGATACCATTTTCCATTTCTCTCGGACCTTTAGTCTGGTATTTCAATCATATGCAGATTCAATTCATTTCACTAATACATTTACCATTCAATTCGCTAATGCATTCATACACATTTATTCACATTTGCACTTCTATTTCACATTTCAATATTTCGAACACCCATGGTCCGAAATCAATTAAAAGTAATCACATATATCCAACCTTAACTCCACATGGCATCTGTGCAATAAATTAAACACATATAGGTTGAGAAACCAACTAGGTTACTCACTTGTGCATTTCGAGCTAATATCCGAAGTCTCAAGAACGCGATGAGATCGACGCTCCAAATGTGCCTCTATAATAATCAGAAAATATAACCATTACCTTTTGTCCAATCAGAACTATTTAATAATGCATATGAAGCAATTTGCAGGTGCACAATGCATGTTCATGATATTCTCGGCCCTAATCCTATTTTTTTTTCCATTAGAAAATCCGTCTAAAATTAGAAACCTATTAGCAGCGACGGTGCATAATTAAATACCTTTATAGGTCCCCAATTAAATAAAACAGTGATTAACGGTCCATTACCCGGCCACGTCAATTTTTCGTCTAAAATTTCCAATTTATCACAAAATGAAATTAATATGATACAAATCCGATGCCTCAAGAATCAGGTCAATCGGACGACGGACGGAAAATAAATTGACAAAAAAATCACCAAATACCAAATAATCAAATAATAATAAATAAGAAAAACCAGCCTCGCGGGGGCGAGGCGTCGCCCTCGCGAGGCCGACTGATCCGGCTTCATCGCTAGGGCGAGACGTCGCCCTAGTGACCGGGCATGATTCCACATTCCCATTCCCTTTTTTCCTGATTTCTAATCCAACTTCCAACACTCATAGCTCTTGGCACACAATTCAGAAAAATACAATTCATACCTTGTTGGAAAGATCATGAAACCCTCTACAATTCTCAAGAAGACCATAAAAGTCAATTTCACCCCTAAGGGTGTCAAAAATCCCTTCAAAGCTACTGCCTACTCAAATCCCATTAAAACAGACAGTACATTGCAATTTCCATAACTCTCAGATTCTTCAGCCAGAAATTACCACATAAATATGCTCAATAAGTTCACAATGTCATCTACAACTTTCATGAACAACCCAAAATCAAAATCACTTGCTAACTAGGTCAAACAATTCCACAAAGAATCTGTCTACTGAAATCAACCAATCTGGACAGTAATTTTCCAAATAGCATAACTCTTAGCAAAAATTCACAAAATTCACTACCTTATATCCCTGAAAATATAAGATCTTAAACTTCAATTTTCATGAAGAACTCAAAATCCAATTCAATTTCTAACAATTTCAAAACTGTCATGCAAATTACTGTCATGATCAGCAATTCATAACCTAATGTAGGTTCAATATTTGAAAAATCATAACTCCCAAATCTGACCTCTAAAAATTACACACCATATGTAATTTTCAAGATAATTCCTTCCTCTGCAACTTTGTAGAAGATCACTCACACCAATTCAGTTCACATAATTTGCTAAAATTGCTTCCAATCCGCAAGCTCACAAACTCAACACTTAGGCTAGGTTTCATCAAAATGCTCAAAACCAGTCAATAGTAATAAGTTCATATCTCCCAATATACAACTCCAAAATTAGCACGATCAGTGGAAATGGAAAACTAACTCAATATGATACAACTTCCATGAAGACCATTTTCCTTAATTCCATCTCAATTAATTTAGAAAAATCAACAAAGTAATCAGGTCATATATGCGGGTACTGTGCACAAACCCTACAAATAGAAACTTTCCATGCAAAAATTCACCCTTCTAACTTTACCATTTAACAACACCTATTTCACACAAAGTTGAAGCCAACATCCCAAAGTTTCATTAGGCACAAACCTCACCTCATTTGCACACCTATACAATTAGTTATGATCAAAACATTACAATAGGTCAAAGATTCATTTTCCAGCTTTCAACATTAACCTAACTCCTATCACTTCTAATATCAATAACACATCACTAAGCATCCACTTAAACCTCCAATTCAACCACAAACTTATCACAACATTTATTTGTATACTTAACAAACTTTGGCAGCACATACACAATTAACTTTCATTACTTTTCCATGCACCTAACCTTGCAAACTCAATCCAAAACCAAGCCAAATCAATGGAAACCTTATTCATTCATTCATCCATACACAAGCATATATTTAAACCCATTTAAACCTACCCTTATAATGATCAAATAAATGCTCAAAGGATTCCCATGCATGCTTCTAACTACCAAAAGAAGGAAAGCAAATACAACTCTTACCTTAATCAAGTTGCAAGTTCAAGCTATCAATACTCCTTGATTCTTCACGTTCACACTAACTTCCTTTTTCCAAACCTCACCTACGGCTATCACAAACATCACAAGGATCACCATCAACTCAAGGCTTCAACTTGGTTTATATGTGGAGAGAAGCAAGCAATTAATAAGTGGAACTTATATGGGAGGAAGAGGAATTTTCGAAGGAGAAGAAACAAACACAATGAAAGGGAGTTTGCAAGTTTCGGATGAGAAGGAAAAAGAGCTTTCCAAAGATTTCCAAGATCAATTTTTTTAAGTATAACAAGGAGGAAAGGTCGTGGGTGCATAATAATATGGGACAAAACCAATAAATGGAAGGGGACACTTGGCATTTTAATGAAGAAAAGACAAAATTTAGCTAATCTTAATTAATTAAGCATTAATCCCAATTAAACTCTAATCATGGCACTAAAATAATTTCCTAACATCAATTATCCACTAATCTCATGCCATTAGGCAATCCTGTTCGGTACAAAACAGCTCACTCAGTCAGTCTGTTGACATTTTTCGGTCCGGAAATTTTCGAGAATTTCTCCGAATTATTTTTTTGAAAATTACCTAAATTGCCCAAAATTGTAAAACATATAACAGTCCACTCCCAATAATTTTTCAAACACAAAAACCGCATTTTCCACTACAAAAACACATTTAGGCCATTTACCGACGATTTTGCCGGTCCGGAAATTTTCTCCGGACAATTCCAGAAAAATTCCAATAAATCCCTAAAAATGTAAAACACTCAATGGCGTACTCCAATATAATTTCCAAGTACAATAATCCCATAAATTTCACAAAAGATCTCAATTTGAAACCTAAGCCGAAAAATGTCATGAATGCATGTATACCATGTGCAAGTGCAACAAACCATCAATCATAGAGGCTATATGCTGTATGTGCATGCCGAGATATAATTTAATACTTCTAACCCGTCCTAAATTACCAAAATACCCTTCCCTTCGGTGATGAGATGTTACAATTCTCCTCTCCTAATAAAAATTTCGTCCTCGAAATTTCATATACGATTGATCAGGAAGGCAGGGGAGTCTGTTTGATTACTGCCCTATGTTTCTCACTATTTTCATTACACGACCAAATTCGGTCAAAGAACGAAGATCAAAACAATCAATTACTTTTTTTTTCCTTTTCTCAAACTTTCCATGATTTTATTGCTTTCTCCTGATTACGCGCAGTTCGTCACTTTCAATATCAATAACATATATATCAAATCCTAACAATATTTCCAATTCTATCTATGAAACACTTTGTGAATCCAAATCATCTTTTAGATTTTAGCCTAACTTACCAAACCATAATTCTATTCACACCACAATCGCATAGAGGCCTCTCATCACGAATTCAATTTCCCTTAACTACACCTTTATTTCCATCTAAGTACATTTTGGCCGAGGCCATACCCTTGAAAATATTTCATTTATCGCTTATCAGATGTCGTTATTATCAAAACACAAATCTTATAACCTCAGTGTGAATCAATTCAACTCAATGTTACCATCTTAAATTACTTAACCTATCACTTTATTGCCCTGATCACATAATATAGGGATAACGACTCCTTTTTGGAAGTAAGACCCCTTATACACTTTTCGAATGGTGACACCAATATAATGATTGTCATGCCATAATCCCTTTGCACTATACAACAATTTCATATCCCAATGAAATCTAAAAATACCCGTTGGTTAATCACACATGTCATCGTTCACTTTGACAGACTATACCATCAATTGCGTTTCCATAATACTTTTACTAGAACATAACACTTCGATTGTTTCTTGTGCTTTCTCGAACCATTCACTTATAATCATTTGATTTCTCATTCTAACCTTTCAATTACTCTTTCAATACGCTCTTGCTAGAACATAAAGCTTCGATCATTCCTTACATTTTCACTAACAGTCCCCGTAATGAGTATCACCCATATTTCTTAATTTGAACTATACCTATCATTTTCCTCAACAATTGGAGTTAATTCCCGTTCCTCAATACGGTTTACAATTTCTACATCCTCACTTCGAGTTTTGCCAATCCGCTTTGATGCACATCGACTTTGAAATTCCCATAGCTAATAATACTTTCTTTTGCCCCTTTTTGTCAGTTTGACTATTAATACTCAATAATACCCTAGATTTGATAACTTTATTGCCCAACCTTTGATTTTTTGCAATTGATTTTTTTTAATCCATTGAATCCATTGAATTTCACCATTAACTCAATTTGTAGTAACCAGCCGCTGAATCCTTTTCAAATCATTCAACTGCACGAAATAACTCAATCGTTATCGATTTGCATATTCATAGACATCTCCAAACTATTCCTGTACGATTAATGTCTCCAAGCCTTTAGGCCACACTCAGAATAACAAATTGCAAATCATCAATCATAATACCGCCCATGGAATTATATTTACCCCAAGGTACATAAAATCACTTTATACAATTTCAATAGATCACATCACATCATAACCTTTACTGGAACACTTCAGTATATATATATAGTAAATTCTCTAAATCTCTCCTTTATGGTCATTAGTCATAACATTCACACATTTTCCTCAAGTATTCTTGTCAATTTGTTAAAACTAGAAAATCTTTGACAATTTCTGATCGCATCCAGCATTCCGTTAGTTCTAATTAATTCCAAATTCCGCATACACATATCTTTTGAACTTTCACATTTTATCAATACCTATATCTTGATTAATTCTTCCAATATCCCATGTTCGCATACTAATTCATCCCTTATTCATTCAATCAGGTTAAGATTCACTCTTATGAGACTTGTATAACGACCAATTTCCTCACCTATACCAATTTATCTATTTCTTATGCTTATATCCATTATCCACTCCAAACACAATTGAGCCATGTTCCTTTTCAGTAATACAATAAACTTCTTATACCCATAGTTAATTCATATAACTTGTTAATTATCGAACGTCTCCAATGAGGAACAATTTTCGTAAAATTTATCTCATCATAACATATTCTGCCACATGTTCCTTATCTTCATTTCTCCACATAACTCAATTTATTCGCGATAGGTCACCCACTGACTTGAACAAACAATCGTTATGTCGATCTCGTACTTTCAAAACACATGAACCTTTAATCCCCTCAAGTTCGCAATTAATATTTCTTTAATATTCAATAATTCTCTTACATAATCAGAGTCATCTCATTAATGTAATGTACATTTTTTTTCCAGTAGCACATCTTAGCTCTTACGCTAGAGTCTCTGCTGGATTTACTACAGTTCATAAAATATATATATATGCTCATCACTTTGCTCGTTAATAGCTCATACTGCTAAGAACACCGTAATCGCATTTAATTTTCGATAACCATTCTCTTTTTGGTACCAGTTCTTGATCATGGGGACCTTACTATATTCATGTCCTCTTTTATTCCCTCAAGCTCATTACCAAAGCAAACATCTTTAATCGTCTCACTTCTTTCTCGTAACATGCTCATGCCTCGACTCTAACTCATTCTAAACTTGGGTCATTGACATTATAGTGAGCTTATGTAATAGACCACCGATTACTTCCTATATCATATTCACGCAAATTATTTATTTATGCTTAATCATTTTACCCATGATAGTAATCCCACTATCGATATACACTTACAAAGTGATAATATAGTCCGAACTCAACAACCTTCCTGCTTTACACCGTCCTCGCTCGTGAGGATCATATACAAGCTCTATTCATCCACAACTGATCATTATAAGCACTTTCATTTCTTATTCTAACGCATAAAAGTTTTTTTTTCGACAAGAATTCGCTAGCAATTATCCATTAACTTATCAATTGCGACTTAACATTTTCACTTACCATAGGGCGCCCATAATCAGGTGTGCATTTACTTAGACAGATCAATTAAACCCGAACAACTTTTTCATCTACCAATTTCATTGTCTACATTTCAATCTTTTCATTATTGCATTATACCCATATATTTCCACACTCAAATCAATATCACAGATATGAAATCATTCTTGATTTTGCACTTAATATCTTTTGACTCCAAATCACCAATCCTTATTTATAACTCTTATCACGGTAATCAATCCCAATTGTAACTTCTCTATATCATAGAATACTTTATTGTCATTTACCTTATACACTGGAAATCTTACCATTGTCACATCTCTTTTTTCCTCTATGAATTCACAACTTCAATGATATACCCAATATAACTCTAATATTGTATTTCACAAGATATCCGTCAATACTAGTACACTAACTATTCATCTGTCTGGTCGAACCATACACTTTTTCCTATTTTGCGATATCAATTACTTCCTTTTATCACATTCTAACACATTATCCTTTTTCTCACCTTTTCTAACCGCTTAAACGACTAAGACATACTTATGCCTACGACTCACATACTACACTGGGGATCAGTTGTCACTGTCTGTCGTGACATGACTTAAATGCACGTAACTTGTCACTTCTCTTTTTTTTTTCAGAAAGCCCATGTAAGATTGTACTTCTGGGCTCTGATACCACAAATGTAGCATCCCACTCCCGCGAGACTCGAACCCGACATCGACGGTGATATCCGAGCCCGCGACCCGCGAGGGTGGTATGCTAGAGCAGTCAATGTAGTTTAAAACTCATTATGATTTTTTTGAAAACAATGAGTCGCGGAAATAAAATAAACGATTCGGCCCGTGATCGAAAACCCATTTTAGTCATACACTTTATCAAAGATCATTTTCAAATAATATTTATCAATTAGGACCTCAAACAATTCAATTACCATTTTGCGGAATCTAAATTTACATAAGTCAAAATGACACAAATGCAGACGTGAACGATCCCGACTTCAAACACCGACTCTCTTGCAAAGTAATCATACTCCGGCTCACTAACGGGTACTCTTCAATTCTGAAAAATAGTTGCAATGTTGGGTGAGTTTGCGAACTCAATGAGAAACCATCATCGATGGTTCACTCAACTCATGCATATTCAAACAATCACACTAAATCATATATTATCACAATCAAGAATCACATGCACTCCAATTTCGCAATTATCAGCAAGACGCCTTTCATACAATTCACATTTAAACATTCATATATACAATATGCACACGTGACTCTTCTCATTTTGTTACGTGTGTTGGACCGAGCGCCTATCGGTGTTCAAGAATCGACGCGTCTAGGGAGTAGGAGAGCCCTCGAGTATGCACTAACTCCCTCGAGCTCAAGTTCGGTTCGAGAATGATGTTTGATGGGCTGAAGCCACGATACAATGAGCCTGTGGTATCCGAAAGCGCTGCGTGGGAGAGCCCTCGTGGTATGCACCACCTCGGGGCAAGCGATACCACGACATTACGTTATCTGCTCGGTCACAACTGCCTTTATCTCGATCATTCAATTATGCATGAATGCATATGTCACTTTCCATTTCAGTCATTTTCCATTTCGATACCATTTTCCATTTCTCTCGGACCTTTGGTCCGGTATTTCAATCATATGCAGATTCAATTCATTTCACTAATACATTTATCATTCAATTCGCTAATGCATTCATACACATTTATTCACATTTGCACTTCTATATCACATTTCAATATTTCGAACACCCATGGTCCGAAATCAATTAAAAGTAATCACATATATCCAACCTTAACTCCACATGGCATCTGTGCAATAAATTAAACACATATAGGTTGAGAAATCAACTAGGTTACTTACCTGTACTTCCGAGCTAATATCTGGAAGTCTCAGTAACGTCAGTAGATTGACGCTCCAAATGTGCCTCTATGATAATCGTAAAATATAACCATTACCTTTTGTCCAATCGTAACAATTTAATAATGCATATGAAGCAATTTGCGGTGCACAATGCATGTTCATGATATTCGGCCCTAATCCTATTTTTTTCATTAGAAAATCCGTCTAAAAATTAGAAACCTATTAGCCGACGGTGCATAATTCGGACCTCTATAGGTTCCCAATTAAATAAAGCAGATGATTAACGGTCCATTATCCGGCCACGCCAATTTTTCGTCTAAAATTCCCAATTTATCACAAAATGAAATTCAATATGATACAAACCGATGCCTCAAGAATCAGGTCAATCGACGATGGACGGAAAAAAATTGACAAAAGAATCACCAAATACCAAATAATCAAATAATAATAAATAAGAAAACACGCCTCCGGGCGAGGCGTCGCCCTCGCGAGGCCGACTGATCCGGCCTTGTCGCTAGGGCGAGGCGTCGCCTTAGCGATGTCAGAGCACCACACCCGACGAGACCCGAACCCGATATCGACGGTGATATCCGAGCCCGTGACTCGCGATGTTGGCGTCTTGTAACGATCCACTACTTTTAGAACTCGATATGACATTTTTCTTTTCTTTAAAAGCAGTTGAGTGCGCAAAACAATAATGATTTGGCCCAATTATAACAAAACATTTGCAATTACAAAACAATTTCAATTATAAACCAATTTCAGTTATACCATACAAGTACACATAAATAAAAAGGGGCCCACTGAAACAATTCACTACTCTAATGCAGATGTGACGACACTGATCCCGACCCGACACTCTGCCTTGCTAGCGGTAGACATACTCCGTGTGTCTAACGGGTACTCTTCACTTCTGAAAAATAGATGCAATGTTGGGTGAGTTTATGAACTCGGTGAAAACCATCATCGATGGTTCACCCAACTCATGCATTCACAATCATATACACATAACACACAGTAGCACTTACAGTAATATCACATGCAATTTTCTTATTCACATTTCACAGTCAATTTACATTTTCAGTCAGTCATATACATATGCAATGCCCATGAGACACTTTCAATTTTCGTTTCGTTGTTGTGACCGTGCGCCTGATCATTTACGTTGAGCCAGTGGCTCTGAAATCGTTGGGCTTGATATGCCCTGCGGTGAGCCTGAGGCTCTATCAGTCGTTGGACCTGAGGTCCTATGCGTTGAGCTTAAAGCTCTATCATATACATTGGGCATGATGTGCCCTGAAAGCCCAGTGACGGGCACAGTGCATTGAGCCTGTGGCTCTGCATACGTTGGTACCACCGGTCACAACTACTATTATCTGATCATTTACTATGCATGAATGCACATGTCACTTTCTAATTTCCAATTATTGCATTTCTATTTCCCATTTCAATTAATTACTATTTCCGATCATTTCCCAATGTCCTCGGACTTTTAGTCCGGTATTTCATTCCTATGCATTTACATTTCATTTCATTAACACATTTACAATCCAATTTACTCATGCATTTACACATACTTATTCACATTTGCACTTCAATAACACAATCCAATATTTCGAACACCCATGGTTCGAAATCAATCAAATCACTCAATCACATATATCCATCCTTGCTTCCTCATGACAATCAATGCATATAATTAATAAACACATAAGGTTGAGAAACCAACTAGGTTACTCACCTGCACTTCCGAGCTACAGCCTGGAAGTTCCAATATCGTCCGTGGAGTGTCGGTCCATCGGAACCTCTATGTCAATTCAAATAATTCACATTACCATTTTGGCCAATATCAATTCAATAATACATATTTAACAAATACGATAAATACTATACATGTTATGACATTCCCAATCCAATTCTCGAATTCCTCAATTTGATCACTCTCTTACTAATCCATAACACTTTCAATTATAATAAACCAATTTACCAATTTCCATAGTCTATAATCACATTCCAATTAAACTCACAATCACTATACGTTTACCACTCAATTTTCGATAATCATCAAATTCAATTCCTATTCTCTCAAATGCCATTTTGATCCATAACCAATCCAAATTAGATCCCAAAATTCTCCAATTCAAAAACCTCAATAATCAACTTTTCGAAGCAGTCTCCTCGTCATGACGATAATCCATTGTTCGTCACGACGTCTGACGCTGCTTTCGTCATGACGTGCGGACTAAGCTTCGCTTGTCATCGCGGCAAGGCTCCACTCGTCGCGGCGGCGGCCGATACTCGTCATCACGGCACACAAATTAAATATTTAATATTCGTCGCGACGTGCACGCTAAGGGGGCTCGTCGCGGCGTGTTCATCACACGTCGCGACGTGCGAACCCAGAAACTCGTCCGAAACCCAGAAATTTCGCAGATCCTCTGATATAAATCATCCCAAATCCATTCTAAACACTCTCAATCAGTTTTAAACCTTAAACCCAACTTATTTCTATCCTCAAAACATCATTTAACTCATTTTTCATCAAAAACCCAAATCAAAACCAACAAAAACCCTATCATCGAAACTTTCTAACTTTCTAACCAATTTCTTACTCAAATCTATGATCAAACAACATAAACACATATGAACTTACTTGATTAAGTTATCAATCCGTCGAAAATCCGTCAAACAACTCCAAATCCACGATTTCTCACACCCACGACCGTCGACGAAGGCGAAGAGAAGTGAAGAAATAAGCTTACCTTAAGCTTATACATATATATATATATGAGATCCTCCACTTCATGTCCAATTCTTAGGGTCTAACACGTCCGATTCTTATTCTATTTTACTCCCAATTTCGCGCTACTCATAACCAAAAATTCCCAAAATCATAATTCAATTTATTTCATATTATTTGTCAATCAATCTCGGACCCGGAATCACATTAATCAGTCCCTTAGCCAAATTTTTCGGTTCGGATCTAAAACTCTAAAAATTCTGGAAAAATTCTCATAAATTCACAAAATTAGGAAATGCTCATTCCTATACTCAATTTCCAATTTCTCTTTCTCTATAATCCATTTCATTCCAAGTTCATATTCAAAACCCAATTATACACTTACTAAATATCCAATTTTCACAAACCAAATTCTCATATGTACAATTTTGATAAATTCCTAATTGCACAATTAAGCCAATTCTCATCGGACCAATTATAACCAATTTCCAATTTCACAATCAAGTCGGAAATTGTCATACATGTATGTACATATATATATACTTATGCAGTCAATAATCATTTATCAATGACTATCAAAACTGTAATGCATGTGCAATGCAACACTTTGCCTGCACTCAAATCCTAACCCGATCCAATTACTAATCTACCCACTCCGATAACGGATGTTACAATTCTCCCCTCCTAATAAAAATTTCGTCCTTGAAATTTCATATACGATTTATCACCAAGTTAGGGGAGTCTTTTCGATCATTGATTCTCTGATTTCCACTTATTTCGCTACACGAATAATTTCTGTCAAATCTTTCTTAACCCTATATTGCCCTTTTACACACAATTTATCACTTCCAAAATCGATAACACATATATCGGATCCTAACAATATTTTCTAATTCAGTCTTTGTAACATTTTGGGATCCGAATCATCTTTTAGGATTTTAGACGGACTTGCTATTTTAATCACACTACAACTGCTTACTTACCTCTTTTTCCTTTCTATTTATCTTTTAGGTTACCACTGACTTGTCAATCCATAAATCGATTCACAACACGGTCACATCGAGGCCCCTAATAACAAATTTCATTTCCATTTACTGTTATCTCAATCAATACATAGATTGGCCAAGGTGACACATTTAGAAACATTCTCAGATCGCTTAACATATTGCATCTCTCCAATGCCAATTTCTAATCTCATCGTTTCAACAGTTTGGTAATCATTAATTTAATTCATTCTCATCAACTTGAATTTCTTAAACCATATTATCGATTCAAACACTGTCAATCTTAACTTAAATCATCCAGGCCTCTAATTATATTAGGTCCGATCATTTTACTATCCGAATGAACAACTCCTTTTTTAGATATAAAACCTTTCATACACTTTTCAAATAATATCTCCAATGAAACACAATCAATCTTATCTATGCATCAATCTCATAATCTTATGAACTCCAAACCTATATTAGTTTCACATCGATAACACACAACAACCATATAGGTCAAACATACTCATGATCTTTCAACGCCACATTTTACTTTTGTTACACTTTTAATACACTTACAATTCCTTTCATGAGTTTTACTCATATTTCCTAATCCAATCACATTACTCATTTTCTTTACAGCTAATCTATTCACACATTTCTCGATACTATCCACTATTCAAAATTCTCGATTCGGATTTTGCCATGCTTTCAATACACCTCTGCACACTTGATGTGGAATCCCCAATTGCTAATACGTTCCTTTTTACACTTTACCATCTCGACAGTTTACATATAATCTTTCATCCAGTTTCATAATCTTATCATCTAATTATTTGCTTCCTTATCAAAATTCGGAAACATTCGAACACATAATCCTTTTTCCCAATTTACTCATGTAACTTAATCATTATTACTTTACAAACGATATTCATCCAAAACATTTTCTGTATAAATAGAATCTCCAAACTTTTCACAACACTTTCCAATACACTATTCAATACAATAGATTTTCAGTCATCAAATACCAATGCAGCCCATAAGCTTATCTTGATCTCCATACACATAGAATCTCTTTACATTTTCCAATAGATCACATTATCATCTTTACAATTCATTTCATATTATAACACCAATTCAATTGATACGATCAATACTCGAATTGAACATTTCTCTAAGTATCTCTTCTTACAATCATTTGTCATACACTTCACATATTTTCCTTTTAACACTTTCCTTATCATTTACAAATAAGACCTTTACCAATTTCGGATGTATCCAGATACAATCAATCCTATTATAACTCCATATTCTTTATATACTTATCCTTTACAATTTCACATTTATCATCGCCTCTATTTGCATTTAATCTCCCAATACCATGTTTGAATAATAATAATTCATCCACTAATTATTCTACCAAGATCAAATTCACTCTTATAAAACTTACATGTCAAACAATTTCCTCAACTGTGCCAATTTCTCTTATTCACTTTTCAAATGTATTCAATCGATCATCATCCACTTTGAACACAATTTAAACATTTCACTCTAAACACAAGTAAGATATGTTGCTCTTCAAGAGCATAATGACTCTTCATATCAATAATCAATTTATATCATTTCCTAATTATCAGTTGTCTCCAATGAGGAACAAATTTTCTCACGATCTATCTCCATTTCATCAAATATATTTTGACACACATTCTTTTACACTTGATTCTCCACATATTTCAATTTATTCACTATCATTTCAAACAAAATTTTCAAAACCACTTTATACTTTCCGATATTCACACAAAATATATCTGACCCGATATTCTCCTCAAATCACAACCGATATCCTTTACCGCTCAATACTCCTATTACACAATCAAACTCTTTCCATTATCGTAATACATACTTTCTTAATAACTTATTCTATTTTTTCCTCTCCTAAAAGCGACTTTTCATTTATTTCACATTTTTCTCCAATTTGTCCTTTCATTTATAAACTTTTCAATTTTAATCATCTAATCAACTTAATTCAATTCAGGGAAATTCTTCTTTCAATTCCTAATCATCAACCGTCATCACATTTCTTATCAATTTCAATTATTCACAATGTCCTGTGACGATCAATCTATACCATAATCCACATAACCAAAGCATCTCTTTTGATACCGCTCATCGAGATACATACCATTTACAGTATTACATTAATTTACCACTTAGTCACTTACGTTAAAGACACTTCAATCTCATTTGATTTTTGACCACCTTTTTCCTTTTCGCACCTATCCTCGATCATGAGGCTTTTTCCTTACCAACATCCTAATTACAATCTCAATTCATTTCCAAATATCACTATAAACACTTTTGGTTCTTACTCTATCTCACATGAACTTTTAACTATTTGACTTGGCGGTTATCCACTAATGCACCAATTGATTTCGATATCATTTCCATTTATCGTGTGCATTCGCATAGGCAAACCACGACCTTAACAACTTTTTACTTTTTCTTCTCTCAATACTATTTTCTCTCATTTCGATCCTTTCATCATTTTGTTTTACGCAACCACACTCAAATCCGTATCACAAATATACATCTATTGTTGCTTTCTCACTTAACATATTCAAATTCTAGGTCATAGACCTCCAATCATAACTCCCATCACGCTTCAACAAGTAACTCGATCATAAAACATTTTATTTGCCATCTTTCACATATCTCTATATTTCTTCTATCACTTCACAACTACACATATACAATTCACATCCACTTCCCATTCATGATTTTTTCCAATATCACTCTAATGTCGATTTCATAATACGCCTATCAATACCAATACACTAAATCTCCAATCATCATATCGCACCGTATACATGTTCTTTTTCTTTGATTTCTACAATTTTCATTTATCACATTTTCCCATATCATCTTTTCCTTACTATTTCTAACCACTTAAATCACTAGTACAGTGCTCATGTATGAGACTCATATGCTAGACCGGGATCATCGTCACTATCTGCCGAGACATAACTTATATGCATGCACTTTGACACATTTGTCTCGTAATGCCCATGTAAGATTGTACTGGCTCGATACCATTAAATGTAGCACCCCACACCCGACGAGACCCGAACCCGATATTGACGGTGATATCCGAGCCCGTGACTCGCGATGTTGGCGTCTTAGAACGATCACTACTTTTAGAACTCGATATGACATTTTCTTTTCTTACAAAGCAATTGAGTCTGTGAAAACAATAATGATTTGGCCCAATTATAACAAAACATTTGCAATTACAAAACAATTTCAATTATAAACCAATTTCGGTTATACCATACAAGTACACATAAATAAAAAGGGCCCATCAAACAATTCACTACTCTAATGCAGATGTGACGACACCGATCCCGACCGACACTCGCCTTGCTAGCGGTAGACATACTCCCGTGTGTCTAACGGGTACTCTTCACTTCTGAAAATAGATGCAATGTGGGTGAGTTTGCGAACTCGGTGAGAAACCATCATCGATGGTTCACCCAACTCATGCATTCACAATCATATACACATAACACACAAGAGCACTTACAAGAATATCACATGCAATTTCCTTATTCACATTTCACGGTCATTCACAATAATTTACATTTTCAATCGACCATATACATATGCAATGCCCATGAGACACTTTCAATTTTCGTTTCGTTGTCGGACCGTATACTGATCATTTATGTTGAGCCAATGGCTCTGAAATCGTTGGGCTTGATATGCCCTGCGGTGAGCCTGAGGCTCTATCAGTCGTTGGACCTGAGGTCCTGTGCGTTGAGCTTAAAGCTCTATCATATACATTGGGCATGATGTGCCCGAAAGCCCGAAGGAGGCATAAAGGCATTGAGCCTGTGGCTCTGCATACGTTGGTACCACCGGTCATAACTACTATTATCTGATCATTTACTATGCATGAATGCACATGTCACTTTCCAATTTTCAATTATTGCATTTCTATTTCCCATTTCAATTAATTACTATTTCCGATCATTTCCCAATGTCCTCGGACTTTTAGTCCGGTATTTCATTCCTATGCATTTACATTTCATTTCATTAACACATTTACAATCCAATTTACTCATGCATTTACACATATTTATTCACATTTGCACTTCAATAACACAATCCAATATTTCTAACACCCATGGTTCGAAATCAATCAAATCACTCAATCACATATATCCATCCTTGCTTCCTCATGGCAATCAATGCATATAATTAATAAACACATAAGGTTGAGAAACCAACTAGGTTACTCACCGCACTTCCGAACTTCTGACACTGGAAGTTCCAATATCGTCCGTGGAGTGTCGATCCATCGGAACCTCTATGTCAATTCAAATAATTCACATTACCATTTTGGCCAATATCAATTCAATAATACATATTTAACAAATACGATAAATACTATACATGTTATGACATTCCCAATCCAATTCCCAATTCCTCAATTTGATCACTCTTACTAATCCATAACACTTTCAATTATAATAAACCAATTTACCAATTTCCATAGTCTATAATCACATTCCAATTAAACTCACAATCACTATATCGTTTACCACTCAATTTCCGATAATCATCAAATTCAATTCCTATTATCTCAAATGCCATTTTGATCCATAACCAATCCAAATTAGATCCCAAAATTCTCCAATTCAAAACCTCAATAATCAACTTTTCAAGCGGTCTCCCTCGTCGCGACGATAATCCATTGTTCATCACACGACGACGCCGCTTCGTCATGACGTGCGGACTAAGCTCGCTTCGTCATGGCGCGTTAAGGCTCCACTCGTCGCGGCGTGCGATCGATACTCGCTCTTCGTGGCACACAAATTAAATATTTAATATTAATCGCGGCGACGCACGCTAAGGGGCTCGCCATGACGTGTTCATCACACGTCATGACGTGCGAACCCGTAAACTCGTCCAAACTCAAAATTTCGCAGATCCTCGATATAAATCATCCCAAATCCATTCTAAACACTCTCAATCAGTTTTAAACCTTAAACCCAACTTATTTCTATCCTCAAAACATCATTTAACTCATTTTCATCAAAACCCAAATCAAAACCAACAAAACCCTATCATCGAAACTTTCTAACTTTCTAACCAATTTCTTACTCAAATCTATGATCAAACAACATAAACACATATGAACTTACTTGATTAAGTTATCAATCCGTCGAAAATCCGTCAAACAACTCCAAATCCACGATTTTCACACCCACGACCGCCGATTTAAGGCTAAGAGAAATGAAGAAATAAGCTTACCTTAAGCTTATATATATATATATATGAGATCCTCCACTTCATGTCCAATTCTTGGTCTAACACGTCCGATTCTTATTCTATTTTACTCCCAATTTCGCTACTCATAACCAAAAATTCCCAAAATCATAATTCAATTTATTTCATATTATTTGTCAATCAATCTAATTCTAATCACATTAATCAGCCCCTTAGCCAAATTTTTTTGGTTCGGATCCAAAACTCTAAAATTCTGAAAAATTTCATAAATTCACAAAATTAGGAAATGCTCATTCCTATACTCAATTTCCAATTTCCTTTCTCTATAATCCATTTCATTCCAAGTTCATATTCAAAACCCAATTATACACTTACTAAATATCCAATTTTCACAAACCAAATTCTCATATGTACAATTTTGATAAATTCCCAATTGCACAATTAAGCCAATTCTCATCGGACCAATTATAACCAATTTCCAATTTCACAATCAAGTCGAAAATTGTCATACATGTATGTACATATATATATACTTATGCAGTCAATAATCATTTATCAATGACTATCAAAACTGTAATGCATGTGCAATGCAACACTTTGCCTGTACCAAATCCTAACCCGATCTAAATTACCAATCTACCCGTCACTCCGATAACGGGATGTTACAGATGCCGTCCATCCGAGCCTCGTCACTAGGGCGAGACGTCGCCCTAGTGACCGGGCATGATTCCACATTCCCATTCCCTTTTTTCCTGATTTCTAATCCAACTTCCAACACTCATAGCTCTTGGCACACAATTCAGAAAAATACAATTCATACCTTGTTGGAAAGATCATGAAACCCTCTACAATTCTCAAGAAGACCATAAAAATCAATTTCACCCCTAAGGGTGTCAAAAATCCCTTCAAAGCTACTGCCTACTCAAATCCCATTAAAACTGACAGTACATTGCAATTTCCATAACTCTCAAAATCTTCAGCCATAAATTACCACATAAATATGCTCAATAAGTTCACAATGTCATCTACAACTTTCATGAACAACCCAAAATCAAAATCACTTACTAACTAGGTCAAACAATTCCACAAAGAATCTGTCTACTGAAATCAACCAATCTGGACAGTAATTTTCCAAACAGCATAACTCTTAGCACAAATTCACAAAATTCACTACCTTATATCCCTGAAAAGATAAGATCTTAAACTTCAATTTTCATGAAGAACTCAAAATCCAATTCAATTTCTAACAATTTCAAAACTGTCATGCAAGTTACTGCCATGATCAGCAATTCATAACCTAGTGTAGGTTCAATGTTTGAAAAATCATAACTCCCAAATCTGACCTCTAAAAATTACACACCATATGTCATTTTCAAGATAATTCCTTCCTCTGCAACTTTGCAGAAGATCACTCACACCAATTCAGTTCACATAATTTGCTAAAATTGCTTCCAATTCGCAAGCTCACAAACTCAACACTTAGGCTAGGTTTCATCAAAATGCTCAAAACCAGTCAATAGTAATCAGTTCATATCTCCCAATATACAACTCCAAAATTAGCACGATCAGTGGCAATGGAAAACTAACTCAATATGATACAACTTTCATGAAGACCATTTTTCTTAATTCCATCTCAATTAATTTAGAAAAATCAACAAAGTAATCAGGTCATATATGCGGATACTGTGCACAAACCCTACAAACAGAAACTTTTCATGCAAAAATTCACCCTTCTAACTTTACCATTTAACAAAACCTATTTCACACAAAGTTGAAGCCAACATCCCAAAGTTTCATTAGGCACAAACCTCACCTCATTTGCACACCTATACAATTTGTTATGATCAAAACATTACAATAGGTCAAAGATTCATTTTCCAGCTTTCAACATTAACCTAATTCCTATCACTTCTAATATCAATAACACATCACTAAGCATCCACTTAAACCTCCAATTCAACCACAAACTTATCACAACATTTATTTGTATACTTAACAAACTTTGGCAACACATACACAATTAACTTTCATTACTTTTCCATGCACCTAACCTTGCAAACTCAATCCAAAACCAAGCCAAATCAATGGAAACCTTATTCATTCATTCATCCTTACACAAGCATATATTTAAACCCATTTAAACCTACCCTTATAATGATCAAATAAATGCTCAAAGGATTCCCATGCATGCTTCTAACTACCAAAAGAAGGAAAGCAAATACAACTCTTACCTTAATCAAGTTGCAAGTTCAAGCTATCAATACTCCTTGATTCTTCAAGTTCACACTAACTTCCTTTTTCCAAACCTCACCTACGGCTATCACAAACATCACAAGGATCACCATCAACTCAAGGCTTCAACTTGGTTTATGTGTGGAGAGAAGCAAGCAATTAATAAGTGGAACTTATATGGGAGGAAGAGGAATTTTCGAAGGAGAAGAAACAAACACAATGAAAGGGATTTTGCAAGTTTCGGATGAGAAGGAAAAAGAGCTTTCCAAAGATTTCCAAGATCGATTTTTTTAAGTATAACAAGGAGGAAAGGTCGTGGGTGCATAATAATATGGGACAAAACCAATAAATGGAAGGGGACACTTGGCATTTTAATGAAGAAAAGACAAAATTTAGCTAATCTTAATTAATTAAGCACTAATCCCAATTAAACTCTAATCATGGCACTAAAATAATTTCCTAACATCAATTATCCACTAATCTCATGCCATTAGGCAATCCTGTTCGGTACAAAACAGCTCACTCAGTCAGTCTGTTGACATTTTCCGGTCCGAAAATTTTCGGGAATTTCCTCGAATCATTTTTTTAAAAATTACTTAAATTGCCCAAAATTGTAAAACATATAACAGTCCACTCCCAATAATTTTTCAAACACAAAAACCACATTTTCCACTACAAAAACACATTTAGGCCATTTACTGGCGATTTTGCCGGTCCGGGAATTTTCTCCGGACAATTCCAGAAAAATTCCAATAAATCCCTAAAAATGTAAAACACTCAATGGCGTCCTCCAATATAATTTCCAAGTACAATAATCTCATAAATTTCACAAAAGATCTCAATTTGAAACCTAAGCCGAAAAATGTCATGAATGCATGTATACCATGTGCAAGTGCAACAAACCATCAATCATAGAGGCTATATGCTGTATGTGCATGCCGAGATATAATTTAATACTTCTAACCCGTCCTAAATTACCAAAATACCCTTCCTATCGGTGATGGGATGTTACAACAACCCAACTCATAAACATGGGAAACTTGGTCCAAGAGCCACTAAAATGGTGTTTATAAGATACCCTGAACATTCTAAAGGGTATGTTATGTATGGTGAGCACCCGAATGATGACATGACAGAAATTGCTTCCCGCAATGTGGAATTTCTTGAGAATGAGTTTCCAAGCATAGGTAAAATAAAAAGGACCTAAATTTGCATGAGTTACAACCGGATACACTCGGTGAGGTGAAGAATTTAGTTACTCACCACGTCACTGAGATTTTTCCTACCCAAGATAACTAAATCGAGAATGAGGTTCGTCTTCCATCTCTAAACCACGAACCTGTAGATGGTCTGTATGTTCCAAATCTCACATCTCAAGGGGATAGTGGGAGTGGTTCTCCTCATGATCCAGACCCCACATCTCCAAGAGCTAGGGGGAGAGATCCTAAATCAGGGCAGACAAATGCTGGTCCTAGACTCCGAAGAAGTGAGCATGGCAGAATTCCTCGACGATATTTTCAAATCGAAGAGGAAATCTTCCTTTGTACTCCTTTGGAAATCGACGAACCAACCTCTTTTCAAGAGGCTATTGATTCACCTAACCACACAGAATGGATGGATGCCATGAGGGATGAAATGGATTCAATGACACGAAATCAAGTTTGGGAACTAGTTGATCTTCCGCTCCAACGAAAGTCCATTGGAAACAAGTGAGTTTTCAAGATAAAACGTAAAGCGGATGGAACGATCGATAAGTTCAAGGCCCGTTTGGTAGCGAAAGGCTATACCCAAATAAAGGGTATAGACTACGAAGAGACATTTTCTCCTGTGGTGAAATTTTCCTCTATTCGCTTACTTCTGGCTTTGGTTGCCCATTTAGACCTGGAGTTGTTTCAAATGGATGTAAAGACTGCTTTCCTCAATGGTAACCTTGAGGAAGAGATTTATATGAATCAACCTATTGGTTTTGTATCAAAAGGTCAAGAAGACAAAGTGTGTTGTCTTAAAAGATCCATATATGGTCTCAAACAGTCTTCTAGATCGTGGTATTTCAAATTTCATGAAGCCATTACTTCTTTTGGCTTAGTCATGGTTTCAGAAGACCATTATGTGTATGTCAAGAGAACAACAAGTGGATTTTTGTTTCTCACTTTATATGTTGATGACATATTACTAGCAGGAAATAATATGGAGATGCTCAAGACCACTAAAGAGTGGTTGTCCTCTGTTTTTGATATGAAGGACATGTGTGAAGCTAGGTATGTCCTAGGTGTGGAAATAACTAGAAATCGTCCCAAGAAGCTTCTTGGTTTAAGTCAGGAAGCATATATTAATAAAATCTTGGAACGTTTTCGAATGCATTATTCCAAACCTATTGACACTTCAGTTGAAAAGGGTCTTACCTTGAGTCTTGATCAATGCCCTAAAATAGAGAAAAAAAAGAAAAAAAAAGAGTAATGTTCCCTATGCTAATGCCGTAGGAAGCTTAATGTATGCTATGTTTTGTACACAGCCTGACATTTACTTTACGGTTAGTTTGGTAAGTCGTTACTAAAGCAACCCAGGACCTGCTCATTGGCAAGCAGTTAAAAGAATTTTTCGATACCTTCGTGGTACTTCAGACCTGGTCCTTTGCTATCAAGGTGGAGATTTAAGGTTAAGGAGATATTCGGATGCCGATTGGGGTGATGACCCGGATGAGTCTAGGTCAACCTCAGGATATGTCTTCACCTTGGGAGGGGGAGCCATATCTTGGTGCAACAAGAAGCAAGAATGTATAGCATTATCAACAATGGAAGCAGAATACGTTGTTTGTTGTCTTGCCGCTCAGGAGGCAATATGGTTGAGAAGTTTTCTCCAAGATCTTAATCAGTTTTCTCCAGGATCTTAATCTTACTCCTAGAGTTAATGATCCTGTTAAAATGTTATGTGACAACACTGCAGCCATACAGTTTGCTAAAGATCCGAAGTTTAATAGAAAATCTAAGCATATCAAAAGGCGTTATCATTTTGTAAGAGACGTCATAAAAAATAAGGAGGTTGCCATAAAGTATATACCTACTAACAAGATGGTAGCTGATCCCTTAACGAAACCTATTCCCCAAGATTCGTTTAAGGCTCATGTGATGAGTTTATGTTTGCGTAGGGTTTAGTTTGTCCATTGAGTTATATCTTGTTGTATAATGAACATGTTTTCAATTGTACGGGCTTGTGTTTAATAAAAGTTTATTTCTCAAATGTTCATTGGTACGCAATTACATGATAAGGCACATTGTAATGTCACCACACACTAGGCTTCTGATTGACCTTATCATACAGGCAATTGCCCTAACGCTTGACTAGTGAGTAGGATGAGACTTCACAATATTAATATTGAGTGTATGTAATATTATGTTATCTTCATACATGTGTAGTATGCATGATAAGTTTTTATATTTGAATAGTCACCTTAGTGAGTCTAAGATGAGACTCTAATGAGTCGGATGTGAAAGATTCAGATTTCACATTGAAGCTTTAAAGCCAAATCTCGAGTGTCAAGATTAGCATTAGGTATGTTAATCTAGTGGCTCGGATTAGTTTTTAAGTAAAGCTAGATTCATGATTTGCATAGCATAAAAGAGTGACATGCCCAAATTAGTGGGAGCTATGCTATGACACACATTTCATACTATGTGTGCTATATAACGACCCTCTTGTGGAGTGACAGTTAAATCCCTCTCTCTGTCACTGTATGATCCCATAGACTTTAATGTCTAATCGAATGAAACCCTTCGACTTAGGACTATGATATGAAGTCAAGGCTTGGTGTTGCTACTTTAGTGTGTTTTTCCAAGGGCTAAGTTGTATACAGTTTAGCGGAGCACATTAGGAAAGCAGTTAAGCTAAGATGGATTATTATGAATGTCTAAGAAAGAATCTTTTTCCTTTATCACCATATGAGCCCGGGCGATTATACTTGGTGTATAATCATATGATATATCTATGAGCATAAAGGGACAGTGTATGCATTCGGTGATATTTTGAATGATTTGGGATATCATGACTATGTGAAAGTATTATGTTAGTTAGATGGTGACTTAATATAATACTGCTGGTTCTTTAAATGGTTGCACGCCCCATTCTCAGTATGACACGTAAAATTTTAGAGAGAAGATGTAACTCGTGACTTATGTGAATGAGTGGGAGTTGTTGGTTTTTATATGAACGGACACATATATAACAGCCACATATATAAAACACTGTCAGTTTGTTTTTCTCTAATATAAAAAGAGGAAGTTAGCTTGTGAAAGGGTATATTTCTCAAGACAACAAAAAACATTAGAAACCAAATAGGTTTTGGTTATTTTTCTCTCTTTCTTAGAAGATAAACACTTTCTTCATTCTTCTTCATTAACGTGAATCACAATATCAAAGGATTTGAGTTTGGGGCGTGGATTAATCGGTGACTCTATTAGCCAACCGTAAAACGAAGATTATCAATCAGCAAATCGATCCAGTACTTCCGGATTAAGGTTAGTCCTTAATTATAAATCAACAAAACTCAAAGAAGTGAACTCTGTTCCATTGTCACTACGCACACATTTAACAAATTTATTATGTTGTCATTCTATCAAAACAAAAAATTCCATCATAACCTTTGAAACTTCCATTTTATCAGACAACAAATATATCCAAACAACTCTAGAATAATCATCAACTAAGGTCAACAAATAAGATGCTCCACAAGATGAAATAGTTCTATAAGGTCCCCACAAATCACAATGAATTAACTCAAAAACTTCAGTAGCACGAAAATTGCTTAAAGGAAAATTTTCTCTTGTTTGTTTCGTTTTTTCGCACACTTCATAGACTTTATGCAGTTGCTCATTAGTATAATCAATCTCTATATTAGGGAACAGACGTACACTTTTGTAAGAGGGATGTCCCATCTGTTTGTGCCATAGATCAATTTGACTCTCCACACTATCATGACATGTGGTTATTCGTGGCATGCCCCGATACACATAAAGCCCATCTTTCCATTCACCCACTCCAATGAGCATCTTCGAAGTGAGGCCTTGCATTAAACACAACTTTTTAGTGAACAGAACGACACAATCCTCATCATCAGTCAATTGCATAATTGAAATCAAATTGTACTTCAACTGTGGCACATAAAGCACATTCGTCAGTTTAAGCCCACCAGCAAGGGCCACAGTTCCTTGTCTATTTGTGCAAACTTGCTCACCATTCGGCAAGCCCACTGTACATGCTGCCGCATTATGTTGTTCACTGAAATTTCTTTAGTTTCTTATCATATGATTAGTTGTACCACTATCAACAATCCACATAATATATTCTTTCTTACCAGTCATGTTTTCAATTTCATTTATTTTATTGTATATTCTTTCTTACCAGTCATGTTTTCAATTTCATTTATTTTATTGTCATTTAGCATCTTCACTAATGATTCGCATTGCTCGTTGCTAAGACCTGTAATTGCGTGTTGTGCAGTTGCTACATTTGGCATGGCCTGCACTACATTAGCACGAATTGTGTTCTTTAAGTGTGTCCCAAACTTTTTTCCATTTTGATTACCACTTCCTTCATTTCGTAGTCTATCCCCCCACCATTCAGGGTATCCAATCAGTTCAAAGCACCCTTTGATGTCATGTCTCCACAATTCGAACACGCTCCTTGCTTCACTTCATTCTTACCTTTGTTTTTGTAACCAGCTGGCACTGCCAATCCCATCACAACTCTTTCTTCATTTGAGCGAGCAATTGTCTTCAAATGCTCCTCTTGCACCCTGGTTGCATATATTCGGTTAAGAGACGGTAACGGATCTGTAGTTAGGATGTTTGATCGCGCAACTTCATAGTTTGCATCGTCCAATCCCAATAGGAACTGATGGGCTTTCTCTTATTCCCTTCTCTTCTCAAGTTATGACCTAATATTGCACGTGCACTTCCCACATGAGCATTTTGGAATCTGCTCATAATTCGCCAGTTCTTCCCATAATATCTTCAGTTTCCCATAGTATACAACCATGGTCATCCCTTGTTGTTTGCACTCTGCCAATTCAGCTTTCAATTACTGGATTCTCGTTCCATTCACGACAGAGAATCGCTCCTTAATGTCGTCCCAGAGGTCCTTCGCATTTTCAGCATATATGATCGTGGAGTGCAGGCTTGGTTCGACGGTGTTCCATATCCAAGACACCAATATGGATTGGACTATCCACCAATCCTCTAACTCTGGTGCATCTTCTTCAGGTTTCTTAATGGTGTCATCAACAAATCCCCATTTGCGTCGAGGTCGTAGAGAAATTTTCACAGCACAACTTCATTCATCATAATTTTCTCCACGAAGTTTTCTCCACGAAGCTGGACTTGCATGATCATACTCCCTGGGTTGTCACTCGCACTCACGTTATAGGAAGAAAGACCTTTCTTAATTCCGTCTCCCTTCGGTGATATTTTTTGTTTTGGTTCTAGCATTGTGGCGTTGGAGGCTTGCCTATATGCAACGATTAGTATAGCCTGGAGAGCTCTGATACCATGTTAAAACGTATTTGGGAAAATCTGCCAATCCTTGTATTAATCGTTGCAATATATACACGAGAGTTTCCTAAAGATTTGGTTAATAATTTTCTAATTACAACAAGATTAGATATGGACAGTAAAGATGATGCAGATATGGTTGATATTGCCATATTAATTTTCTTCAGTAATTTATTTCCTCAATCCCTTGGTTATTCAGATTTTGACTCATTATTTAATATTTCTTTTTTATGGATAAAGGTAACATTTTCGAATTAATTAATATCATTAAAAAACGATAGAAATAGAAAATGAAGGCAAAGTCAGCAGTGAGCAGGGGTTAGGACTTAGGACGAGCCTCAGACTGCCTTGGACTTGGACTTGAACAGCCCGTGTCAATAGAATGTGGGACCCATGTGTCCCTTTTCTACTAACTCAACCGATCATGGACGCTCCAGATTCACACTCGCTAGAATTAAAAATCTCAATGCTATTCTTTATTACATATTTACATTTACACCCATCGCCAAACAATGACATAACTTTAATTTATGCATTGCTCTCTCCCTCTCTCTCTCTCTCTCATCCCCCCAAAGGCCAAAACCAAAATCATTTGTCGCATGTACATCGTATAGAGAGGGGAACTGAGCCTGGGCTGGGAGCATAGAACTAACTGTAAAATGGACGATTACACCAGAGAAATGATGGACCTCAAGACCCTCGTCACTCGAACCCTAGAAAAGAAAGGCGTCCTCGCCAAGATCCGTGTAGATTTCCTTTCCCTGCACTTTCTCAAATTTCTCCTTTTCTTTTTTCTCGCTCTCTCTGGTGTGTTTCTGAGAAATGTTGCTAATATATTCAAAGTTCTGAAAACCTATATAAAGATGTTGTCGACGATGAATTAACCCCTCTTAGATAGACTGCTGGTCTCTTTCTATTGGATCTCGAGTTATGACGGAATTATCAAGATCTTCTCTTTAATTAGGGTTTTCGGATTTAGATGTTTTCTATCCTATCTTGTCTATCTGCAATTAATTTAGAGTGTTTCCTTACAAATTGTTCATTAACTGACGATCTCGATTGTTGCGGCTTTTGTTTTCTCTACAATGAGAAGTCTTTGTCTATGCCCATGTGGGGCTTAAAGTTGCTTTCTTTTTTTTCCTTCCCTTTTCTTCCGTCTTCTTTTTTCTTTTTGGGTTTCATGATTTTGGCAATTACAGCCTCTTTTTTTGTTGAATTATGGTTTTTTTCCTTGCAACATCGGATCTTTAATGGATTCTTTTTTTCTTGGATCTTTTTCTTCTTTGTGAAGTTGCCTTTTGTTTTTCCTTCTCAGTAAGTTACTTGGCAAGAAATTTACTTTTGATTATGTTTGTACTAATATGCTATAAAATTCTTTCCGTTGATGTGCTTATTGTGCCTCGGGGTTTTCAATTGCTGTTTTTCTTTAATGCTTCGATTTACTGTTAGGCTGAACTTCGAGCAAGTGTGTTTGAAGCGATTGAGGAGGAGGATAGGGTGATTGAGAAAGAAGAAAGCTTGCCACCTGCACTGTTAGGTAGTTGCAACGACCGTGCAAGACAGCTTCATGCATCCCCTTCAGGTTATTGCTTTGATTTTACATTAGTGTTTTTATTCACAAGTTTGTAAGTGTTGAAGCTTTTTTCCTTTTCATTTATTAAAATTAATTTTTTTGCTAGATATGTTTGTCCTTGTGTATCAGAACTTTACAGTTTTGTTGTTAACAATTGAGATTTTCATGGTTTTCCATTGTAGGGAGGCTACTTACTGCATTAATATGCGAGTATTTGGATTGGGCTCAGCTAAATCACACGCAAAAAGTTTATCTGCCGGAGTGTAATTTGGTAATCAAGTAATATTATGTGTTAAGTGAGCATTTTGACTGTCTTTTTGTTTTGATATTCGTTATTATGGAGTATTTAATTGTTGTCTTGTGAAATATTACAGCAAAAGGATTCTTGGAAAGCTGAGTTGAAAGAATTTAGCAGCAAAAATGGTTATGATCTTAACAGAAATGGAGATAGTGGTCCTTTGCTTTTGGATGTTCTTGAAGGATTTTTGAAGTTTGAGGTTAATCTCCAGATTTTTCTCTTGATATAATGCTCAAACAGTTTTCTTAGCCAAAAAGAAGTTTGCCATCTTAAATCAGCAGTATTTTTAAACTTACAGTGTCTTAATATACTGGAGTTAGGAAATTGGGTATCTTTGCTAGCTTGTTATATTTCACAAAAATTCTCTTCTTTTGTAAATTAATTTCAACTTTCATTGACAATTTTGTTTAACAGAATCTCTCTCAAGGAAGGGGTACTGGAAGGAGGTTGTCAGAAACTGAATCCGTATCCAATTTAGAGTCCAGGAATAGTAGAAGACCCTCTCCATCATCTGTTGCTGGTGGCTTACCTCCCCTCGGAAGGTAATGAATTGGTCCATGATGCTTTTCTTTTCTTTTTATTTCCCCTAAATCCTTCTTAAGCTTTCTTCATGTTTTCCTTCTCCACCCAACTCATGGTTTCTCTTTTTCTTTTTTCTTTCTGATCATGCATATGCTAGGCCTGCTTCTTCCCAGTCTTCTGGTGAGTGGTTTATTTGTCAGTTGCCCACAATCTTCTCATTTGCAGCTTTAAATATCTGATACTATTATAATTTAGGCAGGAGAGCAGGGTCATCCATGTCTGGCTACAGGAAAGATGAATACAATTGGAGATACGACAGTGATGAACTTCCTGAGGAAGTGATTCGAGCTTCAGCTGCTCTTGAAAATCTTCAGTTGGACCGGAAAACTAGGAACCTAACTAGTTCATGGCGGTTAGTAATTGAAACCTTATTTGTTAGTTAAAATTTGTCTAGGTGAAAGTGACACAAGGATTTCCTCTTATGATCTGTTGATGATGGGTTTAGAAAATTGATTATTTGCATCATATTCACTAGCTTTTGGTTTTCCTATGTTAAGTTGAAAAATGAAAGTTTGCAATCTGTCAAATTTTGGCTGCCAGGGTATTTATTTAGACACTTTGCTGTTGGTATACTGAGATTGCATGATGTTTTATGTTTGTTTTAGCTCATTCTAGGAATATTTCTAATATGCTGTCCTGGAATTGAATGCAGTCATGCTGGGGATGGAATTAGTGACGATGAGGCTAGAGCTGACCATATGTAGCCAAATGGCTTTCTTTCCATCGCTTCTATGTAGTTTAGTGTGTATTTTATTTTATAAATGTTCGATTCTCATCAAAACAGTAGTAGTGTTGTCGTGCATGTCATATTCGTTTCCCCAGTTTTTGATTAGTATAGCGTGAGATGTTCTTAGTATTTGCTGTGAGTTTTCTTGTTATTCTTCCCATCTATTATTCGGATCAAAACCTTGCCAAGTTTCAGTTTTTGCCTTTGTAAGCTTGCCAGATGGTTGATTTGCCCTTTGAATTTTCAAAATGAATGGGGTGGCTATCTACCAACACCGAAGGCCTGCAAAATGATTACCAGAATTTGTACAAATTTGATGCAATATCGGGTGGAATTTATGGCATGTGCTAAAATGTGTCTAAGATTTGGTAAAATGGTCAAACTAAATTTTAATAATTTTAAAGTATTTGTTTCCTTTTTTAAAATTTTAAACAAACGAAATATTAACTCTTTTGTAAGGTCTCATTAATTACGTCAAATCTGGTTTTTTTTTTAATTAATTGAGCAAGAGGAGCCTACAAATGTCTACCACCCCACACTTAAGCTACTCTGAGGTGGGTCAATCACAAATTTATGAACCGGTGTTAAATGACTTCTTCACATGAATATTTATGTATGAGTTCTTCACATGAATATATATATATATAGTATTATAAATAAAAATGAAAATGAAAATAGATATAAAATATAATAATAATAATAAATTAGCTAATAAATAAATTATGTATAAATAAAATATAAAATAACTAATAAAATGAATAATATAATAAATAAAGAATAAGGTAAAAGAGTACAAATAAAAGATAAAATAAATAAATAAATATACAAATAAGAAAGAAGACAAGTTAATAAAAAATCAAATAAGTCATTACAAGAAAATATTTAGGTTACGTAAAGAAGTGTTAAGTTAAATAATTAAGAGAGAAGTACTACATATTAAATGTTTAGACTAAATATACAATATAAGAATTGAAGAAAAATATTTATACCTTAAGAGAATGAGAAGGCTCTCTTTATGTGAGATCTTTTTTATCTATGTCTTATTACGTCAAAGTTTTCTATTGAGGGTCATATCTTTGATAAGTTCCAGCAGAACCATATTATTCTCGATCACCTCTCCTCAATTCTTCTTAAGCCTTTCTTTTTTACTCTTACAATCTCTAAATACAATTTTCTCGTATCTTCTCACTGAAGTATTGGGGCATCTTCTCTTAACATGTTCGAATTTTCTAAGCCTTGTCTCTCTTAATTTTTCATTAATATTAGTCATCTTTAATTTATTTTTTACTATTACATTCTTTACCTTATCTCTCCTAGTAAGGTTGTATATCTAACGAAGCATCCTCATCTTTGAAATCATTAGCTTATGATTATGTACCTATTTGATGGGCTAACACTCCATCCTATAGAACATGGCCGATCCAATCGTAAATGTTGGGCCCCAAAATTTTCTAATTGATGTTATTAAGCATGAATTGTGTCCATTGTGTGATTTATGGTTTAATTGGAAGTATTAAGGGAAAATTGAGATTAAGTGAGTATTATGTGGTGTAAATGAGAATGAAAGGATAAAAATGTTTGAGGGCAAATTAGGAAGAGCACTTGAATTGGATAGGTTAAAGCTTTGCTAGGAGGGGTATTTTGGTCTTTGTCTTCCCTTTAGACTAAGAGAAAGAATTAGAAGGAAAGAAGAAAAGTAAGAAGAGAAGAAGAGCGAGAGAGTTGCCGTGCGTGTGGAAGGAGAAGAGAATAGGGTTTTCGTTCCTAAGGAATTTTCGACAGATTCGGGACATTTCCTGGTAAGTTTAGCTTCATTCCATTGTGTTGTGGTTAGATTAAACCCTTGTATAGCTTGGTATTGTGTTAAAATCGGTTCTTTAGGGATTTTCGAAAAAACTAGGTGAAATCCTTGGGTTGATGAGTTTGTGACTGATTTTAAAGTTTGAATGAGTTAGAAATGTAGTATTGGACTTGAATTAAGGTTTAGAAGTGTTGCATTTGCAAAATGGAAGGATGAAAGTGGTAAAATGCTGGAAAAATCGGATTCAGAGACGTTCTCCAGACCCGCACGTCGCGACGTGCGAGGAAGGTGTGCACGTCGCGACGTAGGAATTTATGTTCATCACGACGAGCACGGGCTGTTCGTTGCGACGAGCGCGGGCCTTCGTCGTGACTAGCGGGCCGTTCGTCGCGACGAGCGTGACCTTCGTCGCGGTGAGCCCCAGTCTCCAACAAAGATGCATTTTGATATTTTGAGCATATCTTTTGTTGTGAATGTCCAAATGAGGTGATTTCGGATTCGTTGCGGACTAGAGCCGTAAGGCTACAAGTTTTGTAAAGAAAGGAAGTTGGAATTTGCCTCTAAGATTCGGAATTGGGTTGGAAGTCGGATGTAGACTTTTAGTACTTTTATTTTTGATTTTCAAGCTTTTTGAATATTTCCTTTGAATGTTATTTGAATGGAAACTTGGTTTGTTATAAGAAACCAAGTTCGATTCGATCCAATCGCAAGAGGAAGGACAATAGTGAGTCGACTCTCGTTTATATTACGGGTAATATATTTATGGTTGTGTGTGTATGAGCAAAATGTGTATGCTTGCTTGCATGTGTGACATCTTGCAGGTTGAATTACGAGAAATATTGCAAATGCACTATGATCATGATTTTGTACTGCTTGAAGGACATTATGACATTTTGCAAGAATGAAAAGTATGAAAGCTTTGATAAAATGCATTGAGCATGAAACGAATAATTATGTGCTTTGTTTGGATGAGAGTGGAACGTATCGTTAGTCACATGCATGTCGACGTATAGCCTTCTCCGGGCTGCCCGCTTAAGGCCACGAGATCCTGAGAAATCGGACTCAGATAGTTTACGGTATAAACTTCGGTTTATCCGGATCGTTCCACGGAACTCTCGAGCCACTTGTTGTGCATCTCATTATTGATCCATTAGGAAGAATGCATAATTAATTACTATGTTGCGAACTCAAAGATATCATGGCATACTCTTATGACATTTTGATGGCTATGAGATTGTAATTCAATTGATAGATTGATGACTTGCTATATGCTTGTGTATATTTATGTATATGCTTGATTGTGTGGCTCGTTGCCAATGGCTATAAATGTATATGCCACTGAGCTTCGCAGCTCACCCTATTATCTCCCACTCCTCAAAAGTGCGAGCAGACGATCGTTGACCTTTGCGAGGCATCGGAAACTCCAAGATAGTTAGGAGCTTTTGTCTTAAGTTAGTATTTTTGGTTAACCCTCCAAGCATATCATCATTGGGCATTCTCATGTATTTTGGATCTAAACTTCGATATGTATTGTGTTTAGTTGAGATTGTTGCTCAATTTATTCAAATTGTAATGGCATGAAATTCTTCTGCTTATGGATGAGATTAACTCAGAATGCATGTGTATGTGTTGTATAATTTTGCATGGATGTTGGGGATGGGTCCAAAAGCTGGGACGCTCGCCGTGGCAAACAATCCGAGGCCGCGGTGAGGCCTCCTCTTTCCCGCTGCTGATTCTTTATTCGTTTTTGCACGGTTTAGATTCTTCCTTCGCCCCCGAGGGGCCACCTCGGGATAGGGAAATTGGGACCCGGGCCCAACAGTAAATGATAGAAGTTATCTATGAGCTTGAGTCATATCTTCTTGTCACATTAAACTCATGAGACACTTTTCTATTTAAGCCACCATGATCTAATACGATGAACCATGTCTTCATTATTTTGGACGATAGATCAGCTAAAACATTTTTTTTTTTGTATAACTTCTGAACTAATCTTTACCTCCACATCAGAAGCCATCTTATGGCCCAAAAGGTTACACTCTAAGTACTCAATCTTAGTCTTACTCAGTTTAAAGCCCTTTAGCTCTAACGTATCTGTTAATACCCAGAATCACATTGGGCATATGACAACCACCGCATACCTAGGCTAAGAATACTCTCGGTACCCTTAACCTGACTATGCAAGGCTAACTAAATATCCTTTGAAAATATTTGGACAGCATAGCAACTGTATTTTGAAAATCCCAAAACTCAATTAAAATACCTATAAATCAGTTTTAAACGCATTTCTATATTCACATTAAAACTCTACCACCATTTCGAGACTTTTAAGTTCACTCAAAAGCAATATCAAAAATTGTACAAAATGCTCATACACAAGGTCATTTACAAACTACAAGATAGTAGAGAGTTAATTTACAAAATCATAAAACATATCAACATAATCAACTTAATAAAAATAGTTTATGAGTCACTATACAACAAAAGTACAAATAAAGACTAACCACATGCGGTAATGCCCTGAAAATGTCAAAAGACTGCACGATTCACTCAAAGCTTCAAGCTCAACAAATTAACTACATGGTTGGAAAGTGAAAGGGGTGAGTACACTATGTATTCAGTACGCAAGAAAAAAAAATTGCAAATAGAACCCGATACACACTAAGACGGTCTGGATAACCTAAGAATAGGTTTTTCACGCATCTAGCATACACATAACCACCTATGAAGTGAACATACATGACATAGAAACACATAGGTCTAGCCTATGATTCAATATATACTGGTTAGGTATCACATAGGCTTAGCCTATTAATCACTCATCTAGTGAATATAGGTTCCAATTCCAGTACACAAAAGCAGAAAAAGTATCACATGTACAAATCAAATCTTGTCAGGAAAATAAGTCTCAGAATAGGCCAAAACAATCATGTGTGCCGCCACTAATTGACCAAATTGGTGTGCACACCCACCGATTCCTGGTGTTGGCTAGACTTTCATCTGTGGTGAGTTCGGACTACAGTCAACAAGAGCGTTATGACCTTAGGTAATGACCTTATCGATGACCAAACCTCTAGGTGTGTAATCACCCGCAAGTCCCGTTAAAAGGTGTCAATACGGAGGCTCGATTTTTATGTGCCATCATCAAGGGGTCGCTTAATCTGTTGTATCTAGCACATGAATGGCCAATCGTTACCTCACCAATTATAAAAATCAAATACAAATATTAAGTACTAAAATCAAGTAAGGTACCATGAGAAACTTGTCATAGCTCTAAGCCAAAAGAGAACACATACATGCAGCATACGCAACTCGATTATGGATATGTAAGTTCCAAAATATTATTTAATGCAATAAAAGTCATCTTTTGCACTCCAAGTGCAAAGTTGTTCAAAAATGTAGTTTCAGAAAATAAAACGTTGTCCTTCGCACTTCAAATGCAGGTTTGTTGAAAACAATATAATTTCTCAAAATAAATAATAAAAACATCAGTTACACTCAAAGTGTAAAGAGTTATTCAAAACAATGTCGTTTATTAAATACACAAGTATACTAGCATCTATTTGGGATTCAATTCTATTATGCATTATCTAGGTTCAAAATTCACATACAAGTCATCATGCATGTCTTGGGATGACCTAATCTTATTTGAGAGATATGGTTTTTCCAACTCTCCTCAAAAGAAGGTGTACACTCCCTTGACTTCAACAATCTTCGATACGAACTCTTTGATCCACAGGTCCTGAGCCTTTATACATACAAATACACAATGTATTTACTACTCAAACATGTATCTCATATTCATACACTACCACAACCAAATTCATCCTTAATCAATCATCATAAATGTTATTACAACATATGTCAATTGGTTAATAATTCACTTACTAGTTCAACTCAATGTCTCCTCAAACATCAAGCTAACTTAACCTTATGCGCAAAGTTTACATCCTTTTCTTCCTAATGTTTCTTTATGAACAAGCTGTCTTCTTTTAATCATAACTCTCTTTAAAAAGATCCAAATGTCATAATTCTTATGCCCCTTGAAAGTAGACTTCTATTAGTCTTATTATATCCGAAAATTACACAAACAACATCTCCCTTTAAAATATAATCTCCACCCAAATTATGTCATATTTCTGGTAAGAAACAGACTGGCAACCAATGCTTATGTAACGCCCCAAATTAGGGGTTAGAATATTAAAGAAATTTAGTACGAATTATGTTTGTTATTTGCTTATTAAATATTTTCTTAAATTGTGCATAAGTATTTTGGCATGCATTCATGGCATTTTCCGGATAAATTGGTTTAATGAAACTTCGGATTGATTCAGACCGTAGTAATATAATTTTAATAATTTTGTATACTTCAAATATTTTTAGAAATTGAAGGTGAATTAATTTTGAGTTGAAAATTTATTTTACGAGTCATTATTTTATGACAGAATTTTAGTGAATTTTCGGAAGTTGTCTGAAACTTTTGGGTATTTGTTTGTTATAAGAATTCAAAACAATGCATTTGGTTTAAAAAGAATATTTTATTAATAAAAATACTACTAAAAGAAACGAAGAGACTTATTAACAATTGACATTTGGCTTCGTTATATCTATACATATGGACTAAGCCTTCTCAGGAAAGGGACACGTACTATACACGTTGTTCACATGCAAGATGCCCAATAGTTTCCTCTACTATTATTTTTATAAGTGAAAGACATTTAAACATTACCGAAAGGAGTTCTCTGCTTTTTTCCATCAGGTGGTTTTCGTAGCTTAGTCGGTTGGTTTTCGTAGCTTAGTCGGTAAGTAACTCCACTGTGTTTATAATGTAAATATATATATGCATGCATGAGTTTGAGACTAGTAGTTTCGTTAATGCTCTGTTCTTTCTTATTAATAAGCATGACTGTTTTTGACAAGTTTTGATTAAACTAAATGTATGTGGGAGTTAGAAGAGTCATTAAAGTTATATTGGAAGAGTGCAATATTATGGAGAAAAACAAATACTCGATGAGCTCACTGTAAAAATTTCTGTACATATGTGAATTATAGTGTGAGGTTTAAGTTTACAGAAATCTAGAGCTTACTGAGAGGTAGTGGTTTATGGAGAAAAAATGATAGATACCGTGGACTATTGAGATGGAGAAACCAAGAAAAAACCAAGAAAAAAGGGATAAAAATATGAATTTGGAAAGTTTACCGTAGAGAGAGAGAGAAAGTTGGAATGTTAGTGTTGTGATCTTGGAGTGTATAGATGATTCTAATAGTATAGAAATGATAGATAGATGAGTTTTGAAGTGAAGAAGTTAAAGAAAAATGGAAGAAGAGTTTGCTGTTTCGTATGGTTTGGTGAAGAAGACGATGAACAGTGTTATAAGTCGACTTGTTGTGGTGTATAAGTCGACTTAGATCAACGTTTTGCATGAAAATGTCATCTCCGCTCTTCAATAAGTCGAGTTATGCAAGTGTAAGTCGACTTGTGGTGTTATGTAAGTCGACTTGTGTAAGTATAAGTCGACTTGTAGTGTTATGTAAGTCGACTTGTGTAAGTATAAGTCGACTTGTGTGTGATAAACTTCAATCTTTGAAATCCCAATCCACAATCTTCACTCTTTTGACCATATCTTTGTCATCCGACCTCCGAATGACCTGATTCTCGAGGCGTTGGATTTGTAAGAAAATTTTCTGCCTCTCTATGTGAAATTTGTAAATTTTCAGATTTAATTAACAATCAAGGATTTAATAATTTAAGTTATGAATTATGGAATAAAGTTAAGAATTTAGGGTTTGGTCCCAAAATTTGTCATGAACATGCATCCTACATATCCATCATACATTAGTGAATTTTTAATCATGCACAATAGTGATTTGTATCTATGTTCCCTATTATAGAGGAACGACCACTGCCGGATATTGTCGGGACTTCGAGGCAATAAATAGTAAGGGCAATTTTGGTAAGTAATACAGGTCAGTAATTTCAGTATGTAATATAGGTAGAAAATTTCAGTAAGTACGTTAGCTAAGTAAAATTTTTTTGTTTGATAAATTTTGTGAGTCAACCTAGATGATGTCTAAGATTGATTTGTTGGAAGTGCTATTTGCCTGCACATGAAATGTCTGAAATGACCTTGTTACATTTTAAACCGTTAAGTCCTAGTCAGGTAAATAGGCATGCCTAGAAGGGTCTGCAATGCTTCCTCGTGGATCGTGATATTTTGATGTCGAGACTTCGGTCTCTCCTCGACACGTTAGTGTCGAGACTACGATCTCTCCTATATATGTCTCGTTACCCGCTTCTGTAAATGGATTTACAGTCTTGATATGTGTTTGACAAAATCAGATATGATTCGACGGGTTTATACCCTTTGCGATATTCATTACGATAAGTAAGTGAATCATCATGAAATGTGTTATGTCTGATTTTCTGATAAATCTTTCTTAATGCATGCTTACGCTGAAATTAAATTTTATATGATAAACCATTAAATTAGATTAGTTATTACTCACTAAGCAATATGCTTAGCACGGTGGATTTGCCCTGTAGGTTTGAGCTAAGAGTTTAAAGACAGGACAAGTCATCGTGACCGCCAAAGGAGTCTGCTCAAAAGTTTGAAAATGTATTTTGTTTCCTTTGTTTGGACTTGTAAATATTCTTTGGATTTCTGTTCTGAGATTTACGATATGTAATATATGTGTGTGGGTTTGAGTTATTAAATAAAATAAATATCAGTGTGATGTTTGGTTTTGTTTGTTCTGTCTTGGGTGGCATCCATGTATCCTCCCAGGGAGTATTTGGGTATTACATCTTTTGGTATCAGAGCTAGGTTTAGGCGGTTCTGGTTTAACCACTACTTGCCTATAGTTTTCCGTTGAGTGTCTACATTGTGTTTGGCCTAATGCAGTGTCCCATGTTTTGTCTATAGAAAATTATGATGGAAGGATCTCACGAAATTGGTGACGAAGTTGCTGAGAGTAATTAGCCGAAGCAAACTCGTTCAGAACTACGTAGACCGTCAAGGTCAATCGAGGGGAAGCTGAGGTTCCACCTCCTCCCCCAGCTCAGGGAGAAGCTTTGATTAAGCTGTCCCAGGATATGATGACTTTGTTACATCGCATGACAACACCTAAGGCTCCGATTGATCACCGAGGAAGTATGGGTCAAGAATTTTCGGGACATCTCCGAAGAATCAAGGGTGAGTTCGGATTGAGAAGGTGAAGAGGGTAATGGACGAGATTAGTTGTCCAGCAGAGCAGATGGTTCATCATCTTGTCTCCTTCTATGAGGAGCGACTTATGAATAGTGGAAGTTTGTTCTTTGAGTCCTCATTACGGTGCCTCGACTTGGGAATTCTTTGCCCAAGAATTTAAGATTAAGTACGTGACGGAAGCTTACAGGAAGGATCGGTGGAAGCAATTTCTGAATCTGAAACAGAGGAGTTTGTCATTCTTGAGTATGATCGGAGTTTAATCGGCTCGATAAGTATGCCCCGAATCAGGCCGATCAAGAGTTCGATGCCATCAATTCGAGGAGGATTGCATGATTCGATCAAGGAGCATCTGTCAGCGTTTTCTATGTTACAACAAGTTACTTACCATCAGTTGGTACAGGCTGCAATAAAAATAGAAAGACAAGAGACGATCAGGAAAGAAAGAAATCAGAGAAGAGGCTTTAATAGAGGAGGTCAGTCTTCGGGGAAACGAAATCGGGAAGGTAGTTCCTCTGCACCGAGAGTTGCTCAGAGATCTGTGATGAGGGGAAGGCAACAAAACTTTCCTACATGGACTGCTTCTAGTAGGGGTTCCTCTGGGGCTCGAGGTTCTGGTGCTCCGGAGTGCCCACACTACTCTATTCACCATTGGGGTGTCTACTGGAGAGCTACAGGTGCATGTTTTCGTTGTGGCAGTACGGAGCATATGATTGCAAATTGCCCTCTGAGACAGTCTGGGATAGCACAAGCTAGTGGAGAGATTTCTCATGCATCAGCTGGGAACAGAGGTTGAGGAAGAGGTCGAAGCGGATATAATCAGAGCAGGGCTAATATGAGCTCGCACTCGAAGCGTGAATCGACCAGTGTGTTTACGCTTCATTTCGGGCTTATGACCAAAGCTCGTGAGGATCGGGATGCACCGATGTCATTCTTGGTATGGTTTCTCTCTTTGGTTCGAATTATATGCATTAATTGATCCGGATCTTCACATTCATATATCCGTCTTTGGAGAAATGTTTGTTAAGGAGATGCTTATAGATCAGTTAGAATATGACATGCATGTAACTAGTCCTCTGGGTAGTAGTGTGTTGGTGAATCAGGTGGTTAGGAATTGTCCTATTAAGATTCAAGAAAGTGAGTATGCAGCGGATCTGATTAAGTTGCCGTTTCACGAATTCGATTTGATTACGGGCATGGATTGGTATCTAAACATCGCAAGAATCGTCGTAGCGCTAAGATGCTTTTCTTAAAGAGGCCCGACCAGTCTGAGATTGTATTTCATGGTGGTTGCACACGTGCTCTGACTAATGTAGTATCTGCTATGCAAGCTCAAAGCTTCTCAGGAAGGGGTGTGAAGCTTATGTAGCGTTTGTACTTGATTCCCAGAAGGATGGTGGTAAGGATAAACTGCTTGATATTCCTGTAGTGAATGAGTTTCCAAATGTTTTTCCTGAGGAACTGCCTGGGCTTCCTCTAGAAAGAGAAGTGGAGTTATCTATTGAATTCATGCCTGGTACTGCTCCTATATCCAGAGCACCGTATAGAATGGCTCCTACCGAGTTAAAGGAGTTGAAGTTGCAGTTACAAGAACTTCTGGATAAAGGGTTTATTAGACCCAGTGTATCACTATAGGGTGCATCGGTGTTATTTGTGAAGAAAAAGGATGGTACACTGAGAATGTGCATTGACTACAGGTAGTTAAATAGAGTCACAGTGAAGAATAGGTATCTACTGCCAAGGATTGACAATCTATTTGATCAGTTAAAAGATGCAGGAGTGTTTTCGAAGATAGATCTGCGATCAGGATATTATCAGCTTCGGGTCAAGGATGTAGATGTGCCGAAGACTGCATTTAGGACCCGTTATGGACATTATGAATTCCTAGTAATGCCATTTGGGTTAACTAATGTTCCAGCAGCATTCATGGATCTGATGAATAGAGTATTTAGGCTTTATTTGGACCAGTTTGTTGTGGTGTTTATTGATGATATCCTGATCTATTCTAGGAATGAACATGACCATAGTGAGCATCTCCGAATTGTATTATAGACCCTGCGGGAAAGACAGTTGTATGCCAAGTTGAGTAAATGTGATTTCTGGCTTAAGGAGATATCATTTTTAGGTCACGTGGTCTCTTCTGAAGGAATTAGAGTTGATCCTAGTAAGATAGAGGCAATTGTTAATTGGAAGCCACCACGGAATGTGATGGAAGTAAGAAGTTTTCTGGGTCTGGCTGGTTATTACCGTCGGTTTGTTAAGGGATTTTCAGTGATAGCATCCCCTTTAACTAAACTTTTACGGAAGGGAGTGAAGTATGAATGGTCTGATAGATGTCAGAGTAGTTTTGATCGCTAAAAATATGCATCAAGCTCTGTATTAGTTCAACCTACGATTGGTAAGGAGTATGTTATGTATACTGATGCATCTGGAATTGGTTTAGGTTGTATATTGATGCAGGAAGGAAAGGTAGTTGCTTATGCTTCTAGGCAACTAAAGACTCATGAACATAATTACCCTACACATGATCTGGAACTTGCAGCAGTAGTGTTTGCCTTAAAAATTTGGCGACACTATCTGTATGGTGAAAGGTGTAGAATTTTCACAGATCATAAGAGTTTGAAGTATCTGCTTACATAGAAGGAACTCAATTTGAGACAACGACGTTGGTTGGAATTATTTAAAGACTATGATTGTATTGTGGACTACCATTCGGGTAAGGCTAATGTTGTAGTTGATGCCTTGAGTCGAAAGACCATCTCAGCATTGTCACTGACGCAGACTGGATGGAAATTGGGATCTGATGGAGCTTTAATGGCTCAATTGAGAGCAAAGCCTACGTTAAGACAGGAGATTTGTGACGCTCAAAGAGCTGATGATAAGTTACAACAACTTATCATGGCTATTCAGGAAGGTAAACAAACTGATTTTTCTATGCAGGGTGGTGGTGAATTATATTATAAGGATCGGTTGTGTGTGTCAGCGAATGATGAATTGAAAAAGAAGTTATTGTTTGAGGCTCATAAGACAGTATTTACTATGCATCCGGGTGGAAACAAGATGTATCAGGATCTGAAGCAGTATTATTGTTGGGTAGGTGTGAAACGGGAGTGGATTATGTAGCAAAATGTCTGACATGCCAGCAGGTTAAGGCTGAACACCAGGTTCCATCTGGTTTGTTAAATCCTATTCCTATTCCTCAATGAAAATGGGATAATATTACCATGGACTTTGTTACTGGACTTCCTCTTACTCAAAGGAAACATGATGCGGTATGGGTTATCAGGATAAGTTCACCAAATCGCTCATTTTCACTGCTCGTCTCCGACTATTCATTGGATAGGCTTGCAGATTTGTATGTGAATGAGATTGTAAGATCGCATGGAGTACCATTATCGATTATTTCGATCGTGATCCTCGATTTACTTGAGATTCGGAAAAGTTTATAGGAAGCATTAGTACTCAACTTAAGTTTAGTAATCGCTTTTCATCCCTGCATGATGGGCGATTAGAACGAGTTATCTGATTTTGGAAGATATGTTGAGGGTGTGTGTTAGATTTTCCGTGAGTTGGGATAATTATCGACTTTGATGGAGTTTGCTTATAACAACGATTATCGACGAGCATTGACATGGCACCTTATGAAGCGTTGTATGGTAGAAGTGTAGAACTCCCGGTATGTTGGACGGAGCTGAGTGAAAACAAGATGATCGGGCCAGACATTGTGAAAGATATTGAAGAAAAGATTCTGATTATTCAACAAAGATTGAAAGCTGCCAGTGATAGGCAGAAATCTTATGCTGATCTAAAAAGGAAGGATATTGAGTTTCAAGTGGGTGATAAGGTGTTTCTAAAAGTGTCACCATGGAAACACATTCTTCGGTTTGGGAAGAAGGGTAAGCTCAGTCCGCGATTCATTGGGCCTTATGAAATTCTGAAGAGGGTTGGACCTGTAGCTTATCAGTTAGCTCTTCCTGGAGAATTGGCCAGACTGCATGATGTGTTTCATGTTTCTATGTTGAGGAGATATCGATCTGACGCCTCACATAAGATTCCGGTGCAAGAGATTCAAGTACAACAGGATTTGCTGTATGAAGAAGGGCCAATTTCCATACTAGCCAAAGAAGTGAAACAATTCCGAAACAAGTCAGTACCGTTAGTAAAAGTCCTCTGGCAACATCATGGAATTGAGGAAGCAACTTGGAAACTAGAGGAAATCATGAAGGCTCAATATCTGTAATTATTCGAATCAGGTATTAATTTCAAGGACGAAATTTCTTAAGGAGGGAAGAGTTTTAACGCCCCAAATTAGGGGTTAGAATCATAAAGGAATTTAGTACGAATTAAGTTTGTTATTTGCTTATTAAATATTTGCTTAAATTGTGCATAAGTATTTTGGCATGCATTCATGACATTTTTCGGATAAATTGGTTTAATGAAACTTCGGATTGATTCGGACCGTAGTAATATAATTTTAGTAATTTTTGTATACTTCAAATATTTTTAGAAATTGATGGTGAATTAATTTTGAGTTGAAAATTTATTTGACGAGTCATTATTTTATGACGAAATTTTGGTGAATTTTCGGAAGTTGTCTGAAACTTTTGGGTATTTGTTTGTTATAAGAATTCAAAACAATGTATTTGATTTAAAAAGAATATTTTATTAATAAAAATACTACTAAAAGAAACGAAGAGACTTATTAACAATTGACATTTGGCTTCGTTATATCTATACATATGGACTAAGCCTTCTCAGGAAAGGGACACGTACTATACATGTTGTTCACATGCAAGATGCCCAGTAGTTTCCTCTACTATTGGTTTTATAAGTGAAAGACATTTAAACATTACCGAAAGGAGTTCTCGCTTTTGTCCATCGTGGTTTTAAGTAGCTTAGTCGGTTGGTTTTCGTAGCTTAGTCGGTAAGTAACTCCATTGTGTTTATAATGTAAATATATATATGCATGCATGAGTTTTAGACTAGTAGTTTCGCTGATGCTCGCTCTTTCTTATTAATAAGCATGACTGTTTTGACAAGTTTTGACTAAACTAAATGTACGTGGGAGTTAGAAGAGTCATTAAAGTTATATTGGAAGAGTGCAATATTATGGAGAAAAACAAATACTCGATGAGCTCACTGTAAAAATTTCTGTACATATGTGAATTATAGTGTGAGGTTTAAGCTTACGGAAATCTAGAGCTTACTGAGAGGTAGTGGTTTATGGAGAAAAAATGATAGATACCGTGGACTATTGAGATGGAGAAACCAAGAAAAAACCAAGAAAAAACCAAGAAAAAAGGGATAAAAATATGAATTTGGAAAGTTTACCGTAGAGAGAGAGAGAAAGTTAGAATGTTAGTGTTGTGATCTTGGAGTGTATAGATGATTCTAATAGTATAGAAATGATAGATAGATGAGTTTTGAAGTGAAGAAGTTAAAGAAAAATGGAAGAAGAGTTTGCTGTTTCGTATGGTTTGGTGAAGAAGACGATGAATAGTGTTATAAGTCGACTTGTTGTGGTGTATAAGTCGACTTAGATCAACGTTTTGCATGAAAATGTCATCTCTGCTCTTCAATAAGTCGAGTTATGCAAGTGTAAGTCGACTTGTGGTGTTATGTAAGTCGACTTGCGTAAGTATAAGTCGACTTGTGGTGTTATGTAAGTCGACTTGTGTGTGATAAACTTCAATCTTTGAAATCCCAATCTGCAATCTTCACTCTTTTGACCATATCTTTGTTATCCGACCTCCGAATGACCTGATTCTCGAGGCGTTGGATTCGTAAGAAAATTTTCTACCTCTCTATGTGAAATTTGTAAATTTTCAGATTTAATTAACAATCAAGGATTTAATAATTTAAGTTGTGAATTATGGAATAAAATTAAGAATTTAGGGTTTGGTCCCAAAATTTGTCATGAACATGCATCCTATATATCCATCATACATTAGTGAATTTTTAATCATGCACAATAGTGATTTGTATCTATGTTCCCTATTATAGAGGAACGACCACTGTCGGATATTGCCGGGATTTCGAGGCAATAAACAGTAAGGGCGGTTTTGGTTAATAATACAGGTCAATAATTTCAGTAAGTAATATAGGTAGAAAATTTCAGTAAGTACTTTAGATAAGTAATTTTTTTTGTTTGATAAATTTTGTGAGTCAACCTAGATGATGTCTAGGATTGATTTGTTGGAAGTGCTATTTGCCTACACATGAAATGTCTGAAATGACCTTATTTTGTTTTAAAACTTTTAAGTCCTAGTTGTGGGTAAATAGGCATGCCTAGAAGGGTTTGCAGCTGCTTCTGTGACTGTGACATTTTGATGTCGAGACTTCGGTCTCTCCTGGACACGTCAGTATCGAGACTACGATCTCTCCTGTATATGTCCCGTTACCCGCTTCTGTAAATGGATTTACAGTATTGATATGTGTTTGACAAAAACTGTATTATGATTCTGACGGGTTTATACCCTCTTGCGATATTCAGTTCTGATAAGTAAGTGAATCTGTACTGAAATGTGTTATGTCTGATTTTTTGATAAATGTTTCTTGATGCATGCTTACGCTGAAATTAAATTTTATATGATAAACCATTAAATTAGATTAGTTATTACTCACTAAGCAATATGCTTAGCACGGTGGATTTGCCCCGTGTAGGTTCAGAGCGAAGAGTTTAAAGACTGGGACAAGTCTACTACACTGGCCAAAGGAATCTGTTCATAAAGTTTGAAAATGTATTTTGTTCCCTTTGTTTGGACTTGTAAATATTCTTTGGATTTCTGTTCTGAGATTTACGATATGTAATATATTTGTGTGGGTTTGAGTTACTAAATAAAATAAATATCAGTGTGATGTTTGGTTTTATCTGTTCTGTCTTGGGTGGCATCCATGTATCCTCCCAGGGAGTATTTGGGTGTTACAGCTCAACCTCAATAAATCATTATCAAGATATCTTCTAACCAAATTGTTTCACAGACGCATTAATAAGACATCAATAATCATTTTTCATGTTTTATTCTTTCACTAATTTGGACTTTAAGGTCTTCAAAAATTAGGAAATAATACAAGGTTCCTTTACAGGGGTCTATCACAGGCAGTGTTAGGGAAACAAACATAACTCAAGATATAGTCACTATTGTATCAAGCAACTTTCACAGAGGTCAAGCTAAGACCTATGTCTACAAATTTCATTCTTTGAGTTTCTTCAAATTCTTGCTATAAGGATATGAAAAATAGATCGAAAGAGAAACATGAAATTGAAACCCAAATTTCAACTTACACTGATAACTTATTTCCTTCTCCTCTTCTCTTCCGCTTTTTCTTTCCTTCTCTTCTCATTTTCATTTTTCTCTCTCTTACAACCTTATGACCAAACTCCACTCTCACTTCTATTGCCTTTTTGATCCATTTCTCTAGAAAATTCAAGAACGTCAAACTAATCCACGTGTTACCATTTCATTGGTCCATGGGTCACCATTCTATTGGTACATATGTTATCCTTCTATTTGTCCATATGTTACTATTCTATTGGTCCATGTGCACTTTAGGCTCCACATGTCACTCATTTTCAGCTTCCATATTTTACTACTTGTAAGGCTACACATGTCAACAATTGTAAGGCTACAAATGTCACCAATTGTAAGGCTATATATGTCACCATTGTAAAGCTACACATGTAACCATTGTAAAGCTACACAGTCCAATTCTAACTTTAAGAGTGTCAAAATCTCAGTCAAAGTTTCTGCCCTTTAAGAAAATCTTGACAGTACCTCCCCTAAAAGTCCACTAGCCAAAATCTTCAAACACATCCACTAATTTCCAGCACCTGCATTACACTTCCATATCTACTTTCTTCAATCTCCCAATCCAAACTCTTTACACAAAACTTCATCCTCAAGCTATGCAAGAAGGCAGCAACCACAACCTACTCTTCTAGCCATTCTCAAGCCATACAACATCACATTATTATAAAACATATGCAAAATACACAAAATACATTATAACCCAAAACTCTTGCATTTACATGAAAGACATAGGTTATTACAAAGCTTTAGAGGGCATTTTAGCCCTAATACATCAAAAGTATCAAAAGTCAAAATACAAAGAAGGGGTCATTTGTCCAAAATGCTATCCAAAGCCTTGTTTTCCAAAAGATGACTTCAAAGTTAAAAGAAATAGGGGTAATGCCTCAATCCTGTTGCAATTACTCGTTTTCTCGCTCGTCGCCTGTGGAGGGCAAAATGGGAGGTGAGCTCGACAGTTCAATGGGTAACAGTTTAATAATCAAGAACAAGCAAAAACATTCTTTATTCATTCATTTTCAAAGCAAACCTTCACATTGATCAAACATTACCAATTAATCAAACATCTTCACGAATTCATCACATCCATCTACTCACAAGTCAAAAAATATCACATAAGCACAGAAAAAGTGGTTCGGGTGGATCCGAAATAGAACGTACTACACATTCCCGCGAAGCGGTCATGTGTAGCCGTGAACTTATGAGAGTCCTTGAGGAGCTCCAATTCCACTAGCGGGCAGGCGAGAGAAGCCTATAAACAGACAAGTGCACTTAACTCTTAAGGGAACACCAAAAACCATAAAGTCATGCATTTCATATAATTCACACACATTAGCCACAAATGACTCATTTCGAAAAGCAAATTTTTAAGATCACCTTCTTTACAAAAATTCACTTTCACAATCTTCCGAAATCCCATTTCTCATTCTTTTTCCCTCGTCAAGCAACTTTGCAAATATTTCCACAATTATTTAACATACAAAAGACACATAATACCATTTCCAATCATCCCAAAAAGTAATACATTCAAAATTTGAAAGTCATAGGAAAGCATTAAATGGCAATTATTAAAGGAAAATTAAGTAGCTTATTAACTTAATTATTAAAAAGTCACCCACCTTAATTCCTTTAGCTCTAGGCTTGATTAATTTTCCATTCCTCTAGCACCTCTTGCCTCTCTTGACCTTCATCAAAACACAAAATTCCAACCTAACATGAGTTTGTCAAAATTGGCAAATCTTAGGAAAAGAAAGCATGAAATTGAACCTATAAAACCTTACCCATACCTTTCCTAAGCTATTAGCATCAAAACCCATCAAAGATTTCTAAAAGATTTCCAAAATACTCACCTTAAATGGCACCCACGAAAATTGATTTTTGCCTCTAAAGGAAGATTTAACCTTCCTCTTCCTTTTTCTTTCTTAAAGAACTCTCCAAATCCCTTCTCTAAAGCAAGAATTGACAAAGCTCTAACGTCTTTTCTTCTTCTTCTTCTTCTTCTTGTCCACTCAACCGAAACTCTCCCTTTCCTCTTTTCTTTGTAACTTTCGTGACTTCTCTCAAAAGACTTAGCTAATGTTTGTTTCTTAACTTAAAGCCTAAGCCTAAAACTACGTAGTTTCACTTACCCTCTCTTTAAACTTGCAATTTTCGTTCTCTTCTCCTCACACAAAAGACCACAAGCCCATTTGCTTCATCCTTTCTTCCTTTAATGATTCTTAAAAGACTAAAATACCCCTCCTTCTTAGCCTTAACTTTAAGAGCTTAAGCAATCTACCCAAATTGCCCCCAAACCATCTTATTCCTTTAATTTATAACAACATAATAAACTCTAATTTAAACTTAATCCCTCAATTTAGTTTTCATTAACTTAAGCACTAAAAACTTCAAATTATTCTAACTAAAAGGAATTAGGCAAACTAAACCTTAAAAATAAATTTAAACAATTTTTTTTAATAAGAAAGAGGAATCGAGACCCAACATTTCTCCCCCTTAAAAGAATTTCATCCTCGAAATTCTTACCTGAATCAATGAAGAGATGAGGATACTTCTCCTTCATAGCTTCCAATGACTCCCACGTGGCTTCTTCCACCGAATGGTTCCACCATAAGACTTTTACTAGCTGCACTGTCTTGTTCCTGACAACCTTTTCTTTTGTATCCAAAATCTGTACTGGAAGCTCGTCATAACTCAAATCATCACTCAACTGAACTTCATCGGCTTGAATGACATGAGAAGGATCTGATCGGTATCTCCTCAACATAGAAACATGCAAAACATCATGAATCTGTGATAACTCAGGAGGTAATGCTAACTTGTAAGCTAACGGACCAATCCTCTCCAGAATCTCATAAGACCTCACATACCTTGGACTCAGCTTACCCTTCCTTCCAAATCTCAAAATCTTTTTCCAAGTAGAAGTCTTAAGTAAAACTTTCTCGCCGACCTTATACTCCATCTCTTTCCGATGAGCATCTTCATAACTTTTCATCCTATCCTGAACTGTTTTTAGCCTGTGCTTAATCAAGTTGACCTTATCAACTGTCATCTGAATCAACTCTAAACCTAAAAGTTTCCTTTCTCCTTCTTCATCCCAACACACCGGAGTCCTACATCTCCTCCCATACAGAGTTTCATATGGAGCCATCTAAATTCTCGAATGATACGAATTATTGTAAGAAAATTTGATCAATGGCAAGTGTTCATCCCATGCTCCTCTAAAATCCATCACACATGCCCTGAGCATTCCCTCAAGGGTCCGAATGGTCCTCTCAGATTGTCCATCTATCTGAGAATGGAAAGCAGTGCTAAAACTCAACTTGGTGTCCAAAGCTTCCTGCAAACTTCCCCAAAATCTCGAAGTAAATCGAGGATCCCTATCAGACACTATCGAATCCGAGATCCCATGCAATCTCACAATCTCATCAATGTACTTCTTGGCTAGCACATGCAGAGGATCAGTTTGTTTGATTGCCAGAAAATGGGCTGACTTTGTGAATCTATCCACAATCACCCATATGGCATCATGCCTCCTACTGGTCCTGGGTAATCCTATCAGAAATTCTATAGTCACTCTTTGCCACTTCTACTCAGGAATGGATAATGGTCTTAACTGGCCTGAAGGTGCCTAGTATTCAACTTTGACTTGCTGACACACTAGACACTTACTTGCCTACTCGGCCACATCTTTCTTCATACCTCTCCACCAGAAATGCTCCTTAAGATCCCTGTACATCCTGGTGCTACCTGGATGCATAGCATAAGGCACATTGTGTGCCTCATCCAGAATCTCATCCTTCACCTTCTTGACATCTGAAATACAGAGCCTATTTTCGACTGTCAGTGTAACACCCCACTCCCGAGTGACCCGAACCTGATATCGTTGGTGACATCCGAGTCCGTGCCCCGCGAGGGTGGCGTACTACATCAGTCAGTCGGTAAAACTTGGTATACTTTTTTTTTGAACCATTCATTCCACGTTAGCGCGACAAAAAAAAAGACAGTAGAAAACCTTTGTAGTAGATACAATCATTTAATAATAATATTTTAAAGTAAACCAAAAAGTACAATTACAAATCATTTTACAACAATTGTGGATTACAAAATTAGGAAACACTAATGCTGACTCGAACTGATCCCAACCTCTATCTCAACTTGCACCCAGGCATACTCCCGTGTCAAACGGGATACTCTTCTAGTCCTGAAAAATAGATTGCAATTTTGGATGAGTTTGCGAACTCAATGAGAAACCATCATCGATGGTTTTCCCAATTCATGCATCAATTAACAATCTATAGTAATCAAGCAGTTTCAGTAATACAATAGTGTACAGTCACAGTAGACATATGTCACAGTCACAAAATACAGTCAATCACAACAATCACAAGAGTCATACGCTTATTGATTCGATCGTATGCGATGCACATGTGATGCTTTCCATTTAGTTCGATGTTGTGACCGAGCGCTTTACAAGAATCGATGGCGATGGGGAGTGGATTTCTCCCTTCGAGCTCAAGGCTCAATATCAGTATCAGTGAGGTGCTGAGGTCACAATCGTTATTATCAGTTCATATAGTGATGTATGCGATGCATATACCAGTATTCACAGTCATTTACCGGTCGATCCACAAGAATAATATTCATCACAGGTATACCAATGCACAATAATCCCCGTAGGGCAATCAAGTCACAGTAAACACAGTGCACAGTAACCCCCGTAGGGCAATCAAGTCACAGTAAACACATAGATTGAGATAACCAATTAGGTTACTCACCTATTACTTCCGAGCTATTATCTAGAAGTCACTGCTACGTCGGTCGATCGACGCTCCAGTTGTGTCTCTATAAGAGCAGAGCACAAAACGATCAATAAAAATCCAATCCGAATTCGTTAAGGATACACATGTAGGTGTATAATGCATGTTCATGAATTCCTGGCCCTAATCTCATTTTTTTTCTTTTCTCAAAAAATCCGTTTAAAAATTAGAAAACCAATGGCGCTGACGGCTCTCAATTTGGAACTCTATAGGTCCCCAATTAACTAAAACAGTGATTAACGGTCCATTACCCGGACCTACGTCAATTTTCCGTCCTAACATTCCCAATTTATGATAAAATGAAATTCAATATGTCACAAATCCGATGCCTAAAAAATCAGGTCAATCGGACGTCGGACGGAAAAGAAATTGACAAAAGAAACCAAAATTCAAATTAAATAATTAATATCTATATATATATATAACCCTTATTCCCTTCTTTATTTTCTTGATTTCAAGCCAACTTTCAACACCCATAACTCATTGCACACAATTCAGAAAATTATCAACTATATCTCATTGGAAAGATCATGAAACCCTCTACAAGTTTCCTTTAGATCAGAAAAATCAATTTCACCCCTAAGGGTGTCAAAAATCCAATGGAAGATACTGCCAAGACACTTACCTCATAAAATGTAACAAAATGGGAAATTCATTAACTTTCATTCTAGGCAGTCAAAAATTCTACAATAGATATGCTCATCAAGATCACAATGTTATCTACAACTTTCATGAAACAACCCAAATTGCAATTCCCTTGCTAACTAGGTCAATTAATTCATTCAATGCTGCTGTCCCTGAAATCATTCAATTTGAGCAGTAAACTTCTAACAAGCATAACTCCATGTTCACAAGTCAGAAAAATCACCACTTTATATCCCTGAAAAGATCAAACTTCAAACTTCAATTCTTCCTGAAATAACCAAACTCCATTTCAGCCCCTAACAATGTCAAATCTATTATGCAAGTTTCTGACCTAATCAGCACTTAACATCACAATGTAGGTTCAGATTATGAAATTCCATATCTCCCACATCTGATTTCCAAACTTTACATGCCATATACCATTTTCAATATCAATGTGCCATATAAAACTCTTCAGTATATTTCCAACACCAATTCAATTCATAAAAATTGCTAAAATTCTTCCAAAGCAAAATGTGCATCAAATCTGCCAATCCAGCTAGGTGTCATTGAATGCATAAAAACAGTCAACCATAATCAGGCCATAACTCCTACTATACACATCTAAAAATTGTAAAATCAGTGGCATTGGAAAGCTAACTTAATAGGCTTCAATTTTTTATCTAATCCATTTGTCCTAATTCCTTCTCAATTAATTCATAAAAATTAGCAAACTCAAGGGTATATTCTCGGATACTGTTCATTCTAGTTAAGAGCAGTAACTTTCCATGCAGAAATTCACCGTCTGAAAGCTAAAATTGGACAATGCCTATTTCACACAAAAATGTAGCTAACATCCCAAAGTCTCAGTGGCCACAAACCTTACCTCATTTGCATTCCTACACAATGAATTATGATTAAAACAGTAAAATCAATTAAAAACCCTAATTTTCCAGATTTGGTGTTAACCTTAGTTCTATCATTTCCAATGCCTTTAACACATCACTAGACATCCAAATAAACACAAATTAGGTCTTACCACATTCATACATATACTAGGGCTAATACTTAAAAATTGCAGCACTTAATTTCTCAATATTATGCAAGAATAATCATTCATATTCAATTAAAATCAAGTTAAAACCACTCATTCATACTACTTCATCAATTCTTTCTTCAACCTAACCTTATACCCATCATTTCCACCTATAAGTTTCATTAAATTCAAGCATCCATAATCATAATAAATACACCATAACTCCCATTCTATGTTTCTAACTACCATGGCATTAAATTCATACTTAAACCATCATGAAAACACCATTTAAAGCTTAATTTAAACACTTACCCACTTAGCTCTCAATCTTCAATTTTCTCTTTATGCCCACTTTACACCTTCTCTACTCATTTCTACCACCATACATCCTTCTCAAGGATAGGAGAATTAAGTTGTAAGGCAAGGCAAACCTCAAAGTTGGAGGAAGGTAACACTTTGATGAGAAAGAAGGGGAAATTCGATGGTGAGAGTAAAAATGGAGAAAGCTTTCGGTTGGTGGAGCAATTTTAAGCAAACACATTCATTTATCCTTCTTTTATGTAGGCATCACCGAGAGGAGACAAGTAGCAAACCAAGAAAACAATCATGAGGCTTTAAAAGAAGGGAGAATGGTGGCAAAAGAGGATTGGCTTAACTTTTCAAAGAAAAGTCAAAGAAAGCTATCATATACTTTAATCAATTAACCACTTTCCTACCCCATTTTCGATGGACTAGCCAACAAAACCAATTGTTTCATGCTTAATTGAAGCATAATCGTGGGTGAGGTTAAGGAGGAGGTAATGAGAGGCTAGGTGGCAAAATGTGATTTGTTCAAAGGTTTAAAGAAAAGTCAACATATTAATTCTTTAATCCAGATCAAAAATTAACCCAATCAACTCAAATCATCAATCCCAAAATAATATACCCAAAAATACAGTGCCATTGGATGGCAAGTTTCGCTACCGAAAATCGACCGGTTCGCCAATTGGCGATTTTTCCGATCCGGGAAATTTCTCCGGAAAATTCCAGAAAAATTCCTAAAAATTCCTTAAAATAGAAAACAATTTATGGCGCATTCAGAATAATTTTTCAAACCCATTAACCATGTTAATTCCAATAAAATTGCCTTAGGCACGCAAACCGGAAATATCATGTATGCATGTACAGTTATTTCATGTGCACAGATTTCACTGGTAACTAATACCAGTATGCATGGACAATACGAATAAATCCATATCAATCTCTTCCTATGCCAATTTACTATTTTACCCTTCCTGTCGGGGGTGGGATGTTACAGTCAGGAGTCCATCATCACTCACCCCCATGTCAGACTTTTTACCCTTCTGAATCTCTTCTCACAGCTTACTCAGTTCTGCATCCTGAACCTGCAACTCTCTCACTTTTTCTCTAAGGATCGGTCTCACCCTAAAAGTGGCAACCACACAATCAGACTCTTCCTGCTTTAAACTGATTCTGAACTTAGCCATCTCTTCCAATAGCGGAAGATAGATTGTCTGAACATGTGCTAGGGAAGACTTCCTGCTCAAGGCATCTGCTACTACATTTGCCTTGCCTGGATGGTACTCAATCAACAGGTCATAGTCTTTAAGCAGTTCAATCCACCTTCTCTGTCTCAAATTCAGCTCCTTCTGACTCAACAGGTATTTGAGACTCTTGTGATCAGTAAAGATCCTAGTTTGAACCCCATACAAATAATGTCTCCAGATCTTCAAGAAAAAGATCACAGTTACCAATTCTAGATCGTGGGTCGGATAATTTAACTCATAAGGTTTTAGCTGCCGTGAGGCATACGCTATCACCTTATCTCCCTGCATAAGTACACAACCCAACCCCTTTCTGGAAGCATCACTATACACTGTATAACTCCCCTCTCCTGTGGGCAAAACCAAAACTGGAGCACTAGTCAATCTGTGCTTGAGCTCCTCAAAACTTTGCTGACATTCATCACTTCAAACAAACTTCTGATTCTTTCTTAATAACTTGGTCAATGGAGCAGCAATCATAGAGAATCCCTCCACGAATCTCCTATAATAGCCTGCTAAACCCAGAAAGCTCCTCACTTCAGTCACTGTCATCGAGGCATGCGAATTCACTACTGCTTCAATCTTCTTTGGATCCACATGCACCCCATTTTTAGAAATGATATTACCAAGGAAAACCACCTCATGTAGCCAAAATTCACATTTGTTGAATTTGAGATAAAGCTCTCTCTCCCTCAATCTCTACAATACAATCCTTAAGTGCTGCTCATGCTCTTTTACATTCTTCGAATACACCAGAATTTCGTTGATGAACAATATTACAAACTGATCCAAAAATTCCTTAAAGACCATATTCATCAGATCTATGAAAGCAGCTGGAGCATTGGTTAGTCCAAAAGGCATAACCAAAAATTCATAATGTCCATACCGTGTCCTCAAGGCTGTCTTACTCACATCAGACTCCTTAATCCTGAGTTGATGGTAGCCAGACCTGAGATCAATCTTAGAGAAGACCGTTGCTCCCTGCAGCTGATCAAATAAGTCATCCATCCGAGGCAAAGGGTATTTGTTTTTAACTGTCACCTTGTTGATCCTCCTATAGTCAATGCACATCCTCCAGGTTTCATCTTTCTTTTTAACTAACAGGACCGGTGTTAGGACCCGATCCGGAGACCAGATCCCAACCGGAAAATGAAAAGCGAAGAACAAACCAAAGGGAATGGAAACGAAAATTTCGCATCAAAATTTCGAATCGTAAATCAAAGCATTCGATAACACGAAACGAAAAGCGGAGCGGAATCGAATCACAAAATACGGAAACAGAATAAAGTGAAAGCGGAAGCAAATCGAATACTCGAAACGGAAAGGTATCGCATCAAACAAATCGAATATACAAAAGCAGAAAAAAAAAATTTTAACAAAGTGGATCCGACATCCGAGAACAAAGAACAGAGAAACACAATCGCGTTGGAAACCTAAAACTAATCCAATACGAAAAACCGGTATAATTTTTTTTCTTTTTCTTATATCCGTTTTTACTCAAACTCATGCAAGTCATATAATTTCCCTTTTCTTGGACATTATCCTTAATCATATTCTCGAATCACAGCAAACTTCTTAACACTCGTATAAATTCCAAATCTATATTTTAATCCTCTAAATCTTACTTTTCTTTCTTTCCAATTTGTTTTCTAACGAAATTTCGGCAACACAACGGCTGCATTCTTACTAACCCAAACCTACAAAGTGTTTAAAATACACTTCTAAAACATATCCCAATCAATCATACAATCATCAAATCCACCGGACCCTCCGTCTGGAATCTCAACAGAAACAAACGCAATCTTAGTTCTAAACACTTCAATCATTCTCATATATAACCATAACCCATCATCATATACAAACTTTGAACCTCAACTCAACATATAAATCCATAATTTACTTACATCATCCAATTTCATAATCAACATAAATTCAATCATACACAATTTTATTCTCTCATACATCAAAAGAAACACTTACAACACTTTATGGCAACTCAAGTCATATACTCATACCAATAATCCCAAATACATAAAACATAAAATAAACGAAATCGGACATAAGTCTTGACTTTCTTCCATCCGATCTCCTGCTCGAAAACCTGAAGATGGGGATGAAAGGGGGGTGAGCTCAGAAGCTCGTGGGTAACATATTTATAAATTGAACAATAAGTGGAAAATTATTTTCAAGACGTTTTTCATTTTTAAACATTTCACAGTAGAAACTCTTCAAAGCTTATTTCTCGAATCTTTCACTTTTCAAACCATTCAATTCTTTCATATTTCATGATCAAATACAAACCATGAATGCACCACACTTAGAAACGAAACAAAAGCACATAACATATCAAATGGTCTGGTTCGTTCCAAAACAGAATGTACTGCACATTCCCGTATAGCGGTCCTGTGCAGTCGTGAACAGAACGTACTACACTTTTCCGCATAGCGGTCCAATGTAGCCGTGAAAGGAGTCTGAAATTGAAGCTCCATGCCACTAGCAGGCAGCCGGGAGAAGGCTATAAAACTAAACAAGTGCGCACTAGTCCCACATATGGGACCTGACCAAACCCACATAGACACACAATTGAAAACGAAATTTCAAATTGCCCGAAGGCACGTTTCGAAATCTTGATTTTCATAATCTTCATATCATAACATCAAATCGTGTCAAAAAGCTCGACACATGCACATTCCACATATTCACATCAATCTATATAACAATCATATTCAATAAATCAATAAATGAAATATAAATCAAATGCATAAAAATGAATGCAATTATTTCTTTCAAACATAAATCAACATATACAAATGCATAAAGCAGTATTGTTCACATTTTTCAAAAATGCGAAAACATAATTTTCATAAATCTTGTATTCTAAATTTTTCAATAAATTCCACAAATCATTTACAAACATTTTAATGTAAACCTTTTGAACAATTTTTTTCAAATCCTTTGAAAACATAATTTCAGAAATATTTTTCCTTTCTTGATTTTTCAAATTAACATAATTTACTCATAATTCAAAATATAAATACATTACCCACCTCGAATTGATGCTAGAAACTTGTCCCTTGCTTCAATGTGATCATTTCCTCTTTCCTTCTTCCAATTAAATTTTTCCTAAACCAATTTCATCAAAATTTAACCTTATAAATAACATAATTCGTAAAATTGATGTCATAATTCATCAATTCATACTAATTCAAAGATATTTAAACCACCAATTTCTAAACTCCCCAAATTTCAAATTTGACCTAAACCGATTTACTCAAATTCGATATCATAAAAATCATAATTACTCAAATTGAGCTTAGGAAACATTAATTCCTCACATATTCAAGCTATCTAAATCTCCAATTTTTAAAATCCTCAATTTTCAAAATTGGCCTAAACCAATTTACCCAAATTCCATATCATAAATCACAATTTCTTCAAAATTGATTTCATATGTCACCAATTCATCATACTTTCCATGATTCTAAGCCAATAATTTCAAAAAATTCCAAATTCTAAAATTGGGCATAACCCTAATTCACAATTATTCAAAATTGATCCAACATACTTAGCAATCTCTCAAATTGACTTCAAATACCACAAACCCATATCATAATCATGCTAAAACAACCAAAAATTTAAGAAAATCTCAAAGTTCAAAATTTCCTCTTACCTCATTTTTCCTCCAATTTTCGGATTTCTTGGTTCATGATGAAGCTCTCTTCATTCTCCATCCTTTTCCTTCTTGAAAGAAGCACAAAAATCATCCTGGAAGCTTGGAAAAATAAAAAACCCTCACTTCTCTCTCTTCTTTCTCCATGGTCGAAGCTTCTTCTCCTTTCTTTTCTTATTTTCTTCTTTTTCTCTACTCATTTTTGTGCTTTCCCTTAACAAAAACGACAACATCATCTATTTATAGTGCCAAGTCATTTAAATGAGTGGTAATTGACCAAATTACCCTTACTCTTTAGCCAAATTTCCGAATTTGCCCCTACACTTTACTTTAAGTCATGCTCACTTGCGGACATGTTTCGCACTATCAATTTGAAGGAATTTGTCAAAACTTCCTTCTAAAGAAATGTTTCTCTATGTCTTAATTTCATAATGCCACAAAAATCATCCAATTCGGAGCACTACATCAAAAGTTATGCTCAAAACATTTCAGATATGTTCATATTGTAACACATTTTCCATGTATGATTATTTCCATCCAACAATTGACATTCTTAATCACAAAATTGAAATTCGATGTCTTCATAGAAATTGTAGCCTTATGTTTCTAGTTTAATTCAAAATAAGAATCGCCTCATTTCGATTACCATAGCAGAAGTTATGCCCAAAATACTTTCAGATGTTCCTAAACCAAATCTGCACACCAATCCGAACTTCAATTCAGAAATTAAAAGTCTTAGGGGCAAAATTAAAATTTTCTTTCTTCATATGACTTGTAGCCCCATGTCTTAATTTTATTTTGCCTCAAGAATCACCTCAATCGGATCTCCACAGATCCCGAATTTTGCAAAATACTTAACCATGTTTAGAAAATTAGTCAACTCACTTTGATTAAATTAATCACCCTTAATTTAATCTCATAAAATTACAAATTTTACATGAGGATGTAGAAAATTGTCTTAGGAATCCAACGCTTCAAGAATCAACTCAATCGGATGTCGGAAGGAAAAGATATTAGCAAAAGATTGGAAGAAGGTCAAAAGTGGGTCGGATTAGGGTCGGGTCGGATCGGGTCGACCCGTCCGGGTCTGGCTGGAATCACCCGTTTCGCGAGGGCGACGCGTCGCTCTTGCGAAACGGGTCGCAAATCGCGATCTCGCGATCGCGACGTGTTGCGACCGCGAGACGCGTGATCAAATATTTTTTTTTACACTAAACTTTAAAAATTCATAACTTTTCACTCAGAACTCCAAAAATTGCAAATTTGGTCTTTATGGAAAGCTTGAAGGAAGCTCTACAACTTCTACGAAGAATTTCACAACCAATTCCATCTCTAAAATGATAAATTTTCTAGTCAAAAATTTAGCCCAAATAATTAATACCTAAGCAAAGACCTCAACTTTGAAAATTTCTATCTTTCAACTCCAAAGCCCAAATATGTCATATTTTATATCAAAACGAAGATTAGAAAGTTACCTACAACTTTCATGAAGAACATAAAAATCAATTTGACCTATAAGGAAGTCAATTTTTCATTCAAACGTTCTGTCCTCTAATACTCATGCTGAAACCATAACAGAAACTTGTAAAAATCATAACTTATTATTCCTTGATCTAAAAATTGCATACTTTATATCAAAATAAAGATCAAATCACAATATTCAACTTTCATGAAGAATTTCAAGGCTAAATTAACCTCTAACTAGGTCAATTTTCCAGTCAAAGCTTCAGTCATAAATAAAAGTCAACCCTAACACACTTAAACTTTGATTAATCATAACTTTCACTCCCGATATCGAAAAATTGCAAACTTTATAGCTACAGAAAGCTCTTAACATAATCTACAAATTTCATGTAGATCATTTCATCAAATTTTGCCTAAATAAAAAGTCAACCCTCAAAGGCCAAAAAGTCAAACTTTTCACAATTTTTTTTTCATCTTCTCACACTTTCTCTCTTTATTTCATGATTTTCAACTTACATTTTAATCAACTCATCCACTTAATTTCATAAACCATACCAATTCACTCAAAACCCCAAGGATATCAAAATCAAATCATTTCTTTTCTTATTAATATCCTTTAATTTTAAGTCATCTATTATACAATACATACACAAAGCACTCCTTAAATTTCATTTTCATAATTTAAATTTTCACTCAAAAATCGGGGTCCAACAACCGGTGCTCCCCAAGGTGAGGAACTCGGCCTTATGAACCCCTTCTCTAACAACTCTTCAAACTGCTCCTTAAGCTCCTTCAGCTCCGCTGGAGCCATCCTGTAAGGTGGGATAGAAATAGGAGCTGCTCCGGGAATCAAGTCAATAGCAAACTCGATCTCCCTCTCCGGTGACAAACCGGGTAACTCCTCCGAAAATACGTCAGGAAATTCCCTCACAATAGGAATATCCTGCATCCTGCTGTCACTCACACCTGTGTCTATAATATACGCCAAGAAAGCTTCACACCCACTTCCCATCATTTTATTAGCTTACAAAGCTGAAACAAGCCTTGGTGTGATAACTTTTGTCCCCTCTGAAAGTTACCTTCTGACCATCCCCCAGATCAAACTTCACTTCCTTTAGGCCATAGTCACGCTTCGCCCAATACTTCTCCATTACATCCATTCCCACAATAATATCCAACCCCTTCAGATCTAGAGGTAACAGATCCACTACCAAACTAGATCCCTCGATAATGAGCTCACAGTCTCTAAAAATTTGGCTTACAATTACATGTCTCCCTAACGGAGTGATAACAAGCAGAAAGCTATCCAAAAGAACTGAATGCATAACAGGTAAGATCATGCTTGCAGAAACAAAGGAATGAGTGGAACCAGAATCAAATAAGACATACACGTCAGAATGAAATAGCTGAGCCATACCAGTAACAACTTCTGGTGCGGCTGCAGCTTCCTCCCGGGTCATAGCAAACATCCTAGCCTGTGCTTACCTCTCGGTCTCCACAGAGTAATAGGCTTGATCGACCTGAATCGCCCACCCCAAAGATGGTGGCACGGTTCCTGATTCGCCTCTCCTCGAAACTTGAACCTGTGATCCATCCCCTCTAGTCACCTAAGGACAGTCTTTAATCCTATGTCCCTTCTCTCCACACTTGAAGCAGGCACCCAACAGCTTGTATCACTCACCCCGATGTAGCTTCCCACAATGCTCACATTGGGGGTTCTGATTTCTGCTTCTCTCTGTTATGCTATTTCCTCCCATTGAGGAGGCCTGTACTGCTTGCTCTGATGAAGGGCACTACTGTCACCTTGACTCTAAGTACGAGCGCTCTTCTCACCCCTATCAGCTGTCTGAACATTACCCCCTTTCCTGGAAGACTGCACTCTACTCTTTTTCTTCCTGCTCATCTCCTGCCTGATGTTCTCCAGCTTCTCAGCCTGAAGTGCAGCCTCCACCAGCTGCTGATAATCACATAAATTATGGAGAATCACCTTCTCCTTGATTCCCAGATGAAGGCCTCCCTTAAACTTGCGGCACTTGTCTTCTTCATTGGCTATAATGTGAGCTGCATATCGAGATAGCTGGGTGAACTTCAGCTCATACTTGCTCACCGTCATCTCCCTCTGAGTCAGATTCAAGAACTCCCTGGCCTTCTCCTGGATATAGACCCGAGAGAGGTACTTCTTCCTAAACACCTCCCCAAAAACCCTCCATGTCAGCACTGGAGGCACAACCTGACTCTGTGGCACTGACTCCCACCAGTGGAGAGCATCTCCCTGCAGTAAGCTAACTGCATACTCTAGCTTCTCTTCATCTGTGCACTTCATCTGTACCAGGACCCTCTCTGTCCTCTACATCCAAGATTCTGCTTCTTCTGGATTGGTTGTATCATTAAAGTCCACCGCTCCATACTTTCGCAGCTTGTCATACTGCCCGCCCCTAACCACTGGAGCTGGTACTGGAGCCTATGATCCCTAGCCCAAGGTATAGGAGAAAGCCTGGGCAAAGGCCTAGAAGAACTGCGGATCCATCGCAGGCATAGTAGGAGGAGGAGGCGGCGACTCCTCAGGTTGCACACTAGGTGCCTATGAGTCAGGAGCAGAGTGTGTCCCTGCATCTTGTGGGACATGCGACTCATCTGTGCTCCGAGGCCGAGCTCCTCGAGTTCTACTCCGAGGTGGCATATTTACTCCTTCAAGATAAAAACCAGTGAAAATCTTTAGTTCATGAAAAAACAAATTTCAAAGTGTATAGAACGATTCAAATCAGGAAAAATCAACATTTAGACATGTAAAATCATTTAAAATAATGCAAAACAATGCAAATAATTCAATTTTAAAAGAATGCATAATAGGTTATAAAAACAATAAATTTCTCCTTAAACCCGGACCTAAACCAAACCTAAACCAAAATGCTCTGATACCATAAGTGTTGGAACCCCACCCTATAGAGTCACGCGTCCAACGTTCTACGTGACATCTGGATGCGCAAACCCACGAGGGAGGAATTCCCCACCACATCAAAACCCAAATATGAAGTTATTTTAATTACTATCAAACGGATCTCGAAAGATTCATCCTAAATCCCCTCCTGAAAATTTATCTGCTTAGGGCTCAAAATTAAGTCTGATTCTTAAGCTAAAATGAAAATTTCATGTCTCTATAATAATAAGAACTAAAAATCACCTCCATCAGATCTCTATAAATCAAGAAATCGCCCAAATACGGAATCATATTTAATATGTCCGTCCCATTTGTCTCACTTCGATTTAATCCGTAATTTCAACTTAATCTTGAAACTATAAATTTGTATAAAAAAGAGTTAGAAATTTTTTTTAGAAAACCAATGTTTCGAAAACGGAATAAATCAGAAGTCAAATGCAAAAGTTATAGGCAAAAGAGTGGGAGGAAGTTTAATTTGGAAAAAGGAAAATGAAAGAAAATGAAAGAAAATTAAAAGCGCGCAAACGGCGTCTCCTGACGCGCGCGGGCCACTCGCGGAGGCAAAGCCCTCGCAGGGTGCTTGCGAGTCCGAAATTCTATTATTATTATTATTATTTTAAACCAAACAATACACCTACAATTTTGAAAATTCATAACTCTTCACACCGAACTTCAAAACTCGCAATTTTGGTATCAATAAAAAGATAAAAGGAAGCTCTACAACTTCCATGGGGATTCATAAATTAATTTGACCTCTAAGGAAGTCAAAAGCTACTTCAAAGTTACTGTCCAAAATAATTTTATCCCACACAATGACAGAAATTCGAAAAATCATATCTTTTAACACAATGGCCAAAAAAATTCATATTTTACATCATTAGAAATAGAAAAAGACGATTTACAAATTCATGAAGGAAGCAAAAATCAGTTTAGTCTCTAAAGGATGGAAAAACTCTTTCAAAGCTACAACCTATAAAAAGACCATACAAACAGTAACTGAATATTTCTAAACCTTATAGCTTTTTACTCTTAATCCCAAAAATGGCATATTATACATCAATGGAAAGAATAAAAGACAATCTACAACTTTCATGAAGGATGAAAAAATCAATGTAGGCTCTAAGGAAGTGAAAAAATGTCAGAACCCGACCCGGAGATCGGATCCCGACTGTTGGATCCCGTTACCGGAACCCAACTCTCTTGCTTAAGATCGTGAAACCTGAGCGTGCGTATTACTTTGAAGTGTTTAAATTTTTTTTTCATTCTTAATCCCTTGAACCCTTAAAGACATCATGAATTCATTCTCATGCTTAAAACGCTCCCAAAATTCACTTACCAAAGTTCCGTAATGTGCCCATGTACCTAATCATCTTACTTGAACTTATTTTCTCTACGCGTTCACCGAATTTGAAAAACTTAAAATCTTAAATTCATTTGTAATTTTCTTGTAAATCATAGCCTTATGACTCTTGTTTAATTTAAGACAAGAATTGCTTCAATCGGAGTTATATAACTCTAGATATACTCCAATAACCTGAAAGAGTTCATATCGGGAACATGTTCTCTTAACCGGCCTTTTACTTTATTTAATGAGAACTTCCTCAATTTAACTCCAAATGATACCAATTTCTGTAGTAAGAAAGATATATGTCTTATAAATCCAATGGTTCAAGCCTCACCTCATTTGGAGGTCGTATGAGGGATTTGTACCCAAAACAATCGACCATGCTCACTTCAAAAATCCAATTGAGACTCTTTTGGCGCAATTGCCATAACTTTTAATCTAGAGGTCGGATCATGTTCTTTCTTTCACCATTTGAAATTATACATCTAGATCTACAACTCTCATGAAGACCACAAAACCAAATTCGGCCTCTAACAATGTCCAATATGCCATTTTTACCGTAACTCGAGGTCTGCTGATGGATAACTCGACTTATCACTAACAAGTCGACTTATCGAGACAAATAACTCGACTTATCACTAACAAGTCGACTTATCGAGACAAATAACTCGACTTATCACTAACAAGTCGACTTATTATTCAAACTGTGCTTCACAAGTAGAGTTATGGAGACAATAACTCGAGCTATGTCTATTATTAGCTCGTCTCCAACCTCAGATACGCTCTCTTGACCTAACCCAAACACCATGAACACTCCTAACCTTTTTAAACCTACCCATTTCTATGCCCAACTCATTCATTCAATAATTTAACACCTCAACATGACTTTGCCCAATCAACCTCACACAAGCCTCATTCTCACCTTCATTACACATGCATGACCATCAATCCCAACCTCATAACGCTTACTATCTATATGATATTCATGCCCTCTCATGCTAACATACTTTATAACGACTCAAACATCACACTTATTTTATCATTCTATAAATTCTTGATTCAATTTGCTCATCAAACCCTAAATTCCTAGGCAACCATCAAAGCTATCCTCATCAACAAGACTTAGGCATCATGCTAACTTTCAACCATTGCTCCATATTCGTTTATATGCAATTTTACATTCACAACCATACTCAAATCCATATTGCATTAATCATCATACATAAGAGTTTTACAATTTCATTGGCATTTCCTAGCCAAAATCCAAAACCAATAACAATATCTCATTTACCTTATTCAATTGATCATATGAATTACAACTATACATTTACATAACCAAACTTCAAATACACAATAAAACAAGCACAAGATGTCTTGATCCACTTCCTCTTGATTTCTTGCTAAAAACCTGGAAATTGGGAAAATAGGGGGGGTGAGCTTGGGGAGCCCAATAGGTTCTATGCTTATAACCAAATAATGAACAAAACAGTTTTAGAAGTCTATTTCCATATAAATTTCCTTTGGATCATAAAACATTGTTTTCTTCAAAATTCTTGTCATTTTCTTGAAATCACAAATCATTCTTTTTTTCAAAGTTTCATAAAATCATAAACTAAGAACTCTTGTCATTTTCTTGAAATCACAAATCATTCATTTTTCAAAGGTTTATAAAATCATAAACGCAATTCATGCATTTTTCAAACTTTCATGAAATCATGAATGCAATTCAACTTATCACAATTCACATCATACAACACATACAACCTAACACATCATAATGGTTTGGCAAGTCCACAATTCTTGGCAACCATATAATCTCATTTAATGATCTTATATGGGCAAATCTTTAGGAGTCCGTATCTTGGATCATCCTATGCCGCAATCGGGCAGCCGGGCGAAGGCTTTTCATGGTCATCGTGCACGAGACGCTTCTTGGGTGGACTTAACCTTACCCACATAACATATAATCATGTCTTGAATCTTGATTGCCCAGAGGCAAAAACATTGGAAATCTTGTTTTGCATAAATCATGCAAATTTTCATAAATCATCTCATGAACATAAAGCATTTCATATGCAATGCATCATCATTCCTCAAGCAAAATCACATAACATCCACATTCACATATCAAATCATCAATCATCCAATTCACATAACATTTTCAAATCATTCATACCATTATATATCAATGATAGCAATTTTTCAAAGCATTTTAAAAACAATGAATTTGAAAGCATTTTTAGATTCATAATTCTTTTGAAAAATATATTAGTGGCCCATCATTTAACTATAAACATAAAACCTACCTTATAACTTGCTAAATCCTTGGTTTCTTTGCTACAACTCTTGTTCCTCTTCTCTTCCTTCTTTCCTTCATTAAAATCGAAAACCTATAATAAACACAAATTCTAATGAAATTCTATAAAACCCCTTTCATGAAATTAGCTTGAGAATCACTATACCCATTCCATTCTTAGTCTTTCTAAACCATAAAACCAACAAAAACTTAAACTTAACTTCATGACTTACCTTAAATCCTTGCTCAAATAAGAAGTTCCTTGGCTTAGATTGTAGCTTGACTCTTCCTACACCTTTTTATCTCTTGGACTTTCTTCAAAAACCTCTTAACTCTCTTGGAAAATCACAAACCCTAGCAAGCTTCTTTCTTTTCTCCTTCTCCCTTCCATGGCCGAAACTCTCATCCCTCTCTTCTAAATTTTCGTTTTTCCTCTTCTTTCCTACTACAACTCACTTATTTCATTCCCTTTTTATACTTCTTCTTCATTTAACTTAAGCCCATCTTCACTTAAGCCCAAAATCCAACTCCCTTCTTCTTCTTCCTTCTTATTTCCTCTCTTTTATACTCTTTACTTAAGTCACTTAAGCCCAAAGCCCATTTACTTCCCTCTTCTTTCTTTCTTCTTTCCTTCTTCCTTCCTTCTTCATTTAACTCATACTACAACTTAAGCCCAAGTCCACTTCATTTCCCTTAATTCCTTCTTCTTCTTATTTTTTTTTTCTTATACTACTCAAGCCCACTAATTCTTTAAGCCCAACTTATTTTCTTTTCTTTTCCTACTTCATTAAAGCCCATTTCATATATATCCTCTCTTTATTCATTTCATTTGGACCTAAAGCCCAATTATTCTTTCTTCTTTCTTCTCATCCTACTAAATCTCTTAAGTCCAAACCATTTCTTCTTCTTTTCATTTAATTTAGGCCCATTATTCTCTTAGGCCCAATTAAACTCTAAACTCTTAAATTCAACTAACACATTTAATTGTATTTATTCATGCCACCTAACTCATTACTCTTGTTTTAATCCTCTTCTTTTTATATCACCACTTAAGCCCAACTTGAGTCCAAGGCCCATTTAACCCTTAATACATTTATAACCTTCATAACACCTTAATACACTTAATCCATGTCATATAGTCTTAGTCTAATCAACATGTTAATTAAATTTCCTTAACATGCTAATTAAGTCCACATAATACAATAATTGAATCCCATTAAATCATGCCACCTAATTTCATGACACCTTACCTTAAGCATATTAACATGTCAATTAATTCCACATTAATCCATCTCATATTTATACCATATCTTCTATTTCATTTCAATTTCAAAAATTCTTAACTTCTTCACTCATGAATAATCATTCAAAAATCCTTATTTAATCATCCTAACTTACCAAAAGATTCAGGGTCCAATAAAAAACCTTCCAAAGATACTACCTAGGCAATACCCTTTCCAACAATAACTGCATTCTTTCAAACCTTATAACTTCTTAACCCTAAGTCCAAAAGTGACATATTATATACCAATGGAAAGCTTTAAACATGATCTACAATCTTCAAGAGAACTCCCAATCCAATTCTAACTTTAAGAGGGTCAAAACCTCAGTCAAAGTTTCTGCCCTTTAAAAAAAATTTGACAGCACCTCCCCTAAAAGTCCACTAGCCAAAATCTTCAAATACATACACTAATTTCTAGCACCTGCATTACACTTCCATATCTACTTTCTTCAATCTCCCAATCCAAACACCTTACACAAAACTTCATCCTAAAGCTATGCAAGAAGGCAGCAACCACAACCGACTCTTCTAGCCATTCTCAAGCCATACAACATCACATTATTATAAAACATATGCAAAATACACAAAATACATTATAACCCAAAACTCTTGCATTTACATGAAAGACATAGGTTATTACAAAGCTTTAGAGGGCATTTTAGCCCTAATACATCAAAAGTATCAAAAGTCAAAATACAAAGAAGGGGTCATTTGTCCAAAATGCTATCCAAAGCCTTGTTTTCCAAAAGATGACTTCAAAGTTAAAAGACATAGGAGTAATGCCTCAATCCTGTTGCAATTACTCGTTTTCTCGCTCGTCGCCTGTGGAGGGGAAAATGGGGGATGAGCTCGACAGCTCAGTGGGTAACAGTTTAATAATCAAGAACAAGCAAAAACATTCTTTATTCATTCATTTTCAAAGAAAACTTTCACATTAATCAAACATTACCAATTAATCAAACATCTTCACGAATTCATCACATCCATCTACTCACAAGTCAAAAAATATCACATAAGCACAGAAAAAGTGGTTCTAGTGGATCTGAAACGGAATGTACTACACATTCCCACGAAGTGGTCATGTATAGCCGTGAACTTATGGGAGTTCGTGAGGAGCTCCAATGTCACTAGCGGGTAGGCGAGAGAAGCCTATAAATAGGCAAGTGCACTTAACTCTTAAGGGACCACCACAAACCATAAAGTCATGCATTTCATATAATTCACATAATTCACACACATTAGCCACAAATGACTCATTTCCGAAAGCAAATTTTTAAGATCACCTTCATTACAAAAATTCACTTTCACAATCTTCCAAAATCCCATTTCTCATTCTTTTTCCCTAGTCAAGCAACTTTGCAAATATTTCCACAATTATTTAACATACAAAAGACACATAATATCATTTCCAATCATCTCAAAAAGTAATACATGCAAAATTTGAAAGTCATAGGAAAGCATTGAATGGCAATTATTAAAGGAAAATTAAGTAGCTTATTAACTTAATTATTAAAAAGTCACCCACCTTAATTCCTTTAGATCTAGGCTTGATCAATTCGCCTTTCCTCTAACTCCTCTTGCCTCTCTTGACCTTCATCAAAACACAAAATTCCAACCTAACATGAGTTTGTCAAAATTGGCAAATCTTAGGAAAAGAAAGCATGAAATTGAACCTATAAAACCTTACCCATACCTTTCCTAATCTATTAGCATCAAAACCCATCAAAGATTTCTAAAAGATTTCCAAAATATTCACCTTAAATGGCACCCACAAAAATTGATTTTTGCCTCTAAAGGAAGATTTAACCTTCCTCTTCCTTTTTCTTTTTTAAAGAACTCTCCAAATCCCTTCTCTAAAGCAAGAATTGACAAAGCTCTAACCTCTTTTCTTCTTCTTCTTCTTCTTCTCCACTCAACCGAAACTCTCCCTTTCCTCTTTTCTTTGTAACTTTCGTGACTTCTCTCAAAAGACTTAGCTAATGTTTATTTCTTAACTTAAAGCCTAAGCCTAAAACTACGTAGTTTCACTTACCCTCTCTTTAAACTTGCAATTTTCGTTCTCTTCTCCTTACACAAACGACCACAAGCCCATTTGCTTCATCCTTTCTTTCTTTAATGATTCTTAAAAGACTAAAATACCCTTCCTTCTTATCCTTAACTTTAAGAACCTAAGCAATCTACCCAAATTGCCCCCAAACCATCTTATTCCTTTAATTTCTAACAACATAATAAACTCTAATTTAAACTTATTCCCTCCATTTAATTTTCATTAACTTAAGCACTAAAAACCTCAAATTATTCTAACTAAAAGGAATTAGGCAAACTAAACCTTAAAAATAAATTTAAACAAGCTTATTTAATAGGAAAGTAGAATCGGGACCTAACAGGTATCTTCACCTTTTTACCTTTTAGTTTAAGTGATATCTTCTCGTGAAATAAAATTCCTAATTCACTTTTTAATTTAATCCACCCTGATCTGATATGGTGAACTATGTCCTTATCGATCTCTCCATTATTTTGGATGATAGATCATTTAAAACACTCTTTTTTTGTTATAACTTTTGAATCAATCTTTACTTCCATATTAGAAGCTAACCTATGGCCCGAAAAGTTAGATTTTAAGTACTTAGTCTTAGTCCTGCTCAGTTTAAAGCTCTTCAACTCTAACTTATCTCTCCAAAGTTTTGGCTTGACACTGACACCCTCTTTTGTCTCATCCACTAAAACAATGTCATTAGCAAATAACATATACCAAGGAACATCGCCTTATATATTTTTGGTGAGCTCATCCATCACTTTTGCAAAAAACAGGGGTTCAATGGATGTAACACCCCACTCCTGCGTGATCTGAACCCGACATCGATGGTGATATCCGGATCCTTACCCCGCAAGGATGGCGTGCTACATCAGTCAGTCGAAACTCAGTATGAATTTTTTTTTCATTACACTCATGTGCGCGGAATAGGCAGTAAACAATTTGAGCCCACGTTCATAAATAAACATTTTCAGTTATTACAATCATTCAATAATAATTTACAAAGGCCATTTAATGAACAAAAAAGTCATAACCAAATTGGCCTCACTATAAATACAGAGCATTCTTTTACAGAGATTTCGTAATATAATTAATGAGACACTAATGCAGACGCAAACTGATCCCGACATCTATCTGTCCTTTGCATATGGTAGACATACTCCCGTGTCAAACAGGGTACTCTTCAAGACCTGAAAAATAGATGCAAATTTTGGGTGAGTTTTGTGAACTCAGTGAGGAACCATCATCGATGGTTCACCCAATTCATGCAGCACACAAGCAATTTACAATTTTGGAAGGCATTCTGGACTTGTTCCCATTTTCAGTATTCAGTCAAGTATGCATGCAATGCACATGTGACACCCAGTTGATTACAGTGTTGTGACCGAGCGCATAAACAATGAACAATGTACAGTAGACGCGTCTAGGGAGTAGGAGAGCCCTTTAGGTATGCACTAACTCCCTTCGAGCTCGAGGCTCTTTTTCAGTATCAGTATCAGTGGCCACTCTGGTCACAACTGTTGTTATTATCCGGTTATGCATTTGTGTATGAAATGCATATGCCCAATTAACAGTCCATATCAAACAGTTTGCCCCAGTAGAGGCAACGAAATGAAGCACAGTGTAGCAAGCAATGAACAATGTGCACATCCAGAACACTTCAAGCAATTAATCACAGTGTCACAGTAATAGCAAACAATTCACGTTCATATAGCACAATTCTACCAGTCACAATTGATCACATCACAATTAAGCAGTAACTGTACAATCCATTCATGTATCACAATTTCACACAGTAGGAGCAATTTAGCTCACAGAATCACAACCAGATACACTTCTATGGCAGTTCTCCCAATTCATCGGACCACCTGTCCGGAACCCAGTCATAAACAACACAATCCTAATCCCTCCATTATTTCCCCACATTGAACATATAATAATTGAATAAACCATCTAGGTTACTCACCTGTACTTCTGAGCTAATACCTGAAAGTCTTAGTGGCATCGGTGGATCGACGCTCTAAAAGTGCCTCTATAACAGTTACAGAATATAAATATTACCAATTGCTCAATCAGAACTATTTAATGTTGCACATGTAGCAATTAGAAGGTGCACAATGCATGTTCATGATATTCCCGACCCTAGTCCAAAATTTTCCATCACAAAAATTTCGTCTAAAAAATTAGAAATCTAACGGCATCGAAATTACTCAATTCGGGCCTCTATATGTCCAAAAATAAATAAAATAGTGACTAAAAAATCATTACCCAGACCCACGTCAATTTTCCGTCCAAAAATTTTCAATTTCTCATAAAATGAAAATTAACATTTCACGAATCCGATGCCTCAAGAATCAGGTCAATCGAATGTCGGACAGATAAGTTATGAGCAAAAGAAGAAAAAATACACATCCTAGTCGACTAGTGCAAGTGGTAGTCGACTAGTGCAGAAAAAATACATGTCCTAGTCAACTAGTGCAGGTTGTAGTCGACTGGTCTAAGAATCCTAGTCGACTAGCCATATTAAAATGACAGATCTGAAACAATTGCCTCCGACATGCCAATTTGTCTAGGTCATAACTCCCTACTCCGAACTCCAATTTGGACAAAATTGGTGTCTATTTCATAGAGAAAAGAGAGCTCTACAAGTTTTATGAAAAACAAAAAAGCCAATTTCACCTCTAAGGGTGTCAAAAATGCAATAAAAGTTACTGCCCAGTCAATGCCTCTCAAAACAGTGCATAATTTTGTAAATTCAATAACTTCCCATTTCCTTAGTCAAAAATTACACAATAAATGTGCATAGAAAAATCACAATGTTTTCTACAACTTTCATGAACAACCTGAAATCAAATTCACTTGCTAATTGGGTCAAACAATTCAACAAAGAATCTGCCTACTGAAATTTCCCAATCTGAACAGCAAATTTTAAAACAGTATAGCTCCTTGCACAAATGTCAAAAAAATCACTACCTTGTATCACTGGAAAGATAAGATCTCATACTTCAATTTTCATAAGGACTTAGAATCCAATTCCATCATTAACAAGCTCAAAACTTTCATGCAAGTGGCTGCCTTGATCACTAGTCAATGACCTAACTTAAGTCCAATCTTTGAAAATTCATAACTCCCAATTCTGACATCCAAAAATAGTATGGTATATCTCATTTTCAAGATAGTTACTTCCTATACAACTTTTCAGAAGATCACTTAAACCAATTCAAATCACAGAAATCTCTAAATTTGTTTCCAATCACAATACTCACAAAACCTACACTTCTGGTTAGGTTTCACCACAATGCACATAGTCAGTCATTAGTTAACAGTTCATAACTCCCAACGTATATATCGAAAAATTGGAAAATCAATGGCAATGGAAAGCTAACTAGATAGGATTCAACTTTCATTAAGACCATTTTCACCAATTCCTTCTAAATTAATCTAGAAAAATCATCAAAACAACTAGGTCATCAATCTGGGTACTGTTCACATAGCCCATGACTCTGATTTTCAAAGCCAAAATTCAACCTCTTAGAGATACAATTAGACAACACCTATGTCACACAAAATTGTAGCCAATCAACCAAAGTTTCATTTGGCACAAACCGCACCTCATTTACACAACCACACCATTAGTTATGATCAAAATAGTGTAATCAGTACAAAACCAAATTTTCAGCTTTGGTACTAACCTTAGATCCTATCACTTCCAATACCAATAACACATCACTAAGCATCCAAATGGACAAGAAATCAGTCACTAGATCATTCATACATTCACTTAGACCAATATTCACAATTTGGCAGCACTAAACTCTTCATTTCCATGCAAGAATAATCATCAAGAATCAATCCAAAATCAAGCTAAAACACTTCTAAACCACATCATTCATGCTCACCTTATCAAATCATACTTAACATAACCTTACCCAACAATTCAAGCTATAAATTTCATAACATTAAAGCATCATAAATCATGATTAATAAACAATAACTCCCATTGAATGCATCTAACAACCATGATTCATGAAATACATAATGAAAGCTTAACATAAACCTTACCGAATCAAGCTTTTCCAACTCCAACTCTTAACTTCTCCAATTACTTTACTTCCTCTACTTCATCCTCATGCATAGTTCTCATGGAAAGAAGATAGAGGGCTTAAGCTTGCAAGTATGAGGGAAGCATTAAGTAGGAGAAGAAGGAGTGAACCAAAGCCAAAGAAAAAGGAAAGAACCAAAGAATGAAAAGATGGAGATTTCGGATGGCTAAGGAAAATAAGGAAGAAAAGTCATATTTTCCTTCTTTAAATTTGGAGTTGCCGTGAATGAGTGGGTTGGGAATAAAACAAAAGCATTAAAATGTGTAGGACACTTGGCATGGTGATAAGAAAAAGACAAAGAAGAGAAAAGACAAAAATAATATTTAATAAGATTAAACCCTAATGAAATAAATCTTTGACCCATTCAATTCCAATGGCCCAAATTTCAAATCCAAAATAATATATCCAATATTGTAGGGCCATTGGACAACAGTTTTCGATACCGAAAATCAACCGGTTGGCCACTTGGCGATTTTTTTCTGGTCCGGGAATTTTCTTTGAAAAAATCCATAAAATTCCTAAAATTTCCTGAAAATATAAAACACATAACAATCCACTCCAATTAAATTTTCAAGCCCATAAACCACATTTTCCAGAATAAAATTCCATTTAGGCACAATACCGGGAATGTCATGAATGCATATACAGTTATTTTTCATGTGCAAAATTCACTGTTCACAAATACTAGTATGCATAAAAATGCCAAATCAGTCCTATTCACTCTCACCCCTGTCTAAATTACTCTTTTACCCTTGCCATCAGGGGTGGGATGTTACAATGGAGCTTTGGCATAGTCCAATATTAATAGACAAATGCTCTATATCTCCTCCTATCATCTTCACTCTAATCTTTACACCTTCATACATATCTCTAATAAATCGTATATAAGTCAATGGAATTTTCTTAACTTTTAAATACCTCCACATGATTTCCTCAGTACCCAATCATATTCCTTCTTTGAATTAATAAAACTCATGTATAGATTATGTTGTCTTCTCTGTAATAGTCCATTAATCTTCTAAGGAGATGTAGAGCTTCTATCATGGGCCTTCCTGGCATGATGCTAAACTAATTATCCTGGATAGGAGTATCCTTTCTCAATCACTTTCTCCCATAATTTTATAGTGTGACTAAGTAGATTAATGCTTCTATAGTTATTACAGCTTTGGATGTCCATGATAAACGCACATTTTACTATATTTATACACCTATATTTTTTTATATTTTTTGCTTGATATTTTGTAGTTTTATTGTATTTTTGGTACTTAATTCACTCTAAGTGCATTTATAGGTAATAATTGCCTTTATAGACCAAAAGGAGAATTCAGATAAAAATGTGGTATAAAACAAAGTTGTGAAGAAATTAAGAGATACATGACTGTGTCTATACCCGTGCAAGTCTCATAACCCATGCAAAATTGTGAATTCTGGAGATTTTATGTTGGATCCCGAACTTTTTTTAAAAATTAGAATTATTAAATGAAATTAAATGAGGATTTGGTGGTTTTATTTTCATGTGCAAAGAAAAGGGAAATTCAAGATTTTGAAATGATATTTTGAGGTTAAAGCATGACCATTTATTTTGGTTGGAAATGGGTGTTTGTGTAGGTTTGTGTTGTGAGTGATGAAAAGAATTGATTTTAGTTTTTGATGACGCTGAGATTTTTAGGTAAATTTGTATGTGTAAGGGTACTATGAACATGTGTAGTAAATGAGTTGATTTGAATGGAATTAAAAATCAAGAAATGAATAGTGAAAGTTTTAGATTTTGGAGAGTCAAAAGTCTGAACTTGTGTGATGAATAGTAACAGTGTTGAGTTTGGATCTGAAGCCTTTGTAAATTTTTCTGGTTTGATCTAGGCAGATTTTGATAAAATGGTCTTCATGAAAGTTGTAGCTTTTCTTGATAGCTTTCTATCTCTATAAAGTATGACATTTTTCGATATTAGGGTTAAAAGTTATGATCATTTGAAGTTTTGGATGTTTTGCTTTGTTTTTGAAAATGCCCATAAGGGTTGGTTTTGTGTATGCTGTGCTTTGAGGCAAATTCTGGACTGATATGGTTTGAATTGGTTTAAACCAAGTGTCTTTATAGTTTTCCAAAGCTGAACGTTTGTTTTGTTTTAAAAGTATGCGTTTTCGGATGTCGGAGTTAAGAGTTTTGTCCTTAAGCGTTGTGTTTCCTTTGGTTTCCGCACGAGCTTTCGATTCCTTTGGTTTTCGATCCAAAGTTGGCCCACTTTTGATTTTTTATTTCTTTCGTTTTCTTCTTCACGCGCTTTATTTGATTTTTCCTTTTGATTTCTTTCGTTTTCGCCCATTTTGTTGGTCAAGTTATGATTCCGAGGTTGGATTCCGGAAACGGGTCTCAACATTTTAGAATATACACGATTTAGTACACGCCTGTGTAACAAGCTGTGCATCTCTTAAAAACCCTAAAATTTACTATAAAAAGACGTGAGCAGAGGTAAACAGAAGAGAGCATACTTTTGGGGCTGATGCCAGACGTAGAAAGTTTACACAAGGGACATTACTGATCTAGGAATGTAAGGAATGTGAAGAATTTATCAAGAGATCTAATATATTATAACATCAAACCTCAAACTTGCAGGAACATTCAATAGAAGAGAAAGGGAGATTTAGAATTATGATTCCATTGTTTTCTATTTGTTTTTCTTCCTTTTTATCTTTGATTTTGTTTTTGTTTTTTAATTATGTGTAACTAAACTTGTTTAGTGTCTAGGTGCGATGAACCCTAGTTGGAATAACAATATGTTTTGATTCTTTTATTTAATGCAATTATGTTTATTGATCTATTGTGATTTAATTATTTGTTTTATATATGTTCTAATAGATCCACAATATTAGTACATAATATGATTTCATAATATAGAGATTGAGAAATCATATGTACGAATAAATCTACCATAATTGAAAGGAGTTAATTACAAACCTAGAGATAGGTTGACGTAAATCATCTAGATTAGGGTTTAACCTAATAATGGGATTTATAAATTGATAATGCAATCCTAGGAACTTTAATTGGAAAGAATTCAATTAATCACCTTATGGATTAGTTGTTAGTAGTCTCGAGAGAGTTAATAATATATGATAGAAATTTTATGATCCAATAATCAATAAAATAATTGCATGATAAAAGGTTAATTATTTAATGTTTTTAGGAGGATTGATCACCTAGACATTAATTTTTGATATTGAGTTTTCTAAACAATTTCCTTTGCTCTTTGTTCATTATTGTTTCCTATTAATTCATAGGGTAGATAATAGGAGAAAGGTAATTACTAATAATCATTGTCTTCGTAGGATCTACCCGTACTTGCCTGTGTTAGCTACAATTATGTTATGTACTTGTGGTCAATTCAAATATTGACAAAATAAAATTAGTCAATCAGTCCCTTTTGTTTTGCATAGAGGAATTAACATATTAAGTCTCTACCCATCCGACAGTTTGACAGACTTGAGGATCACATTAAAAGGCTTGGCTAGCCAAACAAGATACTCTTTGCCTAGGCTCATCCACACCTCTATGGGTATCTCATCAAGCCTTACTATCCTTTCACTCTTCATCTCCCTCAAATCTCTTTTAATTTCATCCTTTGTAATTATTGACAACAAGTAAAGTTATGATAATGTGCTAAGATCACATAAAGAGATATTTTCCTCTTTACCTTCATTAAAAGGTTATACAAATACCTCTGCCATCTTCTCTTGATATTATTTTCAATAAAGAGCACCCATCTTGATTCATCTTTTATAAACAAACTTGATCTATGTCTCTCGCTTTCTGTTCTCTAGCTCTCGTCAGCTTAAAAATTTCCTTTTCTCCATATTATGTTTCCAATCGTTGGTATCATTTCTTGTAAGCTCTGCTTTTAGCTTTTAAGATTATCTTCTTTACCTCTCTTTTTTTAGTTTATACCTTTTTCTGTTAACTACTCTCTCTACCTATATGGTATTATCTAATAGGGCTTTATAGGCACCCTTCTTGATTGAGTGATATCTTTACATTTTGACTTTTAGCTTAAGTGATATCTTCTTTTCATATAAAATTTTTAATTCATTTCTCCATTTAAGCCACCCTAATATGATATGGTGAACTATGTCTTCTTCGATCTCTCTATTCCTTTAGATGATAGATCATTTAAAACACTCTTTTTGTGATATAACTTCTAAACCAATCTTTACCCCTATATTGGAAGCCACCCTATGACCTGAAAAGTTACACTCTAAGTACTCAATCTTAGTCCCACTCAATTTCAAGCCCTTTAACTCTAACGTATCCCTCTAAAGTTTTAGCTTGACATTAACACCCTCTTTTGTCTCAACCATTAAAACAACTTCATCAATAAACAACATATACCAAGGCACATCCATTTGAATAATCTTGGTGAGCTCATCCATCACTTCTGTAAATAAAAAGGGGTTAAATGAGGAGCCTTAATATAGTCCAATAAGAAAAATGATCTATATCTCCTCTTATCGTTCTTACTCTAATCTTTAAATCTTCATACATATCCCTGATAATCCATATATAAATCATAAGAATTTCCTTGAATTTTAAAAACCTCCACATTTTTTCCCTAGGTACTCTGTCATACACCTTCTTTAAATTAATAAAAATCATGTGTAGATTACACATTCTTTTCCTGTAATATTTCATTAATCTTATAAAGAGATGTAGAGATTTTGTCATGGACCTTCCTAGCATAAAGTTAAACTAGTTCTCTGAGTTAAGTGTATTCTTTTTCAGTCATCTTCTTCCATAACTTTATGATGTCACTAAGTAGTTTAATGTTTCTATAGTTATTACAGCTTTGGATTTCCCCTTTGTTCTTATATAGAGAAATTAGCATACTAAGTCTCCACTTATCTGACATTTTGGTAGACTTAAGGATCACATTAAAAGGCTTAGTTAGACCAGTAAAACCCTCTTCGCCTAAGCTACACTTTTATGGGTATCTCATTAGGCACTTTTATGGGTATGTCATTAGGCCTTACTGTCCTTCTACTCTTCATCTCCCTTAAAGCTTTTTTAATTTATTCTTTTGTAATCTGTTGGTAACAAGTAAAGTTATGATACCTCTTTGACATGCTATGATCACCTAAAAAGAGGTTGCCCTCCACACCTTCATTAAAAAGACTACGGAAATATCTCTGTAATATTCTCTTGATGTTATTTTTAACCATGAGCATCCGTTCTACTTCATCTTTTATAGAACAAACTTAATTTACATCTCTCGCTTTCTGTTCTTTAGCTTTCGCAAGTTTAAAATTATCCTGTTTTCCATCTTTATTTTTCAATCGTTGGTATAATTTCTCATAAGCTTTGCTTTTAACTTCTGAAATTATTTTCTTTGCCTTTTTTTTTTTTTTTCCGGTTTGTACCTTTCTCTATCAACTACTCACACTACCTTTATGATGTTATCTAATAGAGCATTATAGGCACCCTTTTTTTTTTATCTTAATCATATTTTTCAAAATTTTGTTAATTATTTGATGGCATAAATTTTCGTTTTAGTATGATACGTCATTCCCACACATTATTTGAAAAATAAATAAAGATCTTTATGATTTTATGCTTTTCCAAGCAAACCAAGCAAATAACTTCGTCATAAAACCTTATCTCGAGCAAAGATGATAATGTTTGATGTTTAAGGTGAAAGATAGGAGAGGATTTTATAAATAGTGCAAACATGATGAAAATCGATTTAAAGTTCATTTCTATTTACATAACACTTAAGGATTGTTTGATTTTACTTTTTTTAATTTATGGTTTTAAATTTTGTTTCCTATTTTTATATTTTTCTTTCAAATGAAAACACAAAGTTGTTTAATTATTAATGTCCAATAATTAAATATTATATAAAACTTAAAGATTAATTATTTTTATAAATATATAAATTAAATAAATTTTATTTTAAACTATTATATAATATTTTATTAAAATAAATAATTAAACTAATTAAAATTTTATTTATAATTTATTTTGAAATTTAATATTTAACTTAATTATAAAATTGAATTAAATTAAAATATTCATAATTCTTATTAATATTAAATAATTAAATATATAATATTGAATTAAATTATTTATAATTCTTAATAATATTAAATAATTAAATGATATATATTTAATCGATAATAAATTATGTTGCAAAATAGAACTAATTTTAATGATTTATGAAAATTGAGAAAAACAAAAATCATAAGCTAATTTTTTTTTGAATTAAATTTAAAAATAAAAATAGAAATAGAAAACTAAAAACATGGAAAGTATGTTATATCACTTCAAAAGAAGAATATAAACATTCATCCAACCTGTGTTTGGTTACTGTCCTCGTGAGTGGGGACAGTAGACAGGACCAAAAAATCCTACCCCTGTAAGCGTTTGGTTCCTGTCTCACAAGTTTTGTCCCTCATCCCTGGTAGACAGGGACAAGGATTTCTATCCCTCCCAAAAAGAACGGACAGGGACACGTTGTCCCTGTCTCCCGCATACACCACAACCCTTTTTGACATTTTTGTCCAACTCCTTCAGCCTATTCTTCGCTGACTCCTTCCCCGACTCCTTGTTGTTGTCTTCATCCCCGACTCCTCCTCGTCATTGCCACGGATCGCGACCACCACAACCTCCTTGTTGTCTTCGTCCCCGACTCCCCTGCTGTCTTCTCCCAACGCCACCGACGGTTTCTCTTCCCTTTTGAGGGCACAAACCGTTCCATTAGCTTCAGATTTTCCCGATCTACTTACTTCCATCTCGGGATTAGGCAACAACACAACACAAAATTAAAAAAAATTGCAACTCTTGGAGCTGTCGATGATGGAACCGCCACCGTGCCCAAGCACGCCTCTGGTGTCCCTTCACCGCCAACGACTCCAGCTGCACTGACGAAGGCTTCGCACCACTCTCCCGACGTTATTCTCACTGCCACGGCTCCTGGAGCTGTCGGAGAAGCGTCGCCACCGAGAAGCTTCGGATCCCTGCGCCGTCCACGTTGTCGGGGATGCCTACCGACGCTCCCCGCCTCAACGCCCCGTCAATCTCTCCCCACCTGGTGCCTCGGAGCGCTTCGCCATCGCCGAATCTGGAACTCCCACCACCGTCGGCCTACCTCGCTGCTGGACCACCGAAGGGACCATCGGTGGAAGTTGAAGTGCTTCTACTCTTTGGCTTCTACAAATTTTTTTGGCATTTGTCATTGAACTTGAAAATATATTATACATGGTTTGTGTTATGTTTTTAGTTTCTTATTGAATTGTTTGCATTCGTTGGTGATGATAATGGTCGAATGGTGCAGAAGTTGTGTTGTTGTTGTTGAATGAAGGGAAAACAGAAAGATTTGATTGTGCTCTTGAGTTCAATTATGGCTGCCCATAACATGTTCGACAAAAGTCCTCAATGATTTATTATGGAATTGTTATGTTGTTCTTTGCAAGAGAATGTTTCTGTTGCTCAACTTAAAACGCTTGTTACCAACTCTTTTGGGCAATTAACTAGCTCTGTTGAATTTTAATAAAGACACGATTTTTTATTATAATGTCAGTGTGCTGTCTTGCAAAAATTCTGACTTGCCTTACTCTCAGTGACAAATAATGAGGGAGAACATAAATACCTTACCACAGTAAAAACTTATATTTTGAGTGTTCTATTTAAAAGTTTTATCCCAAAGTTTTGAGGCATCTAATTGATTTAGAACATTTAAAAGCAAACATTTTGATATGTTGATACAAATGATGCAACTTTAATGTAATGTTCCTTGTTTTTATTTCAATACTCAATCATAAATCTTCAAGAGGTAGCATGTAAAACTTTTTCCCTATGCAACAGGGTGAAGGATATTGTGGGATTGATGAATTTAGAAACAGAACTATATACACTGACTTAATAAAATTTTTTTGTTGGTGACAATTAATTTTTGGTGGGCAATATGTATTCTCAAACTTGTTTATGTAAACCGTCTTTGTCCTTTGAATGACTGACAATAGGAAATTGCTTGTGCTTTGAAAGGGCCAAATATCTATTTAAGAATTAGGGGTATTTTCGTCATTAACACAAATTTTTCGTTCTGTCCACTGCAACTAAACACATTCTGTCATAAAAACGGAGACAGAAATTTTTGTTCTGTACACCACAACCAAATACCTCCATGTCTTCAGTTTCTGTTCCGTTCTGTCCTGTCTTGGTAGACAGAGATCCAATGTGAAACTTCTCAAATGGTACCTTCTGGCAATGTTTCGCTTCCACAATCATCGTTTATTGATGAAGTTTCTTTTTTTTTTTGGTATGGGATGTATTTGTTGACAATGATTAATTTGTAAAAGAGTTACACGGATAGATTAGATGTTACAATTGCATGTTAAAATTTTGTATATATTTTAAAAATAATTTTTTTACAAAATGTAATTATCTATTTTTGTGTTTATTAAAATTTTCAAATGTTTATCAACTTAATAAATATATGCTGTTTTAGATAATTTATGTTTTATTTCCAAATTTAATAAAATCAAGTTTTTCATTTTAATTTTAAATTTTTGTTTCTTGTAGTTTTATAAGCTTGTTTTATGTTTATATTTTATAATATAATTTACTATCAAATATGCAAATTATGAATAATTTTGATTCAATATTATAGACTTAGTTATTTAAAATTGATTATTAATAATAATTATAAATAATTTAATTCAATTTATAATTAATTTAAAATATTAAATAGAATAAAATAATTTAATTATTATTAATAAATATAACTTAAATCTAATATATTTATATAAATTTTAAATAAAATTTGTTTTAATTATTAAAAATTCATAAATAAATAATTTATTTTAATAAAATATATAAAATTTTACTTACAATTTATCGACCAATATTATATGATAGATTAAAATATTATTCATATAAATATATTTAAGTTTTATTTAATACATACTTATTAGACATTAGCATTCAAATAATTTTTATTTTATTTGGAAATATAAATTAAGAACCTGAAATAAAAATTAAAAATCACAAAAAAATCAAAACAGTTTTTTATTTACCTAAGTACATCTTAAAATTCCTTAAGTATTCAAATTTCCTTAAGACAATTGAACGGAGGTCGGAACCCAAAAACCATCCGGTCCGGTCCAGTCCGGTCCAGACACGCATAACAAGCATTGTATTTTGTGAGTCTTAATTAGCTGTTCAAATCAACGTTAACAACAACTAATTAGTAAAATCGATTTGTATCACTGTCAACGTGGTAAGGTGGTAGGCTTTCTTTTCCCTAGTTGAAGGAACTTCGGCTGCTTCACGACGCCAACGCCACGCTCTCTTTCGAATCACCCCACTTTCCTCTCTCTCTCTCTCTCTCTCTCTCTCTCTAAAGACTCGAGCTTCTTTCAGATCCAACCATGGCTGTCTCCTTTAGAGCAATATCTAGATCCTCTTCCACCAGAGCTTTTTCTTGTTATTTTTCTCGAGCTTTCTCTTCTTTTAATTCCGAAAGTTTCCTTAAAGCGCCTCCCCTCTTTTCCTCCCACAGCCGCTTGCCGCTCCGGCCAGACCCAAACCAACATATCCAGTGGGTTTTTCTTGGCTGTCCCGGCGTCGGGAAAGGCACATATGCTTCTCGACTCTCTAATCTTCTTGGCGTCCCTCACATCGCCACCGGCGATCTCGTCCGCGAGGAACTCAGTTCCTCTGGTCCTCTCTCCTCTCAGGTACTCGTTGTTTTCTCAATCTCATTTTCTTTTTTCTTTTATTGGGATACATAACTGTATTCCTTGTTATGTGCAGTAAAGGTTGGATCTTTTCCTGTGCAATAATTGATGCCATTAACTGTAGGCTTGCCAGGGTTAAGTTCATTAATTAGGTTAATGTAATAGGTCTACGAGTTTAGGAGTGGGATTGTTTTTCTATCAATTTTGTTTTATTTAAGTGAGCTTCTTAGTTTGATTTGTGAGTTTGTTTTGCCAATATTTAGAAGGTCGACTTTCATTTTCAGAAATTTTGGAATTTGGTTTTTGGTCTTATTGGCGATGCATGCTGGTAGCAGTTTCATCACCTTTTATTATTTCGAATTGAGTCTTTAATTCGTTATTCAGTTGAAGACTTTTCCTGCTTTCCTCTTCTGGAAAATACGAAGATAAACTGCTTTTTGCAGTTAGGTGAACAAGGTGGAATCTTTTTAATTTGTATCCGCAATAAAAGTGTGATGTTTATTTCTTTCTTTCTTTTTGGTAAGCATTTGAGGTAATTGATCTTGCCTTTTCCTCATCCTTTTCTGTGCCTAAGCTTGCATTATTTTCTCTGTTTGTGCTGCAGCTCAAGGAGATTGTCAACCAGGGGAAATTGGTTTCAGATGAAATAATAATCAATTTATTGTCAAAGCGTCTTGAAGCGGGGGCGGCTAAGGGTGAATCTGGCTTTATTCTTGATGGTTTTCCTCGAACCATTAGACAAGCAGTGAGCTCTTCTTACCTGACAATCATCAATTAAAAGGCTTAAACACAATTTTCGTTCTCTGTTAACTGTTGGGTTTTTGATATTATAAGCTTAAGAATATGGATTTTGTCACACTTGAAAACTACCTTTGCCCTTTCTACTGATCTCGGTGCCAGTGAAAGAAAATTCGATTTGTGAACATTTGAGGGATTCTTGAGGCATTCTTTTTTTAATGAGCCAAAGCTCCTTTTATCGTGATTTCCAGATTTCCACTCTATGTATTAGTCATCAATGCACATGCAGCGATCAACTAAAGAAGAGAATTATGGTGACAATCTCATTTTGTTGTTCATATGGACCTATTTCTTCTATTGATAGAAAAGTAATAGTAGTCACTCTAGAACACTTATGAAGACCTTTGTACAAAAAGGCATTTTACTTCATTTTTTTAAAGCGATGAGTTTGATCTTTTCGCACCAACTGATATGGAAATCAAGAATTGATACTGCAGCATGGGCTTCGTTGCAGAATTAAAGTTTGGTATTGGTTTCATTTATTACTTCTGAAAAGGTATCTATATGTTTGTCACAACAATGAACTTCATTCAACGCCTTTCTTGTTTCTTTTCTCTATCCTCAAATTGGTTTCTAGCAGCATATTCTGAAGTTCATAATCTCTAATATTTTAGGAAATCCTAGAGGGGGTGACAAACATTGATTTGGTGGTCAACCTAAAGCTTCGCGAAGAAGCACTTCTTGCAAAATGCCTTGGAAGAAGGATTTGTGGCGAGTGTGGGAAAAATTACAATATTGCTTGTATTGACATCAAGGGTGAGAATGGGAAGCCCGGGATATACATGGCTCCACTTCCTGCTCCCCCACAATGTGCTTCAAAACTGATCCAACGATCTGATGATACTGAAGAAGTTGTTAAGGAGCGACTCCGAATTTACAATGAACTGGTAATATACCATTTCATCTCTTAATGATTCTTTTAAATGTTTATCCAAGCAAACTCATCTGTAACCTGTGTCAAGTCTCAAGCTTTATACTGTAAAAGATAAAGCGACTTCCTAATGAGCAAAAAGACAGAATATAAGTTACCATGTTCTTAAATAAAATATGTCTGCATTCCTGATAGTGCAATGTTATGGGTAGTTCTGAATGTGTGTCTGGCTCAATCTTCCAAACCTCAACCTTTTAGATTGGTAAAATTGGATTGCTATTTCTTGATGTGTATGAATAGAATTGAAGCAGTTGCTTGGTCCTAATTTTCTTCAACCCAGTGGAAGTGGCTGGACCCTAGCATCACAGATATGGTTACAATATTCTGGATTTTCCATGTGAGGCGTAGCTTATTTATTGTTGATTGGTTTCCATTGTAAATTTCTGTTGTCCTGCAGAGTCAACCTGTTGAAGATTTCTATTGCAATCGTGGGAAGCTGTTGGAATTTGAACTGCCTGGGGGAATTCCAGAATCTTGGCCAAAGCTGCTCCAAGCTCTGAATCTTGAAGATTATGAGTATAAGCAGTCTGCAGCAGCTTAAGTTCGTAAAGTCGTTCAGTTATTTGTTGATTAGGACATTCTTTGCATGTGAGAAATCTGCATGCATATTATTCAGAACAACAGTCAGAAAAGAGTTATACTTAATAAACAAACCTTAACTATTTATAGATGTGATATTGTTTGGAGATAAGGAAGGCATTGTACAATGCTATCAGGTTGTAATTGTATTCTAGACGTTAAAGGGGTGCCCATTGCCATTCAATTTTGCTGTACCATTAAGTGTTATCAGGGGGTGAATTCAAATTTATGGATCAAGCTGAAGGAGTTTAACTAGATTGTAATCTCAGTGGACTGCATTCTTTACGTCAGATGGAAAGTAGCTAATTGTTTGAATCTTTCAATAAGAACACCATGCTTCATTATCATTAGTTGCAAAATAGTTCTTAGCATCGGTGTTCTTTCATGCAGCTGCTTGTCTCGCTTTTGTTGAAAGTGTTCCTGGATTATTCTTTTGAGATGACCATTTAAACATTTGTGCGTTATGTTAAACACCATCTCTTAAAAGTATACTAGAGGCGTGGGTCAGCAGATGGCCTGCCTTGTCCATTTTCTCATGTTGTGCCCAGGCATCACCTTCCAGCAGCTGCTAGAGGGTGAATGTTCTGTTGCGAAATGTTAATAGTAACCTCTTTTCTTGTTAGCTATGGTAAATCAAACTAAAATGTCGACGTATGCTGTTTCATTAACTTCGATTCAATATGCTGGGGTAGTGGTCTTGCTAATAGCTGTCTTACAAATTCCTTTTGCAAATCAAACTATCAAGGACTTCACAATTTACATTGACTAATTAGCTCATTAATTAAAGGTGCAATTTCTAATTAATCTAACATAGCATCCTTAATTTATCTAAAAATAGACCTACAATTTCTTTTTCTGACAAAGGTAGTTAGGCTTCCGCTTCTATGATTTGATTTTATATATGAATTCATAAAATAATGAGATCTTAGGAATTTTAAGTAAAAGATTTATGTTAATCAATCAATTTGAAAAGTTTGAATATATGAAACCTTAAAGGCAAGTCAAAATGACTTACATCACAATGAATAAGTCAACCAAAGGATTTAACTACATTGCAGCAAAGGTATGACTGCATCGAAGCACTGCCATAGGTCAAGTATGCAAGAGCAAGCTGAACAAGTGGTCGAAGGAGCCCTGCCATACGTGAGTTGATTCGCTCGGCAATAACCCATCATCGTCAGCTAATCACGCAAGCCAATTTTGAAGGCAAGCTGAACAAGTGGTTCGCTGTAGTAGCAGCACGTACGCAGGAAGATCGTAGCACGTACCTGTAACTGTAATAATCATCACCAGCTAATGCAATGGAGGCCACGGCTATGAATGCGTCACACATTCCTTTGTCATCAGAACGGTAATCCTGTAATAATCATCACCAGTACTTACATACTTGATGGTTGCTGTCTTTGATAGCGGCCGTAGACGACAGAACAAAAAAATTATGTCCCTCTACGTGATTAGTTGCTATCTCAATTAATTTTTATTTTATTCTTAGATGATAAAAATATAAATTTTTGTTCATTTCAAAATTGAAGTACAAAATTTCTTATCTCCGTATCCGATACAAAACACATAAATAACTTTCAAAAATACCCCCTCTTTTATATAAGCAATTTTTTAATTCTTAATTATATTATTAAACTTATTATTACTATTATTAATTTTGTTATTAATAATAATAATTATTATTATTAATTTTGTATTATTATTATTATTATTATTATTATTATTATTATTATTATTATTATTATTATTATTATTTTATTTATATCATACAAAATTAATTATCTTATTATTATTATTATTCTTATTATTAATTATTGTTATTATTATTATTATAAATTATTGTTATAAATTTTCTACTTATTATTATTATTTATTTATTTTATTATACTAAATTAATTATCTTATTATTATTATTATTGTTAATTTATTATTATTATTATTATTAATTATTAATTATTGTTATTATTATTAATTACTATTATAAATTTTGTAATTATTATTATTATTGTTATTGTTATTATTATTATTAATTAGTGTTATAATTTTCTACTTATTATTATTCTTTTATTATTAATAATATTATTTATTATTAATTTTATTATATGAAATTAATTATCTTATTATTATTATTAATTTTTAATTTTAATTTTAATTTTATTATACAAAATTAATTATTATTATTATTATTAATTTTGTACTTATTATTATTATTAATTATTGCTATTATTATTATTAATAATAATTATTATAAATTTTGTACTTATTATTATTATTATTGTTGTTGTTGTTGTTGTTATTATTATACAAGATTAATTTTCTTATTATTATTTTATTATCATTATTATACATAATTTATTTATTATTATTATTATTGTGATTTTAAATTCCTTATTATTATTAATTTTCTTCCTCTTCTTCTATTATTATTATTATACTGAAATTAATTTGTTATTGTTATTATTATTATTATTATTATTATTTGTTAACTTTTTTACTAATACAAATCATAATAATATTTGCTAACTTTTTTACTAATAAAATCATTCGTTTTAAATAATCATTAAATTACATATTTCTAATTATATTATATTATAGGGGTATTTTAGTCATTGACACTGTTTTTTATGTTTTGTCAATTGCATCTAAACACATTTTTGTCCTCAAGACAAATACAGTTTTATTTGTTTTGTCTATCACAACCAAACATTTAACTGTCTCCAATTTTTATTCTATTTTGTCTCCAAATTTTTGTTTCGTTTCGTCTCTGCATATGAAAGACAGTAACCATACGCAACGTTAGTGATATAACAGAAACACCATTGCTAGGAGCATGTCACACGTTCCAGTATTGAAATAAGTGGGAATCATGTGGAAGCTTATTTTTTGTACACATATCTGGAGCTAAATGTATTGTAGTAATTGGTTATGAAATTGCCCTTGAGAGGTGATCTGATCTTGGAACATTCTTAGGTTTCTCTCATCCCATATCGCAATGATTATCGATGATAAAGCAATCCAGTAACACTTGTCATTAAGTTGTATCTGTAGTTTAGTTTAGTCATCGTTTGTGTAGACTTTCCATATTGGTAATGATCCCATTTGGTAGGTATTGAATAAAAACTAAGATACTAGTTTTACACTCAAAAGTATTGAATAAAAACTAAGATACTAGTTTTACACTCAAAACCATAAGTATATGGGTCGTAACTTGTAGTAAAAAGCAGATATCGATCCTATAAAGATTGTGCTTAGGCATCACTTCAGGTTGTTCTTTGTTTAAGAAACCGATTCAATCAATTTTAAAAAGATAAGTAAAATAAAGACAAACTAAAGGTAAAAAGAAACAACGCAACCTAAACCAAAATCGTAAACTAAAACTTGGAGAAAATCAAGATTAAGAATTAGGACTTGTCATTATCCATATTTGCTCTTCTCTAGTTAATTAATTCAATTTATGCTTAGCTTAAGATTTTCTAAAATTTTAGCTACCCTTTCTCAAGGTGCAACTAAATGTCACTAGTTAAATAAATTAGGATTAACTTTGGGATATCTCGATGTGCAAAGCTTTTCCTAAACATTCAACTAGATATGAAGCTATCCTATAAGCATTGTATCAATATATTGAAATCTCTTCCTAATAAATCGATAACTTGTTATTTATAGCTTTATTAAATGTCAACTCTCGTTGTACATTTAACACAGATTACCAAACTCACTCTCTCGATTTATTGCAAGGTTTGAGCTCAAAAATAACGCAAACATATGTATTATTGAATCAACAACTTAAGGTTCAAAAATAGTTTAAACAACAAACCATAAAAAATTATTTTAGCCAATCATAATGTCATTAACATCCCCAACAACCAAACAATCCATGATAAACATGCTAAAAGAGAAAAAAATCGAAATAAGAAATAGACGGGCCGAGCTCCTCCTCTTTTTTTCCCAAATCTGGAAAATCTAGATGACGGAATGCTCTTTGCTCAATTGGTAATGAAAACCTTGGTTCTTTACCTATCTCTAGGCTCTCAATTTGTCTTTTAACTCCCGGAGGCTAGTTTCCACAACACACCCAACCCTAGGGATTTTGTTGTTAAGTCAAGTAGACTTCACTTCTATTAATTTTGGTGACAATCAAATAATAATAATCTTAGAAATATATGAACTGTTTTGATAAATTTGTTAAGTGTGCAGAAAAATGTAAGTAACACTCAGTCATCCCAGATGATACGTCAGCAACAGACGATATACGTCATCACAGACGAAGTGAAACATTAGATGAAGCGCAAATAATAGACGAAGCGCAAACAATAGACGAAGTGTAAATGACAGATGAAGCAAAACAACAGACGAAGAGCAAATAACAGACGAAGAGCAAATAACAAACGAAGCACAAACAACAGACGAAGCGCAAACAACAGACGAAGCACAAACAATAGACGAATCGCAAACAACAAACGAAGTGCAAATAATAGACGAAGCACAAATAATAGACGAAACGCAAATAATAGACGAAGCGGAAATAACAGACTAAGCGCAAACAACAGACGAAGTGTAAAACAACAGATGAAGCGCAAACAACAGACGAAGCGGAAACAACAGAAGAAGCGACAATATTAAAGGATACAAAAAGGAAGATACTCTAGAACGTCAGACAGTTAGTTGGAGTTAGTTACAGAACTCAACTAAATAACGGTCTCTTGAAGATTCAAGAAGTAGTTTTCAAGAAGACAGTGGAGACTTAGGCTATAAATACTAGTCCTAGTCGAAGACTAAAATAATTTTTTGCTTACAAGAGAGAAAACTATGATTTTACAATATTTAGAAAAAATTTTGTATTCAAAGTGTGAAAAAAGAGAGCGAATCCTATTGTAACGTAAAGCTCAAGATATCTTTCTTAGAGAGAGAAAGAAAAGACTGTAGCTTGGAGAGGCTAAGATAGCAGAAAAATACTTTGTCAAAGAGACCTGAAGAGGCTCTGGAAGGAAAGAAAGGATACTTGTAAAAGTTGAAAAGTACAGTGAAATCTTAGACAAACTTTGAGGACTGGACGTAGCCCAAGATTTGGGGTGAACCAGTATAAAATTGCGACGCCTATTCTCTAACTCTCATACTTTAATTTTCTTGTTGTTAGACGAGTAGATAAAGTTACTTGCGATTTCAATACTTATCAATTTTTAGTAAAGTGTTTTTGGTATTCATCTTATAGTTGTAAAGATATTCAAGAAATCTCAAAAGATACACAATTTCGAAAAGATTACACAATTCAACCCCCTTCTTGTGTATTTTGTATACTTTACATGATTCTTATATTAACAAGTGATTTACTTCAATTAGTATCAGAGCTCGGTTTCCAAGAACCACCTTTACAAAGTGAGGACAAAGATCCATGGCTGAATCACATGTTTTTATAGCTGAAGATGCCTCGGTCACAAGACCTCCTGCGCTCAATGGTGAGGATTATCATTATTGGAAGGACAGGATGCGACTCTTCATAGAATCCACACATATTGATCTTTGGGATATCATCGAGAATGGATCATACACACCAACAGATGATGAAGGCAATATCATTTATCGTAACAGATGGTTAGTCGATCAAAAAGCTTGATTTCAATTAAATTCAAAGGCCAAGTTCTTTCTGAGTTGTGCCTTAAGCAGAAGTGAATATAATAAGGTTCATGGATGCGAAACTGCAAAGGAAATGTGGGACACATTATCCATCGCACATAAAGGCACAAATCAAGTGAAAGAGTCCAAGATCAACATTCTTGTACATCAGTATGAACTGTTAAAGATGAAAAAGGATGATTCTATTAATCAAATGTTTGGATGATTGCAAACTATCATTAATGGACTTAAAGCTCTTGGGAGAATCTAAAATAATCAAGATCATGTCAAAAAGATTCTCAGGAGTCTTCCTAAAATATGGAGACCTAAAGTTACAGCAACGCAAGAAGCCAAGGACTTAAGTGTGTTGAAGCTAGATGAATTGCTTGGTTCTTAGAAGATACATGAAGTAGAGCTTGATTCAAAAGATAAACCTAAAAGAGACAAATCTATATCATTAAAGGCTAGTCAGAAGAATCAAAAGAACTGGAGAAGAAGAATTACATCTTCAAAAGCATTAAAGATTGAAGAAATCAAGAATGATGATGTCAGTGAATCTGATCAAGAGTCAAGTGAAGAAGATTATGAACTATCTTTCATTTCAAGAAATATTAGAAGGATGTGAAAAAAGAAAGCTAAAGGAAATAAAGATTTTTCTTTTAAGAAAAATAACAAAGACGAAGTCAAGAATGAGAAAACTTCTATTGTCTGCTATAAGTACAACAAAGCAGGACACTATAAGTCTGAATGTTCGCTGCTCAAAAGAAAACATAAGAAAAGTAAAGAAAACAAAAAAGGCATGATGACAACTTGGGAAGATTTGGATTTGTCCGAATTTGATTCCGACTCAGAAGCATCATTACAAGAAACTATATGCTTAGTAGCTGAGAAGAAATGCAATGATGAGGTAACTTCTAATTCTAATGAACTGCAAGAAGCATATTTATAATTGTTAGAAGATTCATATGCTATATTAAAGCAATATAAGGCTTTGAAAAGGAAATTTTCTGAAAACGTAAAGAACACGGAAGTGTTGGAAAAAGGAAACATCTGCCTTAAGAAACAACTAGACGATATGAAAAAGAAAGTAACTGTAGATAGATTTGAAGAAATTAGTCAATTGAAACAAAGGATTAATAGTCTTTCAGTAGAAATATCAGCATTTACTGAAAGTACAAAAAAGATAAACCATATGATTGGAAAATATAGACACCTGAATGATAAGAGTGGTTTATAATTCACTAGTAGCAATGTTCATTATGATAAGAGTTCTGTTCCTAATAGGAAGCAAAAGAAACAATTTTCTTATTATTATTCGAGGCATAATTGTGAGATTAACCCCAAAGGACCCAAGAAAATATGGGTACCTAAGAAAGACATAATACATATTGCAGATCTACCTTCTTGGAAAAAGCAACCAACACCAATGGTACTTAAACAGTGGATGCTCGCGACATATGACGGGAAAAAGGTTTATGTTCCTAAACATAAAAAATAAACAAGGAGGATCAGTAACTTTTGGAGACAACCAGTAGGGCAAAATAGTTAGAATCGGAAAAATTGGTAAATATTCATTTGCGTCTGTTGATAATGTTCTGGTCGTTGAAGGTTTAAAGCATAATCTGATTAGTGTAAGTCAATTACGTGATTCTGGCTTTGAAGTATCATTTAATCAAAATTCTTATGTAGTTAAAACAAGGACGGTTCCATATTCTTTTTCTGCTAAGAGACAAAACAATCTCTATAAGATTAATTTATAAGATTTAAAAAGTCAAAATATTTCATGTTTTATATCAACAAATGAGGAAAAACTGATTTGGCATAAAAAGCTAGGTCATGTTAGTTTTAAACATATTTCCAAATTGGTTAGACATGATTTGGTAAGAAGATTACTAAAAATAAGTTTTAACAAAGATTTCTTTTGTGAGAGTTGTCAAAAAGGAAAACAAGTTAAAACATCATTTTCTTCTAAAAATGTTGTAACTTCGTCTAGACCTCTAGAGTTGTTACATATAGATTTGTTTGGTCCAACTAGAACACTAAGTCTTGGTGGAAAGAAGTATGGTCTCGTAATTGATGATGATGTCACTAGATTTTGTTAGATATTGTTCTTATCACATAAAGATGAATCTCTTAAGTGCTTTAAAGTTTTATCCAAAAAGTTACAAAATGAAAAAGGAATTTCTATCGATAGAATTAGGAGTGATCATGGTGGAGAATTCAAAAATAAAAAAATAAAAATATTTTGTGAAAAAATGAAAATTTCCATAATTTCTCTGCTCCTAGAACTCCACAACAAAATGGAGTTGTAGAAAGAAAGAATAGGACGATTCGGGAAATGGAAATAATCATGCTGTGAAATGAATCTTTCTAAGTAGTTCTGGGCGGAAGCTATGAATATAACTTGTTATATTCAAAATAGAATACTCTTGCGACCTCTCTTAAACAAAACTCGATATGAGTTATGGAAAGGAAGGAAGCCAATATCTCTTACTTCCATCCATTTGGTTGTAAATGTCTTATATTGAATATAAAAGAAAATTTGGATAAATTTGATTCTAAGATCAATTCAGGAATTTTTTTTAGATATTCGATGTCTTCTAAAGCTTATAGAGTTTCTAATATTATTTCTAAATCTGTTGAAGAATCTATGCATGCCAAGTTTGATGATGATTCACAACCAGATAAAAGAAACAATTTTGATGATGAAACTCTATCTGTTCCCTTAGTTGATAACATAGACATGTCACCATCAAATGTTTCACTTGATAAGGTAGAAAATATTTCTGAAAAATTTAGTCTTATAAAAGATTGGAAATATAAATCCTCTCACCCAAAAAATCTGATTATAAGCGAAATCTCAGAAGGTGTGAGAACTAGGTCTAAATTTAGAAGAGAGGTAAATGTAGCTTTTATTTCTGAATTTGAACCTAAAAAAATTGATGAAGCTCTTCAGGATGAAGCTTGGATTTTAGCCATGTAAGAGGAGTTAAATCAATTTTCAAGGAGCAAAGTTTGGTCTTTAGTTCTTAGACCCTCCAATAAGTTAATCATAGGAACCAAATGAGTTTTTAAGAATAAACTAGATGAATCAGGTAGAGTAAATCGTAACAAAGCTAGATTAATAGCTCAAGGCTATAATCAACAAGAAGGAATAGAATATAATGAAACTTATGCTCCTGTAGCTAGATTAAAAGCTATTAGGATTTTGCTCGCATATACAGTTTGTCATGATATAAAACTATTTCAAATGGATGTGAAAAGTGCCTTTTTGAATGGTTTTATTGATGAAGAAGTTTATGTAAAGCAACCTCCTGGTTTTGAAGATTTTGATAAACCAAATTATGTTTATAGACTTCATAAAGCTTTGTATGGATTAAAACAAGCACCTCATGCTTGGTATGATCGTCTAAGTTCTTTTCTGATTGAAAATGACTTTAGTAGATGTTGGACCCCGCTTCCAGAGCCCAGCATTTGGAGACAAATTACAGTCAAAACTCATTGCTAATTTAAAAAAAACAATTTAAGCGTAAGCGAAAAAAATCGATAATCAAATCGACTCGATTTATTTAAAACAAATTTTTTCACAAAGATGCAAACATTATTAAACACAACAGAGTTTCAGTAATTACTTAGGCCCATCACGGAACACAAAGCTTGTTTTCAAAACATCTTCACATTTAAAAAACCACCCCTTTGGCTTAATACAAATACAAATACATAATACAAAATACAAAATACAAAATACACATGATACAATTGAATGCTTATGCTTAAAATGATTCCAAAATACAATAATTTTCGAACTAACTTAATTACGAAACTCTTTAACTATCTTGAAGTTCCAATGCCTTGCAAGGATCGCTAATCTTCTCTTTCTGCACCTGAGAAGGGAAGCGTGGGGTGAGTTACTGTTGGGACCCGATTTCGAGATCGGACCCCAACCGAAAAAAACGAAATCACAAAATCGAAAAACAAAGCGGCAAAAATGAATCTAACGTATCTCAAAACCGAAAGTGGCCAAATATGTTAGAAGAACATCGCGTTGGAAACCCATAAGGCATTTCATCTAAGCCACTCAAATCTGGTAAAGTTTTTTTTTCTCTTTCATTTTTCACCATTTTGTTCAATAACGTGCCCATGTTTCAAAACAATACCAAATTTTAAATGGAATTTAACAATTCCCCAACCTCAATTCATTTCATTCTATCTTATACATTCATTCCTCATCTTTTAAACAAAACATATATCTTATTCTTATTTTTGCCATATAAACTCTCACATGATTTATACACAATCATGCCATACACAATAAGCACTTCTATATTCCAAAACCATCAACATAATCATTACCATCATCGGACCCCCTGTTCGGAATCTCAGTACAAACAAACACAATCAATCATCATCATATACATAGCACTTCAAATAATTCTCAAACATGAGTATCATCGGACCTCCTGTCCGGAACCGAAATCACATTCAATCACATTCATCCATATCCAAGTCACATTCATATCTCAATTCAATACACAAATTCATAATTCATACTCATCATGAAATAAAAGCTTACAGAACATTAGTGGCATTTGAAGCCATATACAAAACCAATATCAATAATCCAAAAATACAAAATATACAACTCTTGAATACACTAAATACAAAAGTCACAAAAATCTCCACGATACTCAACATAAGCCTAACATCTTATTTTTACAAAAATCGAACTTCAAAAACATCGTAAACAAACATAATGGACGAACGTCATGACTTTCTTTCATCCGATCTCCTTCTTGAAACCTGGAGATGGGGATGAAAGGGGGTGAGTTTTACAGCTCGTGGATAACATGTTTATAAATCAAAAAATAAGCAAAAATCAATTTTCAAAACTTTTTGTCATTTTATAAAAAATTTCACAGTAGAAAGCTTATTTTTTCAAAAATTCTCAATTTATCGAATAATTCATGAACATGAAATGCATCACATTTATTAATAGAAACAAAACACATAACACATTAGAAATGATTTGGGTCGGTCCAGAAACAGAACGCACTGTACATTCTCGCATAGCGATCCTGTGTGGCCGTGAACAGAACGTACTACACCTTCCCACATAGCGGTCCGGTGTAGCCGTGAATTTATGGGAGTCTTTAACGGAGCTTCAATGCCACTAGCGGGCAGGCGGGCGAAGTCTAGACAAGTGCACTGGACTCAACTTATGGGACCTAACCAAACCCACATAACACATTTCACACTTGAAAATCGGATTGCTCGAAGGCATATTTCGAAAACTTAATTTTCATATCATGTCATATCATATTCAAACATAATGTCACAATGTCACACAAATTTACATATCAAATTCTCAATCCTTCAAGCACCCAAGAATGCAACAATTTTGCAATTTATCAAAATCATAAGTCAAACAAATTCCCATTCATTCAAAACAATGAAATCATCAATTATAGACATTTCTCAAATTATTCAAATCATTAAAAAAAATAATGAATTGAATAATTATTGCAATTTCTTAAATCATTCCAAATAATGAATGTACCATTATAACAATTTTTAAAATCATTCCAAAAGCAAGGAATTTAATCATTCGAAAATAATAATTTAAAAACCCTTTCACTTTCTTGATTTTTCAAAAACACATACATAGCTTATATTTCAAAATATAAACATGGTACCCACCTTAATTCCATACTTGAAACTTGTTCAAAGCCTCAATTTCTCCAATGCCTCACTTAAATTCCCTAATCCAAGACAAAAATTCCTAATTCATAACCATCCAAAATTAAGCAATTTAAACCTTGCAATCACCAAAATTGACTTTAGAAATCACAAACCCATACCATTCTTAAGCTATCTAAACCAAAATCTCATTAAAATTTCAAAGATAAAAAATTGTCTCTTACCTTAATCTTCTCCAAATCTGAAATTTCTTAGCTTATAATGGAACTCTCTTCTTCTTCCATCTTTTTCTTCTTGGATCAACTTAAAAATCTTGCTTGAAGACCCATAAAAATCGAACCCTAGCTTTTTCCTTTCTTCTTTCTTCTTCTCCCATCCGAAGCACACTTCTCTTCTCTTTTCTTTCCTTCTTTCTTTTTGTTCTTTTTTTCAAGTTTCGTGTTTCTCCTCCCTCTTAAATGACAGCCCACAATTCTTGCCCTTAATGAATGCAAAAAGACCAATGTGCCCTTCCTTAAAAGCCTTAAAACTTAAATATTTAAGTGATCTTCCAAGTTTGCCCTTTTATGCATTTCTAACACTATAATTTCGAACACTTTAATTTAATTTAATCCAATCAATTTATCCCATATGCTCTTACTCAATTTAACATGCTAATTATTCACATTAACATGCTAATTAAGTCCTCCAAATCATAATATAAAACAAAGTCTCAAAATTCATTAAATCATGCTTAACTTAGGACATTTTTCAAATCATCAAATTGAAGGAATTTGGTAAAACTTCCTTCTAGATAAATGTTCTTTATAGTCTCAATTTCATAACGCCAGCAAAATCATTTAATTTGGTTCTCTACTCCAAAAGTTATTCCCCAAACATTTCGGACTATTCTTATGCTAAAACATTTTTCAGCAATTTACTTCTATCCGAAAATTGACTTTCTTATAGACTAAATTTGTTAGCCCCGGGAATTTTTTTTAAATAAGCATGATTAGATTATTTTGGGGTGTAATACTAGATCAAATTATGTTGGAATTACTTTGCTTACTAATGGGATTGAGATAATATGAAGTAGGTAAGTTAAATTAAATGTTAGAAGAGTAAGTTTGTATAGGGGGCATAGTTGGAAGATCACTTAAATATTAAAGTCTTAAGGCATTAATGGAGGGGCTTTTTGGTCATTGTAGCTTCATTAAAGGATAGAAGAAGACTTGGATTGGGCTAGAAGAGGAAACAAACGAAATTGAAGGAGAAGAGGGAGAGAGAGTGTCGTGGAGAGGGAAAGAGAGGAGAGAAAGAAGGGAGTTAGGTATTGATTTTTCATGGTCTTAAGGGAAGATTTTGAAGTTTTTCCGAAGAGAAAAGCGTAAGAGGAGGCTTAGAGCTTTCATTTGAGCCTAGCAACAAACTAATTGGTGAAGATTTGAGGTAAGTGTATGTTTAACCTTTTGGGTTTTGGAAGGGATTTTGGTTCAAAGGTTTTAGGAAATGCATGGATATGAGTTTTCTATAATCAATTTCATGCATTGGGATCTTTGGGTTTGCCAATTTAGATGTCTATTGATTTGGGATCTTTGTAATTTGTTGAAGAAAACCAAGTGAGGCAAGAGGAGCAATAATATAAGCACTTTTGAACAACTTTGCAAGCAAGGGATCTAAGGTGGGTAACTTTTTTATGATTGAGTTAATGAGCCATAAATGTTCTTCAAAATAAATGGACTTTAATGATTTTCCAACTACCCTATAAATGTGTATTTATGGTTTTCTAAATGCTTGAGATTGTGTCATATATGGATTGGTTGTGAATTGTGAGAATAACTTCTAATTATTTCATGATTGTTGTAATTGTGGCTTTTGAATGAGTTGAGAAATGGTTATGCTTAATATATGAATGTGGTTGTTGGTGAATTGTGAAATGTTGATGGCTTATGCTTGAGATATGAATGTGGTTGTTGATGAATTGTGAAATGATGATGTAAAATGCATATGGAATAGGTCATGCTTATGAAAAAGCAAGTTTTGAAATGTGTCATATGGGCAAATAGATTTTCAGTTCATGAATTACATGATTGTGTGGGTTTGGTAGTCCATCCAAGAACCGTCACATGCACGTTAACCAAGATATAGGCTTCTCTCGCCTGCCCGTTAGTGGCACAGAGCTCCTTTATGAACTCCCTCAAGAATTTATGACTACACAGGACCATTAACTAGAATTGTGTAGTTCGTCATGTTTGTGGATCTACCCAAACCAATATTATGTGATTATGTGTTATTTGCATTGACAAGTTTGATGAATGCTTGATTTATGTGATTATGTGTTATTTGCATTGACAAGTTTGATGAATGCTTGATGTATGCAATTTGTGGATTGGTTTGATATGTTGAGAAGTTTAGAAATTTATGTTGCATGAATTTCAAAGTAAATTTTGCTATGGAAAGGTAAAATTCAAAGGTTTTTGCTTGTTACTCGTTATAAAACTGTTACCCACGAACGTAAGCTCACCCCCCCCCCCAAATCCTCCCCAGTTGCAAGCGAGGAGCAACGTTCCGAATGATCGAGTCAATCGTAAAGGCATCACTCCATTTGGGCATATTTTGTTCTTTTGAAGTTAGATTTTGTAACAACAATGCTTTAGTTGCATTTTGGGAAATCATTATTTTTGGCAAACTTTGTATTTTGGATTATGTAGTAAAGTGGCTCAAAATGCCCACTAAAGCTTTGTAAAACTCTTCATTTGATATGAATGGAATATTTACTCATTATGGTGGTGTATGGCATTTCATGTTGTTGCATTACAAATTCTCAGTTTTCATTGGGGTAGGATTTTGTGTTCTGCTTTGAGTGAAAATTATGCATTGATTTAGGGTGAATTTGGCCAAGTTGTCTCTTAGAAGTTGTAGCTTGTCCTTTTAGCTTTCCAACGACACCAAGTTTGCAATTTTTTGATATCGTAGTTGAGAGTTATGCTCATTCCAAGTTAGGATGTTATAGTGGACGAAATTCCCAAACCATTAGCTTATATGAAGTGAATCTCGAACTCGAAAGAGTGGATTTTGGCACGATTATGAATATAGGAGAAGTTAGGTTGGATTTAGGACCTTTTGGAGGGGTCTTGGAGGGTGAAAATTTTTTTTCACCCGTAGGTTACATGGTCTGCCGGTGTGATTTTTACACGAGCTGTGTGATTTTTACACGGGTAGTTTGATTTTTACAAGGGCCGTGTGATTTTGGGCGCAAAGACACCATTTCACCCATAGGTTACACGGTCTGCCCGTGTGATTTTTACACAGGCCGTGTGATTTTACACGATCCGTGTATTTTGACCCTCATAACGATCGAATTTCAAATTTTGGTCTTCATGAAAGTTTTAGCCCTAGATGTCTACTTTGTAATGGTCTAAGAACGAGGTCCATCCGACATATATAATGAGAGTTATGGCGTTTGCTCCAAAGTATGTTCAGTAGGAATTAGGATATGAATATATCATATTCGGTTGGTCATAACTCCTTCATCCGACCTCCGAATGAGGTGATTCTTGAGGCGTTAGAATCCTAACATGTTTTTCTACCTCTCCATAAAATTTGATATCATTTGGAGTTAGAATCAAAAAGTTTGGGGTAAGAGAATAAGGGGTCGGTTTGGAGAGCTTGATCGGACTATGAAAAATCTTTGGTTTCTTAAGCATATCTTGAGCTATAGAACTCCGATTTAGTTGGTTCTTGCTCCAAAATAATCTTGAGACTAAGAGCTACAAGTGTGATGAGTGAATTGTGAATTTTGAGATTTCAATGTGTGAGCCCACCCTTTGTAGCCTGAGATATAATAAGACTGATAAGGACCCGTTGAGGACTAGTTAGGGTATTTTGGTTTAACCCTACAAGGAAGGCCCCTCATGCTATACGATTTCGGTTAGTTGGGCTTTGGAATCGGGGCCCAACAGTTGTGGTATCAGAGCGACTAGGTTTAGTGTTATCCTAGGTACCCTAGTGGGTAGTTTTCCGGTATGAAGTAGACATGCTTTGTTTTAAATGAACCACATGCATTGTTTTAAATGAATTGCATGCACTGTTTTAAATGAATAACTTGCATTGTTTTGAATTGTTTTACACGATTTGAAATTGTTTTTTCGTAAACTAAAGATTTCTAAATATTTTAAAAATGGAAGGAGTGATTATGCCGCCTCAAAGGGGAAGTCGAGGAGCTCTGACTCGACCTCGCTCTCGCCAAGGGAGCACGGATGAATCCTATGTCCCACAAGATGCGGGGACACATTCTGCTCCCGACTCTGAGGCACCTAGTGTGCAACATGAAGTGCCACCGTCTTCTCCTCCTATGTCTCAAATGAATCCTATGGACTCACAGTTCTTTCAAGCCTTCGCCCAGGCTTTTACTTATGCCATGGGCCAAGGGTCACAAGTGCCGGTGCCAGCTCCAGTAGAGAGGAGTGGACAGTATGATAAGCTTCGCAAGTATGGAGCTGTGGATTTCAATGAAACCACCAATCCTGAAGAGGATGAGGCATGGTTGAAAAGTACAGAGAGGGTCCTAATGCAGATGAAGTGCAGTGACGAGGAGAAACTGGACTATGCAGTCAGCTTGTTGCAGGGGGATGCACTCCACTGGTGGGAATCAGTGCCCCATAGTCAAGTGATGCCTCCGGTGCTGACCTGGAGAGATTTTGTGGAAGTGTTCAGAAAGAAGTATCTTTCCAGGGTGTACATTCAGGAAAAAGCTAGGGAGTTCCTGAATCTCATATAGAGGGACATGAGTGTGAGCGAGTACGAGCTGAAGTTCACCCAGCTTTCCCGGTATGCTGCCAATATTGTGGCAAATGAAGAGGACAAATGTCGCAAATTTGAGGGGGGACTTCATCTGGGAATCAAGGAGAAGGTACTGATTCATAACTTCTGTGACTATCAACTACTGGTAGATGCGGCCCTCCAGGCGGAGAAATTAGAAAACATCAAATATGAAGTCAATAAGAAGAGAAAGAGCCGGGAACAATCTGCTAAGAAAGGGATGAGTGCTCCAATGCAAGAGAGGAGTGTGAGGAGCTTTCGCTCCCAGAGTGAAGTGGGGAGTAGTGGCCCAACCAAGGACAAACAGGTAAGGACAGTCTCAGGGAAAGCCTCAAGTGTGGGAGGCACGGGAAGGACGGGAAAGAGCATATATACAAATCCCCAATGTGAGCATTGTGGGAGACTTCATAAAGGAGAGTGCCTCAAGTTACTTGGAGCGTGCTTCCGATGCGGTCAGAAGGGACATATGATCAAGGATTGTCCCCATTCGACAAGGCAAGAGGGGTCGCAGTCGTAAGCCCCAAGGAGAGTAGAAACAGTGGGGACCAGGCCAGCCACTAAAGTGGGCAGTTCTGGAGCTGTAAGGAAGACTGTTCCTCCAGGAAGGCCAAGGGGTTAGGCTCAGGCTCAGGCAAGGGTATTTTCCATGACCAGGGAGGAAGCTGCAGTCGTGCTCGAGGTTGTCACGGGTATGGCTCAGTTATTAAACTCTGAAGTATTTGTTTTGATTGATTCTGGTTCGACACATTCATTTGTTTCTGCAAGAATGGTTTTGCATGATGTAAATTTGGTGCGTTTGGGTAGTTCTTTGATTGTTAGCACTCCTTTAGGGAGGAAGGTGATAATAAGCCAAGTATATAGAGACTGTGAATTGATTATCGAGGGTGCTAGAATGGTAGTAGACCTTTTGCCTATAGAGATGAAGGGTCTAGATGTTATACTAGGTATGGACGCCATGGAAAAATATGGTGCAAAGTTAGATTGTAGCCTCAAGGAGGTAGAGTTTGATCGGGGCAATGGTGAGAAGGTGACCTTCAGGGGAGATAGGAGAATCCCAACACCCAGGATTGTTTCGGCTTTGCTCGCTGAACGGATGATGAGAAAAGGGTGTGAAGCCTTCTTGGCACACGTCGTGGACACGGATGTAAATGAAGGGAAGCTAGAGGATGTTCTAGTGGAAAGGGAATTTTCAGATGTGTTCCCAAAGGACTTACCTGGTTTGTCGCTGGTGAGAAAAATCGAGTTTGCTATTGACTTGATTCCCAGAACCGCACCCATTTCTATACCACCATATAGAATGGCTCCAGCTGAACTGAAGGAGCTCAAGGAGCAGTTGGAGGAACTGTTAGAGAAGGGGTATATACGGCCGAGTTTGTCGCCATGGGGAGTGCCGATTTTGTTTGTTAAGAAGAAGGATGATACATGGCGCATGTGCATCGATTATCGGAGACTCAACAAGGTGACTGTTAAAAACAAGTACCCTCTGCCTCGGATTGATGATTTTTTGATCAGTTGCAGGGAGCAAGGGTTTTTCCAAAATTGATCTCAGGTCAGGCTATCATCAGCTCAGAATCAAGGAGTCTGATGTAAGCAAGACAACCTTTAGGACTCGTTATGGCCATTACGAGTTCTTAATCATGCCATTCGGACTGACCAATGCTCCGGCTTCATTCATGGATCTTATGAATAGGGTCTTCAAGGAATATCTAGATCAATTTTTCATAGTATTTATCGATGACATTTTGGTCTATTCTAAGAGTGAAAGAGAGCATGAGGAGCATCTCAGAATAGTGTTGTAGAGATTAAGGGGGAAGGAACTTTATGCCAAATTCAACAAATGTGAATTCTGGCTTCACGAAGTGATTTTCCTTAGACATGTGATATCGAAAGACGGGGTGCATGTTGATCCAAGGAAAATCGAAGAAATTGTGAATTGGCATGCACCGAAGACAGTGGCAGAAGTGAGAAGTTTTCTAGGTTTGGCAGGGTATTATAGGAGGTTTGTGAAAGGATTTTCGATGATAGCTGCTCCAATGACCAAGCTATTGAGGAAGAATCAGAAGTTTATCTGGAGTGATGAATGTTAGAAGAGCTTTGAGGAGCTTAAGTGTAGATTGACAAGTGCCCCAGTTTTGATTTTGCCTACTGGAGATGGGGGTTATACAGTTTATAGTGATGTTTCAAGGAAGGGTTTAGGTTGTGTCTTGATGCAGGGAGGCAAAGTAATAGCGTATGCTTCAAGACAGTTAAAGCCTTATGAACTGAATTACCCGACCCATGATCTGGAATTGGCAGTAGTAATTTTTGCTCTGAAGATTTGGAGACACTATTTGTATGAGGTACAGACGACGATTTTTACAGACCATAAAAGTCTCAAGTATTTGTTGAGCCAAAAGGAACTGAATTTGAGACAGAGAAGGTGGTTAGAGTTGCTTAAAGATTATGACCTGTTAATTGAGTATCATCCAGGGAAGGCGAATGTGGTAGCAGATGCCTTGAGTAGGAAATCCTCCATGGCTCATGTTCAAGCAGGGTATCTATCGTTATTGGAAGAGATGGAGAAGTTCAGAATAAGTTTGAAATAGGAGGACCCGATTGTGTTATTGCTACTTTCAAAATGAGACCGATACTCAGGGAGAAAGTTAAAGAGATACAAGCACAGGATGCTGAATTGAGTAAGCTCCGAGAAGAAATTCAAAATGGTAAGAAATCAGAAATGTTAGTGAGGGATGATGAACTTATGGTTGTCGGAAACTGTAGCATTCCACTCCCGCAAGACCCGAACCCGATATCGATGGTGATATCCGAGCTCGTGTCCCACGAGGGTAATATGCTAGAACGGTCAAATCAATTTAAAACAGATTTCGGTAAACAATTTGGGCCACGATACGAAAACATTTTCAATCAAAGTCCAATTTCAGTCATAAAACCATTCATACACACATAGATTGACAGCCAATTTAGGCCCAATACAATAACAATATTTATCTGCGAAAAAATACAATTTTTTGACATAGAACCAGAATGACTCAAATGCAGACATGAGACTGATCCCGACGCCAAACTTTACCTTGCTTGCAATAATCATACTCCCATTCCATTAACGGAGTACTCTTCAATTCCTGAAAAATAGTTGTAATGTTGGGTGAGTTTGCGAACTCAATGAGAAACCATCATCGATGGTTCACTCAATTCATGCATATTCAATTAATTTACTAAATAATACATACAATCACATTTCTCAAATGTAAGGCGTTTCGCCTTTAACACAATTCATATTCAATCATTTATAGATGCAATGCACATGTGACACTTTTCATTTTCATTTCGTTGTTGTGACCGTGCGCCTGAAACTGTCCCAGTGACGGGCACATTGCGTTGAGCCAGTGGCTCTGAAAACATTAGGTTTGAAGCCCTGATACATTGAGCCTGAGGCTCTGAATATGTTGGACCTGAGGTCCTGTGCGTTGAGCTGAAAGCTCTCATATACGTTGGGCGTGATATGCCCGATACTGATGGTCGCTCTCCGTCACAACCGCCTTTATCGATCATACTTTTATGCATGCAATGTACATGTTCCAATTTCCATTTACATGTCAATGTTATTTGCCATTTCTTCGGACTTTCGGTCCGGTATTTCAATCATATACATTTTCAATTTATTGCATTGATGCATTCACAGTCATTTACACACATTAGCACTTTAATATCACATTTCCAACATTTCAGACACCCCTGGTCCGAAATCAATCAAATTCAAACACACAGATCCTTCCTTAACTCCACATGGCATCAATGCGTAATATTATACACACACATAGATTGAGAAACCAACTAGGTTACTCAGCTATCACTTCCGAGCTAATACCGGGAAGTCTCTGCCACGTCGATCGAACGACACTCCAATTGAGCCTCTATAAGAATCAGAGAAGAAAACGATCACTAATTATCCAATCCGAATTCGTTAACGATGCACATGTAGGTGTATAATGCATGTTCATGAATTCCCAGCCCTAATCTCATTTTTTTCTATCAGAAAAATTCGTTTAAAAATTAGAAATCCAATGGCGCTAACGGCTCTCAATTTGAACCTCTATAGGTCCCCAATTAAATAAAACAGTGAGTAAAGGCTCCGTTACCCGGGCCCACGTCAATTTTCCGTCCACAAATCCCCAATTTCTCAAAAATGAAATTAAATAATCAATGAATCCGATGCCTCAAAAATCAGGTCAATCGGACGTCGGACGGAAAAGTTATTCACGAAAGAAACCGAAATTCAAATAAAACAATTAATATATCTATATCTATAAGCCCTTATTTCCTCCTTTTTTTTCCTGTTTTTCAACTGAATTTCAATCCTCTATAACTTTTTGTACACAATTCAGAAAATTGCAAACCATACCTTGTTGGAAAGATAATGAAACCCTCTACAAGTTTCATTTAGACCATTCAAATTAATTCCACCCCTAAGAGTGTCAAAAATCCCATGAAATCGACTGCTCACTCAAAGTCACTCAACACAGTACAGTATCTTGTAAATTCAGTAACTTTCATTCTATTCAGTCAAAAATTACACAATAAATATGCTCATCAAGATCACAAAGTTATCTAAAACTTTAATCAATAACCAAAATCCCAATTCATTTATTAACTAGGTCAAATAATTCACCAAAGCATCTGTCTACTAAACTGTCCCAATCTGAGCAGTAAATTTCCAACTAGTATATCTCCCAGCTCAAATGTCAAACAAATCACTACTTTATATCCCTGAAAAGATAAGATCTAAAAATTCAATTTTCATGAAGAACCCAAATTCCAATTCAACCTCTAACAATTTCAAATCTGCCAAACAATGTACTGATCAGGGCAGCAGTGAGAAACCTAATGTAGGGTCAGTCTTTGAAAATTCATAACTCCCACATATGATCTCGAAAAATTACATTACATATACCATTTTCAAGATAAATGTGTCCTCTACAACTCTCCAGTAGATCACTCAGGCCAATTAAATTAAAAAAAATTCTTAAAATTGCTACTAATCAGAATGTGCATCAAATCTGCCATTTCAACTAGGTTTCACTCAATGCATTAAAACAGCCAACAGTCATTAGTCCATAACTCCTAATATACATATCGAAAAATTGCAAAATCAGTGGCATTGGAAAGCTAACTTAATAGGCTTCAACTTTCATTGATTCCATTTGTCCTAGTTTCTTCTCAATAAATTTCGAAAAATTAGCAAAACTCTAGGGTAGGATTTCGGTTACTGTTCATTCCAGTCAATAGCAGTAACTTTCCAAGCCAAATTGCAACCTCTTACAGCTAAAATTGGACAACACCTATTTCACACAAAAATGTAACCAACAAACCAAAGTTTCATTTGATACTAGCCTCACCTCATTTTCATAACCACACAATTAGTTATGCACAAAACAGTGTAATAGGTTCAATATCCATTTTTCAGCTTTCATCTTCAACTTAACTCCTATCACTTCTAATACCAAGAACACATCACTAAACATCCATTTACACCTCTAATTCAACCGCAAAATCATCACAACATTTACTTGCATAATTAAACAAAATTTGGCAGCACATACACAATTGATTTTCCTTAATTTTCCATTCATCTAGCCTTCCAAAACTCAATCCAAAACCAAGCCAAAATCAATGGAAACCATATTCATTCACTCATCCATACACAAGCATATACTTAAACCCATTCAAACCTACCACTATCATGAGCAAAGAAATGCATAAATGATCTCCATGAATGCTTTAACTACCAAAAGAAGGAAAGCAAACATCAATACTCACCAAACAATTTGCAAGTTCTAACTTCCTCAAATCTTCAAGTTCACACCAACTTTTATTTCAATCCTCACCCACGGCTATTACAAGCATCACAAAGATCATCATCAACTCAAGGCTTGAGCTAGTAAGTGAAGGAAGAAGGAGCAAACAAGAGCTTCTTGTATGAAGAAAGGACAATCATCAACAAAGGAAGAAGGAGGGCACACCAAGGAAGGAGAAGTAAGGCTTACGGATGAGAGGAGAATAATTGCCTTCCAAGTAATTCATTTGTTTAAAAAATCAAGGAGAAAGTCGTGGATGAAGAATAACATGAGACAAAACTAATTAATGAAGAAGACACTTGTCCTTTAATGGAAAAAGCCAACAAATAATCCTATTTAATTAAGTAAAAGAATATTAATCCCAATTACCTAAAATCATTTATCCAATAATCTCATGCCATTTGGCAGTCCTTTTCAGTACAGAAAAATCCACTCAGTCAGTCAGTTAGAATTTTCCGGTCCGGGCAAGTACCCTGAAAAATTCCAGAAAAATTCTCACAAATCCCTAAAAATATAAAACACTCAATGGCGTACTCGGAACAATTTTTCAAACACAAGAACCATGTTAATCACACTAAAATTACATTAGGCACGAAAACTGGGAATGTCATGTATGCATGTACAATAATTTCATGTGCACAAATGATACTGTGTATCAATCCTATTATGCATGAACAGTCCTAAGTCATTCCGATCCATCTCATCCTATGCCAAATTTACTATTTTACCCTTCCAGTAAGGGGTGGGATGTTACAGAAACAGACTTTGCATTCCGAATGTCAAGGAAGTAAAGGATAAAATTTTAGATGAGGCACACAATGCGCCTTATACCATGCATCCGGGTAGCACCATAATGTACAGAGATCTGAAAGAACATTTCTGGTGGAAAGACATGAAGAAAGATGTAGCTGAATATATGAGTAAGTGCTTAGTGTGTCAGCAAGTCAAGGCTGAACACCAGGCACCTTCAGGCATGTTAAGGCCATTGTCCATTCCTGAGTGGAAGTGGCAACGGGTGACTATGGATTTTCTGATGGGTTTGCCCAAGACCAGTAGGAAGCATGACGCTATATGGGTTATTGTTGATCGGTTGACAAAGTCAGCCCATTTTTTGGCAATCAAACAGACTGATTCTCTGCATATACTAGCAAAGAAGTATATTGATGAAATAGTGAGATTGCATGGAATTCTGGACTCTATAGTTTCTGATAGAAATCCTCGATTTACTTCGAGATTTTGGGAAAGTTTACAAGAGGCTCTAGGAACCAAATTGAACTTTAGCACCGCTTTTCATCCTCAAACAGATGGCCAATCGGAGAGAACCATTGGGGAACTTGAAGGAATGCTCAGGGTATGTGTGATGGATTTCAAGGGCGCTTGGGATGAACACTTGCCATTGATTGAATTTGTTTATAATAATTCATACCACTCGAGCATTCAGGTGGCACCTTATGAAGCACTGTATGGAAGGAGATGTAGAACTCCGATATGCTGGGAAGAAGAAGGAGAGAGGAAATTGATAGGGCCAGAATTACTTCAAATGACAGTCGACAAGGTTAATTTAGTTAAGCAACGGCTGAAAGCAGCATAAGACAGAATGAAAAGCTACACTGATTCACATCGAAAGGAAATGAAGTATGAAGTGGGTGAAAAGGTTTTCCTTAAGACTTCTCCTTGGAAAGGAGTCACGAGGTTTAGTAAGAAGGGTAAGTTGAGTCCAAGGTATGTAGGACCCTATGAGATTCTTGAGAGGATTGGCCCGTTAGCCTATAGGTTGGCACTACTACCGGAATTATCGTAGATACATGATGTCTTCCATGTTTCCATGTTGAGGAGGTATAGATCGAATCCTTCTCATATAATTCAGACCTCTGAGGTTCAGTTAAGAGATGATCTGAGTTATGAGGAGACTCCAGTAGAGATCCTGGACACCAAGGAGAAGGTTCTCAGGAACAAGACAATTTAGTTAGTCAAAGTTCTGTGGAGAAACCATTCTGTCGAAGAGGCTACGTGGGAGCCCATGGAAGCCATGAAAGAGAAGTATCCACACCTCTTCAATGACTCAGGTAAGAATTTTGAGGGCGAAATTCTTTTAAGAGGGGAAGAAATGTTAGCCCCAATTTTTTTTTAAATAAGCATGATTAGATTATTTTGGGGTGTATCACTAGATCAAATTATGTTGGAATTACTTTGCTTTCTAATGGGATTGAGATAATATGAAGTAGGTAAGTTAAATTAAATGTTAGAAGAGTAAGTTTGTATAGGAGCATAGTTGGAAGATCACTTAAACATTAAAGTCTTAAGGCATTAAGGGAGGGGCTTTTTGGTCATTGTAGCTTCATTAAAGGATAGAAGAAGACTTGGATTGGGCTAGAAGAGGAAACAAAAAAAATTGAAGGAGAAGAGGGAGAGAGAGTGTCGTGGAGAGGGAAAGAGAGGAGAGAAAGAAGGGAGTTAGGTATTGATTTTTCATGGTCTTAAGGGAAGATTTTGAAGTTTTTTTGAAGAGAAAAGTGTAAGAGGAGGCTTAGAGCTTTCATTTGAGCCTAGCAACAAATTGATTGGTGAAGATTTGAGGTAAGTGTATGTTTAACTTTTTGGGTTTTGGAAGGGATTTTGGTTCAAAGGTTTTAGGAAATGCATGGGTATGAGTTTTCTATAATCAATTTCATGCATTGGGTTCTTTGGGTTTGTCAATTTAGATGTCTATTGATTTGGGATCTTTGTAATTTGGTGAAAAAAACCAAGTGAGGCAAGAGGAGCAAGAATAAAAGCACTTTTGAACAACTTTGCAAGCAAGGGATCTAAGGTGGGTAACTTTTTTATGATTGAGTTAATGAGCCATAAATGTTCTTCAAAATAAATGGACTTTAATGATTTTCCAACTACCCTATAAATGTGTATTTATGGTTTTCTAAATGCTTGAGATTGTGTCATATGTGGATTGGTTGTGAATTGTGAGAATAACTTCTAATTATTTCATGATTGTTGTAATTGTGGCTTTTGAATGAGTTGAGAAATGGTTATGCTTAATATATGAATGTGGTTGTTGGTGGATTGTGAAATGTTGATGGCTTATGCTTGAGATATGAATGTGGTTGTTGATGAATTGTGAAATGATGATGTAAAATGCATATGGAGTAGGTCATGCTTATGAAAAAGCAAGTTTTGAAATGCGCCATATGGGCAAATAGATTTTCAGTTCATGAATTACATGATTGTGTGGGTTTGGTAGTCCATCCAAGAACCGTCACATGCACGTTGACCAAGATATCGACTTTTTCTGCCTGCCTGTTAGTGGCACGGAGCTCCTTTATGAACTCCCTCAAGAATTTACGACTACACAAGACCATTAACTGGAATTGTGTAGTTCGTCATGTTTGTGGATCTACCCAAACCAATATTATGTGATTATGTGTTATTTGCATTGACAAGTTTGATGAATGCTTGATGTATGCGATTTGTGGATTGGTTTGATATGTTGAGAAGTTTAGAAATTTATGTTGCATGAATTTCAAAGTAAATTTTGCTATGGAAAGGTAAAATTCAAAGGTTTTTGCTTGTTACTCGTTATAAAACTGTTACCCACGAGCGTAATCTCACCCCCCAATTCTCCCCAATTGCAGGCGAGGAGCAATGTTCCGAATGATCGAGTCAATCGTAAAGGCATCACTCCATTTGGGCATATTTTGTTCTTTTGAAGTTAGATTTTGTAACAACAATGCTTTTGTTGCATTTTGGGAAATCATTATTTTTGGCAAACTTTTTATTTTGGATTATGTTGTAAAGTGGCTCGAAATGCCCACTAAAGCGTTGTAAAACTCTTCATTTGATATGAATGGAATATTTACTCATTATGGTGGTGTATGGCATTTCATGTTGTTGCATTGCAAATTCTAAGTTTTCATTGGGGTAGGATTTTGTGTTCTGCTTTGAGTGGAAATTATGCATTGATTTAGGGTGAATTTGGCCAAGTTGTCTTCTTAGAAGTTGTATCTTGTCCTTTTAGTTTTCCAACGATACCAAGTTTGCAATTTTTCGATATCGTAGTTGAGAGTTATGCTAATTCCAAGTTAGGATGTTATAGTGGACGAAATTCCCGAACCATTAGCTTATATGAAGTTAATCTCAGACTCGAAAGAGTGGATTTTGGCAAGATTATGAGTATAGGAGAAGTTAGGTTGGATTTAGGACCCTTTGGAGGGGTCTTGGAGGGTAAAAATTTGTTTCACCCGTAGGTTACACGGTCTGCCCATGTGATTTTTACACGGGCTATGTGATTTTGGGCACAGGGACACCATTTCACCCGTAGGTTACACGGTCTGCCCGTGTGATTTTTACACGGGCCGTGTGATTTTTCACGATCCGTGTATTTTGACCCTTATAACGACCGAATTTCAATTTTTGTTCTTCATGAAAGTTTTAGCCCTAGATGTCTACTTTCTAATGGTATAAGAACAAGGTCAATCCGACATATATAATGAGAGTTATGGCGTTTTCTCCAAAGTATGTTCCGTAGGAATTAGGATATGAATATATCAGATTCGGTTGGTCATAACTCCTTCATCCGACCTCCGAATGAGTTGGTTCTTGAGGCGTTAGAATCCTAACATGTTTTTCTACCTCCCCATAAAATTTGATATGATTTGGAGTTAGAATCAAAAAGTTTGGGGTAAGAGAATAAGGGGTCGGTTTGGAGAGCTTGATCGGATTATGAAAAAACTTTGGTTTCTTAAGCATATCTTGAGTTATAGAACTCCGATTTAGTTAGTTCTTACTCCAAAATAATCTTGAGACTAAGAGCTACAAGTGTGATGAGTCAATTGTGAATTTTGAGATTTCAATGTGTGAGCCCACCCTTTGTAGCCTGAGATATAATAAGATTGATAAGGACCCGTTGAGGACTAGTTAGGGTATTTTGGTTTAACCCTACAAGGAAGGCCCCTCATGCTATACGATTTCGGTTAGTTGGGCTTCGGAATCGGGGCCCAAAAAAATTGAAACTCAAGTCCTTCAGAACATTTTTTGCCCTATTTCTCTAGTTTAATCAGAATCAAGAATCACCTTATGTGGATGACTAGAGCAAAAGTTATGGCCAAAATACTTTCAGCTCTTACTAATCCAAGACTGAACACTAAATCCGACTTCAAGTCAGAAATTGAAAGTCTTAGGGGCTAAATTGAAATTCAATGCCTTCAGATAACTTGTAGCCCCATGTCTCTATTTTATTTTTTAATAAGAATTAATTCAATCGGATTTCCACAGATCAAGAATTTCTCAAAAGATTGAACCATGTTCATAAAATTATCCAACTCACTTTGATTAAATCAATCATCCTCAATTTAATCTCAAAAATTCACAATTTTCCATAGAAAGGTATATAAATGTTGTAATAATCCAACGCTTTAAAAATCAAGTCAATCGGATATTGGACGGAAAAGTTATATGCAAAAGATTGAAAGAGGGTCGGATTAGGGAGAAAATAACAAAATAAGAAGAAAATCCAAAACGGCAGCGTTTTTCGCGTAAGGGAACAGCAAAACGGCGTCGTACCCTAGCGCGCGAGCGCCTCGCCCTCGCGAGGGCGCATGCGAGTTCTGAATTTCTTTCTTTTTTCTTTTTTTCCCAAATATACATATATATTTAAATAACTAAATTTTTTAAAATTCACAACTCTTGATTCCGAACTCTAAATTTGACAAATTTGGTATCAATAGAAAACTCCAAGGAAGCTCTACAACATCCATGAAGAACTCTAAAATCAATTCCGTCTCTAAAGGGGTCAAAAATTCACTTGAACTTTCAGTCCAAAATTATGTCACGCTAAACAGTCACATAACTTCTAAAATTTCTATCTTTCAACTCCAAGGTCCAAAAATTTCATACTTTATATCAATGTAAAGATGAAAAAGCAACTTACAACTCTCATGAAGGATAGAAAAATCAATTTGGCCTCTAAGGGAGTCAAAAACTACTTTAAAGTTCCTGTCCACTAATACTCTTCCCAAACAATAACAACAACTTGTAAAAATCATAACTTCCTATTTCATAGCCCAAAATTTCCATACTTTACATCAATGGAAAGATCAAAACATAATCTAAAACTTTCATGAAGAAATTCAAAGCAATTTTAAACTCTAGCTAAGTCAATTCTTCAATCAAAGGTTCTGTTCAAAAATTGTCATCCTATACCACATCCAAACTTTAAAATTTCATATCTTCCAATTCCCACAATAAAAAATAACATATTATACATCATTGTAAAGCTATGCAATTTATATATAACTTTCATGTGGGCCACTTAATCCAATTCAAACCACATCAGTCCAGAAATCGCCTCAAAGCACAGTATAACAATCCTACACTTAAGAGCATTTTCAAAAACAAAGTAAAATACACTTAAATTCGAATGATCATAACTTTCAATCCCGACATTGAAAACTGTCATACTTTATGGCGATAGAAAAATCTCAATAGAAGCTACAAGTTTCATGGAGATCATTTCACCAAAATCTCTCTCGATCAATCAGACCAAAAAGTCAATTTTCTGTTACTATTCATCTCACAAAGTCAAACTTTCATAATTCTCCAAATTCTCACACTTTCACTCTTTATTTCTAGCTTTTCAACTCCATTAAAAGCAATTCATTCACTATCAATTTCATAAATTTCATAACACAAACTAATTTACTCAAAATGTCAAATTCATTAAAACCAAAATCACTTCTTCTTTCATTTCACTCTAAAATACCTACGCACATACATACTCAAAAACACCCATTTAATTTTATTTACTATTTCTAAATTCCACTTAAATATCGGGGTCCAACAGCTACACAGCTCAGTGACTAATATATTTGTAGCCATTGGCAATTGACCTAAAGTCAAGCACGTGTATGTATATATGTATATCTAGCATTCATACTTTATTCAAGCAATTTAAACATTCATCAAATTTAACTCCAAACTTAATACACAACATAACTTCAGCCATTATACACAGTCACTTTATCATGCACCATACATGAACATCTAAAGATGGAATGCACATCAATTGGCTCGAGGGTTTTGTGAACAAAACAGAGAAATCGAAGTTTACTTTGTGAACAAAATGAGTCCATTTTTTGAATCTCGTGGGCCACAAGTGGGCAACCAAGAAAAGGCTTACGTCAACGTGCACGTGAATACGAAAAAGTTCCTCTTTCGCCCAAACAAAGCACATAATCAATGCTCAAAAATCATTTTATCAAAAATGAAATACTTTCAAACATTTCAGGCTCTTTCTTCTTTCCATTCAAATCAAAATGCCATGATAGAATTCAATGGCATAACATTGATCAAAATCACAATTTATTTATATCACATATCATACTTCTTCCACAGTATAACAAAATAAAAAATCATCATGTATTTTCTACAAGTCAATTTCAAATAATTTAACACATATCCACACATGGGCAAAAATTTGCCCAATCACACAATAACTATAAATATATTACCCACTTAATTCGCTTGCAAAAATCCAAATCAAGGTTGTCTTTCTCCTTGTCCTTGGGTAGGATTCTCTTGGTTCCCTAAAACAAACCAAGTTTCATTCAATAGGAATCCAATAGAAACCCCACAATGCAAAATCACTAAATTTGATTCTAGAATGCTTAAACCCAAGCATTTTCTAAACTTCATGGATCAAAATCTTCCAAAAGTCTAAAAGATCCAAAATGGTCTTACCTTGATTCTTCATCAATTGAAGAGATCTTTAGCTCAAAGAGAAGCTCTTCTCTTCCTCTTCCTTTTTCCTTTCTTGAACAACTCTAAAATCTCTCTTGAAGGTTAATACTATTGAAACCCTAGCTTATTTTCTCTTCTTTCTCTCATTCTCTTCTTCTCTTTGTATTTCTCTCTCTTTTTCATGTCATTCTCTCTTTTCTCTTAAATTTTCACTCTTTTCTTTTTCTTATCCTTCCATTGACGTTTTTCTTCTTCATTTATAAACAAGGCAACACTTCTTTTTCTAATTATGCCTTTAATGATTGAGAATTGTCCCATTTGCCCTTCCATTTATGCCTTATGTCTTTTATACTTAAGTGTCTTGTCAAAAATACCCTTGAATATTCTGACATAACTCTTTCTTCTAGAAAAGTGTTCTCCCTTGTCTTAAGTTTCCAATGACACCAAAATCAATCCATTTGGTTCAGAAATCTAAAAGTATTGCCCCAAACATTTTCTGACTGTTCTTATACTGAAACAATACACTATACCCAACTTCCATCCAAATATTGAAAGTCCTAGAGACTTAATTAGATTTCAACTTCTTCATACCATTTGTATTTCCATGTCTCTAGTTTATCTTGAAATCAAAATCATCTTATTCAGAGCTCTACCGATCCATAAATTATCAAAATACTGAAGCATGTTCAGCAAAATATCCAATTCCTATTCTTCCAATCGATACCTTTACTTTGATTCAATCTATATTTTTCAAATCAATACCAAAACCTATGAAAATCTATTGAGCGATAGAAAAATGTGTCAAGAAACTATTGGTTCAAGAACCACTTCATTCAAAGGTCCGATAACAAAATTATGGTTAAAAGAATCAAGCAAGGTTTAGTCCCCAATCATATTGAACTTGTCTCGGTACAAATGACATAACTTTCACTAGATATGTTGGATTAAGATCATATTAGGACGATTTCAAAGATAACTTTGAGATATACAACTTTGAAGAGACCTTGAGGTTAGATTTTATCATCTAAAGGGTCAAAACGGACCAGACAATAGGATTAGACGAAGTCAAAGGAAAAGCAGAGGAATAGAAAAGGACAGACAAATTGGGAAAATTGCTATAACTTTCCCTACACAAATTAGATTAAGATGTTCTTTATATAATTTGAAATAGGAATTCAAGATATACAACTTTCATGAACACCTCAAAGATAGATTCAACTTGTTGAAGGGTCAAAAATATACCAGAATATAGGTACAGAGGAAACCAAATGAAAAAAACAGAAGAATGGAAAAAGATAGATGAATTGGGAAAATTGCTATAACTTTCTCTACGGGGATCTGATTAAGATGTTCTTTAGATGGTTCAAAAGAGGATTTCAAGATATACAACTTTCATGAAGACCTAGAAGACAAAAATAGACCAGAAGATAAGCAAGGCGAAAAAATAGAAGAAACAAAAAGTAGAAGAAGCAAAACACAAAAAAAGACATGTTAGCAAAACACAGAAGAAGACACGTCAGCAAAACACAGAAGAAGACACGTCAGCAAAACATAGAAGAAGACGCGTCAGCAAAACACAGAAGAAGACACATCAGCAAAACATAGAGGAAGCAAAAAATAGAAGAAGCAAAAAGTAAAAGATACATCTTCCCTTATAAGGACCATAACTTTCAGCCTAGAAGTCCAACAATTCTATACTATATATCGTTGGAAAGCTAAAAAGATAATCTACAACTTTCCAGAAGAAAACTTTCTCTAATATAGCCCAGATTAATCCAAAATTGCTCTCGAATTTAGAATACAAATTTTACATTCATCCACCAATGTACTGTACCCATTTCTCAACTTCATGAAATTTTTTTTAGATTCTTAAAGAAAAAATTTAAATTTGATGTCTTCATAAGAAATGTAGTCATATGTTTCTAGTTTAATCAATATCAAGAATCATTTAGTTTGGATAACTAGAGAAAAAGTTGTGGCTAAAAGACTGAAGCATACTCCATGAACATTTTCCAGATTAATCGCCCATTTTGTTTCACAATCTTTTTTTAACACAACTCATACCAAGATCACCTTTTCTACTTCATTTACTTCTCATTCTCAACTCCATTTCAAATCAACATCATCCAAAGAAAGTATAGTCCATGATTAATCATGAACACCAATAATAGAACATACATGTATGTACATATTCTTCATCAATTTACTATACAAACTCAACTTCATTTTTGCTTCCATTCTACTTATAACTTTCACCTTAATTCTTCCCATTTCAAATTCTTTTATCCACTAAAAGCACCAAAGCAAAACATGAATCTATTCACATTTTCCATTCACTACTTTACTCTTTTTTATCATTTCTAATTCAAGAATTTTTATTCATTCGTTCTTTACTCATGACTAATTACCAATATTTCCTCATTTGTTCTTTACTCATGACTAATTACCAATATTTCTCATTCAATAGTTCTAACTTCTAAGAAACATTCGCGTTCCAATAGTAGAGGTCATGTAGATAAGACCTTGATTAGAAAATGTATTAAAAATGATTTCATTATAGTACAGATATATGTAGATGATATTATTTTTGGTGCAACTTCTAACAAGCTGTGTTCCAGTTTTGAAAATCTTATGAAGAGTGAATTTGAAATGAGTATGATGGGTGAATTAAAATTCTTTCTTGGTTTACAAGTTAAGCAAACTGAAGCAAAGATTTTTATTCATCAACAGAAATATATCAAAGAACTGTTAGCCAAGTATAAAATGGAAAAGGTTAAACCTATGTCAACTCCTATGCATCCTTCAAACCTCTTATCAAAGGAAGAAACAAGTAAGAAGGTTGATCAAACTCTTTTCAGAGGAATTATTAGTTCTTTACTTTACCTAACAGCAAGAAGACTTGATATATTGTTTAGAGTTTGTTTGTGTGCAAGTTTTCAAGCAGATCCTAGAGAATCTCATTATATTGTTGTTAAAAGAATATTGAGATACATGTTAGGTTCTACTGATATGTTTTTATTGTATGAGAAAGGTAAAGATTTCAGGTTAATTGGCTACTATGATGCTGATTATGCTAGAGATAAGATTGATAGGAAGAGTACAAGTGGAGGATGTCACTTTCTTAGTTATAATCTAGTTTCTTGGTCAAGCAAAAGGCAAAGTTCAATTGCTCTATCTACTGCAGAGGTTGAATACATGTTAGTTGCAAGCTATTGTTCACAGACGTTATGGATTAAGTATTAGTTAGAAGATTACTCCATACAAGAAGAACAAATCCCAATCTTCTATGACAACACAAGTGCTATCAATCTATCAAAGAATCCAATACAACACTCGAGGGTAAAGAATATTGAAGTTAGACATCATTTTCTATGAGACTATGTATAGAGAGGAATCATTAGTCTACAATTTGTTGAGACAAATCAATAATGGGCGGATATCTTTACTAAACCTCTGTGTGAAGATAGATTCAAAGAAATCAGATGGAACTTGAATATGGTAATGTTGAATGATCATTCATCTGATACGACATGACCCAGTTGATTCACACGGAAAGAAGATAAAAAGTCGTAAGTTTTTAAGTAAACAATAACGGTAAGTTATAAATGGTAACTTTTCAAGAGTAGATGTTAGACAAAAAACTTCTCGAGTTTTTAAAAATATCTTTCACTCTAGAATATTCTTGAAATACTTTGAAATCGAAGTGTTTAGTGTTCTCAATTAAGACGATTCATCACTTTGTTCTGAGCTTCAAGTTCATTCGTTTCATATTCTTATCTTCAAATACTAACATCGTTACCTTGAACAAAATACAATTTTTTTTTAGTTCTTATTATTACAGATCACAAATAGAGCAATCTCTCGTCTATGGAAGACATGTTATTTCATCTCCTTGAAGGAAAATCAGATGGACATTGAACCAGAAATTGATGCAACTGGCTGGAGAAATTTCTTTAAGGTTCGTGAAAAAGTCTATTTGAATGAGATATATGATTTTTGGAAAAATGCAAAGGTAGTAGACGACACCTTAGTATCAATGGTAGATGGATTGTCGATTATCATGACACTAGATTCAATCGAGAAGGTCAGTGAGTGTCCAAGTATTGGAGTAAGACTGTCTCATAATCCAAAGTGGATTACTCAAGGTTGTGTAGATAAAGCATACCTCAATCAACAACTATATGGAAGTAGTGACCCAAGAGACAAGAAGGCATCAACTCTTGCTCTGAAGACTAGGGTTCTACATTCACTACTTCTTCATTGTGTTCTACCAAGATTAGGCTCGAAGCACATTGTGACAACGATGGATGAACAATGTCTGTTTCACCTACTCAATCTTCAACCCATTGATCTTCCATACTTAATTTTGAGGTACATGATGAAGTCACGAAGAGATTCTAACTCTTTACCGTATGGTATGTTGTTGACAAGGATTTTTAAAGATTCTAGAATTCTTCTCGACATAGGTATTAGGATGAAAATGGATGTGAAAAGCATCATTAATGCCACCACTATTAGTAGAATGGGATTAAAGAGTGAATGTGAGGTTGATACAGCTTTTACACCAAAAGTAAGATATGAGAGGGAGCATATAGTAAGACGGAGTAGGAGTGAACGTATTACACCTAAAAAAAAGAGCAAAACCTCAACCGATAGAAAGAACATCAACAAAAGAGAAGATTGAGAAATCGTCAAATGTATCAATCAAAACTCAGATGATTCCACAGGAAGAGGAGTGCTGGGTTAAACAATTAGCACAACAAGTGTCTTTGAAGAGAAAGGCAGAGCCACTTCATTCAGAAAGATCTAAATAGTCAAGAAGGTCATCGAGGCTATTGACTTTACGTCAACAAGAACAGAAGAAACATAAAGTTCTTACCCTTGGTGAAGATTCTGAAAAACCAGAGAAAACACATTAAGCTACTAGATCAATTGTCTCAATTTTGCAAAGTCAATAAACAAAATCATCTAAAGAGATAGAGATAAAGAGAAAGTTAGTATTTGAGAAGAAGAAACCCCAACAACAACTTTCTTCTAAACTGGCAGAAGAATAAAAGAAGCAGAAGCCCAATCTTAAGATGGTTTCTTCATCTAAAGTTCAAAAGAAGGAAAAAATAGTGGCATATTAATTGGAACCTTGTAATCCTGCTTAACCAATCTATAAAAAAGATTTGAGAATGAAGATTATAGAAGAACCAGTACCTATTCAAAGTAGAAGTTCAATTATTATCAGAGAACCTTCAAAAAAGTTAGTCAAGGTACTAGTTGAACCTATACCGATTAATGATCAGACGATACATCTTCTAAGCTATGAAGAACGAAGATTATATGGTATTCTACGAGATGAGAAGGAAGAACCATATCCATTGAAGATTTCAAAGGATCGATATACAATCTATCCAATCACAAGCAGAGCCTTGATAAAAATTGTGCCAGACATACAACCAAGATGCTCAAACCTTATGAGAAACGAAGAAAAAGGGAAAAAGAAGATGTTTCCTGAGGGAAATATAGATGATCTTTCACAAGAGAAGATTCAAGTAGCAGTGAAGAACATAGATAATGCATGCAATGCAGCTCAGCCTGGAGGTATCTATATTTCACACCATATTTCGAAAGCATTAGGAAGTAAATTTGGAGTTTCAATCACAGATGAAAACTTCATAGTAGTTGGGAAACTGCAAGAAGGATAGTACAAAAGTATCATGGTTGAAGGTATCAATTTCAATTTAGAAACCTTTGTGCATTTGGTCTTGCATTTTAGACCTTTAGGTTTCATACCTTCAGTCAAGGATGTGTTACATCTACTTGGGCAACCAATTCTGAAACTACCTAGACCTGATGATCTTGGTCTTCCAGAAGGAAATCAAACCTTTAGACCTCTCACAATCAAAATCATAGATTTAGACATTTTACCTTCAGAACCATCTGTTGCTAAAAGCCTCCATTCACCTAGTGAAATATAGCAAGATTCTACTGTTAATTCGAAGTTCTTAAAGGATTTCATGAATTGGAAGGAAGTCAGTCACAAATAGAAGGACATCTAGGAAGCTTTAGCAAAAGAAATTGAGGAAATTTATACTAAAGTTGATGACCTGAGTGACTCAGTGGGTGATCTTCATGAGGAAGTAGCATATCTACAGGTTACTATTGCAGAAGACCTCAAGAAGATCCACACTGACATGTAACATATGTTTTCTGAAATTATGAAGCGTCTTCATTGATTTTTTTTATTAATAAAAAATAGGGGGAGAAGAGAAGAAAATAGAAAGAAGAGAAGATAGAAATCTTTTGTATATCATATATTTTTCTTGTCTCGTTATTCATCTGAATATTATTCATCTATACATCTGAATATCATTTTATCTTTCTAAAATTATGATTATTTGTTATCATAAAAAAGGGGGAGATTGTTAAGTCAGGTAGACTTCACTTCTATTAATTTTGGTGACAATCAAATAATAATAATCTTAGAAATATATGAACTGTTTTGATAAGTTTGTTAAGTGTGCAGAAAAATTTAAGTAACACTTAGTCATCCCATATGATATGTCAGTAACAGATGATACACGTCATTACAGACGAAGTGAAACAATAGACGAAATGCAAATAATAGAAGAATCATAAACAACAGACAAAACGTAAATAGCATACGAAGTGCAAATAACAGGTGAAGCAAAACAACAAACGACACGCAAATAACAGATGAAGATAAAATAACAGACAAAGCAAAATAACAGACGAATAGCAAATAAAAGGCAAAGAGAAAACAACAGACGAGGCACAAATAATAGACGAAGCGTAAACAACAGATGAAACGCAAAACAATAGATGAAGAGAAAACAACAGATGAAGCAGAAACAACAAACGAAGAGACAATATTAGATGATACAAAACGGAAGATACTTTAGAATGTCAGACAGTTGGTTAGTTGGAGTTAGTTACAGAACTCAAATAAATAACGGTCTCTTGAAGATTCAAGAAGTAGTTTTCAAAAAGACAGTGGAGACTTAGGCTACAAATACTAGTCTTAGTTAAATACCAAAATAATTTTTTGCTTACAAGAGAGAAAACTGTGATTGTACAATATTTAGAAAAAATTCTGTATTCAAAGTGAGAAATAAGAGAGCAAATCCTACTGTAACGTAAAGGTCAAGATATCTTTCTTAGAGAGAGAATGAAAAGGTTGTAGCCTAGAGAGGCTAAGATAGTAGAAAGAATACTTTGTCAAAGAGACTTGAAGAGGCTTTGGAAGGGAAGAAAGAATACTTGTAAAAGTATAGTAAAATCTTAGACAAACCTAAGGACTGGACGTAGCCCAAGATTTGGGATGAACCAGTATAAAATCGTGACGTCTATTCTCTAACTCTAATACTTTAATTTTCTTATCATTAGACGAGTAGATAAAGTTACTTGCGATTTCAATACTTATCAATTTTCAGTAAAGTATTTTTGGTATTCATCTGATAGTTGTAAAGATATTCAAGAAATCTCAAAAGATTAATAATTTCAAAAAGATTACACAATTCAGCCCCCCTTCTTGTGTATTTTGTATACTTTATGTGATTCCTATATTAACAAGTGATTTACTTCGTTTGTGACATTATATATCATAAAACCCTATAAAAATAAGTGAAGCCCACGTGACTCCTTGGGCTAAGCATGATCATGGGTTAATATGATAGAAACTTTCTCCATAGATTTTCCATGATCGTGAGAAAAATACCCTCCCACAATTGTGGGTTAATGTGATAGAAACTTTCTCCATAGATTTCCTATGATTGTGAGAAAAATGCCCCTTCCCAAGGTCGTGGGTTCTTGTTCTTCAATAGCTCCACTTCTCTTGGTCCCTAGGTCAATCACAAAGGTGTCCACCCTTCATTCCTACATCAAAATGATCAATTCTTAGCCTAACCCAACATCAAACAAAAAAGAACAACAATGAGAATCAAACTGAAAAGAAAACACGCAAAACAAGTCCTAAAACATAATAATACTAACTTATTATGCAAAAAATGCATGCAAAATACTTAGAAAAACACACACTAATGCACAACTATCAACTTCCCCACACTTAAATCTTTGCTTGTCCTCAAGCAACATCAAACACAACCAATCAATTCCATCACTTCATTTTCACAAAGATCAAAGCAAGCAATCCCTCAATGTTTGGCAACTCAAATGTCAAACTATTACACATACCATGACTACTTTTCATTAGTGTACATAAACAAACTCAATTTATGGCATCATCATTCATAGATAAGTGTAAATGCACAAAGAATCTTCCTCATAGTTTCACTCATTTCTCTCAAGTGTTTGATGGTTAGTTTTTCACTCAAGCTCCCAATAGGAAACTACACTACCATAAGCTTCCTAAAACACCAATTCTTCTCTACAATAATTACATGCAAAAATAGATCAAACGGACATGTTTCGGGTTGTAATGTGGTCAGGGCTAACGTGGGGTCAAAAAGGGTAAAGTATTTAACACAAGCATTCAAAAAGTAATAAGTGAACAAAGGGAAAACAAAACTTATTTTTGAGATACAAATGAAAATAAACTACTACTCGACACTTATTGATGCTACCAAAACGTTATTCCTTTTTTTTCTTTTTTTCTCTTTTCTTTTTTTTCAATAATTGAAGGAACAATAAAAAAAATAGAAAATAAATAGAATATGATCCAAGAGTAGAAGTATCACTCAACTCATCTTGGAAAAAAATTGTAGCAAAAATCCCAAACTAATGCATCACTTAATACTCTACTAAGCTTATGAATGAGTAGGCTAATGGGGTTTTGGGTTTTTAAATATGGGGTGTCTTCATCAAACAAAAGGGTTAAGGCTCAACATGGGTAGCAAGGGATAATAAAAAGGCATGTCATTTAAGCCAAGGGTTATCACAAAAAAAGCCTTAATAATCTCTATTAAGCATGCATCAAGTAGATTCAAACTAATTCAAAGCAAGTTCCTAAGGTAGTAACCTAAGGAAGCATCACACAATCAAAGAAATAAAATGACTATAGATGGAGTCATATAGGTTCAATCCTCACATTAGCTTAAATGAATATTCATTATATATCTCTACATTACCTCATTGCTCAAGTGTCAAAATTTGAGTAAGCTTATGCAACCAACTACTTTTCATTACTCAAGATGATTCACTCTCTACTCAAATAGTCTAATCCGAGTTCAAGCATGCATTCAATCTCATTCCAACTACCATGACATAATCTCATGGCAAAACACATGAAAATGATTCAAGTGTGGTTCCATTGCTTAAAACAAAACAACATAAAACAACAACCAAATATGCCTAAAACATGCATCCTAATTAACAAAATGCAAATAGCAAATAAAAAAAACTAAAACAATGCAATTGACAAAGCAAATGTCACCTCCCCACACTTGAACAACACATTGTCCTCAATGTGACAAGGTAATCAAAAAAGAAAATCAAAACATCAAACATAGCATCAACCAAGCAAACAAATAACACAAGTAACAAAGTAAATAAAAAAATATAAAAAGTGAAGGGTAAGAAGGCTCATAGAGATTGCGGTGGTGAGGGCGTAGGCGAGGGGACTTCAATGTTATTCGTCTAGATGAACTTGATGAGTTTCTTCTTAATATACTGCTTCTCCTTGTGTACTTGTTGCATTTGGTTGCCAAGCTCATTGATTTGTATCATCATTTTTTGATTATTGGCGGTCATTTGGTTAAGAATTTGCTGAAAGTTTTCACATCTGTTGCTATTGTTGGTTCCTCTTCGACTGCTTCTTCTTAGGGCGCTAGGGGTGCCTCAGAAGTGGATGGTTGAGATGGGGCTACATTCTTGCCCTTCCTATTCTTAATAACAGTACGCGTTTGAAGATTTCGGAGCTCCATAAAATGAAGCTCGAAAATATCAGAGCGTCTTAAATACAATACATCAAATACATCAGGGTTAGCTGTAACATCCCTTAAATTTGGTACATGTGAGGTCAAAGAGAGATTAAGAAAATACATTTCATGCTTATGCATAATGTTAGCATATACGCACATGAATTTGAAATTTTTTACAGACATTAAAATGGATGTACATGCATTCATTGACATTTCTGGGTATAATTGTTTGTCAATGTGATTTTATTATAAATTGAGGTTTGATTGTATTGAAAATTTGATTTGGAGATTATAATTATTGATTTAGAATTTTCAGAAATTTTTGAAATTTTTTTGGAGATTATAATTATTGATTTAGAATTTTTGGAATTTTTGGAAAAATTTCTAAAAATTTTGGGTATTTTAGCTAGGAAAAAATTGCTAAGTGGCAAAACAATTGTTAAATGGTAGTAGAAATTACTGTCCAATAGAAATCGAAATTTTGATAAATGGCTTTAGGATTTATTGACAAGTGCCATTGAAAATTAGGGAACAATTGGATTAGAAATTGAAATTAATGAGACTAGTTAAATGAAAGAATCAATCAAATGCTTTAGAAATTGGACATGTGGCAAGTGACAAATATAACTTGCCAAACAATGCCTTAGGCCCACTACTCTTTTAATTAGAAAGACAACCCCCTTCTTTGTTGTCTTTTACGATGCTTCTCTCTATAAGGGGGAAATTGGTGCTTTGCTTTGGTTCTCTCCATTTTCGTAGCTTGTCTTCTCCCTCTCTTCTTTATGAGTTTTAACGCTTCAAATCTCCATTCATGGTAAACCCAACCGTCTCATCTTTCATGCTACTCTTTCACCTTGCTCTCTCCTTCATTCTCACTAAAATACCTAACCTATTCCTCTATGAAAGTTGATGATCGTGGAGATGAAAGAGTTAGGGTTTAATGATGATTTTAAAGATTTGGAAGCTAAATCAAGTAAGTCATGCTTTAATTTTATGGGTTTAGTTAAATGAAGCAATTGTGATGATAGTTAGAGGTTAATTTCATGAAATGGTGCTTTAGGTATGTGGGTGTTGTGAATGGTAAAGAGTGTGTAAATTTCATGCTTTTATTGATGAGTAATGGTTTATAGAAATGTTTTGGAGGTTGAATGATCATGACAAGTAGTTTTGTATATGTTAGAATGTTGATGAAGAAATGAACATATATATGTATATATATTGATGTTTTGTTTCTTATAAATGCTAAATAATGGGTTAGGATTAGTTTATGGATGATTGATGTTGTATATGATGAGTAAGAAACTATGAGTTATGCTACACATGATTTAAAGATGAATTGGTTGTGAAAGGGATATTGTAATGAGAATTGGAAGTTGATGAGTATAGAAATGCATTTATAACCTGTTTGTGTTAATGGGTGAGTGTAGAAATGAGTTGAAATGGAATTGAGAATAAGGAGTAGATGGAGTAGAAAAGGTGATCTTAGTATGAGTTGTGTTAGGGTAAGATTTGGAAACAAAATTTGGTAGTTGAGCTGGAAAACTGTAGCAACAATATGATCTCTGAGTATGCTATAGTGTTTTAGCCATAACTTTTTTTCTAGTTATCCAATTGAGATGATTTTTAATTTGAATTAAACTAGAGACATATAGATACATTCGTTATGAAGAAGTCGAATCAAATTAAGCTTAGAAGAGTCTTAAAATCTGACCTGAAGTTGAAAAACTGGGTATGTATTTGTGGGAGTTCACTAGAGTTTGCTGCAGCAAACTTGAAGGTTAGCTAGGATATCCTCTGGGTAAATTTCACTGCGGCCAACTTTAGGTTTTACTGCAGCAAATTTGTGAAAATTTTGTGAGAATTCCTCTCTAGAGGAATTCGCCGTGGTGAACTTCTTTGGCTTCACCATGGCGAACTTTTCTCTACATTGAATATGTATCGTATTTTGGGCATATCTTCTTCTGTAGTTATCAAAATGGACTGATTCTTGATTTAAGTAAACTAAAGACATAAGACTACAAATGATTTGAAGAAATCAAATTATGAATCAGACTATAAGAATTTCAATTTCTGGGTGGAAGTTGAGTATATAAAAGCAGTCCAAAAATATTTGGAGTATAACTTTCACACTACTAAACCAAATTGAATGATTTTGGTGTCATTAGAAACTTATGAGATAGAACGACAATTTTTAAAAGAATGTCTTCCCAAATTACTTCATTTTAATTGTCTAAATGATCAAGAACGATATACCCCAAAGTCAATGTTTGGAGAAAAATCTGAAATGATTCATTGGGTTATGAAATTAGATTCTAATGATTTTATTGAGGAATAAACCATAAGTATAAATGGTACTTATACAAGTTTGGGAATACGAATGTTTACGTGATGTGAATGATAGAGCGATACCCAAGATTGCTATAAACATGCATTGTACATATTCCATATACACACGTGTGCATAAATGAATGCTTATAATTGTACAAATATTAATATGTGTGTACATTGTGTGTAATGCATAGTTTTGATGTGCAGGATAAACGTCTGCATTCAAACGTTTCTAGATCAATGAAGCTAGTACTAATCTGGAGCGTACTGTGAGTAACCTAGACGATTTCTGTCAATTAATTGTTTGCTTTTAAAAAAAGTTTTAAATGATGATATGAATGCGAATTGATTTTGTGTTGATGCCGGATAATGAAGGTTTGAGATTTGATGTATGCATGTGATAATGAAGTGCTACTTGTAGGTGAATTTGATGAAATACATAATACATAATTTGATTGTTAATTATCGGACCTAGTTCCGGAAGAAAATTGTGATTTTGCATATGAATGCAAAAGTGATACTCAACATTATGTTGAATGCTGGACCATGGTTTGAAGATGAATGTGAATCCAAAAGCATGTGATAGATTGAAAGTACGTGAATGTGATGCATTCCATTACATGAATGCATGAAACATAAAGTCAGTTGTGATCGGAGTCGCCACCGAAAAAGAGCTTAAAGTTAAAAATATGAAAAAAAGCCTAGAGCTCAGAAAGTATATAAGAGCCAAAGGCTCACTCTATAAAATGAGTCCTGTATCCTCAACGGATAAGGGACAATTATAAATAAGCCCGGTATTCATAATGGATATGGGACAGTTAGGCACTCGGTCACAATAACATAATCATTAGAAAAGAGTCACATAAGCATTTCATACATGTTGGACCAATGGTGGTTGACAAATTAAATCCCACTTATGTTTTGATAATAATAAAATGTATATAATTGGTTAAGAAATTATTTCAGGTGATTTAGATTCAAATACATCAAGACTACATCAATCTTGAATGGGCAAGACATAAATCATGGTGAAATCAGAAAGGAAATAATCTTCATCAATCTTGAATGGGCAAGACATAAATCATGGTGAAATTAAGAAGGAAATAATCTTCATCATGCTAGAGACATTAAACATGAAGATTATAGAAGATTTGATTGAATATAACCATTGAAGTCAACATAAGTCGACTAGTAAATCATAAGTCGACTAATATATCAAGATCTGTCAGGTTGAGAACAACACAAGTCGACTAATAGACTATAAGTCGATTTATCGAAGGTTACAAGTTGACTTACACTGCATAAGTCGACTTATCGAAAGTTACAAGTCGACTTACACTGCATAAGTTGACTTATAGAAGAGTGGAGATAAAGTTTTATGAAAATCGTTGTTACAAGTCGACTTACACACCACGATAAGTCAACTTACGAGTACAGCAAACTGATTCTAACGAAGTCAATCATTCAGAAATGGAAAGGAAATAATTTAGCAAGGTATATGATCAATCAACAACAGCTAGTGGACATCCCCAATGTCTATAATCATCCTTTAGCCTGCAAATAAATAGAGAAACATCAAGGGAAATGGTAGGAACGCAAAAATCAAAATATACTACTATAGTTCCAAGAATTTGTTCTCATACTACTCTTAGCTTGGTCTTAATTCCATTCATCTGTACTGAGAGTTAGCATTTCTATTTTCTATCATTATGATTATTATGAGTTGAGTGATTAAAGGAGATCACTTGTGAGGTAGGATTTGTGTCGAAAGACAAATCAAGTGTAAAGGTAGCTTGAGCTGAAAATCAAGTGGTGTTGGTAGGATTTGTGCCAGAAGACAAATCAAGTGTAAAGGTAGCTTGAGCCGGAAATCAAGAGGTGTTGTAAGAGTTCACACTAAACTAAAAATTGTGCAGTAAAGTGGTTTGCCAAATCCTAAGTGGGAGCTTAGGTAAAGGACGTAGGTCTTAGCACTGAACCTCTATAAAAATAGTGTTTGCTCTTCTTCCCTACTCTATATATTTAACTTTGTTTAAATTGTTTTTGTGTGAATTAATTTCTGATTTTATTGTAGAATTTTACAAAAAGCTTTAAAGATCTATTCAACCCCCTTCTAGATCATTTACAATTGGTATCAGAGCAGAATTATCCAGGGATGACACACAATAACTTAGCGGAAGAAGGTAACACTAATAATCGCCCTCTTTTGTTTAATGGTACTAACTTCTCTTCTTGGAAAAATCCTATGAAGTATCATATTATAAGAGAAGGAGTAGAATATTGGAAGATTATCATCTTCGGTCCACATGTTCCATTAAAAGAAAATGGCGAGGTGAAAACGGAGCTAGAATATGATGACAATGATTGGAAGCAAGCCTACATCAACGCTAAAGCTATGAAATTGATATATTGTGATCTCACGATTGAGGAGAGAAATCGAGTGAACTCGTGTACTAGTGCTAAGAAATGTGGGAGAGACTACACATCACTCATGAAGGAACCAATCAAGTTCGAGAGACAAAAATCAACATGCTTCTCCATAACTATGAAATGTTTGTCATGAAGGAAGGTGAGTCTATTTCCACTATGATTGATCATTTTGCAAAAATCATAAATGGATTAGGAAACCTTGGAAAGCATTTCATAGATAGCGAAAAGGTGAAAAAGATTCTTCGCTCACTACCGAAAGAATGAGACTCTCAAGTCACCGCTATTATGGAGTCTAAGGATCTCAATCATTTGGAATTCAATGCCTTGGTGGGATCACTCATAAACTATGAGATCATTCTCAAATCAAGAGGAGGAAGAGATGAAGAGGAAGAAGATGAAGAACTAGCAATGTATGCTAGAAACTTGAGAAAGTTCAAAGGACTACTCAAAAATAGGAGGAAAGAATTAAGTGGTGGAAGAAATGAAGAAAGAAAGAAGTAAACCATGGAAAGAAGATCTAAGGGCTATGAAGAAAAGAAGAGCAATGAAGAATGTTGGAAATGTGGAAAAAGAGGACATCCTGCTAGAGAATGCAAAAGCTCATCTTCCACTTCAAATTTCCAGAAAAATGACAAGTATGACAAAGGGAAAAAGAAAGCTAGCCTAGTAGCCACTTGGAGTGATGATGAGGAAGCATACCAAAGCAATGATAAAAACAACTTAGCGCTTATGGCAAATAGCTCCTCAACAAGTGATGATGAAAATGAGGTAACATTCATTGATCAAGATCTTAGAGATTCTTTTAATGATTTACAAATTGATTTTGAAGAAGCTATTGAAATCAACAAGAGGTTGAGAAAGAAATTAAGAGATCTAGTTGCTGAAAATAATGTTTTGCATGAGACTATTGATGATTTAGATTGCTCTAAGGAAGACCACTCTACATGTCTTGCTGAAAAAGAAAATCTTATTTGTGAGCTTGATAAACTTATAAAGGAGTTTTCTTATGTGGTTGGAAAATTTGCTGGTGGAAATGAAAAGTTTGAAAAGATGTTGTCCTTACAAAGATATTCTATTTCTAAACATGGTTTAGGATATGATCCTTTTGATAGAGATTGTTCCTTGATTTCTAAATTCACTAAGGATGGAAAAGTTGTTAAATGTGCTAAATGCTTGAAATATGATCATATAGAAATTGCTTGTAAGAGTATTAGGAGATGTATTAATATTAAGAAAATTTGGGTGGTAAAAGGTACAACACCTCCTAATATGGTTTATATGACTAACCAAAATGGACCCAAAATAGCTTGGGTACCAATGAGAAGAAAGAATGTTTCAGTTGTAGGTACAAGCAAGGAATGAAAATCCACCAAGCACATGGTACATTGATAGTGGATGTGTTGGACCCCGATTTTTGAGTAAAAATAAGAAATATTCAAAAGTGGATGAATTGATTGAAATTAAGTTAAAAATCAAGAAATAAAGAGAGAAAGTGTGACAAGATGAAGAATTGTGAAAAGTTTGACTTTTTGGCCTTTGAGAGTTGACTTTTGATTTAGGCAAAATTTGATAAAATGATCTACATGAAACTTGTAGATTATGTTAAGAGCTTTCTGTAGCCATAAAGTTTGCAATTTTTCGACATTGGGAGTGAAAGTTATGATCAGTCAAAGTTTAGGTGTGATAGGGTTGACTTTTATTATGACTAAAACTTTGACTGGAAAATTACCTAGTTAGAGGTTGATTTAGCCTTTAAGTTCTTCATGAAAGTTGAAGAGTTTGATTTTATCTTTATTCTGACATAAAGTATAGAATTTTTCAATTAAGGAATAATAAGTTATGATTTTTACAAGTTTCTGTTATGGTTTTAGCATGAATATTAGAGGACATAATCTTTGACCGGAAAATGGACTCCCTTAGGAGTCAAATTGATTTTTATGTCCTTCATGGAAGTTGAAGGTGACTTTCTTATCTTCGCATCGATATAAAATGTGACATGATTGGCTTTTGGAGTTGAAAGATATGAATTTTCAAAGTTGAGTTATGGTTTAGGAAATATTAATTTGGACAAAATCTTTGACTAGAAAATTTATTATTTTAGAGATGGAATTGGTTGTGGAGTTCTTATGGAAGTTGTAGAGCTTCCTTTAAGCTTTCCATAGAGACCAAGTTTGTTAAATTTGGAGTTAGGAATCAAAAGATATGAATTTTGGAAGTTAAAAAAAAAAGGACAAGCGCAGGTCCACTGTAATATCGCGGTCGTGCACGCGCACGATCTTGACTATGGGGTCCCACCGGAATGTCGCGATCGTGCATGCGCACTATCGCGACTCCGCTGGTCCATGCGGATATCGCGGTCGTGCACGCGCACGATCGCGACTTTCTCTATTTGTTTAAGAAAGGTGATTTTATGAACATACTCCATTCTTTTGCTTATAACTTTTCCGTCCAACATCCGATTGAGTTGATTCTTGAAGCGTTGGATTCCTAAGACAGTGAATTTCATTTTTATGGAAAATTTGTGAATTTTTGAGATTAAATTAAGGTTGATTAAATTAATCAAAGTGAGTCGGGAAATTTTCTGAATATGGTTCAGTATTTTGCGAAATTCGGGATCTGTGGTGATCCGATTGAAGTGATTCTTGAGCAAAAATAAAATTAAGACATGGGGCTACGATTCATATGAAGAAAGTAACGTTCAATTTTGCCCCTAAGATTTTTAATTTATGAATGGAAGTTCGGATTATTGTGCAGTTTTTGGGTTAGGAACATCTGAAAGTATTTTGAGCATAACTTTTGATCTAGGAATCGAAATGAGGTGATTCTTGTTTTAAATTAAACTAGAGAAATAAGGCTACAATTTTTATGAAGACATCAAATATCAATTTTGGGATTAAGAATGTTAATTTCTGGATGGAAAGAATCGTACATGAAAAATGTGTTAGAATATGAACAACTCGAAATGTTTTGTGCATAACTTTTGGCATAGTGCTATGAATTAGATGATTCTTATGGCATTATGAAATTAAGACATAGAGGGATATTTTTTTAGAAGGAAGTTTTGACAAATTCCTTCAAATTGATAGTGCGAATCAAACCCGCAAGTAAGCATGAAGTTAGGGGCATTTTGGAAAGTCCACTTAAAGAGAGGGGCAAAAGGGTCATTTGACCCTTATTTAATGATTTGGCACTATAAAGAAAGATGATTGTCATTTTTGAGAGGAATAAGCACGATAATTCTAGAAGAAAAGAAAGAAAATAAGAAGAGGAAGAAGAGAGAAGGTTCGTCCATGGAGGAAGAAGAGAGAGAAAACAATATTTCGAAATTTTTGGGTCTTTAAGCTTGGTTTTTGAGTTAATTCAAAGGGAAAAATAGGAAAGAGGATGAAAGCTTTCCATGGGGCTTGGAAAATTCGAAGATTGAAGAAGAAAAGAGGTAAGAGAAAATGTTTAAGTTTTGAATTTTTTTGAAATTTTGGTTTGGAAATATGGAAAAGAACTTGGGTTTGTGATTTATGAAGCTAATTGTGATGTATATGCCTTAGGTTATGTTTAATTTTGGATGGAAAATTAATTAAGGTTTAGGCTTAAATGTGTGTTTGAGGATTTTGTGAATTATTGGTTTAGAATTATAGATAATAGTGTGGGTTTGTGGAATATGATATCAATTTTGAAGATTATGGGATTTATGATATCGAATTTATGTAAATTGGTTTAGGCCAATTTTGAGATTTGAGGATTTTTGAAATTGGTGATTTAAATATCTTGGAATTAGTATGAATTAATGAATTATGACATCAATTTTAAGGATTAAGTTATTTATGAGGTTGAATTTTAATGAAATTGGTTTAGGGAAAATTTAATTGGAAGAAGGAAAGAAGAATTAATCAAATTGGAGCTAGGAGCGAGTTTCTGGCATCGATTCTCGGTGGGTAGTATATTTATTTTTTGAATTTTAAGCTAAACATGTGAAATTGAAAATTTAATAAGCAGATTTTTGATAAACATATAAATGTTTGAAAAATTATGATTTCGAAGGATTAAATTCCTTATTGTGGAAATGATTTTTAGAAAATGCAAGGTTTATAAAATTCAGGGTTTTCGAATTATTTGAATAATTTGAGAAACGTACTTTGTAAATTTTGAATAAGTTTGAATTATGACTCAAGGAATTATTGCATTCATTGTTATGAATTTTGATTGATTGCGATGTGTGATTAAATTGATGATTTGAATTACATTAAATTTGTTATATGATTTTCCTGTGTTATGAGAATGTGTCAAGTATTGACACTATTTGATGTTATGATATAAAAAGTTTGAAAGTAAGATTTCGAAAAGTGCCTTCGGGCAATCCGAAAGTTTCAATTTTAAATTATGTGTTAAGTGAGTTTGGTTAGGTCCCTTTCGTGAGTCAGTGCACTATCTCTATTTGTTTATAGCCTTCTCCCGGCTGCCCGCAAGTGGCTTAGGAGTTTCGATTTTGGACTCCCCTCCGTTCACGGCCGCACAGAACCGCTATGCAGAAATGTGCAGTATGTTCTGTTAAGACCGACCCAAATCGTTTGATGTGTTTGATTTATGATTTTATGTGTTTTGTGATTTGGTGTGATGCATTCATGCTTTTAAGTTTGATCTTGAAATAAGAAAGAATTGAGAATTTTGAGAAATGAGAAGATAAGATTTGCAAATGTAAGATTTTGGAAATGTTTTATGAATGATTTGAAAAGTGAAAGATTTGAAAGATAAGCTTTGAAAGGTTTCTATCGTGAAATCTTTAAAAATGACAAACTTCTTGAAAATAAGTTTTTCCGCTTATTGTTCAATTTATATGTTGGGACTCGATCCGAAAACTGGATCCCAACCGGAAAACGAATAACGGAGGACGAAAATGAAGTGGCGAAAGGCGAATTCGAAAGAAATCGAATTCGAACGACCAGAACGAAAGCGGAAGCAAAACGAATGCAAATCGATTACAGAATCAAAATAAGCAAATCAGAACGGTTACAATCAAAATGCGGAAACAAAATGCGAAAGCGCATAGCAAAAACGAAGCGGAATCGAATCGCAACATACGAAAACAGAATAAAACGAAAATACAAAACAAATACGGATCAAATACGAATCAAAAACGGATACGAAGAAATAGATCGAACCAAAGCAAACAAATCCGACATCCGGAAACAAATAACAGAGAAACACAATCGCGTTGGAAACCTAGACGAAATCCTATCCTAAATCCGGTATAAATTTTTTTTCTTTCTTTACTCATTTCTTACATCCGTAGTCAATCTCATTCAAAACACACAACCAAATTCCACTATTGGAAAAAATCATTCTCACGAAATTCTCTAAATCTGATCATATTCTTATATATTCATAAAAAAATCTCAAATTCCATTTTTATCCAAATTTTATCGAAAATTTGGCAACATAATGGCTGCTTTTTTTCTAACCCAAACCTGCAAAGTATCGAAAAACACACTTCTAAATTCCCAACCAATCACATAATCAATCAAAATCCATCGGACCCTCCGTCCAGGATCTCAACAGATAAACACACTCCTATTTCTAAACCACTTCAAATCATTAATCATGTCCAATTCCAATACACATTTTCAATCTTATATCCATACATAAATTCTTAAATCAATATCATTATCATACACAATGTCACACAATTTCATATACAAATTCCAAAATCATACACAAAACTCAACCTTATACGCAAGTACACTTTTCCAAACTTATCTTAAACCATATACACATCCATACTAAAATCCAAATTACTCAAAATCTAATTTATACAAATGTCGAAACTGACGTCTTCACATTCTTTCATCCGATCTCCTGCTCGAAACCTGGAGATGGGGATGAAATGGGGGTGAGCTCGGAAGCTCGTGGATAACACATTTATAAATTGACAAATAAGCAAAAGTCAATTTTTCATAATCTTTTTGCCAAAAGGGCTAATTTTCAAACTTTGTAACTTTTCAAACGGTTTCCTCAAACCTTTCAATTTTTCAAATCTTTCATAACACAATTCACTTTTTCCTTTCTCGATTTTTAACATGAATGCAACACATAAAAACAAATCAAAACACATAACATGTCAGAATGGTCTGGTTCGGTCCGAAACAGAATGTACTGCACATTCCCGCATAGCGGTCCTGTGCAGCCGTGAACAGAATGTACTACACTTTTCTGCATAGCGGTCCAGTGTAGCCGTGAAGGGAGTCCGAAATCGGAGCTCCGTACCACTACTAAGCGGCAGGCAAGAAGGCTATAACGAATAGAGGCGAAGGTAATCGACTCACCGAGGACTGACCAAACCCACTTAATCACATAATTCAAAACTGAAACTTTCGAATTGCCCGAAGGCACAAATCGAAAACTTGATTTTCATATACATTTACAGTTCTACATAATTGATACAATTCAACCAAATTCAACAAATTGCATAATTCATCAATGCATTCATAACATATGATTTTTCAGAAATTTCTATTGATTTATCAAATCATTTCAAACAATGAATTTAAGCTTGTAATAATTTTTTCAAAAATCATTTAGAAACGAATAAAGTACGAAAATCTTTTCTTTCACTTTCTTAAATTTTCGAAAAGTCATATATACTTACAAATCAAAATATAAATATGCTACCCACCTCGAAATGACGCTAGGAATTTGTCCCGATCATCAATTTGACCAACGCTTCCTTTATTCTTCCAATTTAAAATTGACCTAAGCCATAAAATCTAAATTTCACATCATAAATTGCATAATTCCCAAAATTAACTATCAGAAATTCATAAACATCATATTTCCAAGTCTTCTAAAACCAGAATTTCTAAAATTCCCAATTTCAAAATTTGACCTAAACCAATACATTCAAATTCAATCTCATAAATAACTTAATTTTCAAAATTAATGTCACAATTCATCAATTCACATTAATTCCAAAATATCTACATCCTCAATTTCAAAAATCCCCAAATCTTAAAATTGGCCTAAACCAATTTATCCAAATTCAATACCATAAAATACAATTTTTTCAAAATTAACTTCACATATCATCAATCCATAGTATTTTTCATGATTCTACACTAACAATTTCCAAAAATCCCAAATTATAAAATTTGGGCATAATCCCAATTAAATTTTCATCCAAAATTAAATCTTCAACATGTATTCTCTAAAATTGATCATGGAATTAGTAAACCCACATCATTTCTAATGATTCTAAACCAAAAACTTATCAAAAACTCAAAATCCAAATTTTTTTTCCTTACCTATTTCTCCTTCAACCTTCGGATTTATGGAGCTTTAGAGGAAGTTTCCACTTTCTTCATCCTTCTTCCTTTACATCTACACAAAAACAAGCTTGAAGTCTAAAAAAAATCACAAATCCATAAGCTTCCTCTTTCTCTCATGGCCGAAATACTTCCTTCTCCTCTCCTTTTTGTTTTTCTTATTCTTTCTTTCTTATTTGCTCAAGTCTTCGGCTCTCATCTCTAAAAATCAACAGCCCACTTGATTCTTAACTTAAACCTATAATAAAACTACACGTTTCTTACTCTTCTTCTTATTTCCTTTGAAATTTCGTGTGGCTCTCCTTCCTCCATGTGGCCATACTTCCTTTCCTCTTATTTTTAATCATTTCATTCTCAAACCTTCTAGCTTTCTCCATTTCAAAGACACTCATCTGACTTCCAAGATGCCAAGTCATTAAAAAGGAGGGGTAAATGACCCTTTTACCCTTACTCTTTAGCTCATTTCCAAGTTTGCCCTTGCACTTTCTTTAAAAATCTGATACCTTGCGTCCAGAATTTGAGCAACTAAACGAAATAATTTGGGCAAACTTTCTTCTAGAGAAATGTTCCTCTCAATCATACAAATCCAACGCCACTGACCGCGCTCAATTCGGATCACTACACCAAAAGTTATGCGCAAAAAAGTTTTGGTATATCCATATTCTAACACATTTTCCATGTACGATTAATTCCTTCCAGAAATTTACATTCTTACTCCCAGAATTGAAACTTGATGTCTTCATAACAATTTTAGCCTTATGTCTCTAGTTTAATTCAAATTAAGAATCGCCTCATTTCGATTCCCAGATCAAAAGTTATGTTCACAATACTCTCAGATGTTCCCAATCCAAAAATTACACCCTAATCCGAACTTAAATTCAGAAATTAAAAGTCTTAGGGGAAAAATTGACATTTCATCTCTTCATATGACTTGTAGCCCCTTGTCTTATCTTTATTTCACCTTAAGAATCGCTTCAATCGGATCTCTACAGATCCCGAATTTCACAAAATACTGAACCATATTCAGAAAATTTCCTGACTCACTTTGATTAAATTAATCAACATTAATTTAATCTCAAAAATTCATAAATTTCTATGAGGACGTAGATAATTGTCTTAGGAATCCAACGTCGCAAGAATCAACTCAATCGGATGTCGAACGGAAAAGATATAAGCAAAATAGTGAACAAAGGTCAGATTTGAGAAAGTAAAGTCAAGAAGACCAAAGAATCAAAACGACGTCGTGCGGGCGAGGTCGCCCTGGCGACGGGTCGCCCTAGCGACGCGAGCCGAATGCTCGCCATCACTACGGCGATGCGTTGCCCTAGCGACGCGAGCTAAACGCTCGCCATCGCTACGACGATGCGTCGCCCTAGCGACGGGGTACTTCATTTTCTTCTTTTTTTTTTTCTTCTTTTTTTTTAACATAAAAATCTAAAACTTCCAAAATTCATAACTCTTAATCCCGAACTCCAATTTTGACAAACTTAGTCTCTATAGAAAGCTTAAAGGAAGCTCTACATCTTCCATGAAGGACATAAAAATCAATTCGACTCCTAAGAGAGTCTATTTTCCGGTCAAATATACTATCCTCTAATAATCATGCTAAAACCACAATATAAACTTGTAAAAATCATAACTTATTATTCCGAGATAAAAAAATTTCATACTTTATATCGAAATAAAGATCAAAACAAATCCTTCAATTTTCATGAAGAACATCAAAGCTAAATTAACCTCTAACTAGGTTAATTTCTCAGTCAAAGATTTAGTCATAATTAAAGTCAAAAGTCAACCTTATCACACATAAACTTTGACTGATCATAACTTCCACTCCCGATATCAAAAAATTGCAAACTTTATGGCTACTGAAAGCTCTTAACATAATCTACAAGTTTCATGTAGATCATTTTCTCAAATTTTGACTAAATCAAAAGTCAACTCTCAAGGGCCAAAAAGTCAAACTTTTTCACAAATTTTCATATTTTCACACTTTCTCTTTTTATTCATGATTTTCAACTTAATGTCAATCAACTTATCCACTAATTTCATAAACCACACCAATCCACTCAAAACTCAAAGATATCAAAATCAAATCATTTCTTTTCTTATCAATATCCTTTAATTTTAAGTTCTCTATTACACAATACATACGCAAAGCACTTCTTAAATTTCATTTTCATAATTCAAATTTTCACTCAAAGATCGGGGTCCAACATTATAAATATATCATCCACGAGCTTCCGAGCTCACCCTCCTTTCATCCCCATCTCCAGGTTTTCGAGCAGGAGATCGGATGAAAGAATGTGAAGACGTTTGGTCCGATTCTGTATCATCTGTATTTTTATGTGAAATGAGATTTGGATATTAATATTGTCTATGGCTTGAATTGCCGTTAAGTAAGTGATTATGATGTACTTCAAGCATGTATTTCAGAATGTATGAGGATTATGAATTATACAATTGTGTATGAGTTTGGGAATGAGATTGAATTATGAGACTAGTAGATTGAATTACAATTATGAAAGTGTTTTAGAATTAGGTTTGCGTTTGTGTGTGCTGAGATCCCGGACGGAGGGTCCGGTAGATTTTGATGTTTGTATATTTGATTGGGCATGTTAGAAGTGTGTTTTAAAACACTTTGCAGGTTTGGGTTTATGAAAATGCAGCCGTTATGTTGCCCAATTTTTGGAAAAAGAAATAATAAAAAAATCAATTAAAATGATGATTTATGTGATTTGTATAATTGTTAAGAAGAATATGTGATTTGAGTTTTGGATTTAAGAATGAATTTCCTATGGGAAATTATATGGATGTGATCGGTATAAGAAAAAGAAAATTTTTTTTATTTACACCGGATTTCGGATAGGATTTCGTCTAGGTTTCCAACGCGATCATTTTTCTTTGGTTATTGTTCTCGGATGTCGAATATGATTCAGCTCAGTTACTTTGATTGTAAGATTTGAATTCGATCCGTATATATTTCGCCTTTGATTGTAACCGTTCCGATTTGCTTCTTTCGATTCTGTATTCGATTTGCATTCGCTTTGCTTCTGTTTTCGCTTTTTTGTCGCCTTATGTTCCGTTATTTCGATTTCTGATTCGCTTATTCGATTTGCTTCCGTTTTGATTCCGAATTAATTCGCTTTGTATGTCGCTTTATTATTCGATTTGCTTTCATTTCGCCTTCGTTCTTTGATTCGATTCGCATTTTGTTATTTGTATCGAATTGAAATCCGCCACTTTGTTTCATTTTTCGTTTCGTATTCTGTCTTCGCTTCATCGTTCTCCGGTTGGGATCCGGTTCCCGGATCGGGTCCCAACAGGATGTTCAAGGCATATGAGTGGAGACAACAACAAAGGTAAAGTCATTGGTATTGGTAAAGTGGGTAAGGAACCTTTGCCTACCATTGACAATGTTTTGCTTATTGATGGGTTGAAACATAACTTGTTAAGTGTTTCTCAACTATATGATATGAATTTTAATGTAGTTTTTGAATCATCTCATTGTATGGTTAATAAGGATGAAAATGTTGCTTTCATTGGTTTGAGACATGGAAATACATATATTGTTGACCATTGCATCAAGAGATAAGGTGTTTAATTGCTTCAGTCGAGTATTACGCCATAGTTGGGTAATTCATCTATTTCTCAAATCCAGTCGACTAATTATACGCGACCAGTCGACTAGTTTTATATCAGATAACCCCCACTCTTTTTTTATTTATTATTAGTCGACTAACCCCCTGCCAGTCGACTATAAGTCATCTGGGTCTTCTTTAAAAAAACTCACTTTTTCCCTAAATATCCGAAAACACATGCTCTTATACTTTTGAGATTTCTTTATGACGATGTTTCTCCACCATGATGGTTTTTGTATCTAGCCAAGACCAACATTTCATATTATTTGTATTTGCTTGCTACTTGAGACTATTTATGTTTGATGACTTGTTTCTATATTTAATGTAATTGCGATAATTTTTTCTCTTCATATTTTCGACATTTCATATTAGTTGTTTTGATTATGACAAAAAGGGGGAGTAAAATGAGAAATTGGATATTCTTTAGTTCCTTGATTAAGGGGGAGTATGTATGTTAAATTGTCTTTGAATTGAATTTATATTAAATTTATGAATTATACAACTCTTATGCATTTGATCTTACAAGGCTGTTAAATTCAATGATTTATATAATTGAGGGGGGAGACTTCTAACTAAAAAGACAAGGCTTAAAAACCTTGATCAATGTTTCTTTGTTTTCAATTTCTTAAACAATTTCTAAATGTTTTGTCATTATCAAAAAGGGGGAGATTGTTGGACCAATGGTGGTTGACAAATTAAATCCCACTTATGTTTTGATAATAATAAAATGTATAGAATTGGTTAAGAAATTATTTCAGGTGATTTAGATTCAAATACATCAAGACTACATCAATCTTGAATGGGCAAGACATAAATCATGGTGAAATCTAGAAGGAAATAATCTTCATCAATCTTGAATGGGCAAGACATAAATCATGGTGAAATCAAGAAGGAAATAATCTTCATCATGCTAGAGACATTAAACATGAAGATTATAGAAGATTTGATTGAATATAACCGTTGAAGCCAACATAAGTCGACTAGTAAATCATAAGTCGATTAATATATCAAGATCTGTCAGGTTGAGAACAACACAAGTCGACTAATAGACTATAAGTCGACTTATCGAAGGTTACAAGTCGACTTACACTGCATAAGTCGACTTATCGAAGGTTACAAGTCAACTTACACTGCATAAGTCGACTTATAGAAGAGCGGAAATAAAGTTTTACAAAAATTGTTGTTACAAGTCGACTTACACACCACGACAAGTCAACTTACGAGTACAGCAAACTGATTCTGATGAAGTCAATCATTCAGAAATGGAAAGGAAATAATTTAGCAAGGTCTATGATCAATCAACAACGGCTAGTGGACATCCCCAACGTCTATAATCATCCTTTAGCCTACAAATAAATAGAGAAACATCAAGGGAAATGGTAGGAACGCAAAAATCAAAATATACTACTATAGTTCCAAGAATTTGTTCTCATACTACTCTTAACTTGGTCTTAATTCCATTCATCTGTACTGAGAGTTAGCATTTCTATTTTCTATCATTGTGATTATTGTGGGTTGAGTGATTAGAGGAGATCACTTGTGAGGTAGGATTTGTGCCGGAAGACAAATCAAGTGTAAAGGTAGCTTGAGCCGAAAATCAAGTGGTGTTGGTAGGATTTGTGCCGGAAGACAAATCAAGTGTAAAGGTAGCTTGAGCCGGAAATCAAGAGGTGTTGTAAGAGTTCACACTAAACTAAAAAGTGTGCAGTAAAGTGGTTTGCCAAATCCTAAGTGGGAGCTTAGGTAGAGGACGTAGGTCTTAGCACCGAACCTCTATAAAAACAGTGTTTGCTCTTCTTCCCTACTCTATATATTTAACTTTGTTTAAATTGTTTTTGTGTGAATTAATTTCTAATTTTATTGTAGAATTTTACAAAAAGCTTTAAAGATCTGTTCAACTCCCCTTCTAGATCGTTTACAATACACATTTTAAATAAGTATGTTTGTTTGTTTGAAATGCGAAATTACCTTACTTGTAAGTGAGAATGTGATATATGATGAATTATGCTAAATGCAAAGATATGAATTACATGTTACGTGTATTGATGTATTGCATGAATTGAGTGAACCATCGATGATGGTTACCTCATTGAGTTCGCAAAACTCACCCAAAATTTGCAATATTTTTCAGGCCTTGAAGAGTTACCCGTTAGATAAACGGGAGTATACACTGCAATCGAGTAAGAGATTGAGGGCTGGATCAGTTCGCGTCTGCATACGTATTTCATTGTTTTGTATCAAATTATGTACGCATAAATACCGTACAACATGTATTTGAATGATTTTAAAATGTAAAGACATTATGAATAAAATGTTTTGTATCTGAATTAGGCCCGAGTGACTAGTGAAATTTTGATAAGTTGTGTAATGGTTATAACATTGTGTTTGAAAATGTTTATGAATAAAATAGGCCTAAGTTTCCTTATTAATTTTTTTTCCATATGTTTGTTGTTTTTTTTTAAATTACTGAGTTTCAATGAATTTTGATCATTCTAGCATGCCACCCTATCGGGATTTGCACTCGGACATAACTTAGGATGTTGGATACGTGTCTTGCGAAGGTGGAGTGCTACAATTTGATATTAGAGCCCAGAATTAGTATCTTATATGGGTGTTTTCTAAAATATGTGTCAAGTTACATGCATTTTAGACATATCATAGCAGATAGTAGCAACTAATCCCTAGTCTGAATCGCATGAGTATAAGTCACACGCATGAGCATGTGTTAAGTGCTTTAGTTGCTAGAAATAGTGAGAAAATGGAAGTTATGGATACTTAAAAAATGAGAAATAGTATATGATTGATTATGATAGACAAAGATTTAACACAATTGTATTGGTGGATGTATTATGGAATATGATATTAATATTGTACAGTGATGATATATCCCCAAATGTGAACCCAATGTGAATGCATTATTATGGATTGTTTGAGGAAAATAAGGATATAAGTATAAATGATGAGATTAAAGTGTACAAGCCAAGTTGAAAGAAAATAAATTTTCCTATGACCTTGAAAGGGTGAACTTGAACATAGAATGGTTGTGTGAGTAACACGGTGAGAGTTTATAATTCAGTATAAGAAGATATTAGGGGAATTGAGACCAGAAATTCAAAATGATTATGCATTAGTAATTTTGAATTGATTGAGGGTATACATATGGGAAAAGAAATAGACATAATTGACTTTAAAAGAGATAAATGATGTGTAGTAAGGAGAAAGTTAGAAATGCATGTAAGATACAATTTTATGCGAGAACCAGAAAGAGGCAAGCGAAAGCCCCTAAAGTTAAGTTAGTTTGTTATCATGAGTATATATTTGATCATGGGATTATTATAACAAGTGAGAATATTGGGCACATATGTATTATATGTGTGGGATAATATAGGAAGCAATCTAAGACTTATTGAATATTATTAGTCATAGTTCCCATAGTTCAAAGTCTAAGATGAATTGGGGTAATACATGAAAGTGCTAATAGTGATTAACAGAGGATAAATTGAGGTTAATAATGATGCTACTATAGGTGATGAATTTTGTGAAAAAGAATAAGGGCACGATCGTGACACAGTCCCCACGATCGAGGAAAGACACAAATGGAAAATTGTTGTCCAGAATCAAATGAGATTAAGGTATCCTTGTAGGAAAATCCCGGGATGTACATCACATGTACAAGGTGCGGAAAACAAAAATTTTTGTCGTCAGGACCTTCCCGAAGGCCAGGATCTATGTGTCTGTATGAAGACTCAAACCTAAATAGCCAATAGAGACTATCTCTAAAGGTATCCACGCAGAGATCAGAAAACCTAACCGGGACAAACCCCTTTGACCCGGGAATAGCTAGAACAAATTAAAGGCTGCTAGACCTTACCTTTGTCCTTGGAGAGCTTAGATCAACGTTGATGAAGCTTGGAAGAAGCAAGGAGTCAATGATGCTTTTGAGAGAGGAAGAATGAAATCTCTTATTTCAAAGCTTTTTCACTTAACTATTAAGTTCCTTCCTTCTCAAGCAAAACCAACGGCTACCTTCAACTTTTCATCCCATGTAGATATTTGTTTCACTAATTAAAGGACTTGGTAGAAAGCCATCCACGTGGATGACTTTAGTCCATTAATTCATGAATTAATTAAATAATGAAACTTTTGACTTTTCAAACCTTATCTACATCTCTTCATCCAACGATGGGCACATGGCTATATATATATTTAATTAATTAATCTTAATTAATTAATTAATATATATATAATTGTTAAAAAGGTCCAGTCAAACTGGGGTCGGTCCTACCGGCCTATCGGGCCCCGGTACTGAAAACGCTCCGAAGACCTTTCTTAGCAATATCGATGTCGCGATCTCATCGGGACATATCCCGATCTCATCGGGATCCATTTAATCCTAATGCTCTCCATAATTGGAACTCTTCCCAATTACTATTTTACAGATTCTCTGAATCACTCTTATGCGTGTGACCCTTTAGGTTCCCGGTTATGTTGGTCACTTAGATTAACAATTAATCTGAGCAAGTCATGAGCGGCGTCTAGCAACACATCATGACCCCCAATTGACCGGAAAGTAATCGGTTTGATGAATTCATCACGAACCGATTTAACCCTTCCATGACAATTACCGTGCAATTCGTCCTTTCACCATCCTATATCCCACTTGGTTATGAGTATGGTCAAAGTGTCAACTCTCACTAGATTGAGTCTAGCCCAAGTGAAATTAGTTCTCGTCCTAGGACTCATTACTCTATATGTCAATGAGGACACTCTTCATGACATATTCTTTGGCCATTTTACAAGTAATGATCCCGACAAGAGGCTATGGGTATCTCTTCGCTAATCCGAAGTGGTGAATCCTTTATTGGCTACTCAATTACCTTCGAATACCTCAAGCTGTACCCAAGCACCACCCTATGAGCGACCTCTGGAAGGCAACAAGGAATGGAGTCAAAGCACAGAATCAGTATCCAAGATATCCTTGAGTACCTCAAGTCTAAGGATACTTGCACCATTGCTATGATGAGATTATCACTGACACTAGAAGAAGATATCCATGTGATGATCTCATGGTAGGTCATCCAATGTACTTACTACCACTAGTAAACATCCACATGTCAACTCTAAATATCTCATATTTACAGTTTCTGAGATCCACTGCTTGATCCAATCAAGGAATATGACATGTGCTAGTCTAACCGGATTAATGATGTCCAGTCTCATTAATCCTATGACTAGGGAAAATTTAGACACTGACATAATTGCACATGATAGGAATCTCAGTAGTATGATCACATCATAATTTCCTTCATGCTATGTCATATATCATGGACTTCATTAATTCGATTAAAGATCCAATCAATTCATAAACACTGTTCATGAATATCAAATTAATGAAATATGCCTTTCTTTATTTATTCATAAAGTCATACACGACTTTGAATAAAACGTCTAAAGGGATAGCCTTTAGGGCACTACTCTAACAATCTAACTAAGATGGACATCCATAAGTCGACTTACTTTGGTGAACAAGGCGACTTATCGAGATCGAAAGAAGCATAAGTCGACTTACACATGGTACAAGTCGACTTACACTTACAAATCTCCCACTTGACCTAAAGCCAATCGCCTTGGTATCTAATACCATAAACGCGTCCATGAGAATCACAATTCTTTTGTGACTATGGCTTTGTCAACAGATTAGCAACACTTTGCTCTATGGGAATTCTCTCTATTAGGACATCACCTCGATTGATGATCTACCAAATCAGATGGAATCGGCGGAGTACATGTTCGGATCGTTGATGAGACCTTGGTTCCTTTGCCTGCGCACTAGCCCCATTGTATCACAATACAACCCTATGGGCCCATCACAGCTAGGAACCAGATCAAGTTCAGAAATGAAATTCTTGATCCAAACTGCTTCCTTTGCTGCATCTGATGTGGCAATGTACTCTGCCTCGGTTGTTGAATCAGCAGTCCTCTCTTGATTGGAACTCTTTCCAACTGACCGCCAGGCCGTTCAGTGTGAATGTATATAACCTGATCGTGATTCAGAATCATCCTTATCAGATTAAAACTGGCATTTGTATGTCCGCTCACTAGGAGATTTTCATCTCCATATGTCAAGAAAACATCCTTAGTGCTTCGCAAGTACTTGAGGATATTTTTGATGACCATCCAAAGGACCTCACCAAGATCCGATTGGTATCGCTCGTAACACTTAGAGCATATGATACATCGGGTCTCAGACATATAGCATTGTTCCATGCTAAACCTCTTTAGCATCTTATCTATGTACGTTGATTGTGAAAGACCAAGCAATCTCTTTGATCTATCTCTATAAATCTTTATCCCAAGGATATAAGTTGCGTCACAAAGGTCTTTCATGGAAAAATGTTTGGACAACCAAATCTTAACTGATTGTAGCATAGAGACATCGTTTTCCTAGTATTAATATGTCATCTACTTATAACACAAGGAATACGATTGCAGTCCCATGAACCTTCTTATACACACAATGTACATCCGAATTTTGTGAGAAACCAAACTCTTTAAGTACCTCATCAAAACGGATATTCCAACTCCTGAATGCTTGCTTCAATCCATACATGGATTTCTGAAGCTTGCATACCATTTCGCCATCATAGGAGGTGAAGTCCTCTGATTGTGTCATATACACATCCTCGGGAAGATTTCCATTCAGGAAAGCTGTCTTCACATCCATTTGCCATATCTCATAATTATAATGAGCGGCAATGGCTAGGAGTATCCGAATGGATTTAAGCATTGCTACGGGGCTGAAGGTCTCGTCATAGTCAACTCCTTGTCTCTGACGAAATCCTTTGGCCACAAGCCTTGCTTTATAAGTAATCACATTACCATCCATGTCGGTTTTCTTCTTGAAAACCCATGTGCACCCTATGGGCTTTATTCCTTCGGGTGCAACAACCAAAGTCCAAACTTGGTTTTCTTACATGGAATCCATTCGATTTCATGGCACAAAGCCATTTTCAGACTCGAACTTTTCGTAACCTCTTCATAGGTAGTAGGCTCATCATCTCGTATGAGCAATACGTCATTCTGCTCCCCCAGAAATCCATATCTCTCGAGGAGCAGGCGTATCCTACATGACCTACGAAATTCTTGTGTAATAGAAGGTTGAACTGTTACCTCATCTATATGAGTTACTGATTGTAGGTTCAGCGATTGATCTGCGCTTGTTCGAGCATCTTAAACTTCCTCAAGTTCAACTTTGCTCCCCACCGTCCTCTTGTAAAAGAAACTCTTTCTCTAAGAAAACAGCATGCTTTAAAACAAACAACTTTTGTTCCTCGGCAAGGTAGAATGGATATCCCACGATATCCTATTTAACAAACACTTGTCGACTTTGCATCAAGTTAATCTGACCGTGTCCGCTTCACATAAGGTGACAACCCCAAACTTTCAGCTAAGAAAGATAGGGCTTTATGTTAGTCCACATCTCATATGGAGTAACATCAACTGTCTTTAATGGAACTCTGTTTAACAAGTAAACAGCTGTCTCGAGCGCATACCCCCAAAAACTGTGCAAAACCTATCATTAATCGCACCATGTCTAACAAGGTTCGATATCTCCTTTCAGCCACACCATTGTGCTGCGGCGTGCAAGGTGGAGTGTACTGAGATAAAATCCCATTATCTCTGAGATAATCCAAAACTGTTGGTCTAAGCATTTTCCACCACGATCAGATCGTAATGTATTCATACTTTTACCAAGTTAGTTTTCAACTTCATTTCTGAATTATTTGAACTTTTCAAACGCTTCAAATTTGTATCTCATCAGATACAGGTACCCATATCGTGAATAATCATCGATAAAAGTAATGAAGTAAAGACAACCACTTCTGGCATGGATGGACATCGGACCACATACATCCAAATGTATCAGGTCTAATATTCCATTCACTCGTTTTCCCTTTCCCTTAAAGGATAACTTGGTCATCTTGCCTAATAAACAAGATTTGCATGTGTCATATGATTCATAATCAAATGACCCTAAACCGCCACTCTTATGGAGCTTAGAGATGTGTGTCTCATTTATATGGCTGTTCGACAATGCCATAAGTAAGTTGATTTTAAATTATCTCGATTATGTTTTTTTCGTCATGACATTCAGAATCGGATATGACATATCTAATATGTCAATTCCATTGCATAATGTACCAAAGAGCATAGAGCATTCCATTCGAACTAATAGAAAACCATTGCTACTAAAAGTACAATGAAAACCACTCCATTGAAACAAGAAATGATAATATGTTCTTTGTTAAAACAGTACAAAATGACAATCATCCAATTTGAATACAAGCCCACTAGGAGTGACAAGACATAAGTGTCACGGCTAATGTAGCAACTCTCATCTGCATTACCTACACGAAGGTCTAGTTCTCCTTTATGAGTCATCTCATCGTCCCTGAGGCCCTACATATCATTTTATATGTATGAGCCACAACCGGTATCAAACACCCATATGTTTTGATCAGAAACAGTATTAACCTCAATGACAAACATATTTGAAGGAGTAGAGGCATCTGATGCCTTCTTCTGCTTCAGGAACTCCAGATAGACTTTACAGTTTCGCCTCTAGTGGCCAGTCTTGCCACAATGAAAGCAAAATCCTTTTGGGGCAGTTACTTTGGTTTTTCCTTGATGGCACTTCCATTTGGTTTCTTGGCCTTTTTCTTCTTTGGACCAGAAGAAGAAGCATCCACCACTAGCACTCGCTTGCTATCCTTCTTGATAGTCTGCTCAGCTGTCATGAGCAGATTGATCAGCTCAGGAATTGTTGTGGATATTTGGTTCATCTGATAGTTTAACACGAACTGTGAATAACTGTCAGACAATCCAACCAGAATTAAGTCTATACTTAACTCATAATCCATTACAAATCCTAAGACAGCCAATCTCTCAATATAGCTATTCATCTTGAGGCATCTTTGGATGCAGATGTCCTCGAACCATCTTTAATGGTGAAGAGAAGCCTCGAGGTCTCGAACCTTTCGCATCGAAGCTTACTCATCACTCCCTAAGATGAAATACTATAGTGTGAGCATCCATAGACTCATGCTGCTTCTGCAGCTCTGGTGACATCGAGGCAAGCATAATGCAAGTATCCATATCACTGTCCTTTAGATGCTTACGATATGCTTTATGATCCTCATCAGAAGCATCAACAGCACGTGCATCTGGAAGTGGAACATCTAGGACGTATCCCAGTTTCTCAGATCTGACAACAATTCTCAGATTCCTCAGCCACTCAAGAAAATTCGGTCCAGAATAGGGAGCAAAAATTCACACTGAAAGATATCTTCAATCAACCTAAGCGCGATAGAGCGAAGTAATGTTAGAATAGAAATGCCTGCATGATCACAAGGACTTGCATGACATGCATATGGCTCCCACTAGTTTCCTAGAATCCATAACCCTCTTTACGAATCCAAAGAAACAAAGTGACATAATGTCCTAGTGGGTCGATATCCGACATTGCTAAGAATGACCTTGGGTTTGCCCAACAAGCCACTTTTTAGGTCAATCGGTAGGTATCAGTCATACCAATTGCATCATTGATAACCGACATTAAGAATGACCTTGAGGTTAGCTCAACAAGCCACCTTATGTCTCGGGAGGTATCAGACATACCAATTACATCTTAGACACAACTATCGTCCAGTGCTATCAACTTGTTGATGTGCGCACTTACATTGGGTTATCAACTCTTTGATGCGCGTACATCCGATATACACTACCCAACTTCGCCTCTGTCCACGTTGACCTTGAGGTTAGCTCAACAAATCAACGCTTCTAGGAAAACCGACCCATTAATCCAAAAATCTCATTTTCATGGTTCGAACATATTCGTATAGAGTGAGCTTGAGGTTAGCTCAACAACCCAACCCTAGAAGAACTCTAGTTCTTACCATATTAATGGAAGGCGTTAGTTTTCATATTCCGAGGAGGGATTTCGAACTCTAGACTCCAAACTGAAGGATTATAATCGCCAGGACTATATGGAATGATTTAGGTTTCATCAATCACATTGAATCCATCCTTATAATCATCCATCATCCAACCTGAGCATGTCATAAGTCGCCTTACATCAGAATGCAAGTCGCCTTATGCCCCTGCCCATACACAAGTCGACTTATACGATACAAGTCGCCTTATGGCAATACCTAGAACAAGTCGACGTATGTACAATACAAGTCGACTTATCCAAAGAAGAATTGCTATACTTTCTAATCGGCTAATTCCTCAATCCATGTAATCCCAATTCACAATACCAACATGCCTAAGGTAATATCTGTTAATATGATGTATCAATGAACACTTCATTGTACCATGATTGCCATATATGGTCAAACCATATAAGAAAAGTTTGAAACCGAGTCAAAACTCAAAGATATCCAAACAATTTAGGAACACCAAATTATCACCCTAAGCATCTCTAGCTAGTCCATACGTTATCAAATTACTCCGGCACAAGTCACAAAAATTATGACGGCCAAAACAAAGAAGATAATGAAATACACTAACGAGACGCTAATGTGACCTATTCGGCATCCGAAAATTCTTGAAAAACCAATTTCAAGCAATTCAGTTTGGCAAGCATACCACATCAAGATAACACATTTTCAATCACATTAAAAATGGTCCAAGGCATTGGAACTGAAAAATGCACATTCAATTATGCCAAGCAAAACAGTCCCAACAATTTTCACAAAACTGCCAAGTTCTACCTTTTGCTCAAAATAATCATTGAAACAATTTCAATAAATTCTAAGAAAATTACATAGGTTACTACATGTTCATAAAATTCTTCATGAATTTTTTCAGGATTTATAGCCATTAAAACTCAGTCAAACTAAGCAACAAAACCGATTCAAAATCTGTGTTCATCAACACAGCTATTCCTAACAGCATAGAATAAATTCGTGAATAAATAGCAAATCACCTTGAAAACACTTTTCCATCCACATAGACATTCAAAAACATCTTAGGGACATGTTGGTGAAGGCAAATCCGAAAAAAAAAATTTCTAGAATTTATTATCGAATTTATACACATGCCTGTTCACAGAATGTGTCACAAAACAGCATCTAGAACCTTAGGGAATAAAATAGCAAAACTATATCAAATCAAATTGATAAATTCTCATCTTTCACAGAAATATTCTATAACATGTTATGAACAATTCTGGGCAGAAAAATTTCGAAAAACATATCCCTATACAGAATCGAAATTGGGACAGCACACATGCATCAACGTCAAATTCACATAGGGCTTCCGATCTAGCTAGGGTTTTAGCTTCATACACGACACAAGTGGCTCTGATACTACTGTAGGAAAATCCCGGGATGTACATCACATGTACAAGGTGCGGAAAACAAAAATTTTTATCGCCGGGACCTTCCCGAAGGCCAGGATCTATGTGTCTGTATGAAGACTCAAACCTAAATAGCCAATAGAGACTATCTCTAAAGGTATCCACGCAGAGATCAGAAAACCTAACCGGGACAAACCCCTTTAATCCGGGAATAGCTAGAACAAATTAAAGGCTGCTAGACCTTACCTTTGTCCTTGAAGAGCTTAGATCAACGTTGATGAAGCTTGGAAGAAGCAAGGAGTCAATGATGCTTTTGAGAGAGGAAGAATGAAATCTCTTATTTCAAAGCTTTTTCACTTAACTATTAAGTTCCTTCCTTCTCAAACAAAACCGACAACTACCTTCAACTTTTCATCCCATGTAGATATTTGTTTCACTAATTAAAGGACTTGGTAGAAAGCCATCCACGTGGATGACTTTAGTCCATTAATTCATGAATTAATTAAATAATGAAACTTTTGACTTTTCAAACCTTATCTACATCTCTTCATCCAACGATGGGCACATGGCTATATATATATTTAATTAATTAATCTTAATTAATTAATATATATATATAATTGCTAAAAAGGTCCAGTCAAACTGGGGTCGGTCCTACCGGCCTATCGGGCCCCGGTACTGAAAACGCTCCGGAGACCTTTCTTAGCAATATCGATGTCGCGATCTCATCGGGATCCATTTAATCCTAATGCTCTCTATAATTGGAACTCTGTCCAATTACTATTTTACAGATTCTCTGAATCACTCTTATGCGTGTGACCCTTTAGGTTCCCGGTTATGTTGGCCACTTAGATTAACAATTAATCTGAGCAAGTCATGAGCGGCGTCTAGCAACACATCATGACCTCCAATTGACCGGAAAGTAATCGGTTTGATGAATTCATCACGAACCAAATCACGAACCCTTCCATAGACAATTACCGTGCAATTCGTCCTTTCACCATCCTATACCCCACTTGGTTATGAGTATGGTCAAAGTGTCAACTCTCACTAGATTGAGTCTAGCCCAAGTGAAATTAGTTCTCGTCCTATGACTCATTACTCTATATGTCAATGAGGACACTCTTCATGACATATTTGCTGGCCAGCCTTACAAGTAATGATCCCGAGAAGAGGCTATGGGTATCTCTTACGCTAATCCGTAAGTGGTGAATCCTTTATTGGCTACTCAATTACCTTGAATACCTCAGTCGCACTCCAAGCACCACCCTATGGCGACCTCGGAAGGCAACAAGGAATGGAGTCAAAGCACGTAATCAAGATTCAAGATATCCTCGAGTACCTCAAGTCTAAGGATACTTGCACCATTGCTATGATGAGATTATCAACGACACTAGAAGAAGATATCCATGTGATGATCTCATGGCGGGTCATCCAATGTACTTACTACCACTAGTAAGCATCCACATGTCAACTCTAAATATCTCATATTTACGGTTTCGAGATCCACCGCTGATCCAATCAAGGAATATGACATGTGCTAGTCTAACCGGATTAATGATGTCGGTCTTATTAATCCTATGACTAGGAAAATTTAGATCTTGACATAATTGCACATGATAGGAATCTCAGTAGTATGATCACATCATAATTTCCTTCATGCTATGTCATATATCATGGACTTCATTAATTCGATTAAAGATCCAATCAATTCATAAACACTGCTCATGAATATCAAATTAATGAAATATGCCTTTCTTTATTTATTCATAAAGTCTGTACACAACTTTGAATAAAACGTGCTAAAGGGGATAGCCTTTAGGGCACTACTCTAACAATCTAACGGTACTGGACATCCATAAGTCGACTTACACTGGTGAACAAGGCGACTTATCAATACCGAGTAAGCATAAGTCGACTTACACATGGTACAAGTCGACTTACACTTACAATCCTAAATATAAGTTATTAATTGGTAAATTGTCTTAAAAGACATCTCTGGAAAAGATGGAATGATCTTGATAATATATACCAAGGTATTAGAGTAAATGAATTGCTTAATGCTTTACTGAGCATTTCTCCTCCTTCACTTACTACTTACTTTTGCTCTGTGATTGCATGTGACATTATGGATGCATTAGGATGTTGAATAAGTGTGGGGGAGAAACCATTTCAGTAGGCCTAGGTTAGTTTTCAGTTTGTGCAATTTTAATTCAATAATTCATCTCCTTTTTATGTTCATTGTGTTTTAGTTTGATGCATGATATATCTTCCATGTTTGAGGAAATTTGTGTAAATGGATGAATTGCATTTTGTTTTATGATGCTTAAGGAATTTGTATATACATTCTAAGTGAGCTAAGTATCTACTTTAGCCTTTTTCAGTAAAAATTTTCATTTCTGTCTTGTTTATTTTGCTTTTAGGCAAACTTCGTTGTGGCGTGGTTAACCACACCGCAGCAACAATTCCTTAGAAATCTCTCAGGCCAATTCGCCACGGTGAACACATTCAGGCAACTTTCGCCATGGCGTGAATTAATTGTGTCACCATGGCGAACACCTTCGGGCAACCTTCGCTGCGGCGAAAGTTCAATATGCACGAAGATACCCGGGTGAAATTTGCCTTCTACCCTTATTTTCTTTTGATCTTTCATCTTCCGTCTGTCCTGTTTTATAATTTCCCTCTTCACACCTATATCAATCCAAATTCTCCTTCTTACTTTTCGTATATTTCCCTCTAGTTCATCGTGGTCATCAAACCCATTCTTTACTAAATATCTCTCCATTCGTTTTCCTTGTTTCATTTCGCATTCGTCGATCTTCTTTACGTAACTTTGTTTCTCCTTCGTAAGTAATTCTAGCCCTCACCTTTGTTCGGTTTCTACCTCATTTTTTTGTTGTATTTAGGGTACGTTCTCTGCAGTGTGGTAAGTTGTAACTTTCATCGCGGCGAGCCAGGTGCCTATTTCTTCTCCGCGGCCAACTTAGTAGGTTATGAAATTCAGTCAATTTTGTTTATTTCATTCGTTTATTTTTTTGTGTTTGTTTTTTGCAAGAACATTCCTCAAACTAAAAACCCTACCTGTACTTCACCTACTATCCCTCCTAACAATTCCCCCACTATCCCGTCTAGTTCATCCGGTTCATCCAGTGATTCCATGCTGGATCCTGTTTTTGAAATCCAACTCTTAACAAAATACCATCTTACTTGAGCGTGGTTCCTTGTACTTCTTCTTGCTCTGATACCCCCTATGTTGGATCCCGTTTTCGGAATCCAACTCGTGAATCATAAACGCTGACGTAATCCAAAGAAATCATGAAGCTTAAAGTCTCAAACCATTTCTATGTTCCCTTTTCCATAACACATCTCACTTATAAATATGTATGACAATAATTCGTATTCATGATTTATCATCTCAAATCGATAACTTCCTCAAGTATACTTTAATTTCAATTCAACCTTATCCATATGAAATTTCATATTCCCACTCAACATCATCCATACATAATGCATTAACATCAAAACAATAGAATTTTACAAGCTCTAATGGCATTCCAAGACACAATATAATATCAATATTGAAATCCGAATATACAAAATACACAACTCCCAAAATTCTTAACAACAATCTAACTTACAAATAATACAATATGTACACATACAAACAAAAACCTTCACTTCCCTTCACCCGATCTTCTTCTCATCACCTGTGGATGGGAATGAAGGGGGGTGAGCTTATAGCTCGTGGGTAACATGTTTATAATGATGAATAAGCAAAATCGTTGAAATTGTCATTTGTCGTATACAAATCATAATGAATTCTTAAAATGCTTCGTTCTCAACTTCTCAGTCAAATTCGCAATTCGAACTTAAAACTCATAGTTAAATATCATCACCTCAGCACAACATATCCATTTAACCATCAATACAAAACACTCAATTTATGCAACATGTTGGACCAATGGTGGTTGACAAATTAAATCCCACTTATGTTTTGATAATAATAAATGTATAGAATTGGTTAAGAAATTATTTCAGGTGATTTAGATTCAAATACATCAATCTTGAATGGGCAAGACATAAATCATGGTGAAATCAAGAAGGAAATAATCTTCATCAATCTTGAATGGGCAAGACATAAATCATTGAAGAATCAAGATGGAAGTTTCCTTATAAGTGCAAGAGACATTAATAATGAAGATTATAGAAGATTTGAGTGGATATTACCGTTGAAGCTTACATAAGTCGACTAGCACATCATAAGTCGACTTATATATCAAGTGAGAACAACATAAGTCGACTAGTAAATCATAAGTCGACTAATAGTCCATAAGTCGACTTATCGAGGGATACAAGTCGACTTACACTACACAAGTCGACTTATAGAAGAGCAGAGATAAAGTTTTACCAAAATCGTTGTTACAAGTCGACTTACACACCACGACAAGTCGACTGACGAAGTCAAGTATTCATAAATGGAAAGGAGAAAAGTTAGCAACATCCATAAGAAATCAACAACGACTATATTCTTCCAAAAGCTCTAGATAAATAGAGAAATTATCATGGGATCAATGACTGAAGCTCAACTAGCAAAAGAATTCCACTATTGGTTCATATATTGCTCCATATTGCTCTTAGATTGTTTCATCTTTGTATTGAGCATTGTTCTTTCACCTTTTATCTCATTATTCTTGTAAGCTGAGTGATTAGAGGAGAATCACTTGTGAGGTAGGATTTGTGCCGGAAAACAAATCAATTGTAAAGGTAGCTTGAGCCGGAAATCAAGTGGTGTTGGTAGGATTTGTGCCGGAAGACAAATCAAGTATAAAGGTAGCTTGAACCGAAAATCAAGTGGTGTTGGTAGGATTTGTGCCGGAAGACAAATCAAGTGTAAAGGTAGCTTGAGCCGGAAATCAAGTGATATTATAAGAGTTCACACTAAACTAAAAAGTGTACAATAAAGTGGTTTGCCAAATCCTAAGTGGGAGCTTAGGTAGAGGACGTAGGTCTTAGTACCGAACCTCTATAAAAACAACATTTGCCTTTCTTCTCTATACTCTTTATAGTTAGATTTGATTAAATTGTTTTTGTGTGAATTAACTTCTGATTTTATTGTAGAAAATTACAAAAAGCTTAAAGATCTATTCAACCCCCCCCCCCTTCTAGATCGCTTACACAACATACTTGACAATTCAAAGATGCAATGCATAAACAGATGGCTCGAGGGTTCCATGGAAGCAGAAGGGAGAAACCAAAGTTTACACCCCTGAACATAATGAGTCTATTTTCGGAGCTCATATGCCACAAGCGGGCAGTCGGGAAAAGGCTCTTGTCGACGTGCACGTGATGAACAGAATAGTTCCACTCTCACCCAAACAGAAGCATATAATCATGCTCAAATCATTTTATCAAATTCTTTCATGCTTTTCATGCTATTTTCTTTCTTTTCATCCACACAAAATGCCATGACATTTTTCAAGGCATAATATAAAATGTTTCAATGCATTCCCATCTTTATTTGAAATTCATCAACAAAGTTCATATACTGAAACATGTAGCAATTTTGCAAATCATTCAAAAGAAACAAAAACAACATTTATGAAGTAATTGAAATCATTCTTGATTTGGAAGAAAACATTATTGGCTCATTACTAAATTATAAACATGAAACCCACCTGAATTCCTTGCTTAGATACATGCTTAAAAGATGCCTCTCCTCTTGATCCTCTTGCCTTCCTTGATTCCCTTTATCAAATGCAAAATTCCCATTCAATAGGAATTCAATTTGAGGACTCATATATTGCATATTCACTAAGATAAATTCTAAAAACTCAAACTCTTCCAAAAGTCCAAACATTCAGGTCAATTTTCCATGATCACTATAATCAAGTAAATGACAAAATCTGGTAATATTCTCTTCTATAAAAATGTTCCCCATTGACTTAAGTTTCTAATGACTCCAAAATCATTCAATTTGTTTCAGAAATGTGGAAGTTATACCTCAAACATGTTGGGACTATCCTTATGCTGAAACAAGAATCTATACTCAACTTCCGAACAAATTTGGAGATCTTTAGAGACTGAATGAAAATTTCATTTTTTTCATAAAACTTGTATCCCTATGTCTCTAGTTTACAAAGAATCAAAAATCACCTTATTTAGTGGTGTGCGCCGCGGCGAGGCCAGCAGTTCGCCACAGTGAACGTTCCCAGAAACTCATTCCGAAGAACTTTTTTCAACATTCATCACCCATACACTTCCCATCTTTCAAATATAACCCATCTTAACATTAAAACATCTCTTCTACTTCATTTCTAAGCTCATTTCAAACCAATATCATTAACAAAACATCAAAATCTATCTTGGATCACTAACTCTAAAACCAAACATATGCTTTTACCCATTCTACAACTTCTCACACATAATCCTCTCTTTATTAACATCAAAACATGTTTCATTCATCTAATTAAGAGGAATGATGCTTATACTTACTTAATTTGGCTTCAAACTCTTCAAAATCTTCAAAGATCTCCCAAGTCTTTCTCTTCTTCTCTTCTTCTTCCACGACTTCTTCTTCCCTTTCCAAGAAAAACAATAACTTCTTCTTTTTATACCCCTTTATGAGTGTGCAATGTCCATTTTACCCCTTCCTTTAAGCCTTAAGTCTTATAATCTTAAGTGACTTACTAAGAATGCCCTTTATGCATTCTTACAACTTTAATGCTTCAATTCACTTAATCTATGTCATAAAATCTTACCACTTTTAATACAACCAAACCATATAATAATTTCTACTATCATTTACATAACAAGTAGCTCTAAAACTTTATCCATCAAACCTCATAATTAATTTAAATCATGCTTAATTCAATAAGAAAAATTTCGGGGGCCAACAACTCTCCCCCTTTTAAAAGAATTTCGTCCTCGAAATTCTTATCTGATTGAACAGGAGTGCAGGATGTTCCTCTGTTTCCCATTTAACTTCATCACTCAAAAACTTTCTTTTAAATGATCGTATTCAGTAGACTCACTCGGTCTTTCAATTCGTTATTTGGTCATTCACTTTCTTAACTAGTTCCTCATTATGCTTCAGATCACTCACAATTTTTTTCCACTTCCTATGTCGATAACACCAATATCTTATCACATCAATATTTCCTTAACATACTCACGTATATCACATTTCGAATCCAAGACATCTTTTGTCAGTAGCACTAACTCATAATAATTTCATAAGAACCAATTCATAGCGGGCTTAGCGAATTCTTTTTCCTAACTTGAGCACACCTTGGCAAGGTGATACCTTCAGAGACAATTCATCTTTCACTTAATAATTCACATCACTTTAGTGTCAGTTCATGTAACTCTTATGTCAATCTCCTGTATTCCATGTCTTTGGCGTGAATCCACCTAATTCATTCATCTTTCTTGAATCACTTAATTTCTAATATTGATTGATTTCACTTATCAACAACCTCTCCAATCAATCTGACATTCAATCATTTTTAGGCCTTAATCATCACAATATAAAAACGAAAGACTCTTTTGTCATCTAAGTCCTCATACAACTTTGATAACGATTGTGATGCTTAAAGTCAAATAGAACTATACATTGATCTCATGTTCCTATAAACTCCAAACTATAAACTTTAAGCATATCTTTGACAATTAAGACCACTGACAATTCAAACTTTCAGTCACTTGATTTTACATTCTTAGCTGCTACATGATGTTCAACATATTTCTACTAGGATGTATAGCTTAAATCACCATTTGTACTTTGCTATCTTTATTGGTACACATACTTCTTATTTCACTCACTAAGTATCACTTTTCTCACTTTCGATCCCTTAGTAAGATTTGCAATTTCTAAACCCTCAATTTGGGCTTTGTTCATTTGAAACTGATCTTAAATTATCAGTGACTAATCAAATTGCCCATAATTGAACTCCACATTCTACGCTCCTTATTGCACTAGATTTGATAACCTTAATATCCCAATTTGTGATACACTGCTATTGAATTCTCTATTTAATGCATTTGATCATAACACTAGCTTTACTAGTATAGCACTCACTTATACAATCATAATCCTTCGAATAACTCTATCTATTGCCTCAGTCTCATATTCAATTCTTTCAACTCAATATTGACCTCAAATTAATTGATCTGTGTATTTCAAGATGTTTCTGTACTTATAATGTCTCCAAACTTTCAAAACGACCATTATTGTAGCAAGTTCCAATTCATATATCAAAATAATCATCTCATGAGGCTCAATTGTCTCCCTGCATATGAATTCACTTTATCATGCTGTATTGGATTTTATCCTAAACTCTTATACAACATCATTGTATACTATAAAATCTCTAAATCTAGACGATATAATTAATATCGGTGTTATAATTCCTCAAAAATTTTCTTTACTTTCATTCACTCATACGATTTGCATGTTTTTCCTCAATTATTCAAACTATTCTTCCCAACCTTTCGAATACATTTAACATGTCATCAAATTTTTGCTTGGATCGCTTTAATTTTCAATACCATAGTACTATCAGGGGTAATTGTTAACTCAACAATTATTATCAAACTCCATGATTCCCATGATTAGTTCTCATAATTCCTTAAGTAACTAATTCCTCAATGAGGTACATTATCTCACTTTCTTTTCAATTTTCCATTTAACTTCCTTTCTCGAATGGTTTTCTCCATTCCTTGAATGTCCTCATACCTTACTTGGGCTTATTCTCATGTTTATTCATTCATACAAACTTGTCCACACATTGCAATTTATTGTCAGACTTAACTTCTTGTGATTGTAATACATTCATCAAGACAGATTTGTATCTCCCGAACATACTTACATAGAATATAACACGAACCTATATACTCCTCATATTAGCAATCAATGTCTCCTCAAATTCAGAAATCTACTCACATAGTTGGATCCTTTACATCAAACAAAAATACATACATACTTTTTTTTATAACATATTCTACCTCTCTTGCTTGAGTCTCTGTTAGGGATAGGACTCCCATACTCACTTTTGAATCATTATTTATTCATTTCTGATCAGTTCTTTCATTGATCATTCTTAACATAAAATAACTGATACACTTAATCTAACTTAGTAAAATTCTTCTTCGAAAGAGGGTTTCTTGCTACAATCATCTATACTGTTCATGCAAATCTTTATCAATCACCTACTATCATCATCATATCATCAGCTACTTTTAATACCTCGAGAAGACCAATTTCTCTCATCCTCATAAGGTGACAATGTTCAAGTCACTCAAAACTTAATGAAGTAATGAATATACTTGCTATCACATATGCTTGGATGGGCATCATCAAAGTCATGCCATTCTGTCCACAGATTTGCTCTTGAAAATCACCAATTTATATCTTACACAGTTGATACTTTGATCTTCATTGATCTTAAACAACATTTCTTTCTTTATCAAACATACTAACACCAATTTTATTCCAGTTTTTCCAGAATTCACCCTTTTCTGATGCTATGTCATTTCATAATGAGTCCATTACCATACTGAGTGCATCTACTCTTCTCATTTGATTTTTCATCCTTTTCCTAATCTCATTCATGCATAAGATCCCATCTTATACACACTTTTAATTTCCCCATACATACTACATATCATTTCATTTATCTCATGTAAAGTCATTTATGTCTATTTCATTTCCCTTTCTCTATTTCCTCACTTCTATCTCATTGTCCTATTATCATTTATTTCATCTTCCACATGTATATCCTCAATCAATTTGAAATTATCGATGCATAATCATTATGAAATTCTGACCTCAATTCCACTAATATCTTCTTACTGCGGATCATAACTCTTGTTGTATTAACCGAACAACCACTTCGGTTCCAATTTCTTTGTCTAAAGATCATAACAAGGTTATGTTTTCATTGCACTCTACTTGTACACTCTAATCTCATCAGGTATACTTATATCCCTATATTTCTCTAACAATCCATGGCAATACATTCGTATCTATGTCACTTTCAAAAATGTATCACCACAGTACAATATTGACGTCATGTTCAATAATACATCTTCCAATACAATTGCATTAATTCATTACCTGTCATGTTTACCCATACACTATTTCTCCTTTCTAATTATCCGCAACGTTCTTTTTCTCATATCGTGAAAGAGTATCATCATTTTCTCACTAATTCTATCACCTCAAACTCCTAACAATTGCTTATGCGTGTAACCCATACACATGCGCCCTTTTAAGATCATAATACTGGTGCTCTGATACCACAAATGCTGGATCCCGTTTCCGAAATCCAACTCTTAACAAAACACCATCATACTTGAGCGTGGTTCCTTGTACTTCTTCTTGCTTTGATACCCCCTATGTTGGATCTCGTTTTCGGAATCCAACTCATGAACCATAAACGTTGGCGTAATCCAAAGAAATCATAAAGCTTAAAGTCTCATACCATTTCCATGTTCCTTTTTCCATAACACATCTCACTTATAAATATGTATGACAATAATTCGTATTCATGATTTATCATCTCAAATCGATAACTTCCTCAAGTATACTTTAATTTCAATTCAACCTTATCCATATGAAATTTCATATTCCCACTCAACATCATCCATACTAATGCATTAACATCAAAAGAATAGAATTTTACAAGCTCTAATGGCATTCCAAGCTACAATACAATATCAATATCGAAATCCAAATATACAAAATATACAACTCCCAAAATTCTCAATAACAATCTAACTTAAAAATAATACAATATGTACATACACAAACAAAAACTTTCACTTCCCTTCACCCGATCTTCTTCTCATCACCTGTGGATGGGAATGAAGGGGGGGTGAGCTTATAGCTCGTGGGTAACATGTTTATAACGAAGAATAAGCAAAACTGTTGAAATTGTCATTTGTCGTATACAAATCATAATGAATTCATAAAATGCTTCGTTCTCGACTTCTCAGTCAAATTCGCAATTAGAACTTAAAACTCATAGTTAAATATCATCACCTCAGCACAGCATATCCATTTAACCATTAATACAAAACACTCAATTTATGCAACATACTTGACAATTCAAAGATGCAATGCACAAATAGATGGCTCGAGGGTTCCATGGAAATAGAAGGGAGAAACCAAAGTTTATATCCTGAACAGAATGAGTCCATTTTCGGAGCTCATATGCCACAAGCGGGCAGCCGGGAAAAGGCTCTTGTCGATGTGCACGTGACAAACAGAATGGTTCCACTCTCGCCCAAACAGAAGCACATAATCATGCTCAAATCATTTTATCAAATTCTTTCATGCTTTTCATGCTCTTTTCTTTTTTTTCATCCACACAAAATGCCATGACATTTTTCAAGGCATAGCATAAAATGTTTCAATGCATTCCCATCTTTATTTGAAATTCATCAACAAAGTTCATATACTGAAACATGTAGCAATTTTTCAAATCATTCAAAAGAAAAAAAAACAACATTTATGAAGTAATTAAAATAATTCTTGATTTGGAAGAAAACATTATTGGCTCATTACTAAATTATAAACAGGAAACCCACCTGAATTCCTTGCTTGGATACATGCTTAAAAGATGCCTCTCCTCTTGATCCTCTTGCCTTCCTTGATTCCCTTTATCAAATGCAAAATTCTCATTCAATAGGAATACAATTTGAGGACCCATATATTGCATATTCACTAAGATAAATTCTAAAAACTCAAACTCTTCCAAAATTCCAAACATTCGTGTCAAATTTCCATGATCACTATGATCAAGTAAATGACAAAATATGGTAATATTCTCTTCTAGAAAAATGTTCCCCTTTGACTTAAGTTTCTAATGACTCCAAAATCATTCAATTTGTTTTATAAATGTGGAAGTTATACCTCAAACATGTTGGGACTATCCTTATGATGAAACAAGAATCTATACTCAAATTCCGACCAAATTTGGAGATCTTTAGAGACTTAATGAAAACTTCATTTCTTCATAAACCCTGTATCCCTATGTCTCTAGTTTACAACGAATCAAAAATAACCTCCTTTGGAAATCTACATCAAAAGTTATGCCTAAAATACCAAATCATATCTGTGCAGGAAAATTGGTCCTCGCCAAGGCGGAAAGAAGCTCGCCGCGGGGAATTTGGTGGTGTGCCCTGTTGGACCCCAAACCTTGGAGTGAAAATTTAGAAATAATGAATGAAATCAAATGAGTGTTTTATATGAAATCTATGTTATAGATGAATATGCTATTGGAGTATGAATCATGCATGGATGATGGGTGGAGAAGCCTTACGCATGAATCATGATTAGATATGTAAGAGTATGAAAGAACGAGAGTTTATGAATGACAAGATGCTATGGAATGTAAGAAAGCATATGGATTGAGGTTGAGTATTGGATTGATTTCCAATGTCAAATTTAATTGGTTGATAGAGCTTAAAATAGAAGAAGTGAAGTTGGCAAGAATGATAAGTTTTGCATGTGAATAGAGATGTGTATATGCTGATTTAAAGGAAATTAGAGAATGATCGATTTAGATTTGGCCAAAGTTGCCTTCTTTGAAGTTGTAGCTTGATCTTTTATCTTTCCAACGAGACTAAGAATGCAAGATTCCGAGATCAAAGTTAAGAAATATAGTTGATGCAAGTTATGATGTTATATGAGATTATGTTAGTGACAGCTTGATGACATGTTTGAGAATCGAGGTTTTGATGAACCAATTTAGTTGAGATTTGAGAAGTTCATGAATTTAATTTGTTTCTTGAAGTGTTATGAAATTTTTAGGCCTTTGAATAAGTAAATAAGTGGAGATTATAAGTGCTTATGATGTTAGTTTGAAGGAGAGAAGCATAGAAAAAAAAGATTGAAAAGTCTTGGAATTTCGCATGTCCGTTAAACGGACATGGGAGTCCGTTTAACGGACAGCCTCGGGTCAAAAGGACCCCTCCCCATGCATATGTCCGTTAGGCGGACATGGGTGTCTGTTTAACGGACTGTCTTGGATGGTTTGGTATAGTTTTGGCCGTGCGTGTCCGTTAAACGGACATGCCTGTCCGTTTAACGGACAGCTACGGGTCACTTTGAGAAAATCGTGATTTTGACCAATTTTGAAGCCGAATCTCGTTTTGAGGCCTCTAATATGAGTTGTAGAACTTGATCTTATATTTCAAATGGAGCAAGAACGAAGTCATTTGGATATTTTTATAGAACGTTATGGCATTTTCTCCAAAAGAGTTTCAAACCGATTTCTGTTTTGAACATGTTGAGTTGTTTTGATCATAACTCACTCACCCGACCTCGGATTGAGTCGATTCTTGAACCATTGAATTCATAACACATGTATCTTCCTCTCCATGAAAATTTGCATCAATTGGAGTCAAATTGAAAAAGTTTGATTGAATCATATAATGATCAGAATGTTTTGCCTCATTCTGAGCTTGCTATTTTCCTCCCTCATCCGACCCTATCACATCATTTGCTTATATCTTTTCCGTCCGACATCCGAATGACTTGATTCTCGAAGCGTTGGACTCCTAAGACAATAAAGTTCATGATTATGTGAAAATTATGAATTTTAGAGATTTAATTGAGTAAGATTAATTGAATCAAAGTGATACAGGAAAGTTATGAACATAGTTCAGTATTTCGCGAATTTAGGGATCTGTGGAGATCCGATTGAAGCAAGGTTTGAGACGAAATAAAGTTAAGACATGGGGCTACATTTATTATGAAGAAATGAAAATTTAATTTAGCCTTTAAGAATGTGTAATGTTTTTGGAAGTGTATTATGGACTATTTGCAGGTTTTGGATAGGAATAGTCATAAGGGTTTCCAACGCGACAAGTTTTCTATTTTCACGCTACGGATGTCGAGATTTGCAATTTCTGTGTCCATCGATTTATTTGCTTCGCACTTGTATCCGATTTGTATTCGATCCTATTTGCGTCGCATTTGTTTCATTTCATTTCATTTGAATTCCGATTTCGTTGTTTCGAACCATTTGTCACATAAGTTTCGATTTTTCCGCTATCTGCATTTCATTGCCGATCCACGTGTTTAATTCCCATTTGTTTTCGATTCGACTCTTTTGTTTCATCCCGTTTCGGATTCATTTTAAGAGCGATCCACTGCTATACTGCATATGATCAGTCTTAAAAGAATTCGAAACGGAACGAAAAATAAAGGATCAGATCGAATACAAATGGGACACAAGCACATGAATCGGAATATACAAGTGAAACGAAACAAATGCGAAGCTAATAGGATCAAAATTCAACTGAAAATCGAATATCAACTACCAATGGGAATCAAATAGATCAATTGACACTGAAAGTTCAAATCCCGACATCCGAAGCGTGAAAATAGAAAGCTCGTCGCGTTGGAAACCCTTATGACTTGACCTATCCGAAAGTCGATATACATTTTTTTCTTCTTATTCATTTCTTTCATCATTTAAACCATCTTATTTAAGAACAAGCAAATAATTTCCCTCTTTGGGAGACTTATCCTTCAACTCATACTAATCTCATCTTACTTGATTTTTCTTATCCATCAAAGTCTTATTTTTTACCATAACAAACTCATATTCATGTCTATCAATCCATAAATCCATTAAATCATATAAAAAATCCGGCAGCATAACGGCTGTCCATAAACAAAACCCAAACCTGCAAGGTGAAAAATTCACTTCTATAGATTCCAGACAAATTCACATACATCATATCCACCGGACCCTCCGTCCGGGATTTCAGCAGAAACACAAACCTAAATTCTAAACCACTTCGAATCATTTTCATAACAATTCATATTCATCACATTCAAACTTATAAACAATTTCCATTAACTCAAATACAAATTTCATGCTCCCATCAAACTCAACCAATTGAGTTTATAAATCTTCACAAAACCCATACAATCATCAAACATGTTCATCCATAGGATCGTATCCATATAAATATATTCCAATACATTCATAACTCAATACAAATTGTATACAATTCCAATATACACAAACCAAAACCAATACATTTCCAATTTCATAACCTAAGAGTCTTATACAAAATCATAATCCAAGATACATTAGGGACCAAATGTTTACAATACTCTATAGGCAATACAAGCCATGATCATTTCCAGAAATCTTAAAGCAAATACACTATTTACAAACACATGCATAAATACTGCTATCTTGACGTCTTTCATCCGATCTCCTGCACGAATACCTGGAGATGGGGATGAAAGAGGGGGTGAGCTCGGAAGCTTGTAGATAACATGTTTATTAAACAAATGATAAACAAAAGTACTTTCAAACCTTACTTTTCGTTGATCGAAAACAGTGAAGGGTTACTTCTCAATAACTTCTCAAATTCAAAAACTTTCATAAATCTTTACAAACAGTTTTGCAAAACTCTCATAGTTGAAAATCCAAGTTCTCATTTTGTCAAACTTTCAAACCATTGTACAACTGAAATGCATTACATATAAATGCAGCACATTCTAAACAGAGTAAAACATATAACACATCATTCGGTTTGGGTCGGTCCAAAAACAGGACGTACTGCACATTCCCGCAAAGCGGTCCTATGCAGTCGTGAACAGGACGTACTACACTTTCCTGCATAGCGGTCCAGTGTAGCCGTGAAGGGAGTCTGAAAACGGAGCTCCTATGCCACTAGCGGGCAGCCGGGCGAAGGCTTTAAAACGAGACCAGTGCACTGACTCCACATGAAGGACCTAACCAAACTCACGTAACACGTATTCATGCTTGAAAATCTCATGTTGCCCGAAGGCATATTTCGAAAATTTAACTTTTCATGTAACATCATATTCAGTACACTTACATTTCCAAATATGTATACATGTATATAACAATGCAAACATATTCTCAACCAATCAATCAATTTCATCCATGACTACTATTCACATATTGAAACTCAAACAATAAACATAAATATTAAGCACATTTCATCAAAATCCTTCAATTACTTTGAAAACAGTTAATTGAATCATTTCGTTTACAAGTCCCAAACAACTCTGGATTCACTTGGAAATTATAAACCAATAGTTCATAAATCATAAATTCAATTGATTCAAATCATTATAAAACCAACATTTATAAATACTTATAATTTGAAAAATAAACATATTACCCACTTTATAATCCATGCCTTAAGCTTGTCCAATGCTCAAGTCTCCTTAGCCTCTCCTCAATTTGATCTTTACTTCTCTCTCTCTTCCAACTTAAAATCACCTAAGCCATATACCACCAAATCCAAATCATTCTCATTATATTTCTTAAATTTGATTTCATGATTGACAAACCCATTAGATTTCTAACCTCTTTACATCACAATCTTCCACAATTTTTTTACTCATATACTTTAGCATAAATTCTAAATCACATTCTCATCCATAATCAACATAACCCAAAGAATAAACACTAAAATTAATCCCATACATAGCAAACCCATAACTACCTTAGGATAAATCAACTAAAATCTCTAACTCTTATCCACTTGTATAACCCTTAGAACTTTTAATTCAAAATTAAACATAATTCAAGATGAAAAACACCAACATAACTTAATTATTCACAAGCCCACCTCAATCTTAAGTCAAATCATCCATAAACTCAAGAAAAACTCAGAAATCAAAACTTAACTCTTACCTTTCACTCCTAAATTTCGAAATTTCCTCTTGGCTTGGAGGAAATCTCTTCTCCTTCCCTCTTTTCCTTCAAGAATCATGGAAAAAGAAGCTTGCAAACACCCAGAAATCTTTCTCTTCTTCCTCCTTCTTCTTCTCTCCCACGATTCTTCTTCTTTCTTTCTTCTGGAATTTTCGTGAGCTTTCCCTCCAACCCACGACATTCCTCTCCCTTTTTATAGTCCAAGTCATTTAATGAAGTGCAAATTACCCTCTTGTCCTTGTCTTATAAGCTTTAAACTTAAAACCTTAAGTGAACTTCCTAATTTGCCCCTGAATGTTTCCTTGAGTCATGCTTACTTTTGGACAATTATTCTCACATCTAAATGAAGGAATTTGCTAAAACTTCCTTCTAGAGAATTGTTCCTCTATGTCTTAGCTTCATAATGCCTCAAGAATCGATTCGGAGCACTATATCAAAAGTTATAGTCCAAACATGTCGGACATATCATTTTACTAACACTGCTTCTAGAATTCACTTCCTTCCACAGATACACATTCTTAAAGGCTAAATTAAATTTTAATTTCTTCATAAGAAATGTAGCCCCATGTCTTAACTTTATTTCGCCTCAAACCTTGCTTCAATCGGATCTCCACAGATCCCTAAATTCGCGAAATACTGAACTATGTTCATAACTTTCCTGTATCACTTTGATTCAATTAATCTTACTCAATTAAATCTCTAAAATTCATAATTTTCACATAATCATGAACTTTATTGTCTTAGGAGTCCAACGCTTCGAGAACCAAGTCATTCGGATGTCGGACGGAAAAGATATAAGCAAATGATGTGATAGGGTCGGATGAGGGAGGAAAATAGCAAGCTCAGAATGAGGCAAAACATTCTGATCATTATATGATTCAATCAAACTTTTTCAATTTGACTCCAATTGATGCAAATTTTCATGGAGAGGAAGATACATGTGTTATGAATTCAATGGTTCAAGAATCGCCTCAATCCGAGGTCGGGTGAGTGAGTTATGATCAAAACAACTCAACATGTTCAAAACAGAAATCGGTTTGAAACTCTTTTGGAGAAAATGCCATAACTTTCTCTAAAAATATCTAAATGACTTCGTTCTTACTCCATTTGAAAGATAAGATCAAGTTATACAACTCATATTAGAGACCTCAAAACGAGATTCGGCTTCAAAATTGGTCAAAATCACGATTTTCTCAAAGTGACCCGTAGCTGCCCGTTAAACGGACAGGCATGTCCGTTTAACGGACACGCACGGCCAAAACTATACCAAACCATCCAAGACAGTCCGTTAAACAGACACCCATGTCCGCCTAACGGACATATGCATGGGGAGGGGTCCTTTTGACCCGAGGCTGTCCATTAAACGGACTCCCATGTTCGTTTAACGGACATGCGAAATTCCAAGACTTTTCAATCTTTTTTTTTCTATGCTTCTCTCCTTCAAACTAACATCATAAACACTTATAATCTCCACTTATTTACTTATTCAAAGGCCTAAATATTTCATAACACTTCAAGCAACAAATTAAATTCATGAACTTCTCAAATCTCAACTAAATTGGTTCATCAAAACCTCGATTCTCAAACATGTCATCAAGCTGTCACTAACATAATATCATATAACATCATAACTTGCATCAACTATATTTCTTAACTTTGATCTCGGAATCTTGCATTCTTAGTCTCGTTGGAAAGATAAAAGATCAAGCTACAACTTCAAAGAAGGCAACTTTGGCCAAATCTAAATCGATCATTCTCTAATTTCCTTTAAATCAGCATATACACATCTCTATTCACATGCAAAACTTATCATTCTTGCCAACTTCACTTCTTCTATTTTAAACTCTATCAAGCAATTAAATTTGACATTGGAAATCAATCCAATACTCAACCTCAATCCATATGCTTTCTTACATTCCATAGCATCTTGTCATTCATAAACTCTCGTTCTTTCATACTCTTACATATCTAATCATGATTCATGCGTAAGGCTTCTCCACCCATCACCCATGCATGATTCATACTCCAATAGCATATTCATCTATAACATAGATTTCATATAAAACACTCATTTGATTTCATTCATTATTTCTAAATTTTCACTCCAAGGTTCGGGGTCCAACATTTCTCCCCCTCTTAAAAGAATTTCGTCCTCGAAATTCATACTTAAGCAATTCACCATGTAACACATTCACTTAACTAATTTCTCCCAAATGATCCTAGTCATTCAAGTATTCAAAGCCTCACCACACTTATTCATAATGTTTTTCACCTCCTAGATCATAAACCATCCATCATATACCATCTATATCATATTCACATCCAATAGTTCTTATCATATTTTCACTAGTACATATATATATTTAACTCATGTTTCAAATCTTCCTTAGTTCTCCTCACAAATGCATATATTTCTCTCACAATTGCATATTCAAACGTCAAACAAACCTATTCATCATCAAATTTTACTCTCATTTCCATTTTCATAAACCTAATATCCCTCAAATTCTTATCACATCTATCCTTATCTCATTCATAAATGTTCTCTTCTTTATAAGATTAAATCATCACTATTATATCAAACACCTATTTCTTCACATATGCCAATGATCCCAATCAATCTCAATCTTTTCAACTTCTACACATGCATTCCTATCATCAAGCTCATCTTTGCGCATTCATATTTGCATCTCCCATATATTCGAAGTCACATCCTCAAATTTCATTATGCAAATTTCTAAACTCAATCATAATATCAATCACATAGGTTCTTCAAATAATTCATGCAAATTTATTCACATCAATATTATACTTTCACAAAATCAAACTTAGCCTTATAAACTCTTATCAACCGCTCATGTAAGCCACTCATACACATATGCCCCAGTAAGACCATATTACTGGGCTCTGATACCATAAATGTTGGATCCCGTTACCGAGACCTAACTACTTACACTAACACTTGAACCCCACTGCTATACTGCATATGATCAGTCTTAAAAGAATCCGAAACGGAACGAAAAATAAAGGATCAGATCGAATACAAATGGGACACAATCACATGAATCGGAATATACAAGTGAAACGAAACAAATGCGAAGCTAATAGGATCGAAATTCAACTGAAAATCGAATATCAACTACCAATGGGAATCAAATAGATCAATTGACACTGAAAGTTCAAATCCCGACATCCGAAGCGTGAAAATAGAAAGCTCGTCGCGTTGGAAACCCTTATGACTTGACCTATCCGAAAGTCGATGTACATTTTTTTTCCTTCTTATTCATTTCTTTCATCATTTAAACCATCTTATTTAAGAACAAGCAAATAATTTCCCTCTTTGGGAGACTTATCCTTCAACTCATACTAATCTCATCTTACTTGATTTTTCTTATCCATCAAAGTCTTATTCTTTACCATAACAAACTCATATTCATGTCTATCAATCCATAAATCCATTAAATCATATAAAAAATTCGGCAGCATAACGGCTGTCCATAAACAAAACCCAAACCTGCAAGGTGAAAAATTCACTTCTATAGATTCCAGACAAATTCATATACATCATATCCACCGGACCCTCCATTCGGGATTTCAACAGAAACGCAAACCTAAATTCTAAACCACTTCGAATCATTTGTCACATAAGTTTCGATTTTTCCGCTATCTACATTTCATTGCCGATCCACGTGTTTAATTCCCATTTGTTTTTGATTCGACTCTTTTGTTTCGTCCCGTTTCGGATTCATTTTAAGAGCGATCATATGCAGTAAAGCAATGGGATTCAAGTGTTAGGGTAAGAAGTTGGGTCTCGGAAACGGGATTCAACATGCGCTGCGGCAAGGCCAGCAATTCGCCGCGGCGAACATTCCCATAAACTCATTCCGAAGAACATTTTTCAACATTCATCACCCATACACTTCCCATCTTTCAAATATAACCCATCTTAACATTAAAACATCTCTTCTACTTCATTTCCAAGGTCATTTCAAACCAATATTATTAACAAAACATCAAAATCTATCTTGGATCACTAACCCTAAAACCAAACATATTATTTTACCCATTCTACAACTTCTCACACATAATCCTCTCTTAACTAACATCAAAACATGTTTCATTCATCTAATCAAGAGGAATGATGCTTATACTTACTTGATTTGGCTTCAAACTCTTCAAAATCTTCAAAGATCTCCCGAAAACCCTAGTCTTTCTCTTCTTCTCTTCTTCTTCCACGACTTCTTCTTCCCTTTACAAGGAAAACAATAACTTCTTCTTTTTATACCCCTTTATGAGTGTGCAATATCCATTTTGCCCCTTCCTTTAAGCCCTAAGTCTTATAATCTTAAGTGACTTACCAAGAATGCCCTTTATGCATTCTTACAACTTTAATGCTTCAATTCACTTAATCTATGTCATAAAATCTTACCACTTTTAATACAACCAAACCATATAATAAATTCTACTAACATTTACATAACAAGTAGCTCCAAAACTTTATCCATCAAACCTCATAATTAATTTAAATCATGCTTAATTCAATAAGAAAAATTTCAGGGGCCAACATTTCAGTCCTCCGAATAGCGCCGATTCTGATTTTGTTGACCTAGCTAAAAAGGTAGACACTAGGTCGTTCATTAAAGAGCGCACATTTCCTTTAACTCCACACAACAATCCCTTTGTCTGTCAACTGTTACACTCTCAACTTACGAGATTAGTCCAACCACGGGCTCAAGGCAACGATAAATTCATTCGCCATTTTTATACTTATGCCCGATTTCATAACATTATAGAACTTAATTTTCGTGGTGTAAAGTCCCCCATTGCGTTCACCACAACTAGCATTCGTGACCATTACAACCTCCCTCCTATTTTTCGCTGCCACTATGATTAGTTGATCCACCACTATCCTTGGGACGATGTTATTCGTACCCTCTGTCCAGAGGACGTCATCTGGTACCAGCCCCGAATCTATCAATGTTACCTTAAACATTCTAATCTCTGACCCAAAGCTCATCCTTGGCTCCGTCTTGTCAATAACAACTTCATTCCAACCACCCATCTTGCCTTCATCACGAAACAACAAGCCCTGTACCTTTACCTTCTAATGATTGGTCGCCCAGACGAGATAGCTAATGCCATTACCTCTTCCCTTCATGACTCCATCACCACCGCCAAACTGACCAACGTCATTACTTTCCCCCACCTCGTCACAGACATATTCTGTGCCCACAATGTCCCGAAATTTAATAATGACAGCTATTTTGACCCAGCTCCTTTGTTTCGGTATGCCCACCTCAAATAACCCCTCCTCCACCCTCCTCACCCCTCCACCCCAATTCTTGATGTTGTTACAACCTCTACAACTGCAGTCCCAGGCGAGGACGATCCTCCAGCTCTAGCCCCTCTTAGGCCCGTTACCTTACAGATCCTTGCTATCTAAGTCGATGGCCTCTATGCTGACCTGGCTACTCTCCGGGACACCCTCCTTCAGGCAATCGCCTGGCAGGATCGTGATCAGTGGTATCACCGATGGATGGATGCATTGCTCGCCGAGCACATTCACTTCCAGCTCCCTTCTGATGAAGATGACCCACTTAGCGGTGCTGGCACATCGAGAGCATATCCCTCTAACGCTGGGAATGATCACCCTATGGAGTAGTTTGAGTTATTTTTTCTTGTGTTTTTCCTTCCTTTTGTTTTACTTTTTAGTTTGTTGGATACTCAGTTCCATTTTGTAATGTCCAAACTTATTGACTAGATTTTTATATAATTCTCTTTGTACTTCCGAAGTGTTGTTGTTTTCATCCGGCTTACAGTTCCCCTTCACTGCTTGTTTTAATTTTTCTTCATATTGAGGACAATATGATGTTTAAGTGTGGGGGATGTTTCAATTTGCAATTCTTGTTTGTGCATTATGCATCATTTTTGGTCATTTAACCACTTGTGCAAGTCAATTGTGCGTAATGTGAAAAATTTAAACTTGGTGATTGAGGCCAATCGCTTGTTTCAAATGTTTCTGTCATTTTTTGCCGCGTCGAACTATTTCTTCATCGTTGTGGCATTGCGAAATTAATTTTTTTACCGTGGAAAACTCTTGGTTTCGTCATGGCAACGGCATCCTCTTTGCAGAAATTGTTTTAAAATTGCCTCATTTCAATAATTCTCCTTAATTAGATTCTTGTCACTCTTGTATCTCAAAGATTTTATAAATTTCAAAGTGGTCTCTATGTTTTTGAAAATACCTTCTATTTTTTAAAAGATAATCAGTTTTGGCTAATTTCATTTTCAATGTATTCAACACAAAGTAAGTAAAGGTATGCTGATAAAGTAGCACTTTACATTTTTAAACCTTGAGATTGTTAATTGAGATATTAACCTTGTTGGAAGGATATTTGGGCCTGAATTCTTTCATTGTTATGTGTATCTGCTTAATTTCATATCTCTCTAGAACTTGTTTTAATTCTTGATCAAAACTTGATGAACTAGAATTTTATTAACATGATGGAGGCATTCTTTCAAAACCATGCTGACCCAAACACAAACACTTATCTATTGCTAGCCCCTTGAGCCATATTTTTAAGTACATGCACACATCTTCTTATAGGTGTAAATATTTTATTTCCCGTTCTCTTCAAGTTTATCCTTGTAAAATTTTTCTCTCAAGAAATTGGTTATTGAGGAAAGTCAAGGAAGAAAAGAAAGTAAATAATAATAATAATCAAAATGATGAAAAATTTTTCAAAAGAAAAAAATGTTAAGTGATAGATTATGTTGTTGTTTGTGTAAATATTGTCTTACTCACAATTGACATTTATTTCATAATTATGGTGCATGTACTCATTTTTCTTTCTTCTATTCCATCCATTTTATTTAGCCTTCTGTGCATTACAACCTTGAAAAGTCCTCTTAACTTTCAAAATTATAGTTATTGTAGTAGAGAGGTAGAACTATCACAAGCTTATGGTAGAGAATGGACTAAGCAGATTTTAAAGTGAAATTATCCCAAAAATAAATGAGTTGAGAGTAAACACCTTGCCTTAAGAGTGAAATCTCTTTTGTTCAATCTCTTGGATTAAATTCTTATAGTGTTTATTTTCTTGGCTCTCTTTCAATCTGCTTTGATTGATTTCTGAGAAAGTGATTTTACCAATTTCCTACTCTCATTTTAAGCATGGTCAGAATTTTCTTTTGCACTTGTGTCTCTTTGACTTTTATAAACTTTGTCCAGGAGTACAAAGGTCTAAGTGTGGGGGAATTTGATTGAACCCAAGTTTATTATATAAATTGGTGACATTTTTCATGATTTTACTACACTTCTTGGCTCTTATTTTTAGATTTTAAGCTTAATTTGACTATTGAGTGCCTGCCTTTACTTTATGCAGTTTGAGAGTAAAATTGTCACAAATTATTACTAATTGCACTAAATTAATTTTCTAAGAACAATTGATACTGCAAACTACCATTTGTTCATTGTAGGACACTCAAGATGAAGTAGAGTCAAGGAGGAAAGACTGAAGATGATAAGTCAACAAGTCAACAGGTGCAATAGGAAGTTCGTCATGGTGAAAGGATCAATTGTCACCCCGGCAAAGTATGAAGAACTGCAAGCAAAACTTTCAAGAAAAGTTTGCTGCAACGTGAATTAATTATGTCGCCGTTGTGAAAGAACCAACACTCCAAGCAAAAACTTTCGATAAAAGTTTGTCGCGGTGAACCTTCAAATATTCGAACCATTTTTGGAAGTTTATCCACTGTGCAACCTGATCCATAACCCATTTTTTTTAAACCTGCCTATTTTAGGTTAAGAAAGGAGAGATAGCCGACAGTGGAACACACGCTCACTCTCTCTTCCTTCGAAAGAAAAATTCTTCTACAGACCTTCATCCCCTCTCATCCACTTCACTGTTCTGCTCCTTAATCGACAACTACTACCATGGATGTTTCCAGTGGGTCCCCGGTTGTGGAATCTCCTGGAGTTATACTTAGCTAGGTACCTCTCTCCTCTTGAAGATGTAGCAATGGCTAGAGTTTAATGGGCTTCATAGAGGAGTAGTTTATTCCATGTTCAGCTATATTGTTATGAACTCCTAGGTTTAGGATTTGTAATTTGTAGTTGAACATTCTTGATTAGAGTTTAATCAAGTGTTGGATATTTAATGTGTTATTAGCATTTGTTGATGTAGAACTTGGAACTTGAATATATGATGTCTCATATATGTCTATTTGTGATCTTATTGATTCTCTTTTATCTGTCTAGTTGTGTTTGATATTGAGTTGATTCTAGATCCCAAAGTGACTTATTGCATTGACTTACCCATTGCACACACTAAAAGCATTCAACAAGGTCTTAAGAAATGGAGTTCATTGATTAAAATCTTAGACTTAAAGAGTTCTTTAAGGTTTAATATTTGAAACTTAGTGATTCACTCCCATTAAAATTCATTTCAAACTATGATAGTCAAAGCTCATTTTCAAGAGGATACTATCATCATTTGATCATTGTTTTTATCTTATCGCTTTTCTATTCCCAAAATCCAAAAAATACTTCGTCTGATTTACGACATGCTCAATGATTTTATAGAGTGTTTGCATCACTAAGGTGAATAGATAAGGACATAAAGGGTCCCCCTGTCAGATCCCTTTGGTGCTTTAAAAGAACCTAGTAGGTTACCCATTCATTAAGATACTACGGGAAGAGGTAGTAAGGCATTCTTCGATCAACTTTATGAAATTTCTGGGCAATTCCATGACCTACTGAATATGTGAGATAAATTTCCAATCAACATTATTATAAGCTTTCCTGAGATCAATTTTGATGCAACAATTGCACTTGCTTTTCTTTTTGGAGTAAGTAGCAATGAGATTTTGAATTAGAAGGATGTTATCTCTAATTATTCTACCAAGTATGTAGGCACATTGAGCATGAGTAATATGCTTGTGGAGCATGTTTTTGAGCCTGTTAGCGATAAGCTTAGAAATGATCTTATACAAAAAGTTGTAACAGGAAATTGGTCTAAAGTCTACGTGTAATAGCCCATAAGACCCGCCTACAGATATTGTCCGCTTTGGGTTGCCCCTAGGACCAAACCCCTCACGGTTTTGCTCTTCCCACCCTTAGAAAAAACGAGTCTAGGGGGAGAGGTATCCATACCCTTATAACGCGTACTTCGTTCTCCTATCTAGTTGATATGGGATCTTACAATCCACCCTTAGGGCCCAGCGTCTTCGTTCTTTGGGTTACAATCCACCATTTGTAACAGTCCATACCACCCACCTAAAGATATTGTCCATTTTGAGTTATCCCTAGGGCCAAACCCCTCACGGTTTTTGTTAGACACCTATTTTTTCTTTTATTTTTTTATTGATTTACTATATTTTATTTTCTTAGAATTTTGTCATTAAATTAGCAAGCATAGGTAGAAATTAGAATTTAGAATTTAGTCAATAAATTAGCAAGCATAGGTAGAAATTAGAATTTAGAATTTAGAATAAAAATGTTAGAATTAAGTTAGAGTATAATATGGTAGTTAATAGACTAAAGGAGCTAATAAACACTAGGTTAAATGAAGAAGGGTCAAATTGGAAGACCAAGACAAAATGTAGTCTTGATTAAATGAAGAAGAAGAAAATTGTGAGAAGAGAGAAAGAAGAGAGAAAAATTTGGGAAAGAAGAGAAAAGAAGAAAAAAATCATGGAAGCTAGGGAAAGAAGAGAGAAAATCATGGAGGAAGAAGAAGGAGGAAGATTTAGCTAAGTTTAAGGAAAGCCTCATCTTTCTTCTTGTTTGGGTAGAAAAAGAAGTAGAGAAATGAGTTTGTGTAGGAAGAAAGAAGAGAAATTCACTTGATTTTTCATGGATTTCTAAACTAGGTTTTAGTTTTTCTAACCTAGATAAACTATGGATAGGTTAGGTTAAGCTCAATTTTATCATTTTGATTATTGAAGCTTTATGAATTTTCCATTTGAATGTTAGGTTTAATGATAATTTGGTTTGTTTTAGGAAACCAAGAAAACTATATCCAAGAGCAAGAAGAAAGGAACAATTAAACTTGGATATCCAAGCAATTTAGGTGGGTAATATGTTTATAGTTATTGTTGAGATGAGCAAATTGTTTACTTGTGTGTGTGTGTATGCTTAATTGTTTAAATTTGACTTGTTGTAAATGTCAAAAAATGCATTATGATGTATTATTATATCATGCCTTGAAAGATGCTATGACATTTTGTATAAGCAAAGAGAAAAAGCATAAGAAACATGAAAGTATAAACATGCAATGAAATGAATTGAGCATAAGAATTTGCTTGTGTTTGGGCAAGAGAGAAATCATTTCATTCGTCACATGCATGTTGACTAAAGCCTTCTCTCGGCTGTCTGCTTATGGCATATGAGCTCTTAAGAAACGAACTCATTTAGTTCATGGTGTAAACTTCAATTTCTCCATTTCAACCCATAGGACTCTCAAACCATTTGTTTGTACATTTCATCTTTGAGTTGTCAAGTATGAGGCATAATTGAGTGTTATGTTTTAATGTTTAAATACACATGTTACGTTTTATGTGATGAATTTCTTAACTACGAGTGTTGAGCTAGAACGGTTGATGATTGAACTGCTAGATTAAGATGAGATAAATATATATATATATATATATATAGCCACTAAGCTTTATAGCTCAACCCATTATTTTTTCCTTAGATGCAGAACAAAAAGATTGTTGATCTTTGCAAAGGCTTTAGCGACTCCAAGATAGCTACATTTAGTAACTAAGTTAGTTCAACTATTGTTTTTGGTAGCTTTATAAGCATATCAATCATAAGCATCCATTTGTATTTTATAATAAGTTATTGAAGTAATTGTTGATATGTAATTAAATCTATGTTCAAACTTCATTTTTTTTTCAGTAATGAGATTAAGAATTGAAGAAGTTTCCTTTGTATATGTTCATGTTTATCTTTTGGTTGAGTTGTAAATTGTTGTTGTTAGAAATAGAAGTGTATAATAGGGTTGGATTGTTAGGTTCAGGGTTACGGATTCGAAGGTTTCACCATAGCGAAGCCACGTCATTGGTCTCGGCGGACCTTTCCGAAGGGTGTTTTCATTTAATTTTGGTAACTTCGCCATGGTGAAGACAATATTTTGCCGTAGCATTTTTTTCCTAAAGGGTGTGTTCGCTCGACCTTGAGACTTCGCAACGGCGAAGCTAAACGTTGGTCACAGCAAACTTCTCCCGAAAGGTCCTTGGAAATATTACCATTTTTTGCCGCAGCAAACCTGCCACTGTTGACGGCGAAATTCTCGTTACAAATTGAAAGTTCCATCTTTCTTCTTGCATGACCTTCATGTGACCACCCTAAATTGTCTTATTGGGATAAGTAACGGGACCCAGTCCCAACACCTTTTGATATGAAAGCTTAGGATTTTTAGGGATTCCTAGGCTTAAAATACGTAGTGGTATAAACTATTATGATGTGTGATTCATTGTTTGCATTGTTGAATTGATTGATTGCATTAAGTGACATGCATATCATGCATATATGTAAGAAATAAGATTAAAATGAAACATAAGCAAATCGTTACTGTTTAAATTGAAGGGCTAAGATGTCACCTCGTAGAAGAACACAAGGAGTTTTGCAAGGGTCTGTTTCACCTGACTCTCCACTAAGAGGGGAGGGTACTGATGAGTCTAGAGCCCCAGGAAATGTTGAGGCTTCTGTAGGGCACAGTAGTGGGCCCTCTCGATCATAGATGCATGAGTCTCCTCTTTTTCAGGAGCAAGTGCCTACTCCCTTAGATCCCAGATTGTTCCAGGCCTTTGTTCAGGCTTTTTTCCTGGTCATGGGCCAGATGCTGCAAACTTCTACTTCATCCACAGCTAAGAAAGGAAAGTAGTTTGATAAGCTTTGGAAGTATAGGGTCGTGGATTTTTATGGAACAACTGATCCAGAAGAAGTTGAAACATAGTTGAGGAAGACAGAAAGGATATTGGAGCAAATGGACTCTGAGGATGATGAAAAGATCAAATATACTGCAAGCTTGCTACAGGAAGATGCTCTGCATTGGTGGGAAAGTGTGGCAGGGAGTCAGATGAAACCACCAGTGTTGACATGGAAGGACTTCCTAGCTGCTTATAAGAAGAAATATTTGTCTGAGGTATATATTTAGCTGAAGCAAAGAAAATTTTTTAGTCTTACCTAGAGGGAGATGACAGTGAACGAGTATGAGCACAGATTTATGCAAATATCCCACTATGCAGCTGAGATGATGATGAGTGAAGCAGATAAGTGTCGTAGGTTTGAAATGGGATTGCATTTAGCCATCAGGGAAAAAGTGGTGGCACAAAATTTCTGTGACTTGCAATAGCTGGTAGAAGCAGCATTGAGGTTTGAGAATGTGGAGAACATAAAGTTAAATAGAAAGAGAAAAGGGAGAGAATAGTTCAAGAGGGGAGGTGGTGCTCTTATGTTAAAGAGGAGTGCCAAGACTTTCTCCATACAATCTGAGGATAGGAACAGTGGCACAAGTAGGTCCAGAAAGATGAGAACTAGTTCTCATCAAGAGGTGGTGCTCTTATGTTAGAGAGGAGTGCCAAGACTTTCTCCATACAATCTGAGGATAGGAACAGTGGCATAAGTAGGTCCAGAAAGATGAGAACTAGTTCTCATCAAGCCTCAACAGCTGGAGGCAGTATAAGAGGAGAGGGGGATAAGCCACCCATTCCTAAGTGTGATAATTGTGGCAAATTCTATAAGGGGTAATGCTACATATTGATTGGAGCTTGTTTCAAATGTGGGACAAAAAGGCACATGGCTAGAAAGTGCCTATAGTATGCAAGATGGGAAGGAATTCAGATGCAGGCTTCAAAAAGGGTTGAGATTGTGGGACAAAAGATTGCAACCAAAGTGGGAAGTTTTGAGGCAACCAAGAAAGTAAATCCTTCAGGAAAACTAAAGGGGCAAGCACTAGCTAGAGTGTTTCCAATGACAAGAGAGGGCACAGAGATAGCTTTAAAGGTTGTCACTGGTATGGTTAAATTGTTTAATGATGATGTTATTATTTTAATTGATCCAGGGTATACTCATTCATTTGTTTCGTCAAGTAGAATTATGTATGGTAGTCCTTTGATGGTTAGTACCCCAATCGACCAGTATATTATTATTAGTCAAGTTTATAGAGATTGTGAAATATATATTAGTGGAGAACAATTAGTGGTGGATTTAATGCCATTGAAGATGGGAGGATTAGATGTGATTTTGGCCATGGATATGTTAGAAAAGTATAATGCCAATTTAGATTGCAAACAGAAGATAGTAGAGTTTGAGTTGGACGAAGGTAGAAAGGTGGTGTTTATAGGGGACAGGAAAGTAAGCCCGCCCAGAATTATTTTAGCTCTAACAACAGAGACAATGATAAGGAAAGGATGTGAAGCATTCTTGGCATATGTGATAGACACGAAGGTAGAAGGAGGAAAGTTAGAAGAAATACTTATGGTCATGAAATTCCCAGATTTTCTTCCAAAGGAATTACCAAGACTACCACCACCTAGAGCATTGGGCCCCATTTTCAGAGTCCAACTATCATTCTGATACTAAAAGATATTTGACCCGAGTCTCGTGACAAATTTTGAGGCGACCATTCGAGGCAGTCGTGTGAGGGTGGTGCGACCAAAAAGTGGAAAACATGGCATTTGTAAGAAATCTCAGTATGGCAGCAAAGGAGAGTTTGTCACGGCGAACTCATGGAGTTATCTCTATGGACTCTTCGGGAAAAATTTGCCACGGTGAACTCTTGGTCTCACCGCGGCAAACTCCCAAGGATCAGCGAGAGAACCGTTCGTGAGAGTTTCGTCGTGGCGAGAGTTGGGCGTTGTCGCAGCGAAGTCACGAAATTCAATCTATAAATGCCCTTTTGAGGGGTTTGTCACAGCCAACATTTGACTTTACCGTGGTGAAACCTTTAAATCCAAACCCCGAAACAACACCAACTCAAATTTTAAGACACATTCAACAACCAATACCAATTTCTATTCAAATATACACTTATTTCTAACCATCCAAACTTAACCACAAGATAATTCTACACATACTCACAAGAAGTTTCAGTTCTTCATTTCATTACAAGTTCAAAAGGGTTCATACAAGCTTCACTTACACATCATCATACATATCAAAGTTTAAAACAAAATACAAAGGATGCTCAATGTTGATATGCCTATAAAGCTATCCAAAATAGTCACCAACTTAGTACAAAAGTCTCTAACTATCTTGGAGTTTATGATGCCTTGCAAGGATTGCAAACCTTCTTGTTTTGTACCCGAGGAGCGAACAGTAGGGTGAGCTACACAGCTCAGTGGCTAATATATTTATAGCAATCGATAATTTTCCACAAATTCAATTATATGTATATATACATATATCTAACAATTTAGGCATTCTCAATTTAGCTAAAAACTCATAATTAAACAATTCATCATATAACTCATAACATAGGCTTTAACCATTATGCATAACACATAAACACATCATACTTGACAATTTAAATATGCAATGCACAAATAAATGGCTCGAGGGTTCCATGGAAACAGAATGGAGAAACCGAAGTTTACACCATGAATAGAATGCATCATTTTCGGAGCTCATATGCCACAAGCGGACAGCTGGGAGAAGGCTCTTTTCACCATGCACGTGATGAACAAAATGATACCACTCTTGCCCAAACAAAAACACATATTTGTTTTATCATATGCTCATACTTTTATGCTTTCTTATCTTTTAATTCATACAAAATGCCAAGACATGTTTCAATGGCGTAACTTGATCACAATTCATAAATCACAATGCATTTTCAAACATTCTCAACGATTTCAATTTCAAACAAATCAAGTTTAAGCAAATCAACATACACACACATAAGCAAGAATTTTCCCAATTACACAATAACTATAAATACATTGCCTACCTAATTTTGTTTGAATTCCAAGCTCAAGATTGTATTTCCTCTTGCTCTTGGGTAAGATTTTTTTGATTTCCTAAACACAATAAATTTCTCATTCAATATAAATTCAAATGAAAATTCATAAAACTTTAATAATCAAAACATGATAAAATTGAATTATAACCCCTTTCAAAATTTAAACTTTCGGGTCAATTTTTCCATGATCATTATGATTAGGTAAATTAAGAAATTTGATGACCTTTTCTTCTAGAAAAATGTTCCCCCATTGTCTTAAGTTTCTAATGACACCAAAATCATTCAATTTGGTTTAGAAATCTGAAACTTATACCCTAAACATGTTGGGACTGTCCTTTTGCTAAAACAATATTATGCACTCAAATTCCATCCAAAATTTGAGTTTTTTAGAGACTAAATTAAAAACTTTATTGCCTCATAAATTTGTAGCCCTATGCCTCTAGTTTACTCCAAATAAAAAATCACTTCATTTAGATAACTACAGAAAACGTTATGCTCAAAATACCGAAATATTTTCAGTGTAGTAAAATTCAACATCGCCGCGGTGAAGTCGGAATTTCGTCGTAGCAAACTTCCACAGAAACTTACGAATTTGCAACCCTTTCATCCCATTTTCTAGATTTCTCACCCCCAACATCTTACACCTAACACATCTTATGCAAAAAATCATCCTTTCTTTTTCAACTTCATTTCAACCCAAAATCATTGATAAGTACATCATGATCTATCTTTGATCATTAACCCTAAAAGATTAAAACATTTTCATATACCATTCATCAAAAACTTCCTATACACATTCAACTTCATTTTCACTTCTAACTATCATTAAATATGGTTCATCCAAAAATCAAGAAGGGTTGATGCTTATACTTACTTGTTTAGCTTTAAACTCTTCAAGATCTCCAAAACCCTAGTTTGATTTTCTCTTCTTCTTCTTTTCTTCCCACACCCACGACATTCTCTCTTCTTCTTCTAATTCAATACCACATTTTAATCAAATCTTCCAATTTTGCCCTTCATTTACCTTGTCCTTCCCATTTTGCCCCTTCTTTGTCTTTTATGTCTCTAACTCCTTTAATCCACTTAACATCATATAAATTCTAAGTTAATTCCAATCCTTCCATCAAATTCTACTTTCTATTCATGCTTACTAAATTTAATGACCTAATTCTAAAAATAAATAAATAAACAACAAACAAAACATAAATAAATAATTAAACAAATAAATCGATAATAATTGAAAAAATTTCAGGGTCCAATATAGAGAAATTGAGTTTCCTATCGAGCTTCTTCCAGGTGTGTTGGACCCCGAACTTTTATTAAAAATTTTGAATTTTAAATTGACATTAAATGAGGAAATATAAAGAATGAAAGGTATAAATGAATATATGAGCCTTTGATGAAATGAAAGACAATTGGGTTTTCTTGTGTTTTGCACATGTTTGATAAAAAGATGAGGTATTGTGTATTGCGTTTGGATGTGGGAATTTGAGATTGTGGATAAGTGAAGTATTGTGCAGGCTGAAGAATTTGGCTAATGTAAATTTAGGCGAGATGCTATCAAAATTTTCATTATGGGCAGAAACTATGACCAAGTTTCTGACCCTCTTAGAGTTAGAATTTGACAAAAGGGTCTTCTTGAAGATTGTAGTTTAGTTTTTTATCTTTTCATTGATGTATAATATGTTATTTTTGGTTTTGGATATTGGAAGATATGAAATTTGTAAGTTTGGATGTGGTATAGGATGACCAATTATCTGACAAAAATTTTGACTGAAAAATAGACCTAGTTAGAGGTTGCAATTGCTTTTAAGTTATTCATGAAAGTTTTAGATTATGTTGTGATCTTTCCAGTTATTTAAAGTATGGAATTTTTGGACCATGGAATAGAAAGTTATGATTTTTTTAATAAAAGTTTATGTTACTGTTTAGCATGATTATTAGTGGACAGAACCTTTGATTGGAAATTTGACTTCCTTAGAGGCCAAATTGATTTTTCTGTCCTTCATAAAAGTTGTAGGTTGCTTTCTTATCTTTTCATTGATATAAAGTATGGAATGTTTGGACCTTGGAGTTGAAAGATAGAAATTTTAGAAGTTGAGTTATTGTTTTGGGATGACAAGTAGGGGCAGTGACTTTGATTGGGATTTTGACCCCATTATAGAGGGAATTGAATTTTCCATTCTTCATGGAAGTTGTAGAGCTTCCTTTCATCTTTTTTTTGATACTAATTTTGTAAATTTTGGACTTCTGTGTAAAATGTTATGAATTCTTTAAAGTCAATATGAGTTTTAGAGCAACCCCTTATTTTGGCCGAGCGACCTTTGTTTTGGCCGACCGACCCTTGTTTTGGCCGAGCAACTTTTGTTTTAGCCGAGCGACCTTTGTTTTGGCCGACCGACCTTTTTTTTGGCCGACCGACCCTTGTTTTGGCCTAGCAACCTTTGTTTTGGCTGACTGACCCTTGTTTTGGTCGACGGACCCTTGTTTTGACCGACCGACCTCTGTTTTGGCCGAGCGACCTCCGTTTTTGCCAAGCGACCTCTGTTTTGGCTTAGCGATATCTGTTTTTGACGACCAATCTCTGTTTTGGCCGAGCGACCTCTGTTTTGGCTGACCGACCTTTGCTTTGCCCAATCTAATCCGACCCTCTCTCACTCTTTTGCTTATATCTTTTCCGTCCGACATCCGATTGACTTAGTTTTTGAAGCATTGGATTACTAAGAAATACCTCTATCTTCCTATTGAAAATTTGGGGATTTTTTAGATTAAATTGAATGAGTTTAATTTAATCGAAGTGAGTTAGATAATTTTCTGAACATGGTTCAGTCTTAAGAGAAATTCTTGATCTGTGGAGATCCGATTGAACTGATTCTTATTGCAAAATAAACTAGATATATGGGGCTACAAGTTATCTCAAGGAAGTAAATTTCAATTTAGCCCCAAACATTTTCAATTTCTGAATTGAAGTTGGGTATAGTGTTTAGTCTTGGATTAGTAAGAGCTGAAAGCATTTTGGCCATAACTTTTACTCTAGTCATCCGAATGAGGTCATTCTTAATTTGGATTAAACTAGAGAAATAGAGCTACAAATATTCTGAAGAACTTGAGTTTCAATTTAGTCTGTAAGAATGTCAATTTTCGGATGGAAATTGAATTAAAGTGTTTAAAATGAATTTTAGGGGCAAACTTGGAAGAACACTTAAGGTTTTAAGTTATAAGGCATATACGTAAGGGCATAATGGTCATTTTGTATTCATTAAATGCAAGAAGAGTGGGTTGTAGTTTAAGAAGAGGAGAAGCACGAATTTGTTTAATTTAGAAAGAGAAGAAAGAAGAAAGAAGAGAGAAGAGGGTGAGCTTTCGATGGAGAAGAGAAAGGAGAAAGAAGAAAGGAAAGTCTAAGGTTTCGATTTTCCTAGGTTTCAAGGAGAATTTTAAGATGATTCAAGAGAAAAAAGGTGGAAGAGCATGAGAGCTTCCTATGGAGCTAAGAAATTACGAAATTAGTGAAGGTTTAAGGTAAGAGGAAGATTTTGCTTTGTTAAATTGTGAAAGGATTTTGGTTTAGATAGCTTGGATATTGTATGGGTTTGTGATTTTTAAGCTCAATTTTGGAGATAGCATGGTATAAATTGTTCAATTTTGGATGTTTATGAATTAGGATTTTTGTCTTGAATTAGGGAATTGAAGTGAGGCTTTGGAGAAATTAATGATTTGGACAAGTTACAAGCATGGATATGAGGTGGGTACCATGTTTATATTTTGAATTATAAGCCATGTAAATGTTTTCGAAAAATTAAGAAAAAAAGTATCGAATTTTATTTGTTTCTGAATGTTTTTAGAAAATGGTTACAAGTTTTAAATGTTTTCATAAATTATGAAAATTGTTGCATTTCTGGTTTGAGAATGATCGTGCATTTGATATATAAATTTGTGTTAAATATATGACATTATGTGTGAAATTGTGATTTCATAAATGTCATTATGTTTGAATATGAGATGACATGAAAGACTGAAATTTCGAAAGGTGCCTTCGGGCAAATCCGATTGATTTTCAAGTGTGAAATGTGTTATGTGGGTTTGGTTAGGTCCTATAAGTTGAGTCAAATGCACTTGTCTTCTTTTTAAAGGCTTCTCATGCCTGCCCGCTAGTGGCATTGGGGCTCCATTTCGGACTCCCATAAGTTCACGGCTACACTGGACCGCTATGCAGGAAAGTGTTGTACATTCTGTTCACGGCTGCACAGGACCGTTATGCGGGAATGTGCAGTACGTTCTATTTTGGACCGACCCAAACCATTCTGATGTGTTTATGTGTTTTTATTTTGTTTATATTTGTTATGCATTCATGTTTTTGAATTGTTCATGAATGTTTTCAAAAAAATTGAGAAATTTTGAGGAATAAACATTTGATGATTTTCCTACCGTGAAATTTCTATAAACTGAAAATGAGTTTTGAAAATATTTTTGCTTATTGTTCGATTATGAACATGTTATCCACGAGCTGTAAAGCTTACCCCCCCCTCCCCTTTCATCCCCATCTCCAGGTTTCGAACAGGAGATCGAATGAAAGAAGGTCAAGGCATTTGATCGATTTTCACATATCTTGTATTTTGAGTAATTTGGATTTTGGTATTGGTTTGTTTATTGTTTGGAATGCCATTAAAGTTTGTAGTACATTTATTTTGGAATGTAAGTGACTACTGGACTTGTGTATGGAATTGAGATATAGATTTGTGTATGGTTATGATATATGAATGGGATTGATTGAATTATGGATTTGTATATGGAATAGAATAGTGAATTATGATTTTGTATATAAATTGTATATTGATTGTGTTTGTTTATGATGGAATTCCGGACAGGAGGTCCGATGAATTGTGATGCTTGAACTGAAATATTGATGTGTCTTTTGTATATGAATTGTGGATTTGGAGATATGTGTTAGAGTAGTGCCCTAAAGGCAATCCCCTTTAGCGCTTTTTGTTCATAGTCATGTACAGACTTTATGAATAAATAAAGAAAGGCATGTTTCATTTATTTGATGTTCTTTATAAATTGATATTGATCTTTAATCAAATTAATGAAGTCCATGATATATGACATAGCATGAAGGAAATTATGATGTGATCATAATCCTGAGATTCCTATCATATGCAATTATGTCAAGATTCTAAATTTTTCCTAGTCATAGGATTAATGAGACCGACATCATTAATCCCAACAGATTAGCATATGTCATACTCCTTGATTGGATCAAGCGGTGGATCTCGTAAACTGTAAATATGAGATATTTAGAGTTGACATATGGATGCTTACTATTGGTAGTAAGTTCATTGGATGATTCGCCATGAGATCATCACATGGATTTAATGTCGATGATAATCTCATCATAGCAATGGTGCAAATATCCTTAGACTTGAGGTACTCAAGGATATCTTGAATACCGATCCTGCATTTTGACTCCATTCCTTGTGGCCTTCGGAGAGGTTACTCATAGGATGGTGCTTGGGTACAGTTTGAGGTATTCGAAGGTAATTGAGTAGCCAATAAAGGATTCATCACTTCTGTGAGAACAGAAGAGATACCCTGGCCTCTTGTCAGGATCATTACTTTAAGTCTCTGGCCAGAGCATGACTATGTCATGAAGAGTGTCTTCATGGACATATAAAGTAATGAGTCCTCAGACAGGAACTGATTTCACTTGGGCTAGACTTAGTCTAGTAAGAGTTGACATATTAGCCATACTCATAACCAAGTGGGGTATAGGATGATGAAAGGACGAATTGCACAGTAATTGTCTATGGAAGGGTTCATGATCTGGTTCGTGATGAATTCATTAAACCAATTACTTTCCGATCAATTGGGGGTCATGATGTGTTGCTAGATACCGCTCATGACTTGCTCAGATTAATTGTTAATCTAAGTGGCCAACATAACCGGGAACCTAAAGGGTCATACGCATAAGAGTGACTCAGAGAATCTGTAAAATAGTATTGGACAGAGTTCCAATTATGGAGAGCATTAGGATTAAATGGATCCCGATGAGATTGGGATATGTCCCGATGAGATCGCGACATCAATATTGCTAAGAAAGGTTTCCGGAGCTGTTTCAGTACCGGGGCCCGGTAGGCCGGTAGGACCGACCCCAGTTAGACTGGACCTTAGCAATTATATTCTAATTAATTAATTAAGTAAATTAATTACTTAATTATTATATTTATGCGCATGTGCCCATTAGTGTCGTTGGAATGGGAGAAGTGGATAAGAACTTTGAAAAGTCAAAGATGCTTTATTTAATTCATTTAATTAAAGCATGGTTTTAAGCCACCCACGTGTATGCCTTCTTATGGATTCTTTAATGGTTAAAGACATATATAAGAAGATGGCTTAGTGAAGTGGGTCGACGGTTTTAAAAGGTTAGAAGAAGAAAGGCTTAAATGTTAAGTTAGCTTTGAAAGTTGTTTTTCAAGTCTTCTTCCTTAAGCATCATCGTTTCTTCTCTACTTCTCCAAGTGTTCCAACGTTCAATCCAAGCTCTCCAGAGGACTGAGGTAGGGTCTAGCAGCCTTTAATCTGTTCTAGCTATTTTCGGGTCAAAAGTGTTTGATCCGGTTAGGTTTTCTGATCTCTGCGTGGATACCTTTAGAGATAGTCTCTATTGGCTATTCAGGTTTGAGTTTTCATACCGATACCGGGATCCTGGGTTTCGGGAAGGTCCCGAGAATAAAAAATTTTTGTTTCCGCTGCTGGAACATGTGATGTTCCTCCCGGGATTTTCCTACAATATGTGTATTAAGTGGCTATTGGAAAAAGAAAGAAATAATAAGACTTTTGTGTAAATTGATGATTATGATTTGAATATGAAGAATTGAGGATGAATTTCCAAATGGGAAATTAAATTGCTTTGTATGAGATTGATAAAGAATGAAAAGAATGAAAAAAATTTATACCAATTTTCGGATCGGTTTAGTCTTAAGGTATCCAACGCGCTTTTTCTAATGTACGAATTCACGGATATCAAAAAATTTGATTCAGTTCAATTGAACCGGTTGTGTGCTTTGATTATATTCATTTTCGATTCTTTCGCCATATGTTTCTGTTTCGGCTCTTTCATTTTCGGATCCATTCTCCTCTCGTTTTGCTTTGTTATGATTCGATTTCCTTTTGCTTTCGTTCCGTTTTTCATTTTTTTTCGGTTGGGGTCCGGTTCCAAAATCGGATCCCAACATTTATGGTATTAGAGCACCAGTATTAGGATCTTACATGGGCACATATGTTTGTTAAGAGCTTAAATGGATAGGAGTGAATTAGTGAGAATGTGAAAATGATGTGAATGTATGTCTTGAATCATTTGAAGAACCTATGTGGTTTTTGATTAAGGTGGTGAGTTATGATCAATTGTATCTGATTGTGTTAATGAATGAGATTATAATTTCATGATGAATTTGGATGAATTGATTTCGGATATACATGTGTGAGATGCAATAAAGGATACTTGAAAGATGAGTTGAATGATAAAGATATAACTATGTATAGAAGTTCAAAAGGTTGATTTTTGAATGATGATTAGTCCATATTAAGGTTCCTTAAGAATTGGACCATTAACTTGAGTCAAATATGTTAAGAAAAAATGATTTATTGATATAGTGATTTGATATGATATTGGTGGTATTTGATACAAGAAATGAAAAATTGAGAAGAAATTGAGAAATATGTATAATGAGGAATTAGATAAGAAAGTGATTGATTATGGACATTTAGGAAGAACTTATTTGAGAGATTGTGTTACTTGGTGATGTCTTAGTTAGGAATTTCAAGGACGAAATTCTTTTAAGAAGGGGAGAAATGTTGGACCCCGAACTTTTCTTAAAAAATTTTTAATTTTAAATTGACATTAAATAAGGAAATATAAAGAATGAAAGGTATAAATGAATATATGAGCCTTTGATGAAATAAAAGACAATTGGGTTTTCTTGTGTTTTGCACATGTTTGATAAAAAGATGAGGTATTGTGTATTGTGTTTGGATGTGGGAATTTGAGATTGTGGATAAGTGAAGTGTTGTGTAGGCTGAAGAATTTGGCTAGTGTAAATTTAGAGGAGATGCTGACAACATTTTCATTATGGGCAGAAACTATGACTAAGTTTTAGAATTTGGGAAAAGGGTCTTCTTGAATATTGTAGTTTAGGTTTTGATCTTTTTATTGATGTATAATATGTTATTTTTGGTTGTGGATATTGGAAGATATGAAATTTGTAAGTTTGGATGTGGTATAGGATGACCAATTATCTGGCAGAAACTTTGACTAAAACACTGACCTAGTTAGAGGCTGCAATTGCTTTTAAGTTCTTCATGAAAGTTTTAGATTATGTTTTGATCTTTCCAGTGATGTAAAGTATGGAATTTTTGGACCATAGAATAGGAAGTTATGATTTTTTTTATAAAAATTTATGTTACTGTTTAGCATGATTATTAGTGGACAGAACCTTGGATTGGAAATTTGACTTCATTAGAGGCCAATTTGATTTTTTTGTCCTTCATAAAAGTTGTAGGTTGCTTTCTTATCTTTTCATTGATATAAAGTATGGCATGTTTGGACCTTGGAGTTGAAAGATAGAAATTTTAGAAGTTGAGTTACTGTTTTGGGATGACAAGTAGGGGCAGTGACTTTGATTGGGATTTTGACCGCTTTAGAGAGGGAATTGATTTTTCTGTTCTTCATGGAAGTTGTAGAGCTTCCTTTCATCTTTATTTTGATACCAAGTTTGTAAATGTTGGACTCCTGTGTAAAACGTTATGAATTCTTTAATGTCAGTATGCATTTTAGAACGACCCCTTGTTTTGGCCGAGGGACCTTTGTTTTGGCCGAACAATCTTATTTTTGGCCGACCGACCTTTGTTTTGGCCGTTCGACCTTTGTTTTGGCCGACCGACCCTTGTTTTAGCCGACCGACCCTTGTTTTGGCCGACCGACCCTTGTTTTGGCCGACCGACCCTTGTTTTGGCCGAGCGACCTTTGTTTTGGCCGATCAACCCTTGTTTTGGCCGAGCGACCTTTGTTTTGGTCGAGCGACCCTTGTTTTCGTCAAGTAACCCTTGTTTTGGCCGACCGACCCTTGTTTTGGCCGAGTGACCTTTGTTTTGGCCGACCGACCTTTGTTTTGGCCGACCGACCATTGTTTTAGCCGACCGATCTCTGTTTTGGCCGACCGACCTCTGTTTTGGCCGACCGACCTCTGTTTTGCCCGACCTAATCCAACCCTCTGTCACTCTTTTGTTTATATCTTTTCCTTTCGACATTCGATTGACTTAGTTTTTAAAGCATTGGATTCCTAAGACATCCCTATATCTGCCTAAGGAAAATTTGGGGATTTTTTAGATTAAATTGAATGAGTTTGATTTAATCAAAGTGAGTTAGATAATTTTCTGAATATGGTTCAGTCTTAAGGGAAATTATTGATCTGTGGAGATTCGATTGAACTTATTCTTATTGAAAAATAAACTAGATATATGGGGCTACAAGTTATATCAAGGAAGTAAATTTCAATTTAGCCCCGAAGATTTTTCAATTTCTGAATTGAAGTTGGGAATAGTGTTCAATCTTGGATTAGTAAGAGCTTAAAGCATTTTGGCCATAACTTTTGTTCTGGTCATCCGAATGAGGTCATTCTTGATTTGGATTAAACTAAGGAAATAGGGCTACAAATGTTCTGAAGAACTTGAGTTGCAATTTAGTCTCTAAGAATGTCAATTTTTTGATGGAAATTGAATTGAAGTGTTTAAAATGAATTTTAGGGGCAAACTTGGAAGAACACTTAAGGTTTTAAGTTATAAGGCATATATGTAAGGGCATAATGATCATTTTGCATTCATTAAATGCAAAAAGAGTGGGCTGTCATTTAAGAAGAGGAGAAGCACGAATTTGTTTAAGTTAGAAAGAGAAGAAAGAAGAAAGAAGAGAGAAGAGGGTGAGCTTTCGGTGGAGAAGAGAAAGGAGAAAGAAGAAAGTCTAGGGTTTCGATTTTCTCGGGTTTCAAGGAGAATTTTAAGATGATTCAAGAGGAAAAAAGTGGAAGAGCATGAGAGCTTCCTATGGAGCTAAGAAATTCCGAAATTAGTGAAGGTTTAAGGTAAGAGGATGATTTTGCTTTGTTAAATTGTGAAAGAATTTTGGTTTAGATAGCTTGGATATTGTATGGGTTTGTGATTTCTAAGCTCAATTTTGGAGATAGCATGGTATAAATTGTTCAATTTTGGATGTTTATGAATTAGGGATTTTGTCTTGAATTAGGGAATTGAAGTGATGCTTTAGAGAAATTAATGCTTTGGACAAGCTACAAGCATGGATATGAGGTGGGTACCATGTTTATATTTTGAATTATAAGCCATGTAAATGTTTTCGAAAAATTAAGAAAGAAAGTATCGAATTTATTTTTTTTCGAATGTTTTTAGAAAATGGTTACAAGTTTTAAATGTTTTCATAAATTATGAAAATTGTTGCATTTCTGGTTTGAGAATGATCGTGCATTTGATATATGAATTTGTGTGAAATATATGACATTATGTGTGAAATTGTGATTTCATAAATGTCATTATGTTTGAATATGAGATGACATGAAAGACTGAAATTTTGAAATGTGCCTTCGGGAAAATCCGATTGATTTTCAAGTGTGAAATGTGTTATGTGGGTTTGGTTAGGTCCCATAAGTTGAGTCAAGTGCTTGTCTTCTTTTTAAAGGCTTCTCCTGCCTGCTCGCTAGTGGCACTAGAGCTCCATTTCGGACTCCCATAAGTTCACGGCTACACTGGACCACTTTGCAGGAAAGTGTAGTACATTCATTCACGGTACGCATGTGACCGCTTATGCGGAATGTGCAAGACGCTCTATTTGGACCGACCTAAACCATTCTGATGTGTTTATGTGCTTTTATTTTGTTTATATTTGTGGTGCATTCATGTTTTTGAATTGTTCATGAATGTTTTCAAAAAAATTGAGAAATTTTGAGGAATAAACATTTGATGATTTTCCTACCGTGAAATTTCTATCAACTGAAAATGAGTTTTGAAAATATTTTTGCTTATTGTTCGATTATGAACATGTTATCCATGAGCTGTAAAGCTCACCCCCCTTTCATCCCCATCTCCAGGTTTCGAGCAGGAGATCGGATGAAAGAAGATTAAGGCATTTGATCAATTTTCGCATATCTTGTATTTTGAGTAATTTGGATTTTGGTATTGGTTTGTATATGGCTTGGAATGCCATTAAAGTTTGTAGTACATTTATTTTGGAATGTAATTGACTACTGGACTTGTGTATGGAATTGAGATATAGATTTGTGTATGGTTATGATATATGAATGGGATTGATTGAATTACGGATTTGTATATGGAATAGAATAGTGAATTATGGTTTTGTATATAAATTGTATATTGATTGTGTTTGATTATGATGGAATTCCGAACAAGAGGTCCGATGAATTGTGATGCTTGAACTGAAATATTGAAGTGTCTTTTGTATATGAATTGTGGATTTGGAGATATGTGTATTAAGTGGATATTGGAAAAAGAAAGAAATAATAAGACTTTTGTGTAAATTGATGGTTATGATTTGAATATGAAGAATTGAGGATGAATTTCCAAATGGGAAATTAAATTGCTTTGTATGAGATTGATAAAGAATGAAAAGAATGAAAGAAAAAAAATTATACCAATTTTTGGATCAGTTTAGTCTTAAGGTATCCAACGTGCGTTTCTAATGAACGAATTCACGGATGTAAGAAAATTTGATTCAGTTCGATTGAACCGGTTTGTGCTTTGATTCTATTCATTTTTTATTCTTTCGTCATATGTTTCCGTTTGGGACTCTTTCGTTTTCGGATCCATTCTCCTTTCATTTCTCTTTGTTATGATTCGATTTCCTTTTGCTTTCGTTCCGTTTTCTGTTTTTTTCATTTGGGGTTCGGTTCCGAAATCGGGTCCCAACAAGGTGCTGCACTGATATCGATTCCACCTTATAAAATGGCTATGGTAGAATTGAAAGAGCTTAAAGAGCATTTAGAAGAGTTGTTGGAGAAAGGGTATACTAGGCCTAGCTTTTCGCCTTAGGGAGCTTCGGTTCTCTTTATGAGGAAGAAAGATGGATCGTTGAGAATGTATGTAGACTTCAAAAAACTTAATCATGTCACTATCAAGAATAGATATCCACTTCCATGTATAGATGATTTGCTTGATCAATTACCCTCTTTTCCAAGACAGATTTGAGATCAAGTTACCACCAGTTAAGGATAAAGGAGTCTGATGTATCAAAGAATGCTTTTAGAACACAATATGGGCATTTTGAGTTCTTAGTCATGCCATTTGAATTAATGAATGCCCCTACAGCTTTCATAAACCTAAGGAATAGAGCCTTCAAGCCTTTCTTAGACCAATTTATCATGGTCTTTATTGATGATATATTGATTTATTCTAAGAGTGACAAGGAGTATGGGAAACATTTAAGGATTACCTTGGACACACTGAGGAAGAAAAAGTTGTATGCCAAATTCAATAAATGTGAATTTTGGCTAAGGAAAATAGTGTTTCTTGGGCATGTAATTTCATAATAAGGAGTACATGTGGATTCGAGGAAATTAGAAGCTGTGGTGAAATTGGAAGCACCTAAGAATGTAGTAGAAGTGAGGGCTTAGCCGACTATTATAGAAGATTTGAAGAGGGCTTTTTCATGATAGCAGCACCACTTGCCAAATTGACAAGGAAGAATTAGAAGTTTGAGTGGGCAGGAGAATGCTATAAGAGCTTAGAGGAATTGAAGAATAGGCTCACAACTGCACCGATTTTAACCTTGCCTTCTAGTAGTGATGGATATATAGTGTATAGTGATGCCGCAAGGAAGGGATTGGGGTGTGTGTTGATGCAAGGAGATAAAGTGATTGCCTGTGCTTCTAGGCAATTAAAACCTTACAGGATGAATTATCCTACACACGATTTGGAGTTAACTGCTATAATTTTTGCATTAAAAATATAGAGACATTACTTATATGGAGTCACCACTAAGGTATTTACAGATCACAAGAGTCTTAAATATTTGATGAGCTAAAAAGAGTTAAATCTAAAGCAAAGAAGGTGGTTAGAACTACTGAAGGATTATGACTTGATGATAGACTTCCACCCAAGGAAAGCTAATACAGTAGCGGATGCATTAAGTAAAAAATCTACTATGGCACATGTAGAGACAGTATATCTTCCTTTGTTGGGGGAATTAGTCAAACATAAAGTGACATTGAGGCAAGTCAAATCTAGTTGTATATTGGATAATTTTAGAATAAGGCTAGTGTTGAATAAGAAGATTAAGGAACTACAGGAGCAAGATGAGTACTTGAGCGAACTCAGAGAAGAAATTAAAAACGGTAAGTCCTTTTAAATAAAAGTAAGAGAAGACGGATTGATGGTGGTAGGCAACAGATTATGTATTCCAGACATGCTAGAGTTGAAGGATGAAATTATTGATGAGACACACAATGCTCCATATACAATGCATTCGGGGAGTACAAGAATGTATAGAGATTTAAAAGAGCACTTTTGATGGAAAGGAATGAAGAAAGATGTTGCAGAGTATGCTAGAAAATGCTTAGTGTGGCAACAAGTTAAAGCAAAACATCAAGCACCTACCGGTAAACTTAACCTTTTTCTATTCCTGAATCAAAATGGGAGAAGATTACAATGGATTTCTTGATGAGATTGCCAAGAACTAGCAGGAAGCATGACGCAATATGGGTGATTGTTGATAGGCTAACTAAGTCAACACATTTCTTGCCAATTAGACAAGTAATTTTTTGAATGCTTTGGCTAAGAAATACGTAGATGAAATAATCATATTTCATGGGATTCTAAGTTCTATAGTTTTAGATAGAGATCCCAAATTCACCTCTAAATTCTGGGAAAGCTTACAAGAGGCTTTAGAAACCAAGTTGCATTTTAGCACAATTTTCCATCCACAGACTGATGGCCAATCAGAGAGGACAATACAAACATTGGAGGCAATGTTAAGAGCTTGTGTTATAGACTTCAAAGGCTCATAGGATGATCATCTGCCTTTAATTGAGTTTTCTTACAATAATTCCTACCACTCAAGAATTCAAATGGCATCTTATGAAGCCTTGTATGGTAAGAGGTGCAGAACTCCTATTTGTTGGGATGAGAAAGGTGAAAGGAGAATTTTGGGACTCGAGTTGGTACAAGTTACAGTCGACAAGATAAAATTGGTGAAGCAGAGACTTAAGGCAACTCAAGATAGAATGAAGAGCTATATGGATGCACTTAGAAAGGAGATGGAATTTGAAGTTGGAGACAAAGTGTTTCTTAGAGCATCTCCATGGAAAGGATTTTTAAGGCTTGGTAAAAAGGGAAAGCTTAGTCCAAGATATATAGGCCCTTATGAGGTTATTAAGAAGATTGGGCCTTATAAGTTAGCCCTGCCACTAGAATTGTCTAAGATTCACAATGTTTTCCATGTATCAATGTTGAGAAAATACTGATCAGATCCTTCACATATAGTCTAACCTTCAGAGGTTCAATTAAGAGAGGATTTGACTTATAAGGAATAGCCAGTAGAGATTTTAGATTCAAAGGAAAAGGTCTTGAGAAACAAGACGGTGAAGCTGGTTAAAGTCTTATGGAAGAACTATGCAAGAGAGGAGGCAACATGGGAGCCTTTGGAAACTACGAAGGAGAAGTATCCACACTTTATTATAGACTCAGGTAAGAATTTCAAGGAATAAATTCTTCAAGGGGAGGAGGATTGTTGGACCCCAATTTTTTTCTTTTATTTATTTATTTATTATATTATATTTTCTTAGAATTTAATCATTAAATTAGTAAGCATAAGTATAAATTAGAATTTAGAATAAAAATGTTAGAATTAAGTTAGAGTATAATATGGTAGTTAATAGACTAAAGGAGCTAATAGACATTAGGTTAAATAAAGAAGGGTCAAATTGGAAGACCAAGACAAAATGTAGTCTTGATTAAATGAAGAAGAAGAAAATCGTGAGAAGAGAGAAAAACGTGGGAAAGAAGAGAAAAGAAGAAGAAAATCATGGAAGCTAAGGAAAGAAGAGAGAAAATCGTGGAGGAAGAAGAAGGAGGAAGATTTGGCTAAGTTTAAGGTAAGCGTCATCTTTCTTCTTGTTTGGGTAGAAAAAGAAGTAGAGAAATGAGTTTGTATAGGAAGAAAGAAGAGAAACCCATTTGATTTTTCATGAATCTTTAAACTAGGTTTTAGTTTTTCTAACCTAGATAAACTATGGATATGTTGAGTTAAGTTCAATTTTATCATTTTTATTATTGAAGCTTTATGAGTTTTCCATTTGAATGTTGGGTTGAATGAGAATTTGGTTTATTTTAGGAAACCAAGAAAAACCTATCCAAGAGCAAGAAGAAAGGCACAACTGAACTTGGATTTCCAAGCAATTTAGGTGGATAATATGTTTATAGTTATTGTTGAGATGAGCAAATTGCTTACTTGTGTGTATGTATGCTTAATTGCTTGAATTTGACTTGTTGTAAATGTTAGAAAATGCATTATGATGTATTATTATGTCATGCCTTGAAAGATGCTATGACATTTTGAAAAAGTATAAGAAGCATGAAAGTATGAACATGCAATGAAATGAATTGAGCATAAGAATTCTCTTGTTTTTGGGCAAGAGATAAACCATTTCATTTATCACATGCACGTTGATTTCAGCCTTCTTCCGGCTGCCTGCTTATGGCATATGAGCTCCTAACAAACGGACTCATTTATTCATGGTGTAAACTTCAGTTTCTCCATTTCGACCCATGAGACTCTCAAGCCATTTGTTTGTGCATTTCATCTTTGAGTTGTCAAAGTATGAGGCATAATTGAGTGTTATGTTTTCATGTTTAAATATACTTGTTATGTGTTATGTGATGACTTTCTTAACTATGTGTGTTGAGCTAGAACTATTGATGATTGAACTGCTAGATTAAGATGAGATACGTATATATGTATATATATGTATGTATATGTATGTATACATATGTATATATGTATATGTATGTATATGTATGTATATATGTATATGTATGTATATGTATGTATACATATGTATACATACACATACATACGATACGCACGTATACATATGTATATGTATGTATACATACATATACATATACATACGTATACATATGTATATTTTAACCATGAATTTGTAGCTCAACCTATTATTTTCTCCTCGGTATAGAACAAGAAGATTGTTGATCCTTGCAAATGATATATATATATGTATATACATATGTATATCTATATATATATATATACATATGTATGCATATGTATACATATGTATACGTATGTATATACATATGTATACATATGTATATTTTACCCACTGAGTTTTGTAGATCAACCAATTATTTTCTCCTTAGGTGCAGAACAAGAAGATTGTTGATCTTTACAAAGGCTTTGGTGACTCCAGGATAGCTACATTTAGTAACTAAGTTAGTTCAACTATTTTGTTTGGGTAGTTTTATAAGCATATCAATCATGAGCATCCACTTGTATTTTGTATTAATTTATTAATGTAATTGTTGATATGTAACTAAAACTACGTTCAAACTTCATTTTGTTTTAGTAATGAGATTAAGAATTGAAGAAATTTCCTTTGTATATATTCATGTTTATCTTTTGGTTGAGTTGCAAATTGTTGTTATTAGAAATAGAAGTGTATGATAGAGTTGGATTGTTGGGTTTTGTCTTGTGGATTCGAAGGTTTCACCGCGACGAAGCCATGTCATTGGCCACAGCAAACCTTTCCCGAAGGGTGTTTTCATTCGATTTTGGTAACTTCGCCACGGTGTATTTTTTCTAAATGGTGCATTCGCTCGATTTGAGACTTCGCCGTCGTGAAACCAAACGTTGGTTGCGGTGAACTTCTCTCGACAAGTCCTTGGAAATAGTACCATAGGTTCACCGCAGCTAACCCACCACTGTTGATGGAGAAATTCTCGTTATAAATTGAAAGTTCCATCTTTCTTCTCGTATGACCTTCTCCTAACCACCCCTAAATTATCGTATTGGGATAAGTAACGGGACCCAAGCCCAACAGTTTTGTTCTTCCCACCCTTGAAAAAATGCATCTTAGAGCGAGAAGTATCTATACACTTATAAGATATACTTCGTTCTCCTCTCCAACCAATGTGGGATCTCACATTCTCCACCCCATTAAGGCCCAACCTTCTTTAGGGCTCAGCCTAACTAGCACAACCGTTCAGGTACCAACTCTGATATCATTTGTAATAGCCCAAACCACTCGCTCACAGATATTGTCCGCTTTGGGTTTCCCTAAGGTCAAACCCCTCACGATTTTTCTCTTCCCACCCTTGGGAAAATGCGTCTGTAGGGGAAGAGATATTCGTACCCTTATAAGGTGTACTTCGTTCTCCTCTTCAACTGATGTGGGATCTCACAATCCACCCCTTTTAGGACCCAGCGTCCTCACTGGCACAATAGGTTGGGAACTGGCTTGATACCATTTGTAACAGTCCAGACCACCCACCCACAAATATTGTCCGCTTTGGGTTGCCTCTAGGGTCAGGACCCCTCACGGTTTTGCTCTTCCCACCCTTGGTAAAATGCGTATAAGGGGTAGAAGTATCCATACCTTTATAAGGCGTACTTTGTTCTCCTCTCCAACCGTTATGGGATTGGAACTAGCTTTGATACCATTTGTAACAGCCCAAACCACCCGCCCACGAATATTGTCCACTCTGGGTTGCCCCTAGGACCAAACTCCTCACGATTTTGCTCTTCCTACCCCTAGGAAAATGTGTCTTAGGGGGAAGAGGTACCATACCCTTATAAGGCATACTTCGTTCTCCTCTCCAACCGATATGGGATCTCACATTGAGAAACTAGTCAATTCACCACTCTTTGGGACAATAATAAAGGTCTTGTTGATCTCTTTGAGAAGGGAGCCATTAGTAAAGAATTTCATAATTGTTTCAGAGACCATACTGCCATTAAGTGCCCACATTTCCTTAAAAGAATTGACATTTAAACCATCAAAGCCAGGGGCTTTGTGAGAGTGAAGAGAGCTAAGGGCTTCCTTGATTTCTTATGTAGTTACAGGTTTGAATAGTTGATTTGCATCGTCTAAAGAAATAGTTTCATTCAGAATCTATTTAAGAAACAATGTAGAAGATTATGCATCTATGGGCACATGCATAATCTCGCTGAAGTGATCATAGGCTCCTTATAAGAGTTGTGTAGCATCTCATTCCCATACTAAGGGTTAGAACTCCCAAAATATGGTACAACATGTGAGATCAAAGAGAGATTTAAAAAATATGCATTTCATGCTTATGCATAATGTTAGCATGCACGCACGTGAATTTGAATTTTTGCATATATTAAAGTCACAGTACATGCATTCATTGACATATTATAGGTATAATTGATCTATATATGTGACATGTGATTTTTATTGAGAATTGTGGTTTATTTGTGTTGAAAAATTGATTGGAGAGTATATTTATTGACTTAGAATTGTTGGTGAAATATGTGAATTTACCAAAATTTAAGGGTAATTTTGGAATAGAAAAAATGCCAAGTGGCAAGTCGATTGATAAATGGAAATAGAAATAAGAGTCAAATGATAGTAAAGAATTTTATTGATGACTTTAAAATTTGTGAGAAAATGATATTGAAAATGTAAAGAAAATTGGAATAAAATTTAGAGATGATGGACTAGTTTAATAAAAAATGTAACATCCTGATACCCATGTTAAAGCTAGAATAGTAATTTATGAGAAAATATTTTGAAATTAGGAAAATGCACGTCATACATAAGTTAATTGTGACATACACATTTATGTTGCACATTCATATGATTGTACATGCATTCATTGGCATTTCTAGGTAAATTTGATTTATAAGTGAAAATTGTGGATTAAATTGGAATATATTAATTGTGATTTGACAATTTTGGTATATTTTGGATATTTTGAAATTTTGATGAATTATTTTAATTGAAAATTTATTTGGTGGTAAAAATTTATTTGGAGACTATTAGTAATATTTTGGAATTTTTGAGAATTTTAGGAATTTTTCTGAAAAATTTGAGGTATTTTAGACTAAGAAAAATGGACAAATGACATAATGACATGTAACACTTATAAGAGGCTAACAAGTGGCTCACATGCAAGGGGGCCATGTGTCTATGAGTTATTAAAGCAAGATATTAGGCAGAAACTTTCATTGTTCTCTCTTTGGATAGCTTGTTCTTCACCGAGTTTTGGTCTTCATTCTCATGCTGTGATTTATGAAAATAAGGTAAGTAAACTTCTAAGTTTTTGAGTTCCATAGCTGATTTTTTGTGATGTTTTGCTTGCTGGAAATAAACACATGCATGAGATAGATGAGTTGCAGTAACTATGCATGAAACCATAAGTGAGTTTTGATGTTAGTGTTTGGTTTGAATCTTGAGTTTTGAGTTGTATGAGAGTAAGATGGGCTAAAATCGGAGTAGAAATGCAAAGAATATGCATTGGAGGAAAATCTGAGAATTTGAAGATTTACAGTAGAGATAGAGAGTTGAAGATGGTAGAGAGAGAGTTGAAGAGGGTAAAATAGTGTATGATTGGTTTTGGTGTTGGAATATAAACTTGAATTTGAGTTGTTTTGGGACTAAGTTGAGTTGATATGGAAGAGAATAAGAGGGATAAATATAAGGGTATAAGTTTGTGATGAGGAATTAAGTATAAGAGAGGAAGAAGATGGAGGAGTGTAGCTGCAAAAATGTAGAGAATTACGTGCAAAAACGTGATTCTATAGTAAAAGGTGGTAGTTGCTTGTATAAGTTTATGAACAGAGTATTTCATTGAACAACCTTGAGTCTTTTGGCTATAACTTTTTCTTCCAAACTCCAAATGACTTGAAACTTAGACCAATGGATTCTTAAGACATTTTTTTTCTCTATTAAAATTTAGAGTTATCTGAATTGATTTGAAAGTGAATGATAGGATGAAAGTGTGGAAGTCTACTGGAATGTTATGAATTGGAAATTTTTCATAATCATGCTTAAGCTGTAGATTTCTGAATGAGCTGATTTTTTATTCATATTAAACTAGAGACACAACTTTTGTGAAGAAGACAAATTTTAATTATGTCTCTATTACTTTCAAAATTGGCATGAAACTGAGTTTTAGCTTAGGCTGTAGCATTACTAGGGACAGAAATCATGTCCTGTGATTATTGAATAAACTGTATTGATTTGGAATGAATTAGGCTGAGGTATCTTCACCAAAGTTGTAGCTTATTCTCTTAGCTTTAAATTGGTATAAAGTTTGTAATTTTTGGATATCTGAGCTGAAAGATATGAGTTGTACAATTAGAGGGAATGATCAAGTACTAGCCAAAAGTTCAAATGTGCATAGTCTATGGTATTTTGTGCATAACTCATTTAATACTGAATCAAATTGGATGATCTTGGAGTCATTTAAAACTTAAGACACTGTAGAACAACTTTCCAGAAGGAAGTGTTGCCTAATTTTGTCATTTACCCTATCAAATTAATTATGCAAAGTTGAAACGAAATCATGTGGGTAGAAAATCTGAAGTGGTCAATTAAGTTATGTAATTGATTTCACATTATTTTATTTTAGCCCAAATTATAGGTACCAAATGATATTAATGAGGGCTTTGATATCTGATTGATTTGATGATGAAAATTACACTAAGATACCCGAAATTGTCATTAAACAATACATTGTGCATATTTTATTTATTTAAGTACATGTGCATAAAGGAATATGTTTTCAATTGTGCAAAATGTGATATTTGTGAATGTGTTGTGTATGTTATAAAGGATCACAGTCGGACATTGTCGAACTATCCAAGCAATAGCTTCTTGGAACATATTGTGAGTCAACCTAGATGATTTCCTAGGATTGATTTGATTTGATTTAATTTAATTTATTAAACTTCCAATATTATTGAACTATTTGTGAGTTGTTTCTGGATTCCGGACCTGAGGTCCTAGGAGTTTAATAGTTGGGCATGTATTGGGAGTGTTTTAATTTGATATGAATTTGGCATTTGATTCTCAACGAAAGTTGAATGTCGGGCTTAGGTCTGATGACTATGAAATCTTATTTGAGCATTTGTATAAGATTGTGATATATGAGATATTCAGAAATTGTTGCAATTCATAAAATGCATGCTCAAATAAAGGCGTTATGACTTGGGTTGCTAGTATGAAGCGCTTCAACATAGAGTTTTGCTCTGTGATTTCTGATTTTGCACATAGAGCTATGCTCCGTGATTTTGTTTAACTGAGCCCTATGGACTGGTATTTGTATAAGTTTATGATGGGCACTCGGTCAAAATAATAAGAAAGAATGTGAGTCTCATGCATATGACATTATAAGACTGAAATTTATTGAATAATTTGCAAAGCTGAATGAGTGATAAATTGATGTGATTTATTTGCTATGCTTAGCAATGTGAATTGTGTGATCTTATGATATACCATGTTGTTTGAACATCTGGAATGTGTTTATGATCTGAATGAGTTTCTGTAAAATATGTATTATGTGTATGTGATCCGGTGAAATCATCAATGATAGATCACTCATTGAGTTCGCAAAACTCATAAAAATTGCAATGTGATTTTTCAGGTACAAGATAGGAAACCTAGTTCTTTAGATAGGACTAAAGGATCCTTTGGATTTTTTATGGCTCAAAGGTCTGTCAGCTGGCTCCAGGAGTGTTGTGTCTTGTATTTTATTGATTTTGTTAGAACCTGTATGAGGTTATGTAAATATTTGTCTAAAGGAAATAGTGTAAATTTTGTGGATTAATGCAATGAATGGTTTTAAAATTTGTTGGCTTTTAAATGATGTTAGTTGATGCCATGTGTAAGTTGGAATTGTTTTGCTCTAACATACCATTATCATAGGTTATGTTCCTGAAAGTTTGGGTATGTACCCTATGGTAGTGGAATGTTGCAAGAAACTAGTTTAAAGCTTTAGGAATTAGTCAAATGGACAAGTGACAAGTGTCACTCATCAAGCCAAGTCTTAAACCCATGTTTCTTTCAAACTTGAAAGACCAAATTACTATTTGTTCTTGTCTTAAAATATCTTCTTCTTGGCTTTCTTCTTGAAACTTCTTCTTCTTGAAACTTCTTCCTCTTCACAGATTTCTCACCACAGTTACACCTTGCTTTTAACTATCTTTTACTACTCCCACTTTGTTATCTCTTTCTTTTGCCATTAGAAAACCTAACCCAATCCACCTTTAAGATGATGTACGTGGGTTGCATGAGAAGTTAGAGCTTCGAAAAAAGAATGTATATATGTATATGTATGTATATATATATATATATATATATATATATATATATGTGTGTATATATATATATATATACACACATATATATATATATATATATATATATATATATATATATATATATATATATATATATATATATACATACATATGTATGTATATACATACATATGTATGTATATACATACATATATATATACATACATATATATGTATGTATATGTATATATATAAATATATATATATATATATATATATATATGTATGTATGTATATAAAAAGGTTAAAATAGTGCTTCAAAGATGTAAGGAACGAGGATTAATCCTAAGTAAGAAAAAAAGCAAAAATTGCACATCAAAATATTGAATATCTAGGAATTGAATTTCATAATGGATATTTAAAATTGCAACCTAATATTTTAGCAAAAATACAACAGTTCTCTGATCACTTAACTAGTAAAACTCAAGTACAACAATTTTTAGGCATTTTAAATTATATTTTAGATCAAGGATTCTTAAAGATTTTAGCTAAAGAAAGACGGATTTTACAAATAAAATGTAGTACCAAAAAGCAGTGGACTTGGGATGATATAGATACCAAAACTGTGAGGAAACTCAAAGCTTTATGCACACAATTACCCTCTTTATATAATTATCTTCCTTCAGATGCACTTAAAGTTCAGATTGATGCAAGTATGGATACATGGGCAGGTTGCCTTTTGGCAAAACCCCCTAATGTAAAGCATTATCATTTATGCAAATATATAAATGGGACTTTTAATCCCACATAATGCAAATATAGTATGCACGAAAAAGAAACACTCGCTTGTCTTAAAACATTAAGGAAATGGCGAATTGATTTATTACCTGTATCATTTATTATTCAAACATATTCAAAATATTTATGTGGTTTTCTTAGATATAATATCCGAGCCAATTACAATCAAGGAAGACTAATTCGGTGGCAACTTGAATTCAATCAATATCACTTTGATATTCATTACATAAAATCATCTGACAATTCTCTTGCAGATATATTAACCAAGGAATGGAAGCAGCTATAAAAAGTCTAGAAGATGCACTCGTACAATAAGAAGCAGATTTAATCAATCAGCAACAACTAATTGGAACCATTACCAAAAATATTAACCAGTTAAAAACCACCATTCAAGTGTTAAAAAAAATGCCAAAACCGAATCCACCACTTCAACTACACCATGTACTTCTATACCCACACCTATACCCATTACTCGTCAACAATTAACCCGACTTCCAGCCAATACACCTAGTTCGCAGAAACAAGAGGATGCATCAGAATTGAAAGCATATGTTATTTATAATGGACCCATGGCAGGAATTTATGATGCATGGCATAAAGCTGCTACACATATTATTGGACATGCAAGCATTATACACAAAAGTTTTACCACCAGAGCTGAAGCAGAAAAATCTTTGACTGAATATAAGCAGCAACATTCAGATTTACGACCACAATATAATCAGGTATTGAAATCATCTCCACCCACTCTTTCAAAAATGCAAGTATTGGGAAAAACAGCCAATCTAGATAGAATCAATGCCATTCCATCCAAGACTATTCAGATTGAAGCCAAAAGATTGACTTCAGAAATGTTCGTTGAATGTTTCCAAAATATTAATGCATGGATTGAAACACACAAAGTTTTTCATTATTATCCACAAAATCGAGGAAGGTTTGGACCAAAGGCAATAGTTCTACCTGAAGCTGATCCTTTAACCACATATTTACTCTTTCAAAGTGGATTGATTGATACACTCTATCTAATCAACACTCAGATTCTTTCTGAGTTTCCCCTCGGATTTAGCCAAGCAGTCAAGAATTATAAGGATAGATTTGCAAAAGATCAAGAAATTTATATCAATATTTGGAGAAACTATCCCATTTTCAAAGCACAAGATACAATCAAAGATGCAGACATCATTCTCTCCAAGATAGCATTTATCACAATTGGAATCAGCAATGGAACATATCCCCTCATAGATACACCTCCTAATCATCCAGTTGATTGGGAATTGATCAATCAATTTAATCTCAATTGCTTGGAAGGAGTCTATTTACAAGCACTTCGGATTGAGCCAGATTCAATGATTCGGATCAATTATAAAGGATTTAATATGCTCATGATCTCTCCATGTAAACAGATGATTCAGCCCGATGGACTCCATTTCATTAAGCAATTCATGAGCCCATTCAACAATCTTGAAGATATATTTGCAGCCTTTAATCTTACATGGAAGCAGGCTATTTGGCAAGGATACAAGGAACACCGATGCACTTATTGTCCATCCACTTCACAAGTCACGGATCAAGAAACAGACTCTGTTGATGCAATAATTGAGGAATAAAGCAAGGAATCTACTTTAACTAGATTTGATATAATGTAGACCCTATACGGTCAAAGAAAGCAGAAGCATCTGCTTTCAATTTGTCTTCATATGTACATTATTGTTTCCTTTTACTGTTTACTTTCATTTTTTTCTCTTCTTTTTAAGGTGTCGGTCGAAACTGTGGGGTATATATCCTTCATGAAAAGTAGATTTTAGTAGTATCTGAATAGTAGAAAGATGAATATATCCTATTTTAGTTCTTTTTTCTGTGGGTATTTTTTGTAATTGGTGTAAGATTTGTTCTTGGTCAATCAAATTAATACGAATATGTCCATTTCACTGATCTATCCTTATAGGAGTTTCATGAACAATTTTGCCAAAAGACATGATATTCTGTCGATTGATAAATCTATTAAGGATTGAAGTTTTATGAATATCTTGGCCAGCTTTTAGGTCTAATTGTGTTTTCGCTATTTGCTGTATTTTTTCATTAGATAACAAAGTATTAATATGAAAAGTTTCAGAAGATTCATACAATTCTAAATTGTCTACATCTAATATATTTGGATTTTGTTCAGTCAGATTTTGTTCAGTCATATCTATGCCAAGAGTTGTGTATTTCATGATCTAAAAGAAGATTTTCATAATGTTTACATTGTTGAGTATAAAATTGATAAAATTGTCTTTCGAGATTTAAAGTTTCTTGTATTTCTACTTGATTTCTATGTAATGATTGTTCTAATATATATTGTATTTTTATGAAAGATTGATATTGTAAATAAAAGTAAAAGTCTATTTGTTCTTCTAATTGTTGACAAACACAACAATTAGAGGAGTGAAAATAGAACAATTTAAATAATGATAATAATGTAAAGACATATTAACTTATTCTAAATTATGATAGTCTATATCCGAGTTAAATAATATATCTAAAAGATGTTGAAACATAAGGGAAGTAAATCCATTTTTATAACAAGAGTAAAAATAATCAGTTAATTGAAATGAAGGAAACACAATAGTACAAGCAGTTAAATAAAGGAGAAATGCAATTGGTGACAAGGGCAGCAGAGAGGAGAGATACGTATCAAGTTGTGAAAGATAATCTCTTGAACATGTTGAAGATGGTTGATGAGACATTGGAAGGTGAAGAAACAGTTGATGAAGAGATCCAAATACCACAAGATCATGAGTTAAGCCAACGCTCACGGTCAAATACTGAAAGGAATGTGCCGAATGATCCTGGCGTTCATTTTTCCAACATTAATGAGATAAGAGGTCTGAAAATGAAGCCAAAACCGACATCAAGTAAGAGATTGAGGGGTGGACTAGAAAAAAGTTCAAAGAAGAGGAAGAATGCGAAGAATTGCAGGACTTTAACAAATGTGGCAGATTCGATCCCTATCCCCCTTTGCAGCACTTAGGTATAACGTGTCGTGATATTATATTGAAATGACGTATATAAATTTAAGATTTATTATGTTAAGTTAATTTGGTGTAAACTATTGTATTCAGGAATCCAAAGATAATTCCCAACAACGGGAGATTATCTCCAGCAGCTACGCTCCCATATTACATCCACATCAGGTTAGTTTTTGGGTTATTGATAATGTTTGCTTGTATTGGTGCTGGGCCCCGTTTCCAGAGCCCAACTCGAAAACAAATACCTTATGACATGATTGTACTCCGATGAAGTTTCCTTAACCTTCATCAATTCATCTTCTTACTTTGATACCACAAATGTTGGATCCCGTTTTCGGAACCCAACTCTTCCAAAAAACCAACATACCTGAGCGTGGTTCCGTGTAATCTTTTCTTGCTCCGATACCAAACATGATGAGCCCCGTTCTCAGAGTACAACCATTGAACCATAAACGTTGGCGTAATCCAAAGAAATCGTGAAGCTTAAAGTCTCATACCATTTCTATGTTCCTTTTTCCATAACACATCTCACTCATATAGATATATAACAACAAGTCACTATCAAAATATTAATCGATAACTCCCTCAAGTATACCGAATTTCCACTCAACCTGATCCCTATACGCAATGCATACTTCCACTCAACATCATCCATACATAATTCATAATTACTTAACATCAATAGATATAGTTTTACAAGCTCTAAAGGCATTCCAAGCCACAATACAATATCAATATCGAAATCCGAATATATAAAATACACAACTCCCAAAATTCTCAACAACAATATAACTTAAAAATAATACAATATGTATATATACAAACAAAAACCTTCACTTCCCTTCACCCGATCTTCTTCTCATCACCTGTGGATGGGGATGAAGGGGGTGAGCTTATAGCTCGCGGGTAACATGCTTATAACAAAGAATAAGCAAAACCGTTGAAGTGTTCATTTGTTATAAAAGAATCATAATGAATTCATAAAATGCTTTGTTCTCAAATTCTCAGTCAAATTCGAAGTTTGAATTCAAAACTCATAGTTAAAAATGTCATCATATCAACACAGCATATCCATTTAACCATCAATTCAAAACACTCAATTTATGCAACATACTTGACAATTCAAAGATGCAATACACAAATAAATGGCTCGACGGTTCCAAGGAAACAGAAGGGAGAAATCGAAGTTTACACCCTGAATAGAATGAGTCCATTTCGGAGCTCATATGCCACAAGCGGGCAGCCGGGAGAAGGCTCTTGTCGACGTGCACGTGAAGAACAGAATGGTTCCACTCTCTCCCAAACAGAAGCACATAATCATGCTCAAATCATTTTATCAAATTCTTTCATGCTTTGCATGCTCTTTCTTCTTTTTCGAATATACAAAATGCCATTGAAATTCATCGTCAAAGTTCATAGACCGAAACATGTAGCAATTTTGCAAATCATTTAAAAGAAACAAAAACGATATTTATGAAGTAATTGAAATCATTCTTGACTTGGGAGAAAACTTTATTGGCTCATTTCTAAATTATAAACATGAAACCCACCTGAATTCCTTGCTTGGATACATGCTTAAAAGATGCCTCACCTCTTGATCCTCTTGCCTTCAATGACTCCCTTTATCAAATACAAAATTCCCATTCAATAGGAATACAATTTAAGGACCCATAAATTGCATATTCACTAAGATAAATTCTAAGAACTCAAACCCTTCCAAAAGGCTAAACATTCGGGTCAATTTTCCATGATCACTATGATCAAGTAAATGACAAAATCTAGAAATATTCTCTTCTAGAAAATGTTCCCCATTGTCTTAAGTTTCTAATGACTCCAAAATCATTCAATTTGTTTCAGAAATCCGAAAGTTATACTTCAAACATATTGGGACTATCCTTATGTTGAGACTATATTCTATACTCAACTTCCATCCAAAATTTGAGATCTTTAAAAAATGATTCAAAACTTCCTTTCTTCATAAAACTTGTAGACCTTTGTCTCTAGTTTACAACGAATCAAAAGTCACCTCATTTGGACATCTACACCAAAAGTTATGCCTAAAATACTAAAACATGTCTGTCAGGAAAACAAAAGCTCGCCGCGGCGAAACCCCAAAAGCTCGCAGCGGCGAGGGCACTCACGCGCGTCGTGACGTGGGGGCACGTGAGCGCCTACGTGTGTCGCGACGTGGGCGTCTGTGTTCGCTGCGACGTGGACGCCTGCGTGCGCTGCGACGTGCGAGACCAAAAACCTTCCAAACACTTGTTTTTTGACATTTTTCATTTCATACTTTCCATAATTCACAAATAACTCATCTTAACCCTAAATCATCATTCCTACTTCATTTCTAAACTCATTCCAACCCAAAAATCATTCATAAACACAACAAAACCATTAACCCTAGAACACCGTTCATCAATATCATCCTACCCACATTCAACCCCATTTTTCACTTCTAACGATCACTAAACATGATTCATTCAACAAATCAAGAAGGGTTGAGTCTTGTACTTACTTGATTTGGCTTCAAAATCTTCAAACTCTCCAAGCCCTAGCTTTCCTCTTCTTCTCCTCTCTTCCACGGCACTCTCCCTCTTTCTCTTCTCTTTCACAATTCTTCTTCTTCTAATTTCTACTCTTAATAAGTGTGAAATGTCCATTTTGCCCTTCCTTTAAGCCTTAAGTCTTATAATCTTAAGTGACTTGCCTAAAATGCCCTTATGCATTCTTACCACTTTTAATACAACCAAACCATATAATAAATTCTACTAACATTTACATAACAAGTATATCCAAAACTTTATCCATCAAACCTTATAATTTATTTAAATCATGCTTTATGTAACAAGAAAAATTTGGGGGACAACAGTTGACATATTTATTTTATCCTAAATTGGTTATGACATCACGAAATGCAGCATTCAGGTGTTCATATGGATAAGTCAACAAGCTTATACAGTCAACATCATTATGCAACAACTCCTCTGGTATTGTGGGTTAAACTATTTGTTTCTTTGGTTTTTTAGTTTGTACAAAGTTTAATGTGTTATTAAACTTTGAATCACTTATCATGTTAGGTGAATGATATAGGACGAAGTCAATAAAATGTTAGTATTGATATGCCACCTCCAATACTCATGACCGATTTACTTATGGTAAATAGAAGAACGTGTTTTATGTCATTGCAATTATGTTGTATAATTGCATTACATGTTTTGTTTTGTAAAGATATTTAACCATGTATATTGATTGACAAGCGCAACAGACATTTCAAATTGCAAATTTGGAAGATATCAGCACTTTAGGAGTTGGTATTTCCATTGACAACTGTCATAGTTGCCTTCGTGCCAAAAATAATTGTATGTGTAGAAGATGATTCCGATAATAAGGTAAGGACAACGCACCATATACTAGTCTGTCGTAATGTCTGTAAAAATTGAACGATGCACCATGTGTGCGGACAGTAATTGAGGGGTTGGTCCTTTATGTCCCTGTGTAAACCCATGTTTTTAATCCTGAACATGAATAAATACTTGTATTATTGACACAATATGTGACAGGTGGGATAACATTCATATAATTATGTAAGGCCTTCATTCTGCCATTTTATTTGTGTAATTGATCGAAGTAGAATTTTTAACATTTCTGATACTTTGTCTTTTTAGACCCATTGTTTCAATCAAATAGATGACTTGATATTTGGAAATTTGGAGTGTCAACTTTTATTTGTTCTACTCAATTTCTGTAGTTTTATTCTTGATACTGTTCAACTCTCAATACCTAGACGTTTGATGGTTATGTAAGTTTCCAGGTTGAAGCTATGATTCTTGAGGAGGTTCAGGATTTGCCAAAGGGAAAAGAAAGGGAAAACAAAATCATACAGACTATCATGAGACAGATTTTATTTGCATTGGACGGTCTTCACTCTACAGGAATTGTACATAGAGACATCAAGCCTCAGAATATCATTTTTTATGAAGGTAAGGACACCAAGAATATAGTTTCTCGAATGTAAAAATATGCCTTAAGTACTATATGGACAGTGATTTCTATTGATAATACTGTCCATGTAGAGTCTCGTACTTTCAAGATTATTGATCTCGGAGCTACAACAGATCTGCGAGTAGGAATAAACTATATCCCAAAGGAGTTTCTTTGGGATCCAAGGTACTTCCCTTCAAACCATGGAAAATTGGGACCTTCATTCCATTGACAACTAAAACTGACATGATAAAACTGAAATTTAGGTTTGAGAGGCCCCATATGGTTGAAGATTAAATTGATTGCATAGAAAGTTTTATTTGATGTAAATGATTATCTTGTCTTGCTCACACCCTTGTTTGGGATCACAATCATTTTCTCCAAAAACCTTTTTCAGGTATGCTGCACCAGAACAATATATCATGAGTACACAAACTCCATCTGCACCTTCTGCTGCAGTGGCTACTGTACTTTCACCTATGTTGTGGCAGGTAAATACATGGACTTTAAACTCTATTGATATTGAATGCTAATAGGTGACGTCTAATCGGTGAGGATTAACTTTCCTTTTCATATGTTTGGTAATATTGCAGTTGAATTTGCCAAATAGATTTGATATTTATATTGTTGGTCTGATCTTCCTACAAATGGTGAGTAACATGAAGCTTCTGATTAACTTTGATTATTATGTTTAGCATTTACTATCCTCATCTTGAAGGCTAAATGTAAACCTTAGTTCTTATTTCATGCCCCTTTATACCAGCATTTATCAGTAGTATCCTATGCACTCGTCGAACTACTACATGCAGCAGCAGTAATTTATACAAGACTTAAGGGTACCTGCATAGTGATAAATGATTCTTAGGAATAAACTTTACTCTTTGACACCTGCAGAAATTTTAAAGGAATATTTGAATGGTGAAATCTTAATCAATTCAGGCAATTTAAAAGGTGATTTAAGGCTCTATCCGTCTACATTCAACGAATCTAATTTTTGAGTCATTTTGAGTTATTTAGAGAGAGTTGTGAAGAAATAAATTTGGAAGTGATCAGTTTTTTTCTGTTAAACAAGTTTTTTTGTCGCATTAAAAGTTTTTTTAATTCTAATATTAAGTGACTTTATATTGGTGAGTTTAGAATTATTCATTTTCTCTATAAATAGTTATGTAATGTTTTTTCTCATGCAAAAGGCAAGAATAAATTTCTAATACAAAGACTTCATCTGTTTCTGTTTGTGTTAGAATGCAAGTATTTGCAAGCTTATTATTTTCTGACATTGAATGCCTATGGGACTTGGTGAAAACTGAATTTGAGATATTTGGAAGTAGTATCACATCCAAGTTTTACTTTTGGTTCTCTTACTTCAAGGAAAGCAATTATATATGGACGAAAGTCAGACTCTGGACAGGTTGTACCTTCATTGAGTGCAAAGTTGGTTCCAACTTTGCAACGGCTTGAGATACTAAATGAGGTATGTAGCTATCCACTTAATTCCTTCATATTTAGTAAGACATCCAAGTACCTCTCCGAAATCCATCTGCTAGAATAAGGTTTAAACATAATGAAAGAAAGTTGTTAATTGACTTGGGTTTGAAGTTGTGCCACCTTACATGTACGAGGGTTACAGATTGTGGTGTTACAAAATTCAATTATACTTGTTTAGTTATTGAAAGGTTATTTCGAATGTTTCTAAGTGCCTTCCCAATTCCCATCTTCCTGAGGTTAATGTAGTTTGTTTTCTCATATTCAGAAATGGTGACCATGTAGTTCGGTTAATTAAGAAGTTCCCTGTGTGTTATCAAATGTACAGTGCACTGTTCCCGTGCACTGTACACGCAACTCTGCTTTCAGCAGAAACAGGTGGTACGTCAATCAATAGCTTGGTTCTGATCGGCGCATATGGTGACTCTCCAAAGTTGCAACACACTTCCTCACAACACAAATTGTATGGCAGATGCTTTGTGTATATATGTAAAATAATGCAGCTCTCCTTTGTAAACACATATAACAGTGATTTTCACTTTTGCAGAGTCTGAATGTGTAAATACTACTTCATCTATTCATTGATCAATGTGTGTCTCAGCTTTGAATGGAATCAAATGCTGCAAAACGTATAACAATTAGATCAACATTGAAACTTGAGAAGAAGCTGGAATTTTTTCAAGAACTCACAAAACCCACTGCTGAATAGTATCACATTTCTTGAAACAACAGAACAAACCCAAAACTTCATCTAACTCAACTTCTAACTTCTTACTAGTAATAAAAACAGAATGGAAAACATGAAGATTAGTAAGAAAATTGATACTTGGTAACAGAAGTTGTATTGAGCTTTTTTTGGATGTTTTCATGACATTCCCGACAATGAAAACAAAGAGCTTTATATTCAGCTCTAGCATTATCTGATACACTTTGTTCTTTAAACTAACAGATAATGACTTGGTCTGAAACCAAAAACGGGACAAGTACAAGATTTCCTGATTTAGCAAACAAACAAAAGCAACACATGCTCTCTTTAGCTTACAAAAAATCGACATTGTCCAACAACTGCAACTTCTACCCCGTTTTTCTTCAGCTGCAATTTCATTTCCAGCAATGACAAATCCTGACATTCAAATCAAGTTGTCAGCCCAAAATGAACGTGCTTCAGCTACATGTGTGATGATATGCTCTAGGCTTATTGATTTCACTAATTAATTTCCGTGGAATCTTGCACAAAACCAGATCGAATAACATAATTTGGGGCTGTAACTCTGCAGCACAATACTAGAGGGAAGAACATATGTTAGGGCAATATATCAGAAACAAATAATTTAGTGAAATTCAACTGATGTTTTACAACTAAACACTGCATTATCAACTTAATGGACAGAAAAAGAAATCTGGACAAAATACGTTGCATCAGTTTTTATTGATGTCGTTTTTCAATTTGTCCTTTGTCCTACCTTACAAAACCGAAACGCTGCGGCTGATCACCGTTGTATTACTTCCAACATTCTCATACAGCCTACAGAATAACAACAAAACCATTGTATCACCTTATGAGTCAAAACCTACACTAGTACAATCTTCAAACAGTACAAGAAGGTAACATGAGTAATTATGTAGCTGAAAGTAACATGAATAATTTAGTGAAAATGCTACAAAAACGCATGTTTCAAATTACAAAATATGACAAAATAACAACAATTCTATAGCCAAGTGATTCATAAAGGTGTCAGAAAGTTATCTTACAAATTCTACGCATATGTCATAATACAAACAGAGAGTCATAAGAATCAACATTTAGAAGATGAAAAAATGTCTTACTTCCACAATTCATCTATTTCGGGACCCTACTGGAGTGTCAGTGGTATCCATTTGTGCAGTGTCATTACTCGATGGGGTTGGAGATGGCACATCCAGTCCTTGCACCTGCCAACCCTTTTCCAATTTGTCGCCCACGTATTGCAGATCCTCATAAATACAATGCACTCAATCATTCAGATATACCCATCGCTGATTAAGTCTATGCATCTGTTCCTTAATTTCATCCAACTGCTGCTGTGTGCTGCTGTGGTTTTCAACCATGAGTTTTTGGTTATCAAGTATGAGTTAGTGTATCGTGCCCAAATCAGGTTGCGACTGTTGTTGGTGTTCCTGTTGTTGTGCGAACTGATGTTGGGGTTGTGGTTGTTGCCCCTCAATCTCCGAACCATATTCAACACCATGACCTATAGAACTTGACTCTCCCGCTGTCAACCTACGCTTCAATGTTGTACGAGTTGAAGGATCTCGTAGCTGCATGGTTTTCCCTTGTATAATCTCGCACCATGTCAGGTATGGTACATCGAAATAGTTATATCTCAGCATGCTAAGCTCACTAAGATCAATCCTAAACCACTCAGCCAATGCAGTTGTTAAATAACTCATTCCCAGGCTGTTCCCCCATCTCCTCACTATTTCGATCAAAGTTTTAGAGACATAAGCGAACATGTTCAGCTTATGTCCATGCTCGATGCACCATAATAGGAAAAGCTCCTTGCTCGAGCATTTTGTACTTTGTCGTTTCCCGAAAACAGATCCACACATGAATTTATGCAGCAGCTTCAATTCCGCATGAACAATTTGTACATTGGATGCAATGTGTGGATCATATGCATTCAAGTCTGTTAAATATTTCCAGTACGAAGTTATGTTGAAAGCCTGATGCACATCTTCAATATCGTTTTCAGCAAACCCACATATGAACTGTAACACCCTCTCATCCATATAACACACCTGCCCTCGTAATCTAAACCACAATTTCTTCAGTCGCCTTGACACAAATCTCAAATATGTGAAAAACTCCAGTGTCAGGTCACGGTAAACGGGGTAACTAATTTGCACAAAATATTCCCATCTACCTCTCCAACATAATGTAATAAATATGTCTGTCAACCCTATTTGATCTAGCAGCTCAAAATTAAAATACGTTAGAACCTCAATGCTCTTACTTTGGAGTTCCCTGTACCTCTCTCCTTCTGCCTCGGAATAAATGGGAAAATGGGCATCATACACACCTGCAATGTCTCGCAAAGATTGTCCCTCTCACCTCGACTCGATGTTTTCCTCTCGACTGCCTAGCTCTTCGAGGGGCATTGTCACAGTAGAAGCTGCATATGTGAGAAATAAAGAACCCAAATTATTACGGTTGACCCGGTGTGACATCTCAATTACGTTAAACTTAACTTTAATGATATATAATAGTAAGGGCATGCATTAATCATAGTAACGGCTAGCATTAAGAAACTTGAGTTACCAGGCTCAAAATTTAATTAAAATGAGAATGCAAGTAGCAAATAGATCACTTACACATCTTATAGGTAGTAAACGATAAATTTTGATTAAGGTTGATACGTCTATTTTTCCTATGAAATGTTATATCCTTAGCATGGAAGCGGATAATGAATCATTTCTAATCTTAGTCAGGCCTTTCTTTCCTATACTTGGAGCAATCATAAATTCTAGGAAAGTTTAATCAATCCTTAATATTAGAGAAGAATAAGGTTTGATCTCAATCTCGATCTTGGATGAAAAAAAACAACAATTTTGACTTAATAATGAATCATTACAGACTGCACTTTCTAATATTTTTCATTGTTGCATAGAGCAAGAAGTTAACGTACTAAGGCAAAGGAAAAAAATGCCAAAACATGAAAGCAAGAGAAAAATTAAAATAGGAGAACCTTTTTCAAGAATCAAGCAAAAGAAAGTTGCAAAGACACTACCTCATCAACTAATCAACTTTAGGAAAGTCCACGTAACAGACTGTTAAAGAAGCACTTTGTTGGGGAGGCAACCCAACCGAAATCTTCTTAAACTTCATAAATTAAACATCAATTTTCACCCAACCTTTTAGCTTTAACTCATATTTCTTCTAGCTTTTCATCAACTCGGTGGGGCATTTCATCAAATAATATAGATGCATTCTTTCATATTACCATTGTTAAACATACAAAGTTCACAAATTACCTAAATAAGTTTCACCAAACCGCAATCATGCTCCAAACAATCAACTATTACTAACAAACCAAATTTGAGAAGAGAGATTACCTTAATGACTTAAAAAAACGGCAGTCTGTCGTCCTTATCCACAACACAAACAAGAAGCTACCCACAAGAAGCTACCGACGCCTGATTGAGAGAAGCTATCCCCAACGTGAAAGTACCCAACGCATACAACTAATTGAAAATGGCAAAGCCAGTTGAGTAGGTGAGTGTAATCCCGTCGATGTGCACTTCAGACGTTCAGTGATTTTACTTGTGTTTTGAATTAGGTTTAAACAACGTTTTGTGTAGTTTTATTTTTAATTTTTTTCATTTGATATATAAAAATTTTAAATTTAGGAAATTATATAGGAGACTGACAGATATTTGACTAATAATAAATTTGAATTATATAATAATAATAATAAGTATAATTATAAACAACTTTTAATTACAATAATTACACATAATAATTATATATTTGAAATATTTGTAATAAATTTTTAGACAATAATAAATAAAATTATTATTATAGTAATAATTATAATAATAATAACATTAATAAATTTGAATAATAAAAATAAAATTATTATAATTATTATAATAATATTTACACATAATATTTATAAATTTGAATAAATTGTAATAATAAATTTTAATTCTAATAAATACAAATTATATTATAATAATAAAATAAATAATATTAAGATTTAGATAACTATAATAATAATAATAATATTATTATTATTATTATAATAATAAGATCATAATACTAATAATACCAATAATCATAACAATAATAATAATAATAATAATAATAATGATTAGTATTATTATTCTAATAATAAGATTTAGATAATAATAGAAATTATTATAATCAAATTTTTAATATTCATCTCGAATATAGTAATAATAATAATCATAATCATAATCATAATCATAATAATAATCATAATTATAATAATAATTATTATTATTATTATTATTATAAGATAGTACTACTAATAATATTATTATTAACAATAATAATAATAATAATAATAATAATAATAATAATAATAACAACAACAACAACAATAATAATAATAATAATAATAATAATAATAATAATAAACATAATAATAATAATAAATACTAATAATAAATACTAATAATAATAACAATAATAATGAAATAATAATAATAAGTTTAATATTATTATTATTATGGTTCTTTTCAAAAAATGTTTGTTATTATTTATAACATATTGTTAAATTGTTATGATATTATTATTATTATTATCATCAAAATTTTGCTAAGAAACAAACTAAAAATCGGGAACTTAATGATATTATTTAATATCATTAAGGAATAAATAATTTAATAATAACGAGAATAAGAGTATTATTAACAAATGTGATATTAATAAAAGCGATATACACTAAATTCGCCAAAACCAATAATAATAATAATTAAACTAATAATGGAAGAAATTTATGAGGAGTAAAGTCATTTCATGAAGTCTACTGAAATAAAGCTCATCAGGATTTAATAATAAGAATAATACTAATATTAATAAAAATATAATAAAAATATATATATAGTAATAAGTATATAAACTAAAGACGGAAAATAATAAAATAAAATAAAAATTATAAGAATGATTATATTAATAAGAATACTAAATTTAATAATAGTAAGAACAAAATTAATAATAATAAACAATTCTATAATAATAATAGAAATAAAGCTATATGCATTTAATCATTATAAGGAATTTTATAATAATAATAATAATAATAATAATACTAATACTAATATTGATAATAAATATAATTAAATAATTAATAAGATTTATAATAATAAGTATATAAACTGAAGTCGAAAATAATAATAATAATAATTAAAATTATAAGGAATATAAAATTAATTAGAATAATAAAATTAATAATAATAAGAAGAAAATTATGAATTACAACAAATTTCATTATAATAATAGAAATTAAAATAATTAATAAATTTAATAATCATAAAGAATATTATAATTATAATTATAATACTAATAATAATAATAATAAATATAGCAAAAGATTAATAAATTTATTAACAAGGAATTTAATAATAATTATAATAAATTATATAATTACTCTACAATAAATTTAATAATAACAATAAGCAATTTAATAATAATATTTAATACTTATTACAATAATGGGAATAAAATTAATAAATAATAATAATAATAATAATACTAATGATGATGATGATGATGATAAAATAATAATAAATAACTAAATAAATAAATATATACACTTAATAATAATAACAAAATTAATAATAATAATAATACTAATGTTGATAATAAATATAATTAAAATTAATAAGATTTATAATAATAAGTATATAAACTCAAGTCGGAAAATAATAATGATAATCATTAAAATTTATAAGGAATATAAAATTGATCAGAATAATAAGATTAATAATAATAAGAAGAAAATTACTAATCATAACAAATTTCATTATAATAATAGAAATTAATAGTTATTATGATAATGGAAATAAATTTAAATAATAATAATTATTATAATAACATTATTAATAATAATAACAGTAAGTAATTTAAAATAAGTATATAAAATTGATCAGAATAATAATATTAATAATAATAAGAAGAAAATTACTAATTATAACAAATTTCATTATAATAATAGAAATTAATAGTTATTATGATAATGGAAATAAATTTAAATAATTATAATAATTATAACAACATTATTATTATTAATAACAATAAGTAATTTAAAATAATATTTAATAGTTATTATAATAATGGAAATATATTATAATAATAATAATAATAATAATAATAATAACATTAATAATAATAATAATAACATTAATAATAAAAAATTAAATTAAATAACTAAATAAATAAATATATACACCTAATAATAATAACAAAATTAATAATGTTTATATATGATAATAAACATGTTTTAATAAAAATTCAATACTGCAAAAGTTCAGAAGTACAAAATACATAACATTATTGTAATTTATTTGATTTTTCGTGGTTGGCTGGCTCTGTCTTCTGACTAAAAAACGTCGCCTGTGGGTCTTAAGGAGTTGTCCAATTTTCTTGAGAAACTGATGTTGTTTTTATACTAGACAGAATAAGACAGAGGATTTGTTCTCTTCACCAATAGCAAATGCCAATATATCAACAGTTGATGCTAACGATTTATAGCCAGTGATTGACAATTCATTATGGCGTTGTATTGTGTGACCTTTATGAGGTGTTAGGGAGTGTGGAGGTGCTGTGTTATTGTTAAGTGTGGCATACTTTTCTTCAGTATCCAATAAGAGCTCCCGATAAACCCCCTGTTTTAAAGGTCCTGCTAGTAGGGATCCATTTCTGTTGGTTACCAATTTGAGGTCACCAAGCCCTCGTCGTATTAAAAGAAAACGTTAGTTTTAATATTCTAAGTAAGAGATTGGTCTTATACATATAACTCACACACATATACATACATATAGTTACTATAACTACATGACATGATATGAACTACCCAATTAAATTAGGCTTAAGCCCATAACCATCTATCATGTAAGCCCACACATTTTCCTAACCATACATTCTCTAATGCATATATGTAAACACATCATTTTAATTATGACACCTTATAGATCCTAACATGAAAGGCCAAATCCAACACTTAGATCTAAGTTCAATCTAACACTTAGATTTACTATCTTCCTTTACTAACATGGCTAAAATTATTATTGTATGTTATTTCATTTGGAATTAATATTAATCTAATTAACATGAATGTCAAATTTTAAATTTTAATTCATAATTAATTTACCTTAAAATAATTATTTGATATCCAAAATTAAACAACTTCAATTTGTCACACATGCCAATTTTTTAGTCTTACTAGAGAATCTATTGCTTTACTAAAATTAATTCAAAATTAATTTCTATAATTTTCAAAATTTCTAGAACACCAAATCATCATTTCAAGCATCTCTAGGTCATTTCGGGATGATCAAAATAATTTAGGAATTCATTTGAAAACGACAAATATGATTTCTAAATTTTTTGGAAATCAAATTTCGTGCAAAATCATTTAGGCATGCATAAAATATCAAATTAACACATTTTATCACTTAAAAATATTTTTAAGGTTCTCAAACTAAAATATAAGCATACAAAAATATCAAACAAATCGATCCTACAATTTCTAGAAAATTGTCCAGATCTAGAAAATTGTTTGATAAAATTATTAAAATATTTTTAATAATTCTACAAAAATTACAGAGGCATAAACACATCCTAAATATGTTCACATAAGTTTTCCAGAATCAAATTCCACGAAAATCATGTGTAACCTCATCAGTTTAGCAAATAGACATCACATACCCAGCAAAAAGATAGATTTTATGCATGTTCTAGTAAATTCGAAATTAAATATTTTAATCACATTAAAAATATTTTCAATCACACTGAATAATTCACATACAGCTTATGAACAGGTTGGTGAAAGAAAATTGTGAAAACCATTTTTTCTATAATTAATTTCGAACAAAACATTACAGGACCCTAAGTTGTCACAACCATGAAAACAATTTTCACATGTCTTCTATGCTACATCTAACAAGGCATAAGATGGCTCTGATACCATTGTAAAGTTTCGATCATGCATCTCATGTATAATATATATCAAATATATGCAACGAAAAATAAAACGAAACCTAAAAAACAAGATCTATTCATGCATATATATATAGAAAACAAAAAACATGAAATGTAAGATGTTTGCATACCTTTCCAACGATCTCCTTCGTTCTTTAATCTTCTCTGCATTGGGTTGTCATAAACCATAACGATTATTATGGACCATCTCTAATGAAAGTTCACACAAAGATAGAAGGATGAAACCTCACTAGGAGATGGCTAGAATTCTTTCTTTATGCTAACAAAGACAAGAACTCTTATGAGACTTAGAGAGAAAAAGAATATGTGTGTAAAAAAGAACCTTTCTTTCACTTGTGTCTTACACAAGATCCACAAAATTGATGATTATTTTCTGCCCTCTTTGTCCTCCCATAATCCCCATCATTAATGGAAAGTTATGGGAAGTTAATGTTTATGAATAGCATGCATTAATGGAAGTTATGGGAAGTTAATGACTATGAATAGCATGCCTTAATGGAAGTTTTGGGAAGTTAATGACCAAATTGGCAGCTAACAACACTTGTTTCTAATTCATTCCTTGCAACTTTTTCTACCATAATCACATTGTGATACAATCCCGAAACACTCTCTCATATTTTGAATCACCATTTAAGACCATTTTACTCATCCTTCAGATCTCCTATGTATATGACCCATTAGGTTCTTAGTTATATTAGTTACTTGAATTAACACTTAATTCAAGTAAGTCAAGAGCGGTATCTAGCAACATGTCATGACCCCTAATTGATCAGAAAGTCAGTAGTTTGACTACAAACCCTTCCATACGTAATGTTGCCATGTAATTCTTCCTTTCACTATCTATACCCCACTTGGTTCAGAGTATGGTCAAAGTGTCAACTCCCACTACATTAACTATGTCACATCTAGTCCAAGTGATATCAAATCTTGTCCCGAGGATCTTATTACTTTATGTATTATTAAAGACTCTCTTCTTGACACATACCTGCTCTAGCTAGAGACTCCCAAGTAATGACCCCGACAAGAGGTCGTGGGTATCATCTCCTTCTACCAGAAGTGGTGAACCCTTTATTGGCTACTCAATTACCTCTGAATACCTCAAGTTGTATCCAATCACCACCCATGAGTAACTCCTAAAAGACACCGATGAATGGAGTCAAAGAACAGGATCAATATCCAAGATATCCCTGAGTACCTCAAATCAAATGATACTTGCACCATTACTATGATGAGACTATCATTGACACTGAAATATAATATTCATATGATTGTCTCGTAGTACGTCAATCTAATGTACTTACTACCCTTAGTAATCATCTGCATGTTAACTTTAAACAACTCATGTCTACAACTTATGAGATCTACTGCTTGATCCAATCAAGGAGTATAACATGTGCTAGTCTATCTAGATTAATGATATCCCATCTCATTAATCCTATGACTAAGGAAAGATTAGATACTAACATAATTACACATTATAGGAATCTCATTATCATGATCTCATCATGATTTCCTCCATGCTATGTTTTGTATCAAGGACTTCATTAAATCAATTTAAGATCAACATCAAATCCATATATGTATGAACATAGAAATAATGAAAATTTTCTTTATTAATCATAAAATGATTTGTAAAATAGGTGCTAAAGGTGATTGTTGCGCCCTAATACCCCCTAGTAGGATATTGCGAGCACCACACACACAGAACATACTATACTGAATACGAAACATTTAGCGGAAGCATAGCATTCAAAAATAAGCATACAAAACACTTTATACATGCATTTCCAGAATCTTAATCAAACATACATTACATATCATAATTTCATAAACCAGCCTGAATTAAGGTTATTACAACCCTTCAAACAAAAATTCAGGAGTCATATACATCAGATACAAGTCCAAAAACAAACTCGAAATACATTTTTGACAAAATAAATTTCAGACTCCTTTGACCATTGCGGTAGATTTGTCCCAGTACGTATGTCCTTCTCTCTGAACATACACGGGGCAAATCCACCATGCTAAGTATATAGCTTGGTGAGTAATAACTAAACTATGTTTAACCACAATAGATACTAAATCATGTTACACAAAAGCATCTTAACATATTGAAATTCAAAACAGAGTACGATTTACTAAGGAAAACACTTCGCAAGCTAAAGTCAATCATTTCAATAGTAAAATAGAACATTCAGAATATAGAACTAATTTTCAGAATAGGCTGTTAACCCATCAGATCAAAATTTCAGATTTACTTCATATCAAATCTTATCTTATCATAGATCAAAATACAAAACGAATCAAACTGTAAATCCATGAAAAGAAGTGGGTAACGGGACTTATATAGAAGAAACTGAAGTTCTAACACTGAAGTGTCCAGAAGAGACCGAAGTTCTAATACCGAAGTGTCCAGAAGAGACCGAAGTCCCGACACCGGAATGTCATTAACAAAAGACATCAAAGTACCATTAACAGAAGACACCAAAGTGTCATTAATAGAAGACACCGAAGTGTCATTAATAGAAGACACCAAAGTGCCATTACAGAAGACACCGGAGTGCTATTAACAGAAGACACTGAAGTGCCATTAACAGAAGACACCGAAGTGCCACAGAAGCAGCTACAGACTCTTCTAGACATGCCTATTTACCCACGACTAGGACTTGACAGTTTTAAAACCAAAAAAATTCATTTCATGTTCAACGTAATTAGTTAACCATTGCTTTCATGCCAAAATTTAAACATATCAATTTGACAGCTTTGCAAATCATTCAATGGATTAAAGTCAAACAACAAATAAACAGTCAAAGCAGAACTATCCAAAATTTCTCACTAGATTTCTTACTGAATTACCCACAATTATTCAACAAGACTTACTTACAAATAAGATCATCTAAATTACTTACAAAAATTACCATCTAAAATTGCTTACGAAAATTACCTTCTAAAATTACTTACAAAATTTACCATCTAAAATTATTTACAAAAATTACCATCTAAAATTTCTTACTAGATTACTTACAAAAATTACCGTCTAAATTACTTACTGATGCTTCCTTACTACTTATTGTCTCAAAGTCCCAGTAATATCTAGAATCGATCGCTCTAAGGGTTCCTCTGAAACGTTCAATACAAACATATATTACTATTGTGCACAATTATGAATTCAGTTATGCACACTCATGTATACTAAATATGTATGATGCATTTTCATTACAAATTATAGGTTTCTTATCCCTAATCTTATCACATTATCGATCATGTGAAACTATACTCAAACCCTCAATCCATATTTATTTCACACTCAACTTTCGGGTCCACCTTGCTCAATTATTCTCATAAGGTAGTTGAGGTAATTAGGTAATATTTTTTTCTATAAAGTTTGCCCTATTTGTCTTAGGTTTCCAATGATACCAAGTTCGTCCAATTTGGTTTAGTATACTAAAAGTTATACTCTAAAGATTTTAGGCTGTTCTTGATCTTCATCAAAATTCTTATCTCAACTTCCAATCAAATTATGAAATTCTTAGAGGCAAAATTAGAATTAAACTCTTCATAAAATTTGTATTCTTATGTCTCTAGTTTACTCCTAATGAACAATCACTCCATTCAGATAACTACAGAGAAAGTTATGCATAAAATATAAAAAAATATTTAAGCTGTTAGGAAACTTCGCCGAGTCGAGCCAAAAGTAGCCCGCAGTGAACTTTCCAGATAGCAAATTCTTCGAAATTTTCTTAAAAGTTTACCGCAGAGAACCCAAGAGTTGGCCGCGACAAAATTTTACAAAAATGAAATCATTCAAGTTGACCGTAGCGAACCAAAGAGAGTTGGCCACGACGAACTTTGTTGTGATTAAAACATCCTCTTCTCTCTACTGTAAAATTTTCCATAATTTGATTCTCACTTCAATCTTATTCAATGAACACATATAACACTTAACCCAACTCTTTTACTTCCATTTCAGCTCATCACAACTCAAACAAATTAAAAATCAAGATGAAACATAAACATCAAAACTGAAATCATTTATGTATTTCATCATTTTCTGCTTTCTCACTACTGCATTTTTAATCTATTTTCTCTCTCTATTGTATTTTATTTCTATCTTTCATTTGATGCTTTTCTTTTTACTATTCTCCATCTTTCACTTCATTTAACTCCTTTCTATACTAAGATCTCACCAATTCCTATAAACAATTTCTGCATAAACTCCATGCAATCGGTAATACACTTCCACTGCTCAATAATATCAACTCATCTCTCTCATCACTGTCACTGAATTTGCTTTATACACAACTCATGCATGTATTTAATCCCAACACTATCACAACATCAAAATCATTCACAAAGCTTAGAAACTTAACATTTGACTTACCTTGCTTTCAGAAAATCAACAGCAGTGAGCTTTCGGTGATGAAGGTTCAGTAACTTCTGGTGAAGACCACATAAATCTGAAATGAAAACAACAAGGAACTTCAGTAATTTTTCCTTACACAACTTGTGATACGTGTGTTGCTTACATCTTTCCATGTCTCACCATGCATGTTAGCCATTTATCAATCTTTAATCAATCCACATGTCACCATGCATGTAAGTTATTTGTCAATCTTTAATCAGTCCACATATTACACTAGGATTGGTCCAAATTTCAAGATTTTTTCAAAAATTCACCAAAAAATTCAAAATAATACTAATAGTCTCCAAATAAATTTTCCACAATTTATTCGCATTTTATAAAATTATTTTACCCGAAATATGTAAAGGAAAATGTGTATATATGCCAAAAATACATATGCACTTATCAACGAAAACTCAATTATGCAAAGCATAAAGTGTACTGAAATTCCTAAATTTTTTCAACCCCTAACTTGGGGTATTACAATTCTTTCCTCCTTAAAAAATTTCGTCCTCAAAATTTATACCTGATCCGAATAGTTGCATCATTAAACATAACATACTCCTTATCAATATTTCTCCAACACACACATATATGTGAGTGGATCTAGGATCAATCAGTGTATGCATGTCAAAATCAAAGGGAGAAACAATACCAGCACTAGCTTCAGGTGCCTCTTGATCCTCACGAGCTTTCAATGCAAAATCTCGAGCCGAAGCAGAAGGCACAACTGGTTGATCCACAGTTTCTGATTGAGTACTGAGATTAGGTCTATACTAACCAGATCCTCCTCGTCCTTTACCATGTCCTCTATTCTCAACAGATGTATGAAAGACCTCCCTACTAGCTTGTGACATTTGAGACTGTTTTAGAGGGTAGTTGGCTATCAGGTGCTCAGTACTGCCATAATGGAAACATGCACCCGTAGCCCTCCTACAAACACCCCGATGCTGTATAGAGCAATGAGGGCACTTCGGGGCACCATAACCTCAGTCTCTAGAGGAACCCCTACCAGAAACAGTCGATAAGGGAAAGTTTTGTCGTTTTCCCTGAGTCCTAAATCTTTGGGTAACTTCAGGTGCAAGAAAGTACTTTCTCGACTTCGTTTTCTTGAGGACTGACCTCCCCTAGCAAGGTTCCTACGTTGATTCCATTCTCTTCTAATCATCTCTTGCCTTTCAATTTTCATATTAGTCTGCACTAAGGCCTCTCCCTGAGTTAGAAGAGGAGGCAGCACCTCAGCTTCTCCTCGCTTATCTCCAAAAGGTCCAAATATCACTGTAAGAGATCGCTCAGGATTATTACTCTCAGCAACCTCGTCAACAACTTCATGATATCCATCCATCTTTAGTTCTAGAATCAAAACATGGGACAACCGCATTAGGCCAGACACAACTCCCACACACAAGTATAAGCAAGAGTTAAGCGCTGGTTAAACTAGAATCGCCTAAATCATGCTCTGATACCAAAAAGATTGTCATGCCCTAATACCCCCTGGGAGGATATTACGAGCGCCACACACACAGAACATACTATACTGAATACAAAATATTTAGCAGAAGCATAGCATTTCAAACATACGAATCACTTTATACATGCATTTCCAGAATCTCAAACAAACATACATTACATATCATAATTTCATAAACTAGCCTGAATTAAGGTTATTACAACCCTTCAAACAAAAATTCAAGAGTCATAGACATCAGATACAAGTCCAAAAACAAACTCGAAATACATTTTTGACAAAACAAATTTCAGACTCCTTTGGCCATTGAGGTTGACTTGTCCCAATCCCTACGTCCTTCTCTCTGAACCTACACGAGGCAAATCTACCGTGCTAAATATATAGCTTAGTGAGTAATAACTAAACTATATTTAACCACAATAGATACTGAATCATGTTACACAAAAGCATCTCAACATACTGAAATTCAGAATAGAGTAAGATTTATTAAGGAAAACACTTCGCAAGCTAAAGTCAATCATTTCAATAAAAAAACAGAACATTCAGAATACAGAATTAATTTTCAGAATAGGGTGTTAACCCATCATATCAAAATTTCAAATTTATTTCATATCAAATCTTATCTTATCATAGATCAAAATACAAAACGAATCAGAATATAAATCCATGAACAGAAGTAGGTAACGGGACTTATATAGAAGAGACCAAAGTCCCAACACTGAAGTATCCAGAAGAGAATGAAGTCCCGACACCGAAGTGTCCAAAAGAGACCAAAGTCCTGACACCGAAATATCATTAACAGAAGACATCGAAGTGTCATTAACAAAAGACACCGGAGTGCCATTAATAGAAGACATCGAAGTGCCATTACAAAAAGACTCCGAAGTGCCATTACAGAAGACACCAGAGTGCCATTAACAGAAGACACCGAAGTACCATTAATAGAAGACATCGAAGTGCCATTAACAGAAGACACCGAAGTGTCACAAAAGCAGCTGCAGACCCTTCTAGACATGCCCATTTACCCACGACTAGGACTTAACAGTTTTAAAACCAACCAAATTCATTTCATGTTCAACGTAATTAGCTAATCATTGCTTTCATGCCAAACTTCAAACATATCAATCTGACAGCTTTGCAAATCATTCAATGGATTAAATTCAAACAACAAATAAACAGTCAAAGAAGAACTATCCAAAATTTCTCACTAGATTTCTTACTGAATTACCCACAATTATTCAACAAGACTTACTTACAAATAAGATCATCTAAATTACTTACAAAAATTACCATCTAAAATTGCTTACAAAAATTATCGTCTAAAATTACTTACAAAATTTACCGTCTAAAATTTCTTACTAGATTACTTATAAAAATTACTATCTAAATTACTTAATGATGCTCCCTTACTGTTTATTGTATCGAAGTCCCAGCAATATCTGAAATCGGTCGCTCTAAGGATTCCTCTAAAATATTTCAATACAAACATATATTACTATTGTGTACAATTATGATTTAATTATGCACACTCATGTATACTGAATATGTATGATGCATGTTCATGACAAATTATGGGTTTCTTATCCCTAATCTTATCACGTTATCGATCATGTGAAACTATACTCAAACCCTCAATTCACATTTATTTGACACTCAACTTTTGGGTCCAACTTGCTCAATTATTCTTATCAGGTAGTTGAGGTAATTAGGTAATACTTTCTTATAGAAAATTGTCCCTCTTTGTCTTAGGTTTCCAATGATACCAAGTTCGTCCAATTTGGTTTAGTATACTGAAAGTTATACTAAAAAAATTTCAGGTTGTTCTTGAGCTCCATTAAAATTCTTATCTCAAATTCCAATAAAATTATGAAATTCTTATAGGCAGAATTGGAATTTAATTTCTTCAGAAAATTTGTATCCTTATGTCTCTAGTTTACTCTAAATTAAAAATCACTTCATTTGGATAACTACAGAGAAAGTTATGCCTAAAATACCAAAGTATGTTTAAGCTGTCAGGAAACTTTGTCGCGGAGAATTTTCCAGATAGCAAAATTCTTCGAAATTTTCTTAAAAGTTTGTTGCGGCGAACCCAAGAGTTGGCCACGACGAACTTTTACAAAAATGAAATCCTTCGAGTTAACCGTAGCGAACCAAAGAGAGTTGGTTGCGGCGAACTTTGCTATGATTAAAGCATCTTCTTCTCTCTACTGTAAAATTTTCCAGAATTTGATTCTCACTTCAATCTTATTCAATGAATACATATAACGCTTAACCTAGCTCTTTTACTTCCATTTCAGCTCATCACAACTCAAACAAATGAAAAATCAAGATGAAACACAAACATCACAACATAAATCATTTACGTATTTCATCATGTTCTGCTTTCTCGCAACTGCATTTTTGTTCTGTTTTCTCTCTCTATTGTATTTTCTTTCTATCTTCCGTTTGATGCTTTTCTTTTTACTATTCTCCATGCTTTCACTTCATTTAACTCCTTTCTATACTAAGATCTCACCAAATCCTATAAACAATTTCTGCACAAACTCCATGCAATCGGTAATACAATTCCATTGCTCAATAATATCAACTCATCTCTCTCATCACTGCCACTGAATTTGCTTTATACACAACTCATGCATGTGTTTAATCCCAACACTATCACAACATCAGAATCATTCATAGAGCTTAAAAACTTAACATTTCACTTACCTTGCTTTCAGAAAATCACCAACAGTGAGCTTTCGGTGATGAAGGTTCAGTAACTTTTGGTGAAGACCACACAAATCCGAAATGAAAACAACAAGGAGCTTCAGTAATTTTGCCTTACACAACTTGTGATACATGTGTTACTTACATCTTGCCATGTGTCACCATGCATGTAAGCCATTTGTCAATCTGCAATTAGTCCACATGTCATCATGCATTTAAGCCATTTGTCAATCTTTAATCAGTCCACATGTCACACTAGGATTGGTCCAAATTTCAAGAATTTTCTAAAAATTCACTAAAAATTTCAAAATAATACTAATAGTCTCCGAATAAAATTTTCACAATTTATTCGCATAAAACCATTTTACCCGGAATATATAAATGAAAACGTGTATATGTGACAAAAATACGTATGCATTTATAAGTGAAAACTCAATTATGCAAAGCATAAAGTGCACTGAAATTCCTAAATTTTTCTAGCCTCTAACTTGGGGTGTTACAGTGATGGCCTTTAGAGCACTTCTCTAACACAAACTCATCTTCCAAGAACAATTTAATACTTTCATTTACAAAATTTGTGAAAGAAAAAAGGGCTAAAACTTTTTACAATATGATGGAGTTAGATAAATATTTGATAGAAGATTGTGTGGTCAAAGTTGAATGTGTGTAGTTCGATGTATTATTATGGTGGAAAAGTTGTGGAAATAATTTTCAGATCATGCAAGTAATTGCACGAAACCTATTAGCAATTCCATCGTCCAATGTTACTTCGAAGCCTACTTTTAGCATTGGTGGTCGGGTTATTAGTCATCATTATGCTTGACTTCATCCTCGTACTAAGGAAGCCCTTATGTGTGCCGGAAATTGGTTATATGATTAAGATATTGAAGGTAAATTCTTTTGTTTTTGATATATTAATTTCATCTTTTATTTTATATTATCTTACCTTATATTGTTTTTTCAATTTGTATGTTAATATAGCCATAGGTACTAATACAGAGGTGACTAGTCATACTCATCAATCAAGTGGACATTATTTTGATAAAATATTCAAGATGAAGGTACATTTAATTATTTATCGCTTATTATCATGTCCTTAATATTCCTTTAGTTTTAATATTACATTTCTAAATATAATGTTGCTACATATAGAAGAAGTGATACTAACTATTGATGATCTTGACTACAATGATTAGCGACTCTCTTAATTTGTGTAGTATCTACTCTCCAATTTAAAAATTTGCATAATCGTCTTTGCAAATTATGTCATCAATTTATGAATTTAATTCATTATGGTTTATGAAATCTCAATTGTTGTTAATCAATTGAAATTTATAACTTCAATTAATTGAATCGATCACTTTAATTATAATTTTTTCTTTCATTTCCTATAATCGTACCCTCCTTTATTAATAAATTTAGTTTCATCTTATTCATTTGATCAATATATATCGTTTTATATATTCATTTATTATCAAATCTTAATTTTTACTAATCATTGAAATTCATAACTTCAATTAATTAAATTGATCACTATAATTATAATATTTTCTTATATTTCCTATAATCATATCCTCCTTCATTAATGAATTTAGTTTCAACTTACTCATTTTAACAATATATGTAAGTTTTATATATTCATCTATTATAAAATATCAATTTTATTAATCAATTAAAATTGTAATTTTAATTAATTGAATTGATCACGTAAATTATAGTTTTTTTCTTTCATTTCCTATAATCTTGTCCATCTCTTAGTGTCACTTTTGGCATATGACAAGATCTCCTTACTCACTTTCATCCGGAAGAATGCAATCACAGCCAACTACACTTATGACTTTGATACCATGCGGGCAGCTCTTGGTTAGAGGGCATATAGGAATACTTATATGGACGTTTTATATATCCATTCATTATAAAATCTTAATTTTGATAAATCAATTAAAATTTATTCAATTAATTAAATTGATCGTTTTAAGTATAATATTTTCTTTTATTTTTATATTCATATCCTCTTTTATTAGTAAAATTTGATCTTATCTTATTTATTTGACCGATATATATGTATTTTATATATTCATTCATTATAAAATCTCAATTTTTATTAATTAATTGAAAAATTGTAACTTCAATTAATTGAATTGATAACTTTAATTATATTTTTTATTTCCTATAATTCTATTCTCATATATTAATAATTTTAATTTAATAAAATTTTTTAAAATTAAAATTAAAAATAGAAAACAGTAGGGTCAAATCAAGGCTGCCGCCTGTAGAGGGATCGGCCCCTCTGGAGGAATATGGAAACTTTCGAATCCCTAACTGGGTGATGTCTGAAGGCTTTGTACGTCTACGTAATGAGTTTTCACTTATTCGTTAAACGACAACGTTGAGATGGTCCTCAAGCACGGCGTTTCTTTGTTTTTGTTTGGGTTAATAACTCTACGGATGCACGTGTACTTCGATTTCTATGCTATGAAACCTTAGCTTATGTAATTTTATTCTTTTGATTTTTCAATGCAAAAAATGAAGGGCTAGACAGAAAAAACGAAATGGGTAAAAGCTTGATCGTGATGCACATGCACCAGTTAAATTAAATGGGGAAGATTCCAAAACGGATAAGGAAGAATCGGTCAAAAGAGGTGGGAATGGAATGTAAAAAGGAAGTGCGCTTGTAACCAATACCACGAGCAAAGCATAAGATTCAAAGCTTACTTTTAACGGAGGAACTATAAAAATTAAAAAGTGAGAAACCACAGCCTCATAACTTGCACTCTCTTTTCCTTGCAACTTTCCAAAACACACCTGTTCATTGGCAAAAGGACAAGAAATTCAATTGTTCTTCTCTTGGTGTTGGCAAGCTTTACGCTTTGTTTTCACAATGACATTTATACCGGGTTCATGTTCGGCTATGCTTAACTTAAAAATTCGAAAATTGTAGACTTTGATTCTAACATGAACTTAAATATATTAAATAAAAATCACATTATTTTAAATAAAAAATTATGTCCCTAATTATTGATGAATTACAAATTTCGATTAAGACTCAAACCTATTTAATTATTTTAAACCTAACTCCCAATAATTATAAACGTCATTCATGTTTTCACAACTTTATTTTTAAGTATAAGTGATTATTTTTATGAATGCACTCATTATTTTAAATCACATCTTGCATTTATAAATTGATAAGTGTTTACCAATTAAGTATGATTGTTCATATTCAATTTTAATAATAATTTATATAAAATGATTCGATTAAATTTTTAAAGGTTATGAATATATATAATTTAAATAATAAAGATAATTTGGAAAATAAATAAAATCAGAAAATGTGCTTTTTATTTTTTTTATATGACAATTGCTCTAAATAATAATGTGAAAACATAATAAAAAAAGAGAGAGGGAATTATGATGCCAATCTTTTAAAATTAGTTATGATTTTATTTAGAAATTGTTTTCATAAGGTAAAACTTTTAACCAAAAAAACAAAAAAGAAAAGAAAAGTAGGGCCCTCTCTTGCGGTGGCGCAGAATCAGCAAAGATACTTTCTTGCTGGCATGGAACACTCTGCTTGGCATTGTCGTAAATGTCAACTCTTACTAAGAATAGGTGCGTCATTTCGTCATGCGTTTCAAGGCAGAGTAAGGTACCACGTGTGCATAATCAGCACAAGGGCATGGGCCTTCGTACACCAGGCCACGTTTCCATCAACGTATCTGGAGGGGCTAAAGGCAAAGTGGATCCGTGACCCACGTGGTACATCACGTGCCACGTTGTCATCGAACGAAAAGAACAGGATTTCCCAAGATCTGACGAAGCCTACTTAGATCCCGGCTTTTGATCTCCTGCAAAACCTGTTCCACGTGGCAGGGCTTGTAACCTTGACTTGATCCACGTGAGCACTGCAAAGGCGCTGTAATTTATTTATTTTTTTATTGTGTTTTTTGACTCATACTCGTCTCCCTCATTTATCCGTTGAAGCTCAGTGTTTCTCCATCCCTTCTAGGTTCGCCGTTTCTGCACCAGTCAAGTCTTCTCTTTTAGCTTTGGCCAATCTAAACTAGACCCTAAATTTGTTGAAAACTGCCTTGAGATCACTTCTTTTATCACTCTTAAGTTTGTCTGCTCCAACTTGATTTTTATATCTTGGATGTTGGAGATCGACTGAGTGAGAGGTAATTTCTTTAATGTTTTAAGTCTTTCAGTTTTTTATGCTCTCAGATTCGAAAGAAGTTGCCTTTCCTGTGGAAGTTTTTTTTCTTTCTGGAGAGGTTTGATCCGTGCGAAATATTTCATGTCCATGAATTAGTTTGGGAGGAATATAGTTTTTAATCTAATTAAACTCTGGTTGTAAAGCTGATTAGTTGGAGCGGTACATGCTTCTGTTGCCCTGACTAAATTAAACAAACTAAAAACAGAGAAATACGAACTTGGAACATACTTTATACTTTTCTCCTTCCAGTTTATTTCCAACTTCCAAGCAGCTTATATTTGGTCGTGTTGATTTTCCGTTTTGATAAGTTTGTGTTTTTCGTAGAAACATTCACTACGTTCTTTTACTTGTTAAAAGGAAACGTGGAGACACACGTTAGTTGGTCTCTTATTAATTCTTTGCTCAGGGTAAAAGACTAAGAATGCTCCTTTTCTTCACCAGATCTTGTATTCATAAACCACCTTATTTCCGGACCAAATTTCACTTTGGTGTAGTACTTTTCTCTAAATTTCAATATAGTTTCCTGTGGAAATCCAAGAGAAAAAATTTTACTTCCAAGATTGGTTTCGTGTTTAGATTGACACATGTCTATTCCTTCCTGCTTGTTAATTTGTCAATAAAAGATAGAATTTACGTTATGATACAGATAAGTGCTTTTATGTCTTCAAGCCAAGTACACGCAAATTATCTGTTTTTAATGGCCGTTCTTGACGCATACATAATAAAACAGTTCAGTGGTTCTCGCCTTTAGTTTCATTTATCTACTACTCTTTTTCTGTAAGCATTGCGCTCTATGTTACTCTCAAGTTATAGAAATACTGTAATGTTTTTTGTGGGTTTTGTTGAACCATTATTGTGTGGTACTTAAATGTCTTCTCCTGTATAATTTCTTGAGGTGTTATGTTCGAAGAGGTTGTTTCCTAGAATAGAAGGGAACAGGATGTGCAAGATCTCTCGTGGAACAAGGAAGGTTTTCTTACGTATCGAATTGATTGTTGGTCTTTACAAATCTGGTTGATGTGGATAGTTCACACTAACAATAATGGTCCTGTGACAAATGGTTCGGCGGAACTCAATCGTGATATGCAAGACGATGAAGAGGAAATACGGGATGGGGTCACAGGTGAAGGTCAGGGGCTCTCGGAGGAAGATGAGTCACGAATTAATGAGGAGATGGAAGATGTTAATGGTGTTCAAGTTCACCCTGTCATGCAGAGGTCACAGCAAGTTGTTGGAGCCGGGCCCTTGGTTCAGTGGGATAGGTTTGTACCTCATCTATCTCTAAAAGTTTTGCTGGCAGAAAGTGATGATTCAACTCGCCATGTTGTCACCGCACTACTTAGAAATTGTGGCTATGAAGGTATATACATATGCTTCTTTATGCAATAAAGTTCTTGCCTGTGACCTTATTTAATCCGAGATTATAGGTATGTTCTCACTTGAAATATATATATATATATATATATTAGGTTATATTATTATGTAACTAAGCTCTAAATCGATTATAAGAAGATATAATTTTATGGCGTTGTTCTTAGGAATTCTTTCTTCCAACAACCTTTCTCATTGTGGCTACAATTTTTTGGTATTAGTATTAAAGGAATTCCTCGATCTAATTTTTCATTTGATCAGGTCCGTCTACTATTATTAATATTTTTAGGAATCGTTCCTTAATTCATTGTTTTTTCTTAGCATTATTGTTCCTAATTTTCTTTCCAGAACCAGCTTAGGGTTAAAATTAAAAGGTTTAGGTTGGAGATTACTTCAATTAAATTTTTTTCCAAAAATAAGCTAGGAACTCACAATTGAGAGGAAAAATAGGCAACTGAAGCTCAGTTCTTAAATTCTACTAAGTTTTAACTACTACACGTATGATAAAACAATAAAAGTCTAATAGAAACTCTTAATACCTATTTTCCGACTTCAGAATCTTAAATGAGCTTACTGCTCAGGTTTTTGGTTGCGTTGTCATTGTACATGTTCACAGAGGAAATTTCTGAGGGTCTTTTTGGTTTTTGTTTTCGTTTTGAAATTTAGTTTAAAAACAACGTTTTTTTAGTTTATTCCAGTTTTTGTAACTTATGAAAACTATACAAATTAGTTTTATTTTCTTTATTTGTTTTTATCATAATATGATTTATCATGAGTTAAATATATATTATTTAATTATTTGATATTAATTAATTTTACAATTGCTTCAAATTTAATTTTGGAAAATAAAATATTTCTAAATTTACTAATTATTCAATAATTATAATTTAAATTTAAATTATCTCAAATTCATAATTTTAAATAAAATTGGTTTTAACAATTAAAATTTATATTTATAAATAATTTTCTTGTTAAATTATATTTATTAATAAGATATAACATTTACAAATTATCATTAAATATTGTATAAGATATTAAAATAAAATAATTTATTTAATTAATTCATAAAATTAATTTATCTTTAAATTTTATTTTATTTAATTATTAATAATATAAATATACCTAAATTAAAATTAACAACCAAACAGACTTTTATTTTTATTTAAGAATATAGAAATACAAAATAAGAAACATAAGAAAAAACATAATAGGAAAACAAAATAAAATTAAACGGCCCTTAAATTATTTACCTACATAGAACGGGTATAAATGGTATAACGCTTCTTTATGAAAGTTCTATATGTTAGCTTATGTCACTTTCATTAAACAAAATTTATATTTTGATAAATACTATGTTTAAGGAGACATCAATGACGGAAGAAAGTACTTTTCAATATTTTCAACAACTTGACCTTTTTGTACCCATCGCAAACCCATTTTTAACATCTAGTTATGTGTCTATCTTAGAAAATACAGAAATCACTCCACCCAAAAACATGTTCTCTCCTATGTTTGTGTTATCAAGATTTTTAAAGATAATCAATAGTGTAATTCAAAAGAGCAATTGTTCTAGATTGAAACAAGTCCAAGAATCTAAAACAAACTCTTACAATGAGTTTATGATAAGATTTTATTCTTCTTTACATGCACAATTATTTGAAACACCCATCAATGACATAGATCTTCTTATTGTCGTTAGGAAAAGTGCTAGAAAGTGCACCAAGCGGCCACTATATTTATTGTCCCACTATGTATCACTTAAATACCTGTCACCTACCTATAAAAAGTTCATTGCGAGTCTAAATACCATTTTTATTCTCTATATTTTTTTGAGGTATTGTCAAAAAGGGAATGTAGAAATTTTACGAGAGAAGAAATGGATGAGTTAAAGAAGAATAAGATATGGGAGATTATTGATAAACTAGAGGGGAAGAGCATAGTTGACTGTAAATGGATCTTCACATTAAAATATGAAGTTAATGGCTCATTAGAGAGATATAAAGCACAGTTAGTTGCTAACTTAAACTTATGAGGTTGATTATTAGGAGACATTTGCTTGAATGACAAAAAAGGAATATTTGTTATTCTTGGCATTTCACTTTGATTGGTAACTTTTGCAGTATGATGAGAAGAATGCCTTCCTTTGTAGAGATTTAGATGAAGAAATCTATATGAACATCCCACCATATTTTAACGAAAATATAGATAATAAAGTTTGTAGCTTGAAAAAGGTTTGTATGGACTAAAACAATCTCTCAAAACATGATTTGGTAAATCTACTAAAGATATAAAGGGTGGTTGAGACATAAATAAAGTCAAAGTGATTATACTCTTTTAATCAAGCACACAGTTGCAAGGGGATTCATAATACTTTTAGTGTATGTCGATGATATTATTGTAACTGAAAATGATGAAAAGGAAAAAGGGAAATTAAAACAACGATTAATCAAGGAATTCAAGGTAAAGGACTTTAGAAGTATTGAGGTGGAATATTATGCACAAAGGGACTTTTATATCTCAAACAAAAAATGTGATATTGATCTCATGAAAAAGACATAAAAGATTGAGTACAAATCGGTCTCTATCCTAATGGACCTAAATCATAAGCTTGGAGAAGCTAAAGAAGAACCAGCTTTTAATAGAAAGATGTACTAGAGGCTAGTAGGTAGGCTCATATATCTTGTTCATACTAACTTGACCTAAAATACTAAGGTAGCACATTTAGTCATTTTATGCACGATGTAAGAAAGTCACATCTACAAGCTATATATAAAATGTTGAATTACTTAAAAGGCAATAAAGGGAAAAACTTGTTTAAGATGAATGATCACCTCACCCTAGAAGCCTTATATTGATGCAGAGTATGCAAACTATGCAAACTATCAATATTGCTCATAACCCTATTCAACATGGTAAGACAATATAGATTGATATATACATTTCATCAAGGAGAAGTTGGAGGAAGAATTTGTATGCATGTCATATGTTCCATTGGTAACTAATGTTTTAATGAAGGGATTGAATTGTTCAATTTTTCATGATATTATTTCTAAGTTAGTAATGAAAAAAAATCTATTTCTTATATACAAACTTGAGGAAAGTAAATCTTTTGATATCTCAAAATTTTAAGATTTTAGGAGATTGTTTCTTTTTTCCTTATATTAAGATGTATATATTTGAGTAATTCAAATAAATTGTAAGAAGGATTATTTTCCTCTTCTATTTCATATCACTTCATACTTTAGAACAAAATGACTTTGATGGCAGAGTTCTTTATCTTTGATGCTATATCTTTTTTTAGGTTTTTACTTAAATTGGTTGTAATAACTTCTTATTGGTATGCAAAAATGGAACTTAGTTGACTTAATTTTAACTAGGCATTAGCCTGACTGTTTTGATGTAGAGATTCGTCTGCTAATTTCTAGATAGTTGGGCAATACAGGATGTTTAGTTAAAATAAACCTGGTTATTTTTTAATAAAGATCCCTGATGATCTGTGGCTATTGGATGGACATATCAACATCAACAGCCTATCAAAACACTTATTTTATGGCAATTTAGTCCTCTTTGCATGGTCATTGCTCATACTCTTATGTCGATTTTGAGCAATTTATGGAGCAAAAAACATACTGATCAATTTGGTAGGGAATTCCATGTTACTTTCTTGCTCTCTTTTTTGAGAAAGTTGCGCATATATTTATATCTCCTCCTCCTAGCAGTTACTGCAATCGCAGACGGTCGTCAAGCTTGGAAACTCTTAGAAGATCGGACCAATCATATTGATCTTGTTTTAACTGAGGTAGTCCTGCCTTGTTTATCGGGAATTGGCCTTTTATGCAAGATTATGAGCCACAAAACTTGCAAGAATATCCCTGTGATTAGTAAGTCTATTCCATTACTTCATTTTCTCATATTTGATACACTTCCGTTTTACCACTCTCTTCTTAATAAATTGATACTTGTAACTGCTACACCCGGTGAGTTTTATGTGCAGTGATGTCAACTCATGATTCCATGAGTATGGTCTATAAGTGTCTGTCAAAGGGTGCCGTTGATTATTTATTGAAGCCTATTCGAAAGAATGAGCTTAAAAACCTTTGGCAACATGTTTGGAGGAAATGTCACAGCGTGAGTTGATATAAGTATTCCCCTTTTGCATTATCTATATCATGAACCAATATTGCACTGTAACTACAGGTCTATACTCCATATATGCATAAACACCAATCGTCAGTTATTCCAGCTGAAAATTTAAGGTATCGATTTTTACCTATAGTGCTCTCATTTGATTTTATTCTATAACTATGTTATATGTTTTCTCTCTCTCTCTCTTTTTTGTTTTTAATCATAATCTACTATTTCGTCCCTATCTTTTTTTCTTTTACAGTCATTATTCATCCTTTCACCAGTCTATTGGTAGTGAGAGTGAAAGTGGAGTACGGACACAAAAATCAACAAAGTCAAAAGGTCTGGGGGAGTCAGATAACAACACTGGAAGCAAGGATGGAGAAGAAATTGGGACAATCGGGAATATGGGGGACGGAAGCGATCATGGCAGTGGCACTCAGGTATTGTGCACTTTTATTGGATAAGCTAATAGTTCATTGGTCATTCAATTTGAGACTTTCTTGCGATGTAGCTTCGCTATATCTATAAACCCCTCTTATTCTCTGCTTATTTAGTGGTAAATATGCAATTCTTAAAGAAGTGTGCTTAATCATTAATACTTTGTTATATTAGGTAGTTATCTCGCATCATACATGCAAATATTTAAACAACTATTCCCTCTTATCTTGTTTGATTTAAAATTTCTACAAACGATTTTGCGTAAAAAAAACCTTGTGTGCTGCATTATTTCAAAAAAAAATCTATTTATAAAGAACAAGTCCAATAAGAACTAAGTTTATGTCTAATATGTGTGCTAAAGATTGCATTAGTAACATTTTCCTCTGCATTCCTTAAATGATCATATGATGTTAGGTACTTATCTCACACTATATTTTCAAATTTTTAAACATCTATTTCGTCCCATCCTGCTTAATGTAAAATTCGTACAGGCAGTTCTGAGTAGAAATCTTATGCGTTCATTAGAGAACATAAGATTCACTTTTAAGTCAAAATCAAATATAAGAAATGTTAGCAGTGAATTTTGACAGAGCTTAGCATATGGGAGTCAGATAGGTGATTGTTGTGAAAGTTGGGTTGGGAGTTAGATAGGTGATTGTTGTGAAAGTTGGGTTAATCTCCACCAATAATAACAAATTTACCTTGAGCACTATTGCCTAGGTGAGTAAAGTTTGAAAAATCACACCAGATAAATTCCTAGGAAAGACTGAAGTAGTCAAAAATAGTCCCACTTAAAACTCAATCTCTTAGACAGAAATTTCCTAAACATGTGATTTAATAGCACAATAATTTACTACAATTATACCTAACAATAGCTATTAAATAGATAAATAAAGAAAACCAAAATTTAATAAAGTTCAGCCTATTATGCTGACTTCCTCGGACGCTACTAAATTGATATTTCACTATTTTTAGGAAATAATACAAGTGAAATACTACAAAAGAGAGAAGGAAAGACAATTTTTTTTGGATATTTTAACTAAGGAGGGAGGCACTTTTTATGGTCTTAGAAACCTTTATCGTTCTCACACATTTTCGATGTGAGATTATGAAATGAGCCAAAATCTCTCACAAGACTCATCTATAGTAGTGTCTTCAAATGTGCTTCAAAGCGCCCATCTTCAAATTTTAGTAATTTTGATCAAGTCCAACCAATGTTGGAACTTGATCGCAGTCACCACCTTTGTCAACATATCAATAGATTCTCAGTGGTCTTAATTTTTTGGATTTTTACTCCAACTTCTTCTAGAACCTCTCGTACAAAGTGATAATGAGCATCAATGTACTTCGTCCTTTCATGATAAACATGGATCTTTGTTGAATGAATAGCACTTTGACTATCACAATGTACTTTGGCATGCTTCTATCCAGTTCCTAATTCATCAAGCAATCCTTAAAGCCAAATTGACTCCTTCACAAGCTTTGTAGCTGTCATATACTCTACGTTTGTAGTTGATAAAGCAAATGTTGACTATAAAGGAAAACCTCCAATTGACTGGTGTTTTTGCAAGAGTAAACACATAGCCAGTAGTTGATCGACGTTTATCTAAATCACTGGCATAGTCAGAATCACAATAACCAACAACATATTGATCGTCTTGCTTATCTCGTTGAAATACCAAACCAACATCTATGGTGTTCAGAATGTACCGTAGAATCCATTTCACAGCTTGCTAATGCTCCTTGCCTGGATCATGCATATACATGCTCATAACCCAAAATGTTTGTGAAATGTTAGACCTTATACACACCATAGCATACGTTAAGCTACCACCGTTTTGCATACGGTACTTTAGTCATGTACTCTCGTTCTACATCTTTCCTTAGAGATAGGGATACACTGAGCTTTATATGAGGAGCGACCAAAGTACTAACATGTTTTGACTTTTCATTCATGCCAAAATGTTATAGTATCTTTTTCAAATATTGCTTTTGAGTCAAACACAATCTCCCTAACTTTCTGTCTCTACTTATCTTTATGCCAAGAATTATCTTTGCTTCAACCAAATCCTTCATTTCAAACTCCTGATTTAACTGGATCTTCAATTTCTCAATTTCTCTTTGATTCTTTGAAGCTATCAATATATCATCAACATATAGGAGAAGATAGATGTATGATCCAATCTTGTAGCTTGAGAAAATCCACATAATGATCATATTTGCTTCTTGTGTACTTTTGCCCCATCATAAACTTATCAAGTCGCTTGTACCACTGCCTCAGAGATTGTTTCAATCTGTACTACGATTTTTCAAGCTTGCACACCATATTCTCTTTTCCAACAACTTTAAAACCTCGAGGTTGAGTCATATAGATTTCCTCCTCTAAGTCTCTATGTAAAAATGAAGTTTCTACATGTAATTGGGCTAGTTCCATATCAAACTGTGTTATCAAAGTCAACAAAATTTGAATAGAGGAATGTTTTACAACTGGAAAAAAAACTTCATTATAATCAATTCCCTCCGTCTGAGCGCAGCTTTTGACCGCTAGCCTTGCTTTGTAGCAAACATTATCTTTATTAGGAAATCAATCTTTCTTTGCATATACTCATTTGCATCCAATTGCCTTCTTTTTTTTTTAGAGACTAACTAGTTTCCATGTCTGATTCTTGCGAAAGGAATGTATTTCTTCATTCATGACTATTCTCCACTTATCTTCTTCTGAACTTTGGACTGCTTCCTTATAAGTTGTAGGAATGTCATCAATTTCAATTGGAGATGCATAAGCCACCATATTAACATAACGAGCAGGTACTTGAATGTTTCTTTTTGACTTTCTCAATGTAATTGGTAATCGTTATTGTGGAGGTTCTTAGGTTAGAACCTCTTCTTCATCTGGTTCCTCTTCTACTATAGGATTTTCTACATCTGTTTCATCATTTGGTGGGTTAAAAATTCTTCTTTCAAAGTCCACGCGTTTTGGAGTATCATCTGTTTGCTTAACATTTTTAATTGTCACCTTTCTTAATAAGGTAGATTCTTCAAAGGTAACATTCCTGCTAAAAATTATTTTCTTTGACTCTAGGCACCAAAGACGATATCCATTCACACCAAAGGTGATCCCCATTAAAATTGCTTTCTTTGCACATGGATCCGACTTTGACTGTTTAACATGATATTATACAGTGGGACCAAACACATGTAAGGAATCATAATCTGTAACAGATTTTTCAAACCATTTCCCAAAGGTGTTTTTACCACAAATAGCAGTTAATGGAAGGTGATTGCTGAGATGACAAGCATATGTAATAGCCTCAGATCAAAATTCTCTGCCCAACCTAGCATTAGACAACATACACCGAACTTTCTCCAACAATGTTCAGTTCATACGTTCTGCCATCCTATTTTGTTGTGGTGTATCCTTGATTGTGAAGTGTCTGACAATACTTTTATTTTCGCAAACTTTTAAAAATAGATCACTCATGTACTCCCCACCATTATCTGTATGGGAATGCTTAATCTTTCTGTCTATTTGAGTTTCCACCATCTTCTTTCATTTGAGGATAAGTCGCAGCATTTCATCCTTAGTCTTCATAGTATACACCCATAAATTTAAGAAAAAATCATCAACAAAAATCACATAATAGTGTTTTCTTCTTAAAGAAGTTGTTTTGGAAGGTCCACATACTTCAGAGTGAACATAATCTAAAATACTCTTTGTATCATGGATTGCAGTGCTGAATTTCACTCTTATTTGCTTCCCTTTGATGTAATGTTCACAGAAGTCTAATTTGTAGGCCCGAACTCCGTTTAACAATTCTTGACTTACTAATATTTTCAAGAATTTTTCACCTGCATCTCCCAAGCATATATGCCACAACCTAGCTGCTTCTAGCTCTTGATCATCATTAGAAGCTACTATTGTTGTTCCAATAACTGCATTACCTTGGTAATAATACAGGTTATTATTTATGCGAATTCTTTTCATTACCACAAGTGCAGTAGAGATGACTTTTATTACTCCAGTTGCTACTATAGCCCTTTGATTCTAGGAATCCTATAGAAGTGAGATTATTCGTCAAACTTGGCACGTATCTGACATCTGTTAGAGTCCTAGTTGTTCCATCATGATTCTTTAAGCAAATAGAACCAATCTCATTTGTTGTTCAAGGATTGTCATTTGCTATGTAAACAACTTCATCTTCTAACTCTCTAAAATCGGAGAACCAATCTTGATTAAGACATATGTGATGACGACAGCCTGAATCGAGTAGTCATGGACTAGAATGGTTTATTGAGGATGTAACAACTAATGAAAGATCTAAGTCTATATCTTCATACTTAGCAATATTCAAATTTGCAACAGCCTTTTCCTTATCGGGTTTGTTTTTATTCTTCAGTTTTGGACAATCCATTTTTCAGTACCCTTTTTTTCCGACAAAAGGCACATTCATCTTTGCTCAATTTGAGCCTTGATTTTGATCTCCCTTTCTCTCCCTTAATCTAGCACAAAGAACGACCTCTAACCACCAAAACTTCTGTTGTTCCACTTGTACGCTCTTCCTTTGTCTTCCTTCTCAATTCATGACTGTACAAAGCAATTGTAACTTCACCAAAAGTCACATCAACCTTCCCATGAACTAGAGTAATTTCAAAAAGCTCAAACTCCTCAAGAAGGGATCCCAACAACATCAAAACTAGATCTTCATCTCCAAATGTCACATCCAAATTCATTAAATCGGTAACTAACTAATTAAAACTGTTAATGTGATCATTTATAGTGGTACCTAAAATATAAGAGAAATAAAACAGTCTCTTCTTCATATGAAGCTTATTTTGGCTACTTTTCTTTAGGAATTTCTTTTCTAATGCATTCCACAACTTAAATGCAGAAGTTTCTTTCGAGAAAGCATACTTTTATTTTCTGGAAAGACACGATTGAATTATGCCATATGCCAAACAATTTATAGTCTTCCAATTTTTCTCCTCAACATCATCTATTTTTTTTCTTCAATGGCGATATCAAGACCTTGTTGAAAAAGAGAGTCTTGAACTTCACTTTACCACATGGTGAAATGACCTGTACTATAAAAAATCTCCACCGTAAATCTTGCATTTGTCACAGAAGTCCTTGCTAGAAGGGACGAGGTAGAAGTTGTCGATGTGGTTTTTGCAGTCGTATCTTTGATTTTTGTTATTTCTGCTATAATTTTTATTCAATAGCTGTTAATGTGAAATCCCAATAGCCAAAAAAAAAAGCTTTTCTGATGTGGAAGATCAAACTACGATACAATCAGAAAGCATACTAAGAAAAAACCTTAGTTCCGATACCAATTGTTGTGAAATTCGAGTAATCTCCACCAATAATAACTTCATCGTGAGTACTATTTCCTAGGTGAATAGAGTGTGAATTTCTTAGACAGAATTTTCCTAGACATGTAATTTAATAGCACAATAATTCACTACAACTATACCTGATAGCTATTAAATAGACAAATAAAGAACACCAGAATTTAATGAGGTTCAACCAATTATGACTACTTCTTTGGACACTACTAAATTGATGTTTCACCATTTTCAGGAAATAATACAAGTAAAATATTACAAAAGAGAGAAGAAAATATAATTTTTGGGATGTTTTTAACTAAAGAGGGGAGGCTGTTTTTATGGTTTTAGAAACCTCCACCATTCCCACACATTTTTTATGTGGGATTATGGAATGAGCCAAAATATTTGACCAACCACTAGTGTCAACATGCTCGAGATATGAATATTCTTTATATGCATGAGATCAAAATTAGCAACAGCATATTTATTAGAGATTAATTGAAGATAATCTCCATCACTTAGGAAAAAAGGGTGAATTAGGTTGCAATCTTGATTATCATTATGTTTGATATACATACGTGAAAATTAAACTTATTTTACATATATACTCGATGTAAAACTCTCAATACTCCTCAAACTGGAGTATAGATATAGACAATGTCCCATTTGATATAAACTAAGATTTAATAAACAAATAAGCTAATTAGTCTATGTAATTAGTTCTTTAAATACAGTGTTTTCGTTGAATGAGAACCTACTTTTATATAGTTCATCCTCTTGTAATAGATTGCAGTATAAGCACTATATAGGTTATTATGATAGTGAACTGAAAAGAAGACAATGGCAGTAGAGAGTGGAGCAAGAGGCTGAAGATGATGACTAGGAATAAGAGGGAGAAGTTTACACATGAAAGGAAGGAGAGACTATCGCTTGGTTTAGTGTGAGAATAGATAGCTTACATGTGGAATAAGTCGATTGGGTAATGATTAACTGTATTTTACATAAAACTTAACTTGATTGCAGATAACTGTTTTCACATGTTTGTTTGTGTTTTTATACACATTTAGCATAAGAAACTATTTACTGTAGATACTGGAAGGGACATATTTTTGACTGGGAAGGCTGAATGCCACCAACCATATTTTTGACTGGGAAGGCTGAATGCCACCAAATTGACAACTCTTACTTACGGGGTCATTGCCATGCATTTGTAGATCTCTTGCACAAAGATAGTTGTGGAAGTTGACAGTCCCAAACCATGGGAGCAATTAACTGATCCACGTGATACCACCTGTGCTCAAGTTATTCATTCAACGCTTGAAGAATTAGGCAACAACTGGGTGCCCACGGGCACAACTAAGGAATGCAAAAGGCAGGGTAATGAATTTGGCATTCATGTCTGTTTGCATCAACGATAGGACTTTCATTCCGTGGTGTCGTTCTTTTCTTCTGTTTCTTTTATCTGTGGTTCAATATTATGTTCCAGTCCAGGTTTAAACAGTGTTATTATAGGTAGGGACTTGGATACACGGGTACCTACATTTCCAAATCTGCAACTTGAAGACCCATGTGAAAAGGTACTGACAACCAAAGATGGCAATACTGGTGCGAAGTTCTTTGAAAAACATTCAAAGAAAGACGGTGAGGGAACAGATAAAGGACTGTTGGAACTTAATGGTGATAATGGAGAATTCAGAAACCAAGTGGCTGGCGTAATGAGCGTGACAAATATCAGTCCTGATCCTCAGATAGGAAGTGCAGTCTTTGGCATTGAAAATGATCTCTCCAAAGTGTCCAGTGCGAAAGATAAAGGCCTCTATCAAACTAAACAAATTCCTTCTCTCGAGCTCAGTCTGAAAAGGCTTAGAGATATTGGAGATACAGGGACTACTGCTCATGATCGGAATGTTCTCAGACATTCTGATTTCTCTGCATTCTCAAGGTACAAGGATTTGTTTAACATGGTATATTTCACTTTCACAACCTCCCGTGCATCTAACGTATCATTCATTAACCTCCAAGAAGATAAAATTGACGGTTGAAGAATGTTCATTCCCTTTCAGGTACAATTCAACTTCCAATCCTAATCAGGCTCCAACAGGAAATGTTGGTAGTTGCTCTCCACTCGATAACAGTTCAGAGGCAGCAAAAACAGAATCATTGACGAATTTACATTCTAACTCGAATGGCACGCAGCCCAATCAGCGCTCAAATGGCAGTAGCAATAATAATGATATGGGCTCCACTACCAATAATGCTTTCAGGAAACTGATTGTACACTGTGATAAACCAGCCCCTAAGTCTGCAATTAAGAATATGCATTCATCTTCTGCGTTTCAGCCTGTGCAAAATGGTCATACCCCTGCTGCTCACCCTCTGGGGCACGGTAAAGCCAATGCTGGAATCGATAACATGGTTTTGTCTCATTCCAGAGGAGTGAACCAGCAGGTTCGAGTGCAGCACCACCATCACCACTATCATAATCACCACCACCACGTGCATAATATGCCCCAGCAGCAGCAGCAGCAGCTGCCAGCCAACCATGATAATTTGTCTTTGAATAACATGGCTGCAGCAGCACCTCAATGTGGGTCTTCTACTGCTTTAAGCACAAACGTCAAAGGCACAACTGGCTTCCAAAATATAAATGCTGCAGATGGTTCAGGAAGTGACCATGGAAGCAATGGACAAAATGGGAGCAGTGTTGCCTTAAATCCCAGAGGAGGAAAGATGGATGGTGAGAATGAGCTGGCTTGGAAAGGTGGAACAAATGGTGGAATTGGTTTGGGGAGCAGGAATGGTTTTGATAGGAACCGCTTTGCACAAAGAGAGGCTGCATTAAACAAATTCCGCCAGAAGAGAAAAGAGAGATGCTTTGAGAAGAAGGTAAGAGTAATTGCATTTTAGCAATCAACAAAATGACAAAGATGATTATCTGCTAATAATTTCCCCAAAGATAAGACAGGAAATTTTAGGTGTTCCGTTTCCAACTTTCTTCTTCTTAGCTAATATGTTCATAAGTGGGCTGATCCTTTTCCAGGTTCGATATCAAAGTAGAAAGAAACTGGCAGAACAGAGACCACGGATTCGAGGGCAGTTTGTGCGACAAGTGGGAAGAGAAAACAAAGACAAGGATGCATGTAGCTGACATTAACCTTATTTTCAGATTGTGGTCGAAGAATTCTTTTTAGCAACGAGGCTGGGCTGGCTGTGTCATTAGAGGCAGCTTACAGATTCCACAGGGACAGGCTTTTGGTGCTTGGCTGTGAAGAAATCAGAGAACTGTTATTATTAAGACTTAAATTTATTATTGGAGCAATGACTCAAGACATCCTTAGACTGGTCTGTATAATTATGATTGTATGATGGTGGGGATGCCTGACTACTTTATTACAAGTAAACAGAAGGCGACCCTTGAAGGGGTAACCAACCTTCTCTAATAAAACAAACTCTTTGCATTGGCGTGCGATTGGCTTTGTAGAATCGTACGCATTCAATGGTACACAAAGTTAAATTTCCTACTTTAAGCAATGGTAAATTAAAGTCTACATGTTTTTATCTAAAAATATGTTCAAATCCTTGATATAAACATGATTTACTTTTAACTTCAATTGTTATTAATTTTTATACTTAAATTTCTTTTCAGCATACTTAAATGTCATAAAGAAGGTGATTTGGGGCATTAATTTCATACAGGTTAGAACACTATAAACTTCAAACTTAATTTTAAAATTGTTCTTAGTGAAATGTTAAAAGATTTTATAATATAATTTATTAAGTCGAGATGATCTTATTCTTATTATTAAAATATTTAAATATTCCAAACACTAAGTTGTCCATTTTAAACGATCACTGGAGAATCGAAGTACGTGCGACGCACTTGTTGGAAGGAATCAAGTAAAAAGCACAGAAACCAAATATGGGCTACCAATTTAGGCCACATTTGATTTATCGAAACAAACCCCTTCAGAACTCTCATTTTACGGCTCTGAAGGTCCAATATGGAAACAATGAGTATGAAGTGTAACAGTTAGTGTTCAATATGATTGCATAGTAATATACCACACTAAACTTCCAAAGTCGAATTTAAACCAGTGGGGTCAATAACTACCCGCAAAAATCAAATAGTGTGGTTAAAGTTCTCAACTGCAAAATTAACAGGATACATAATTATTAAGGCATCAGCCAATTCGTACAGCAATTTCTATCCCTAAGCTCGTTGTAGGCAATCAACCGCTCTTCCTTCCCAATGGTGTTTATATCACCTTCGCTGGAAGTCTTCTTTTCCATACAGATGATGACCAACCATCCAAAATTAGATTTTTTGCCTCCTCAAGTTCTACTTCCAGGATAGAAATATTCGACTACATTTTCCTTGACCTTAAAACGGAAATTGGGCGTTTTAGTCTTTAGGTTTCCCTTTCCATCAGACACTCCCCGGTTCAAAACTGTTAACTGCCACAGAAATAGTCATGAGAAAAACGAAGTTACAAGAAAGAAGCAGCTGCAATAGCATGAATCTAGCACACCATAACACTTGCAATCGGATTCTAGAAAACCAAGAGCTACAGTAATAAACAACAAACCAATGAATAGTCACAGATTTTGGAATGAGTTTTTATCTGAAATTCAATCCTATTAAAGGCTTGTGGGATTAATTAAATACAATCCAAAAGTTACCTGCCCATGCACATCAGCCGCCAAACCAGTTACTAGTGGCTCTATCTTGACCAAAACATCTGCAAGGTACTCCATTTGCAGTAGGAACGCACAATTCTCCACGCTTGAATAGATATCAGCATGATTAAGTGTCACTAGGGAACAACCCTATAATAGGAAGACATGTGAGTCAAAGAAACAACTTGCCTAAAAAATCACGAGGAAATAGACAAAAACAGCACATATGAAATGTCTTACAAATTCTGATGTTAAAGTCTGACAATAATGCAGGAAATCCAAAACAAGACCTGAAGAGCCATGAACTGCCACCTCTATAAGAGATATATCGTCAATCATGATAGTAATATAGTTTTTGTTGTTCTGTGGGAATGCACGTACAATTTGTAGTATCTTCCTAAACACTGCAACGAGCCAATCTTCACTACTTTTATCTTCATTTTTATCTAGCCCAAAAACAGAAATCAAAAGAGCTTTTCAGCCACAAAACCAGTCCCATAAGCACAAGAAGAAAAGAGCTAAGACACAAGTAAACAAATTCATCAATATTTTAAGGATGTCACTAATCAGTCACATGGTAAAGCATACATTGCTACAGAAAACTAAATGTATGTGAACCACCCACTATTGTCAAGCTAACTTTCAGACATTTGCGTAGAAGAATCTACCGTCCAAAACGACCAAAAATTATACACATCATAAATAACAGAAATTAATCCCCAGAAGCAATTAAGAAGTTGTGAAATTTCTGAATTTTCTCACCTGGATACTGTAGTCTAAGCATATCAAAGAAGAGAAATCTGCCGTCATCTCTTTGGGCAGCCAAATTGCAACCCTGTTATGAGAAAAAAGAAACAAAAACCAGAAGCATCATAAGATAGGCAATGAAAGTGCAAGCACGAATATTAAAAGACAACTTTTACAGATGCATGCATTTCGACGTCAAGAAGCTCTGTATCATTGTAACTGCAACTATGCAATGATCCTAAACCAAAACCACAAGAAAAAGAGGGAAAGCAACAATCCAAACCCACATAGCTCATATCATCGATGCAAACTAGAGTCATTTATTTACAATCCCAAACCACTCAAGTCCTCAATGAATAAATAAACAGATAAGAGAAGTTGAACAGGGAACAGAAAGATATAGAGAGTACGAGTTTGCGAAGAATACGATCATAGTGAGAGAAAGGACGAGAAAAGGCGAGGAAGACAACGGCGTTGGAGGAATTGGGCACAAGTAATCGCTTTATGAGTTGGTGAAATACGAACGCTCCACTTGTTTCCACGCAGTCTTGTATTGCAATCACTTTGCCTCTCAAACCACATTCCTCATCTTCTAAACCTAACGCTTCATCCAGAAGATTTGAATTTCTATAGTCCATTTTTTCCCCCAATCTGAATTAGGGTTAGGATTTATGATCGCTGGGAGAAACCTACTTCTTTGGAGAAGTATGTTTTGGGCCACGTTCCTGATTCTACCCACTCAATTTTGGGAATGTGGTGTCTGTCTCCGAGCCGTCGGATCATTTGACGTGTTTTGGTAAGATGATGATGCATACATGAGTCGGAAAAGACATCAAATTCCACGTGTTTCAAATCATATTGGTCGAATTCGGTCGTGTTGAATGGGATTGATCAAACGACCCATTGGTGATCGATCCATTCTTGAGATCGGTTTACGCTTAGATAAGCCCGAGTCCGGCCTCGCCTCCCAGCTCATCCGTAGAAGGAAGTCTCCTATGCAAACACGTAAAGACCTAAACCTAACTGCAAAATCATATATAAGGTATAATTCTCCCATAATTGAGGTACGCAATCATAATCTAGTTTTTCTCTGCAATTGATCAACCTCACCTTCACCAAAAGACTGATTTGAGCATCGAAGGGGTTAATCGGGACACAACCCCCGACAAGCCTTCTTTGTTTTGCAAGTATCTTCACGTCGGATTCATCACAAAAAGTAGCCGACTTATGGATCCGAACGGCAACGTACAGTTCAGCCAAAATCCTGCAAAACCAATTGTAAGCCCCCTACTCCTCTAGTCTGAGCAAAGAGAAGGGTCGGAGGAGTATGTAGAGGTTTTATAGCTCGTACATAGAACGACTCGTGATTGGGGCGATCGGTTGAGCATTGAGATGTAGCTCGTCTGTAGGTCAGCTAATGAAGTAGTCGATCGGTCGGGCATTGTTGTTGTAGCTTCGGTCCATGGACGACTTAGGTAGTCCCGATCGGTCGAATCTTGACTAGTTGTGCGTGTTGATCGTCTTGGGATCGATTGGCTAAGTGCCCTAACCGATCGGCCTCATCACTTATTATGCGATACCGCTCGCTCTAGTTGGTCGGGTGGTCGTTATTAACGAGCGCATGAAGGTACTTGAAGCATTTATTGTTTGACGTCGCGTGTCCTCTAATGATTTTTTCGAATCAAACGGATCGTCCTTAGAATCTGTTATGCATTGTCGTGGATGTCCTTTCAACTGTCGCGCTGCTCCAACTTTTTAAATGAACCCTAATTTACCTCGGCTCGGATTCTTCCACGTGTCCGAGCTCGTTCGGATTTCTTCACGTGTCATGCTCTGGTTGGGACGTCCGTTTAACTGATCTTCTATAAATGTTCAGGATCGATATGCTGTGAGCTTTCTTCACGCTTGTTTCGTTCTTGCCTTCATTCTACCTTCATCTACTCTTTTTTGCTCTCAGTTTCTGGAAATTTCCATCAACTGTCGTTCGATTTCCCTTTCTCCGTTCACTAAATAGGTACGTCCTTTCTTCCTCTAAGTTTTTCTTATTAAAAACCTCTTCTTGGTAAACATGTCGACCACCAGTGCTAGAAGTATGGTAGAGGGTGTCGAGGAAATATCGACGAGGGAGATAAAGGATGGGTTGGTTGTGGAGGCGTCGCCAAGGGAAGCGTCGACGATGACCGTAAAGGAGCTGAATCGGTCAATACTCATATATAACATCCCCGTGTCTTGGGGACCTCGACTGGCTTTGGGGAACGAACGTATCCACAGCAACTTGAGTGGATATTTCGTCGTTTTCGATAGCTTCTTCTCGATGGGTGGCATGAGACTTCCATACGCCCCGATCGTCGACGAGATATGCACGACCTATCAGCTAATGCCAAGCCAAATTCCTCCGAATAGCTGGAGATTTATAAACGGTGCAGCGTTCTTTGTGCCACCGATTCATTGCCCTCCTTCGATCGACGTCTTGCGTCATTTCATGAGATTGAGTCAGAGTCCGATCTCGGGCCGGATCCCTTCTCGCAGCATCAAATGCTTGGTATCGGCCACGATGGGACTTCAAAGATCTCTTCTTGGCGGACAAAGTATTTCTTTGTGAAACCTCCAGGGTCCTCCTCCGAGTCTCGGCCATGGAGGTACCCCTTAGTCGAGCAATGGAATGACATGTCGAGCGTATCCCTTAATAGGGATGAGTGGATAGTAGTAGATCGTATTAAAGGGCTCGGTCGATATGACTTCGCTCGGCTCGTCCAGGGCTATTTCGGGGGGGCCTCGGCCAATTCTTTTCTGCTCGACCCCCCGCCACAGATTAGTGGGCTCGGAGAGGGAGCGGCCCCGCCTGGTTGACCCCGCATAGTTTAGTTACTTACTGCATACCTTGATTATTGCGTCTCCCTCTAACTTGTGTTTGTTGTCGTGCAGCCATGGTGAGAGTAGAGGACTTTACCGGGTCCGCCGCTCCCTTTAAGTCCAAGAAGCAGGCCACGGGGAAGAAGAAGGGGAAAGAAGCGGAGATTGGTGGGGGCTCCGCTCCGTTGGTGGACCTCGATCGTTTTACGGTGTCTCTGGTCCCTTCACTTGTTGAGGACAGTCTTGCGGGGCCGGCGTCGCTGCCGATCGTACTAGTAAGTACGGGCCAAGCAGGTATAAAAGAGGATGAGGAGGAGGAAGTGGATCCTCCTCTTAAGAGGAGGAGACTGGTTCGACTTCGTGATCTCCCATCCGACTTGTCTGGGCTAGTTGGGAAGGCGAAAGAGAAGAAGAGCAAAGGGAAGAGTCAAGAGACTGGCGTCGGGCAGTGGGAGTCTTTGATCAAACTGCCCATGACCTCCTCGATTGGGGACTTCGACGTGTCCCGCCACATTGTTGAGAGGATTACTCCCCCTGCGAACGAGGAGAAATTGGATAAGAAGAGTAATTAAGAGATGGGGTCTCTAATCCTTCGCAGCTGTGTATGGAGCTCAGTTATGTCCTTTGCAGCGGTACAGCGTCTGGAGGCTCTGGACCGGGAAGTTCAGGACCTTCATGAGCAGATGAGGACTTTGAAGGGCGAGCTTTTGGAGGTGAAAGAGAGGAGAGACTTTCTTCAGGCTCAGAATTCCTCTTTAGAGGAGGAGAAGAAGATTCGGGAGGAAGCAATGAGCGTTTTGAAAGCTCGAGTCGATACAGGGGAGGAGGAGAGGATCAGGGTGATTGCGGAGAAAAATGAGCTGGAGCGGAAGGTGGAGTTGGAGAGGAAGCTTAAAGAGAAGTTCCTCCAAGACTGCCATGCAGCGGTGGAAGGCAAGCGTAAGACCGAGGAGGTGTTGAAGAAGCTGGGATGCTCTGTAAAAAAGCAGAGAATCGAGGCGATCAAGCGATGGAAGAGAAGGAATCTAAATGCAGAATGCTTGGAGCTCGCCTGCGACACAACCCTTTTGGCCCTGAGGAAGTCCTATGAGGTTCACGTGCCCGATGGGTCGGAGCGGCCTTCATTTGAAGAGTATGTCGAGCCGTTGCTTCCTGCTCTTGGTCTTTCGTTGGAAGAAATGAAAGAGAAGGTCGTCGGGGAGCGGACCGTTACTCCGGACGAGGAGTTGGATCTCAGCTCGGAGGAAGAAGAAGAGGAGGATGTTTCCCTGCTGTCAGGTCCTCTCGACCCAATTGTGGGCCCTTCTCTTCCCTTGACCGATTCTGCTGCCGACCCTTCCTCTGCTGACCCAGTTGTTGGTTCTTCGTCTCCTCCTCCCGAGGCGTCGGGGTGATCGCACCCTCTGTAAAGCTCATCCGGTCGGACCCCAGATCGAAACTTTTGATTTTAATGTCGCTTTCTTTATAAAGCTCATCCGGTCGGGCATGTGACCGGAACTTTTGAAATGAATGATAGTGTGTTTTTTACTATCTCTTCTGCGTTTATGGTGAGATTGTCTCCTCAATTAGCGGATTGTGAACGAGTGTATTCGTTATGAGACCGTATGGTCCTAGGTTTTACCTTAGGATCCTGGGTGAGAGTGTTCGATCTACGCTGAGCGAGGGGCCCCAAGGCTCTTGCCTTGGCGACTTCGACCGTAGTCGTTCTATAGAGATGCCGAGCGATGGCGAGTGAGGGTCCCAAGGATCTTGTCTTGGCGACCCGACCGACCGTAGTCGATCTATGGAGATGCCGAGCGATGGCGAACGAGGGTCCCAAGGATCTTGTCTTAGCGACCCGACCTACCGTAGTCGATCTATGGAGATGCCGAGCGATGGCGAGTGAGGGTCCCAAGGATCTTGTCTTGGAGACCCAACCGACCGTAGTCGATCTATGGAGATGCCGAGCGATAGCGAACGAGGGTCCCAAGGATCTTGTCTTGGAGACCCAACCGACCGTAGTCGATCTATGGAGATGCCGAGCGATGGCGAACGAGGGTCCCAAAGATCTTGTCTTGACGACCCGACTGACCGTAGTTGATCTATGGAGATGCCGAGTGATAGCGAGTGAGGGTCCCAAGGATCTTATCTTGGCTACCCGACCGACCGTAGTCGATCTATGGAGATGTCGAGCGATGGCGAGTGAGGGTCCCAAGGATCTTATCTTGGCGACCCTTCGACCGTAGTCGTTCTATGGATATGCCGAGCGATGGCGAGTGAGGGTCCCAAGGATCTTGTCTTGGCGACCCGACCGATCGTAGTCGATCTATGGAGATGCCGAGCGATAGCGAACGAGGGTCCCAAGGATCTTATCTTGGCGACCCGACCGACCGTAGTCGATCTATGGAGATGCCGAGCGATGGCGAGTGAGGGTCCCAAGGATCTTGTCTTGGCGACCCGACCGACCGTAGTCGATCTATGGGGATGCCGAGCGATGGCTGGTCAGATTTTCTACTCTTTGCCACATATATTGGAACTTTTAATTGCCAAGAAATTCGAAAATCCCTTTATTGATGATAATGAGGGCATGGGCCGTTAAAAAACCTGTCTGGTAGGGACAGGAAAAAGGTTCCCACGTGTATACAAAAACGGTAATAAGTGAAGATTAACTAAGATAAAACTTATCTATTGGTAGAACGCCTTCAAGTTTCGAGAGTTCTAAGGTCTTGGTAGAATTTTCCCATCTGCATTGCGTAGAATGTAAGAGCCATGCCCGACTTGCTTGACGACCCGGTAGGGTCCTTCCCATGCTCGTCCTAGCTTTCCAGGATGTTTCCCAGCCACCTCGGCTTTTCGTAGGACGTACCCGCCTATCTTTACGTCGCTCGACTTTACCCTTCTGTTGTAGAATTTGGTCGCTTTTTGTCTGATTGCTTTCGAACGAGCGGCTGCCCTTTCTCTGTCCTCGCTGAGGAGAACGAGTTCCGCTCTACGGGCTTCATCATTCCGCTCTTCTTCATAGCCCGACACCCTTTGATTATGCAATGCCACCTCATCGAACTAGGGCTTACGCTTGAAGGTCATCCCGAATGTTTCCCGTGGCTCTGTTCGGTGTGGTTTCAGATGCCCACACGACTTCGTCTAGTTCTTCCACCCAGGTCTTTCGGCCATCTAGGCGCTTCTTGAGAGCACTCATTATCTTTTTATTGGTGTTCTCCGCAAGACCGTTGCTTTAGGGATGGGCTACTAAAGTCAGCTGTAGCTTGATCTTTAGTCGGTCGCAGAAATATCTGAACTTGTCGTTATCGAACTGCCGACCGTTATCCGTAACCAACGCCATAGGCATCCCGAAGCGGGTTAGTATATTTTTCATCACGAAGCTCTCCACCTTCTGCTCAGAAATTGTAGCGACCGCTTACGCTTTTGCCCATTTGGTGAAGTATTCGACCGCCACTATCAGGAACTTCTTCTGCCCAGGACCGAGAGGGAAGGGACCCAGTATATCCATTCTCCATTGAGCGAACGGGATATGATGACTCACAATTTTCATCCTCTCGGTCGGCTGGTGAGACAGGTTGCTGTTTCTCTGGCAGGCCTCACATCGGTCGACCTTCTCCTAATAGTCTCTTCTCATTGTCGGCCAGTAGTACCCCTGTCTGATCAGTCTGTGCACCAACATTCTGCCTCCTATATGATTTCCACACATCCCTTCATGGACTTCGGCCATTGCCTGCTCGACTTCTTCTTCATTCAAGCATCGAAGCAGCGGCCAGTCGTAAGACCGCTTATATAGAGTGCCATTAACGACCGTGTATTCGGCTGCCTTTATTCTTAATTTCTTGGCCTCCGACGCGTCTTCCGGTTGTTTTCCCTCTAAAAGGTATTGCGTGATCGGTTCCGTCCAACTTGATCAACTGGTACTTATGTCGAGAGCTTCCTTGGCTTTCTGAATACTAGGCTGGTCTAGTCGCTCGACCAGAATGTTATTTTTGGCGTCTCGATCTGAGGCCATTTTGGAGAGTGCATCAGCCTTAGCATTTTGAGCTCATTCTATCCTGTTGATCGAGTACTGCTCAAAATTACTTAACTCCCGCTTTACCAGCTCCAAGTACTAGATCATGCTGTTCCCCTTAGCTTCATAATACCCAGTGACTTGGCCGACCACCACTTGGCTATCGCTATATATCTTTAGGTGCTTCACCCCCATCTCCTTGGCTAGTTGGAGGCCGGCTATTAGAGCTTCATATTCTGCCTCGTTATTGGAGGCCTTGAATTCTAGCCGAAGGGCGTATTCCACCTTTTCTTCCGTATTTGGATCGATTAATATCACCCTTGCTCCGCATCCTTCAGCGTTGGACGACCCGTCAACGAACAAACTCCAGGTAGGGAACTGCTCGTCCTTCGAGCTGGGTTGGCTCATCTCTGCGATGAAGTCTGCCAACACCTGCGCTTTAATGGTCGTGCGAGGTTTGTATTGTATGTCGAACTCTCCCAGCTCTACTGCCCACTTTATTAGTCGACCCGAAGTCTCGAGCTTTTGAAGGCACTGCCTGAGGGGTTGATCGGTCCATACCTCAATGGTATGACTTTGGAAGTAAGGCCTTAGCTTTCGAGCTACCATTATCAAGGAGAGGGCTAGTTTCTCTATAGGCGTATATCGCGTTTCCGATCCGGTCAACACTTTATCGACGTAGTAGATGTGGTGTTGTTCGCTTCCTCCAATCGAATAAAGACCGCTACCGATCGACCCCTCCAGAACCGCTTAAGTATAAAATCGGGTTCTCTCCTCTAGGGCTTTGCGGGATAGGCGGGCTGGACAAGTATTGCTTTAAGTGTTGAAAAGGTTTCTCGCATTCGTCCGGCCATTGGAATTGGGTCACGTTCGCTTTCCTCAGGATTTTGAAAAATGGGAGGCACTTGTCTCCCAATCTGGAAATGAATCTGCTTAGAGAGACTATCCGACCGGTCAATATCTGCACTTCTTTTAAGCATTAGGGCGAGGGCATTTGGACAATGGCTTCGATCTTCTCTAGATTAGCCTCAATCTCCCGTTGAGTGATCATAAACCCTAGGAATTTTTCGGATGCCACCCAAAAAATGCATTTTTTCGGGTTCAGTTTCATCTGGAATTTATTCAGGGTCTGGAAGACTTCCTTGAGATTTTCCACATGCTCCGTGGCCGTCTTACTTTTGACCACCATATCATCCACATAAGCTTCCACCGACCGGCCGATTTGTTTCTTAAAGACCTCCATGACGAGTCGCTGATAGGTCGCCCCTGCGTTCTTCAAGCCAAAAGGCATTACTTGGTAGCAATATGTGCCTTGGTCGGTTATGAAGGCGGTCTTTTCTTCGTTTTCCAGACTCATTTGAATCTGATGATAGCCCGTAAAAGCATCCAGAAAGCTGAGAAGTTCATGCCCTGAGGTAGAGTCTACTAGCTGGTCGATCTTAGGCAAGGGGAAACTGTCATTTGGACATGCTTTGTTCAAGTCGGTGAAATCGATGCACATTCTCCACTTCCCGTTATTCTTTTTCACTAAAACCACATTGGCGAGCCATTCAGGGTACTTGACTTCTCGGATGAACCCGGCCTCAAGTAATTTTTCTACTTCTTTCTCGATCACCCCCTGTCGCTCCTTGCCGTGCCATCGCTTCTTCTGTCTGATCGGCTTGTAGTCATGCCGAATACCGAGGGAGTGCGACGCGACTGATCGGGAGATTCCAGGCATATCGCTCGGTACCCAAGCGAAGACCGATCTGTTTTCCACCAAACAGTCTGTGATTTCTTTAATCAGGTCACCCTGCAGCTCGGAGCCTAGGTTTGTGAATTTAGAGGGTCGGTCCGTCAAAGACGACCACCGTGTTTCTTCCTTTGGGTTCATCCTATCCATCTCCTCGTCGGCTCACATCAGAGAACTCGTCAGACTACCGCCTGCCTAATGTCTTCGTTTTCGCTAAGTAACATTCCCTGGCGATTCTCTGCTGACCCCTGACTATACCAACTCCGTGGGGTGTCGGGAATTTCATAGCTTGGTAGTAGGTGGAGACGATCGATCTGAGGACATTTTGAGTAGCCCTACCGATTATTGCATTGACGCCTTGAAACTTGACGACTAGAACTCAACTTCCCTTTCTACCGACACGGCTTCGCCTCAACTTTACTTTCAAATACACCCGGCGAATCGGGTGGTGACGCCTTGTTACCCCCTTTGATGAGGCCGTCTATAGGTAGTAGTCGATCTTGGTACCTTCATCCTTGAAGGCCTCATAATACAACAAGTCGATCGAGTCGCCCAGATCAATCATCACCCGCTTCACCTCAGAATCGCCCATGTTCGGGATTTACCACGAGGGCGCCATCACGGGGTAACTTACTCCATCAAGGTCGGACTCATCGAATGATATCATCCGTCGTTCTTCCTCGGCTTTTTGGTGGATGAGTCTCGCCAATTGCTTGGCATATCTTTTCTCCCTTTAGCGGTGGATCCCCTGCTGCATTTCCACCGAATATCATGTTAATGACCTCACCGATTGGTCGCCTTGTTGCCCGGCGTTTTCGCTGTTTCTTTCCTCGATCACCCTCTCTTCTCGTCGATTATCTCAGATTCGTGATTACGCCTCCCTCCATCATTCCGTCATTTTGCCTCGGGCGATACGCTATTGTGCGGTCGACCTGTCTGCAAGGCCGATTATCCCGATCGGCATTTTGTTCGTGCTTCACGAATCGGCCTAACCTTCCCTTTGTATGAGGGATTCGATTTCTTTTTCAACCGCCAAAGAATCTTACGATCACGACCGACCTCTTTCAGGAAAACGGCAGATAGATCCGGGTCCCTATCCTTGTAAGGGTCTTCATTTTATCGAGCACTTGATGGATTCCCGTCCGCTCTCATAGCTGCCAATACTTCCGCATATCGTTTGTTAAGCGGGGTAAAGTCTTGGTGATGCCATTGCCGACCAGTCGGCTTCCTCCAGGTCGACTGATCCCTCTGTCTCTTGTGAGACTCATCTGCGCGACCACTCGGCCCGCGATCCTCTGCCCTACGTTTTGTATTCTTTAATACTTCTTCGAGCTGAATATACTTGTCTACCCGATGTCTGATCTCCTGAATAGATCGGGGCTGATCGAGGGCCAATGACTTTTTGAACTCTTCATCCCTCGTGTTGCTCATGAGTGCTGCCAACATGGACGAGCAAGTGAGGTTGGAGACCTCGACCGCTTCATTATTGAACCGAGTGATGAACTCCCGTAAACTTTCGTTTCTTCCTTGGGTAAGCTGCATCACCTCCAAAGCTGTTTTCTGTGGCCGTTTACTGGTGGCGAATTGGTTGAGGAAAAGTAGCCTGAAATCCTCAAAACAGGTGATACAGCCAGAAAGTAGACTATTGAACTATCGTCGGGCTCCCTCTTGAAAGGCCGTGCAGAAAGCCTTACATTGGATGACATCTGGCACGTAGTGCAGATTCATCATCGACTGGAAGTGTTGTAAGTAGTCCAGGGGGTCGGTCTTTCCAGTGTATCTTTCAGGCGTTGGTATTTTGGTATCGGGTGCCGGGAGGCTATCCAAAATTTCCGGGATAAAGGGAGAGCTGTATTGTGCCGTCGGGATATCTGGGCGGAAGCTTATAGCTGCGTTAATCCGATCGTCCACTATTTTTTCTAGGTTTTCGGTCGGGTGGTGATCGGTCGTCATCTTTTCTGTCATGGCGGCTTGCTGCGTGCTGACGTCATTACCGTTATCTTTGGCCGAGATTACAAAATCTGGCGGATCGATAGATCACCGCTTCCTCAATCTGTTTTCGGGTGAGGAGGTGTGCAGTGCAGAAGAGGATCTGATCCGACGGGTCGAAGATTCGGTGCATATTGAGTCAACGTTATCCTCTAAAGCAACTCTGCTCTTCTTGTTCCAAGTTTTGAGGTTGCGGTTGATCGTTAGGATCCGAGGATTCCGCATGGAAACATGTGTGCGGTAGCGAGTTGCAGGTAGCTATGAAACCCACGCGTTCAGATCGCCAGAGCCGCAACAATGGCTATATCAGGTTCGTCGCCGCCGCGTGATCGATCTGTGTGTTTACGGACCGCGTGCGTGAAGTCGGCCCTACGGTGGACGCCAATTGGTTCTCGCCGATTTTTACCGAATCAGACGTTGTCGTTCGGATCCATAAGTCGCTTACTTTCGTGATGAATCCGACGTGAAGATACGCAAAACAAAGAAGGCTTGTTCGTGGTTGTCCCGATTAGCCCTCCGATACTCAAGTCGGTCTTTTGGTGAAGGTGAGGTTGATCAATCAGAGAAAAACTAGGTTATGATTGCGTCGCCGATTATGGGAGAATTATACCTTATATATGATTTTCTTGATTAAGTTTTGCGCCTTTACGATTTAGATGAGAGACTTCCTTCTACGGATGAGCCTAGGAAGGCAAGGGCCGGACTCGGGCTTGGTCTAAGCATAAAACTTATCTCTGAAAAATAGACCGATCGACTTACGGGTCGTTTGGACTGGATCCAGGCCCAATACGACCGATTCGACCACATATATTATCATTTTTGGATTACGACGTCGATTTGTAATTCCAAAATAAATAAATATTGAAAATTTATAAGAATAACATGTTAAATGGATTACGTAAATGAATACATAAAATTACAAGAGTTCTTTAGTAAAACTCAAAAGACGTAGCGGTATGAGTGCAAAATAGATAAATATATAACAATCGTCTGAATTGAGCACACGCGCGTAGACACACGCTTCTCTTCTTTTCTCTTCTTCCTTAACACTGTCAAGGAAGAGAGAGAGAGAGAGAGAGAGAGAGCAGATCATGGGCTGGTTTCTCTGTTCTGGAAATTCAAGAAAGAACGAAAAGAAGAAGAATAGGTCTGATGATCAGATCCCATCATCTTCAGGTGTGAATGCCACTTCTAAACTTTGTTTCCATTTTTGCTCGCGCTCGCTTCATAATTTTAAATAATTCTATCATTTAAGATTCTACAATTCTCCACATTCATCAACTTTTTTTTCGAGCTATGAAATAAATATATTGAGCTGGATTGAACCCGTTTGTTACTATACAAATCAATGGAAACTTTTCAGTGTTGATGCTAATTTAAATGCAAGCTCTTCTTTGTGCGGAAGATGACTTAAATTCGGCCCCAATAATTTCTATCATGTTTGAAGCTCTGGTTTTTTTTTTTTTTAAATTCGAAAGCTTCACCATCCGTCTTCAATATACTAAGGCCTCACGCTGTATATCCAGTGCTAATTTATTAAAACATATCTTCTAGGTCTATGTATTTATGGGTAAATGAATAAAAAACACTGTTTGCACTTTAGGACTAGTGTCAGCTTGATTTGAGCAGTGGAATCAGACGATTATCGCTGGACTTATAGAGACGTAGCTCGTGAAGTTACCTCTCTTTTTCCTTTGTGGTTTTTGAGTTTGTACAGGGAATTGTGATTACTCAAGACCTTCGATTCTTCATCTCTGTTTTATTTCAGTGATAATTGCAGATTTTAAATAACTAATTATACTAGGGTCAGGCTCAGGCTTTTCCATTTTGATCTTTAAATAATTGGTTGAAGCTAGAAACGTATGTATCCTTTTTAATGTTTTCTATCAATTTTTCTTGAAATATTTTTTCATATTATTTTATTGTCCAATAATTCGAAGTTCTTTCAAATTTTGGGCAACTTTAAAATTTTGATTCCCTACAATTCAGAACTGTCTATATTTTTGCTGATGTTATGATAAGCAGCTTTAAATGCCTTTTCTGTCCAATTGTTTATGCAGATGAAGTGAAGGCAACCTTGACCTTGGATGTTAAGAAGGATAGTACTAAAGAGGGAGGCGCTGATCATATTGCAGCACATACATTTACATTTCGTGAGATGGCTGTTGCAACAAAGAACTTCAGGGCAGACTGTCTTTTGGGTGAAGGAGGTTTTGGCCGAGTATATAAAGGAAGGCTGGAGAGTACCAATCAGGTTTTTAACTAGTAGGATTTCTCTTTTCATAATGAAAAGTTTCAAAGGGTTAATCCAATGCACCAAATCTATTTGTGTAGTTCTGGGTCAAACAATGCCTGTATATCCTTTATTGCCTTGTGATATTCCTTTATGAAATTTAGCTTCATCTGATGGAAAGTTATCCAGACAAAACTGTTTATGGACCTCTCCAGAAAATAAACAGAAGAACTGGAATAACTTGATGGCTGAAAGGATGACAATGAACATTTGAGAAATTGACCTAATTACAAGAGAGCCCATTTAGCCAAAGACTAGTTTGCTGATTCAAATTTTATATTGAACTTGTATTCATTTTTGCGCATCATATATTGCTTCATTGCAAAAATAACGCTCCAAATGGCTACTTTTTGTGCCAGTATGGCTATCCCCACCATTTCGTGAGACTGCTCCTGTTAAGACTTCTGCAACTGTAGACTATACTATCCTCACCCTCACCCTCACTGTTAGGAACTCTAGTTGAATACACTAGAGTTTTACTATACTGATATTGATAATAATAGCCGTATAAGGCAATTACAAGGTGATTCACTATGAGTGCCTTGTATCCAGAGCTGAATAAGCTCCTCCTATACCAGAGTCAGTAATGCTCCTCGTGGAGAATGGAGATTCTCTCTGCCTAAACTCTTAATATTTTCTTCCCCCTCACTCTCTCTTCTCCCCCTCCTTTTATTCTCCTCTGTCCCCTAGTATATTCGGTTATTCTAACCACCTAGCCACCTTAGCCCCACTCTAACTAACTCTGACATCACCCTCCTAGTCCCTGTCTTTCCTCTCACCCCCGTAGCTCCTAACATTGCCGCCTCCCCGAAGAACAGCCTTGTCCTCAAGGCTGAAGTGAGGACCCATGGTGCGGCCTTCCAGAGTTATATCTCCATCTTCCTCCGGTTCTGCTTCCAAGGCGAGAATTTCTCCATTCTCAGTCAAAGTCTCGTTATCATCCAATATCAACAACCTCAACTGTTTCTCGGCGCACTGATGGAGAGGGTGGAATCTCTCCTCGCACCTGAAGCAAAGGCCCTTGGCCTTCCGATCCATGAGCTCGTGATAGGAGAGATGTCGCAGACCCCTGTTCTTCTCCGTCGACCCCCTTCGATCACCATCCGGACGTCTGGTAGGAGTTGCGAGGTTGGAATCTCCTCCTCGGCTCGGCGCAGGCAAGTGGGTCTGTGACCCATAAGACTCTCGGGTCCCGCCCGACCCATATCCGTCTACCACCTTCCCGCGACCCATCGGGTGTGGAGGCTCCATGTCGTGGTGGTTTGGACTGACCCACAAACCACCCCTAAAAAAACTTCCTCGATGTGGCGTCCAGACGCGTGTGCGCGATCTGGAGTGTTCGGTCCCTTCCTCATCACCGACGAGTTCTTCCTCCACCGCCTGCAATCTTCATCACCGTAAGCGGTTCATCGCCCGAATGTCCTCACCGTCGACGGATGTCGACCTCAAACCACTCATGAAGTACCCTATATATTGCTCCACGGTGGCGACCCTGCGATGAGATGAATTCAAAAGCTTCATGTACTCTTCCACCGAATCTGTCTGTCGCAAGTCTGATAGCTCCTCAAATGAGTTTTCGAACCTTCGCCCTCCATAGCGATCTATGAGGGCTCGCTTGAACTTCTCCCAGTCCAAGTTCACCTCTGTTTCCCGAAGAAGATTAAACCAGTGTATGGTGGAACCCTCCATACTCAATAACGCCAGCTTCATTTTGACTTGATCCGACGTGTTGTGCACTTCAAAATACATCTCAAATTGTGTGATCCACCCTACGGATCGTAACCACCAAACATAGGTAAGTCCACTTTGCGGACAGACATTCGATATTCATCCATGGAGTCATCGGAGTGTGTCATCGGGTTGAACTGTCCTTGATGTGCATTCCGCTCTTCTGTAGCATGAGGCCCCCGTCCGGAAGCATTGCCACTACCTTGCCCTTCCTCCGGTCGTTTACCCATCACTTTGCTCATTTCCAGCAGTAAGTTTCGCTGCATCTCCATCATGGCCATTCGCATGGATGACTGCATCTCTTCTATCCCCACTTCAAGACTGGCCATACGCGATTCCAAAAGCTCAACTCTGTCTGACATCTTCGGTGGCATCAAGGTATGTTACTCTGAAATTGTTTTTGTGTTTGTGAAAAATCCTCCGAAAAACTGGTCCTCCTCTTCCCTTCGAATCCGGCAGGTCGGACCACTGTTAGGAACTCTAGTTGAATACACTAGAGTTTTACTATACTGATATTGATAATAATAGCCGTATAAGGCAATTACAAGGTGATTCACTATGAGTGCCTTGTATCCAGAGCTGAATAAGCTCCTCCTATGCCAAAGCCGTAATGCTCCTCAGGGAGAATGGAGATTCTCTCTGTCTAAACTCTTAATATTTTCTTCCCCCCCTCACTCTCTCTTCTCCCCCTCCTTTTATTCTCCTCTGTCCCCTAGTATATTCGGTTATTCTAACCACCTAGCCACCTCAGCCCCATTCTAACTAACTCTGACATCACCCTCCTAGCCCCTGTCTTTCCTCTCACCCCCGTAGCTCCTAACACTCACCCTCACCCTCATCCTGTGCTGCATGTGTGATTTTCTCATGGCCATCAACACATTAGCACCATTAAGGGCCATAACATATATGAAGGACAACATAATTCATGGAATGCCTCTCCAGATTTGCATCTCCATTTCTATTTCATCATTCTTGAGTTTTGAACTGTATGTAAGGCATTTTAGCTATAGCATACCCTGCTTCATGAAAATATTTTCGCCAGGTTGTCAAATCATGCTTGGTCTGCATATCATCAGCAAGTCATGCTTGTTTTAGGATCATATTGAAGCTATATATCTGCTTCTTATTGTTACATATGAAATGGAGAATTAGGTAGTCAAATGCAGCAGAATTTCAGGTGCTGTGTCTCCTAATGGCATGTATAAATGTTTTCCTATTCTGTCTCTTTTATTTTTTTTAGTCAAACTATAGTAAAGTTGCTTTCTTCATCATAGGATCTCTTGATTGGTTATAAATATTATAGGCTTCTTTGAGGATTTTCTGGGCATGATTGACTTCTTGTAAGGCGTTATTTGTTTGATATGATGTAGGTTGTTGCAATTAAGCAACTTGATCGCAATGGGCTGCAAGGGAACAGAGAATTCCTTGTTGAAGTATTGATGTTAAGCCTACTTCACCATCCGAATCTTGTTAACTTGATTGGGTACTGTGCTGATGGAGATCAAAGACTTTTGGTTTATGAATACATGTCGTTAGGATCTCTGGAAGATCATCTACATGGTATGTTCACAACTTGATGATTTAGTTGCTATGCTGCAGAAGTTTCAGACCCCTTGTGTGTTTAACATGCTGGAATAAGTTGTGTTTAACATGCAGGAATGAAGATGGAAATTAGTTAATCAGTTGCGGAACTTAAATTTGTGAGATTTATTAAAATAACACATTGGGAAGACTTTGAGCCATATCATTTTTACAGCACTAACAAAAATGTTTAGTTCTCATATTAGGTATAGTTTGGGAAGCTTACAGATATTCTACATTTAAGTGATGCCTTTTGACTTATATTTTATTGCTGACTGAAAGTGATTTTTTTGCAAGTTTAGCTAGAATTTTAACATGCACCAGTAATTTTCTTCTATTGCATTTGTATTTTAGATCTACCACCTGATAGGAAACGACTTGAGTGGAATACAAGAATGAAAATAGCTGCTGGTGCTGCTAAGGGATTGGAGTATTTGCATGATAAAGCTAGCCCACCTGTGATTTATCGCGATTTAAAATGCTCAAACATTTTGCTTGATGAAAATTATCATCCCAAGCTATCTGATTTTGGGTTGGCAAAATTGGGTCCTGTTGGAGACAATACCCATGTTTCCACTAGAGTTATGGGAACTTATGGATATTGTGCCCCTGAATATGCAATGACGGGTCAACTTACACTAAAATCGGATGTATACAGTTTTGGTGTTGTGCTTCTTGAAATTATTACTGGGAGAAAAGCTATTGACAATTCTAGAGGCGGTGGTGAGCATAATCTTGTTGCATGGGTAAGTTCTGATTTGACATAGTTGTAGCTGATCATGGGGCAACTGCCAACTTTTTGCCCATAGGGATAGTTGCTGATTTATAAAGGTTGCTGAAGAGGTGTTACTGCATTGTATATTTGCAATTTTATGCCACTATTTACGTTGTGCAGTCCAACTGTTGCAATTGCTGTTTAAGTGTTTGAAACATATCCACTTTAGCAATGTAGGTAGTTTTCCTTGAATCTTGTCTGATGCTGTTAGCATGGCACAGGCTTGTCCTTTGTTCAAAGATAGACGGAAATTTGCCCAAATGGCTGATCCACTACTCCAGGGGCAATATCCTGTGAGGGGCTTGTATCAAGCTCTTGCTGTTGCTGCAATGTGTGTTCAGGAACAGCCTAACATGCGACCCCTCATAGCTGATGTAGTTACAGCTCTTACTTATCTAGCTTTCCAAAAGTATGATCCTGAAACTCAGCCAGTCCGCACAGGCTCCTCAACTCCTAGAATTAGAAGGGAACAGTGAAGTTGGTAGGAGAATTTGTAGAAGGAACAGTTTATAGGACTCATTCGATAATCAGGAGCCAATGATAGCATTGAAAGCTTCGTTGCTACGGGATGTCATCCTGTGAACAGGTTTATATCCATAATGAGCTCATTGGGATGTTCAGCAGCGTTCAATTTTCAGGTGCGCATAGAATGTTTTATGTGTGGAGTGGCAGTTGCACCCACGAGTTCTCTTTCCACAAGCTTTCCCCTTTTGGTTTCTCCATTTTATGATTGTTTTTTTTTATTATAGGCGATAGCCCTCTCCCCAACCCGTGCATGTGCACAATTTTTTATGTATAATTGAGCTTGGGCTCTGTATCTAAATCTCCTCCAATAAAATTGGTCCACCCTTAAGGAGCATCAATTATAGCGAATTGTTATGCCTGTACATCGGCAAGTGGAAATTTTGTCAAATGATTGTATGACTGCACTGCAGGCTCCGAGATAAGTTACACGTTTACTGAATTTCACTAGTTCTACAGCTATCTACGGTGATACGTGGCTCAAGAATAATGTTCTCTTATTTTCATCATCTGTAAACTGGATAAGAGGTATTGTTGCAAACATTTTATAAGGCATACAGAAGTATCATATTCGACCAAAGATTATACAATTGTTTCCTTTAAGGGTCTCCTGCTTCTTTTCTGTTTTTAACGTTCTTTTCACCTATAAAGACTATTATTACCACAGCTTAATGAATAAACAATAAATGGAAATAGCTCTATCTATCAACGGGACTGAAGAAAGAAGAAAAAGGAACTAATCTACACTCTGGAACTTCCAGTGGTACGCCAGAATTATCTACCAGGCTCTGCTCAGGCTGGATTCTGTTCCCCAGTGGAAGACTTGCCATTTTCTGCCTCACCAACCTTAGCAGGTTTTCCCTGTTTTATCCACTCCATATCCCAGGTTGTGCAGTTCTGAAAAGCAGTAAATTCATTTATAAGCAACTACGTCACCCCAATGGGTAAATAAGCACGGAAGTGCAGACAGAGTTGGAGTCAAAGGGACAGGAAACGAATGTTATTGTACTTGCTTTCTTTCGCATCCCTTTTCTGGAAACAATTTTATCTAATGCGTATAGCAAACACAATTTTGAATGAGAAAAGAAAATACAAAAGCACATTTTGAATGGAAAAAAGGGTTGAGAGAAATGAAAATAAAGTGCTTATGAGGATACCAAATAGAGTGAACATTGATTTTAGTTAACATCCAAAGACAATGAAATGCAATTCAAAAACTACAATACAAATAACCTATCAATAGCAAAACTAGAGTTGCATACATCCGTATTGCAGGGCTGCCTCCAACATTGACTCTGCCAAAATTGCTCGTTTCTCCAGTTCAGCAAGAGATGCCATAGAGTATCCATACTTCTCGTATGAAACTTAGGTTAATTTCTACCCAGAGTAACAAATTCATCTTGAGCACTATTGTCTAGGTAAATAGAGTGTAAATGATTGTACTGGAAAACACACAAGATAAATTCTCAGGAAAAATTAAAGGGGTCACAAATGATCTCACTTAAATCCCAACCTTCTAGACATAATTTTTCTAAACATGTAATTTAATAGCATAATAGTTCATTATAATTATACTGGACAATAGTTATTAAATAGACAAATAACGAACACAAGAATTTAATGAGGTTCAGTGAATTATTTGTATTTCCTCGAACACTATTAAATTGATATTTTACTATTTTCAGGAAATAATGCAAGTGAAATATTACAAAAGGAGGATGAAAATTTTTACCTTAAGGAAAGATAGGCAATTTTTGGGATGTCGAAAAACTAAAAGGAGAAGGGTTGTTTTATAAGTAAAACAACCTCCCACAAATATATAATTTCTCCATGTGAGATTTGCAATTGTGGGATGAGCCACAATTGTTGACAATTTAATAAATCTCCACCTTGGCGAATTCCACACTTTCAAATCTCTCACAAAACTCATCATTAGAAGTGTCTTCAAATGCGCTTCAAAGTGCCCATCTTCAATATTGATCAAGTCTAAACAATGTTGGAACTTGATCGTCGTCACCATCTTTGTCAACATATCAACAGGATTTTTAATGATTTGAATCTTCTGGATTGTTATTCCGTCTTCTTCTAGAACCTATCGTACAAAGTGATAACGGGCATCGATATGCTTCATCCTTGAATGGTAAACCTAGTTCTTTGCTAAAAGGATAACACTATGACTATCACAGTGCACTCTGATGTGCTTCTATCAAACCCCTAATTAACCAAGCAATACTTGAAGCCAAATTGCCTCATTCACAACCTCTATAGTTACCATATACTCTGTCTCTGTAGTCGACAATGCAACTGTTGACTGTAAGGTAGACATCCAACTAATTGGCTTTTGTGAGAATAAACACATAGCCAGTAGTTGATCGATGCCTGTCTAAATCACCGGCATAGTTAGAATCACAATATCCTACTACACATTGACTGTCTTGCTTATCCCGCTGAAATACCTAACCAACATCTACAATGTTCAAAATGTACCGTAGAACCCATTTCACAGCTTGCCAATGTTCCTTTCCAGGATCATGCATGTACTTGCTCACAACCCCAAGTCTGTGCAATGTGGAGCCTTATACACATCATAACATTACCAATATTTGTATGGTCCTTTTGACATGTATTCTTATTCTGCATCATTCTTTGGAGACAAATATGCACTAAGCTTGAAATGAGGAGCGAGTAGAGCATTGAAAGGCTTTGACTTTTCATTCAAGCCAAAACGTTTTAATACCTTTCTCAGATACTGTTTCTGAGTCAAACAAAGTGTCCCTAATTCCTTATTTTTTCTTATCTCCATGTCGAGAATCTTCTTGGCTTCACTTAGATCCTTCATTTCAAACACTTGATTGAAATGAATTTTCATTCTCTCAATTTCTCTTAGATTCTTTGAAACTATCAGCATATCGTCAACATATAGGAGAAGATAGATGTAGGATCCATCTTGTAGCTTGCAAAAATACACACAGTGATCGTATTTGCTTCTTGTGTATTTTTGCCCTAGCATAAACTTGTCAAATTGCTTGTACTACTGCCTCAGAGATTGCTTCAATCTGTATAATGATTTTTCAAGTTTGAACACCATATTTTCTTTTCTGGCAACTTTAAAACCTTCGAGCTGAGTCATATAGATTTCATCCACTAAGTCTCCATGTAAAAACACAGTTTTTACATCCAATTGAACTAGTTCCATATTAAATTGTGCTATGAAATCCAATAAAATTCGAATAGAGGAATGTTTTACAACTGGAGAAACAACTTCATTATAATCAATTCCCTCCATCCAAGCATAGCCTTTGGCTACTAGCCTTACTTTGTAGCGAACATTATTCTTATAAAAAAATCCATCTTTCTTTATATATACTCATTTGCATCCAATTGCCTTCTTTCCCTTTGGGAGACTAGCTAGCTTCCACATCTGATTCTTATGTCAGGAATGTATTTATTCATTCATGGCTATCCTCAACTTATCTTCTTCTGAACTTCAGACTACTTCTTTATAAGTGGTAGGAATGTCATCAATTTCAATTGGAGATGTATAAGCCATCATATTAACATAACGAGTAGGTACTTGAATGTTCCTTTTTGGCCTTCTTAATGTAATTAGTAATTGTTGTTGTGGAGGTTCTTGGGTTGGAACCTCTTCTTCATCTGGCTCCTCTTCTACCACAAGTGTTTCTGCTTCTACTTCATCATTTGTTAGGTAACAATTCTTCCTTCAAACTCCACCTGTTTTAGAGCATCATCTGTCTACTCAATATTTTCAGTTGTCACCTTTCTTAACATGGTAGATTCATCAAAGGTAACATCCTTATTGAAGATTATTTTTTTGACTCTAGGCACTAAAGACGGTATCCTTTCACACCAGAGGTGACCCCTATAAAAATTTCTTTCTTTGCACACGTATTCAACTTTGACTCCTTAATATGATAGTATACAATGGAACTAAAAACATGTAAGGAATCATAATTTGTAGTAGGTTTTCCAAACCATTTTTTCAAAAGTGTTTTACCACCAATAGTAGTTAATAAAAGGAGAATGATGAGATGACATTCATTTGTAACAGCCTCAACTGAAAATTCTCAGCCCAACCCTACATTGGACAACATACACTAAACTTTCTCCAATAATGTCCGGTTGATACGTTCTGTCACTCTATTTTGTTGTGATGTTTCACAGACCTTTAAAAATGGATCACTTTTATACTCCCCACCCTTATCTGTACGGAGATGCTTGATACTTTTGCGTGTATGAGTTTCCACCGTCTTCTTCCATTTGAAGAAAACTCCCAAAACTTCATCCTTATTCTTCATAGTTGTTTTGGAAGGTCTTTATAGATCAAAGTGAACATAATCCAAAATCTCCTTTGTATTATAGATTGCAGTGCTAAATTTCACTCTTATCTATTTCCCTTTGACACAATGTTCACAGAAGTCTAATTTTCAGGCTCCAACTCCTTTCACCAATCCTTAATTTACTAATATCTTTAAGGATTTTTCACCTACATGTCTCAAGCATGCTTGCCACAACCTGGCTACTTATAGCTCTTGATCATCATGAGAACCTACTGTTATTGTTCCAATAACTGTATTACTTTGGTAATAATACAAGTTATTGTTTCTTTGAATTCCTTTTATTACTATAAGTGCACCAAAGAGGAAGTAACAACCAATGAAAGATCTGAGTTTGCATCTTCACATTCAGCAACATTTGAAATTTGCAATAGCCTTTTCCCTATCAGGTTTGTTTTTATTCTTCAGCTTTAGACAATCCTTTTTCCAATGTGTCTTTTTTTCAAAAAAAAAAAAAGAAGCATTCATCTTTATTTAATTTGAGCCTTGACTTTGATCTTCCTTCCTTTCCTTTAGTCTGGCTTTACGAACGACCTCGGACTACCAAAGCTTCTGTTGGTCTACTTGTACATTCTTCTTTTGTCTTCCTTCTCAATTCATGTCTGTACAAAATAACTGTAACTTCATTAACAGACACAATAACCTTCCCATGAAGTAGAGTGGTTTCAAGAAATTCAAAATCCTACACTAATTAGACTATGCTTTAAGCCTTCAACTAGCAGAAAATTATCAATAGACGTAAATGAATCTTTACCAATTTTTTCGATTCCAACTATTTTGCCCTGCTGGTTGTCTCCAAAAGTTACTAATCTTCCTTGCTTATTTTGGAGGATTATGATTATAGACTTTCTTTCCGTCATATGTCGCGAGCATCCATTGTTCAAGTACCATTAGTGCTGGTTGCTTTTTCCAAGAAAGGAGATTTGTAGTATATATTATATCTTTCTTAGGTACCCATATTTTCTTGGGTCCTTTGGGGTTAGACTTACAATTATTCATCAAGTAATAAGAATATTGTTTCTTTTTATTTATTTTAGGAACAAAACTCATATTATGATGAACATTACTATTATTAAACCCTAAATCACTCTTATTATTTGGATGTCTATATTTTCCAATCATATATTTCATCCTTTTATACTTTTAATAAATGCTGATAAATTTGTTGAGAGACTGTTAATCCTATGTTTCAGTTGATTAATTTTCACAGATCTATCTACAGTTACTTTCTTTTTCATATCGTCTACTTGTTTCTTAAGGTAGACGTTTTCTTGTTCTAAGACTTCTGTGTTCTTGAAACTTTCAGCAAATTTCTTTTTTAATTTCCTATATTGTTTTAATATAGCATGTGAATCTTCTAACAATTCTAAATAAGCATCTTGAAGTTCATTAAAGTTAGAAGTTACCTCATCGTCGCATTCCTTTTCAGCTACCAAACCTATATTTGCTTGTTCTGATGCTTCTAAGTCGGAGTTAGATTTAGACGAATCCAAATCTTCCTAAGTTGCCATCATGTTCTTTTTGTTTTCTTTACTTTTCTTCTGTTTTCTTTTCTGCAACGGGCATTCAGACTTGTCATGTCCTGGTTTATTGCATTCATACCAGACGATAGAACTTTTCTCATTCTTTGAATCGTCTTTGCTATTCTTCTTACAAGAAAAGTCTTTATTTCCCTTTACTTTCTTTTTCCACATCCTCCTAATCTTTTTTGAAATGAAGGATAGTTCAACATCATCTTCACTTGAATCTTGATCAGATTCACTAGCATCATCATTCTTGATTTCTTCAATCTTTAATGCTTTTGAAGATGTGTTCTATTTTTTTGTATCTTCTTATTCTTCTGACCAACCTTTAATGCAATAGATTTATCTCTTCTAGGTTTATCTTCTACATCAAGCTCTATTTCATGTATTTTTAGTGAACCCAGCAATTCATCTAGCTTCAACTCACTTAAATTCTTGGCCTATTGTATTGTCGTTACTTTGGGTCTCCATCTTTTTGGAAGATTTTTGAGAATCTTTCTAACATGATCTTGATTATCGTAGATTCTTCCAAGAGCTTGAAGTCCATTAACAATTTTTTGGAATAGTCCAAATATCTGATCAATAGTTTCATCATCTTTCATCTTGAACAACTCATACTGATGAACAAGAATACTAATCTTAGACTCTTTCACCTGGTTTGTGCCTTCATGTGCAATGGCTAATGTGTCCCACATTTCATTTGTAGATTCGCATCCATGAACCTTATCATATTCACTTTTGCTTAGGGCACAACTTAAAAAGAACTTGATTTTTTAGTTTAACTAAAATCGAGCTTTATGATTGGCTGAACATTTGTCAGGAGAGATGCTATTTCCTTCGTCGTCTATTGGTGTATATGGTCCATTCTCAATGATATCCCAAAGATCAATATGTGTGGATTCTATAAAGAGCCGCATCTTGTCCTTCCAATAATGATAATCTTCACTATTGAATGCAGGAGGTCTTATGAACGAGGCACCTTCAGCTATAAAAATATATGATTCAGCCATGGATCTTTATCCTCACTTTGTGGCAGTGTTTCTGTTGGCCCCTGAATTTTTATTTATTTAATTAAGTATGTCGAAATTATTTGAGGTTTTCGCTCTTAAGAAATGGAGATTAAATGAGGGATTAAGTTTAAATTAGAGTTGAATTAGTTGTTAGAAATTCAAAGGAATAAGATGAAGTAAGGGTAATTTGGGAAGTTGACTAATGTGTTTAAAGTCTAAGGCTTTTATGGAGGGCTACTTTGGTCCTTTTAGCTTATAAAAACAAGAAGGAAAGGACAAGAGGTCTTGGGTTGGATGAGAGGATGGAGGGGACGAATTTTTCAAGTATTAAAGAGGGGTTGATGAAACTACACCGTTTGGGCTTAGGTTTTAAGAGTTAAGGAAACAAACTTTCCTAACTCATTTGAAAAGAGAGGTTTCGAAATTTCTAGAGAAAGGAGTGTTGGAGTTATGTAAATATAGTGCCCTGGAAAGCAAGTGTATTTACATGTAACTTTATCTTCTTCAATTATAGTTTTGTAATGAAAATATTTATTATTAATAAAACAAAAGAGTTTGGTTTTATCTGTATGAGCATTATATATTTGGTCATAAGGTACCAAGATTCATTTGTAAGTAATATACATATACATAGAGATGTATGGGAAACATGTATATTATTAGAATCAATTAATTGATTCACAGTTGAATAATCAAGTTGGTCGTTTGATTATGGTTTAGATCGTAGTGTTGCGATTTATCTCCATATAAGTAAAGGAGTTTACTTAAAGGGAATGATGAGTTTCATATCATGATAGTAGTAGACTATCGATAATGGCACTATTAAATGAATGCGGAATCAAGTATGTTTTCAAGAATAAAGTGGGCGTTACTTTAATCTTAAAACATACAACTTAAGCATTCGCTTATTATGAACCACAATCTTGATGAGTGGTGAACTCATATGTGTTTCATTATAATTCTTGATATGATCGAATGGATTTTACAGGTATTAATCCGATTGTTCGCATGTTGGAATTATTAATTGAAACATGTATCGAGAACATTCACTCAAATAAAGAGTTTATAGTGTTATCATCTCTTCTAGATGTTTTAAGGAGATTTGGTGATTAAAGCTGGCGCCGATAGTTTGATGGACTAGCTACCCATCAAGTCTTAACACTAAGATGAGATCTTATGTGTTAATCACCATATAAAGTAAAATGAGAGATCTAAAGGAAAAACCAACATAAGGGCAAAACGGTAATTTTACCCTTTGTTGTGCGGATGGCTATAATAAGGTTCTAAATAGGGTTTGCAATTGGACATATTCTCATAATATTTAATAATTCAAGAGTTCAACTAATTGTCTTTAGTGGAATGACATTTAGTTAATAAGCTAGAATTAATTCCAATGAGATTGAATTATTTCTGGGCTTATTGGAGCTTGAATTATCAAAGTCCAATAAGATTTCCCACTTGGCTTTAAGGAAGGTTATCAAGCTATGTAAGAAGTAGTTTGGAGGCTTTAGAAGTCCATAATTGAATGATGGGCTTATACTAATTAATGGTTAATTGGAAGCCCATATGTTCATTTAGAAATGGGCTTGTTTTGGTTTAATGTAATTGATTAGATTAATTATGTTAAAACAATTTTTTAAATGGAGAAGAAGCAATTTCGAAATTGTGTTAGGTTAGATGTGTAACCACATTTGACATTAAAATACTAAATAAAGATGGTCTTTATTATGGTTCATCATTATTAAATGGAGTTATGAACTTACCATTAAATGGTTTAATGGTTGGCTTTTAATGTTGGCATGTAACCTATTTGCATTCATTAGATTAAAGATGAAAGATGTGCATTAGATGGACCATCTTCCTTCTTTCTTCTTGCTAAAACCGAAATGGGTATTCAATTATAGGTTATGGTCTTTTCAAATAGCCATTTTAAAGATAAATGAAGTAAGTCTCATTTTTTGGCTATTTGATGAGTGATTAATGTAAGAAGTGATGCATTGGATGCCTCTCACTCTTTCCATTCATGCATATTTTGAAATTGAGATGTAAGAAAGGGTTCTTGCATGGTTTTTAGACATTCTCTCCTTTCATGCAAGGTAGAACCAAAAAATTCCTAAGTGAAAGAATTGAAAGAGTTTCAATTTTGGTTCTTCTTCTTCTAAGAAAATCTCCTCCAAATATTTCTTCTCCTTTCCCACCAAAGAATTTTGTTAACCTAGTTGTCCTTGAAGAACAAGTGGTAAATCTAATTGGTTGAGGATACTACAACAAGGAAGAAGATAGATTGCTAAAGGAAAAGACTCAAAGGCAAAGGATTTGGATATAAGAAGGAGAGGATAGCGCAATGAGGATTTAAAGTCAGTAGCGAAGGAGTCGGTAATTCCTTTTATCTTGTTTTGGTTTTATTATCCTTATACCATATCATGTATGGATTAGCATGTTGATTTGGATATATTGCTTCCGCTGCAAGATGATTTCTTAAAAAGTTTTGAAATCTATCGTTTCTCCATACTAAGCATGTTTTCTTTTTCCGATCCAACAATTGGTATCAGAGACGGTTTTTCATGCATGATTTCGGTTCCTATATGGTGGATGCATGGGTTGGCAATCCTTTTATGTATACTGTATATTTTTATGTGATAGAAATATATATGGTGTATGTTGCTCTTTTGGTTGTCCATAGAAGTTAAATTTTATCTTGTAAGATTTCTTCATTTGGTTGTAAGAAGGAGGGTGGTCTATCATCACCTTGTTTCCTCCTTGGTTTCTTTTTTCTATTTTATTTGATTTTGTAATGTACAAATTGATGTAATGATGAAGAAGGAGCAGCCATGGATTGAAGAAATGGAAAGGTAAAATTTTCGGTGTATACTTTTGTGTTTTGGCATAAGTTTTGTGAAAACTAAGTTGCTGGAATTTTTGTTTCAATGAATCATATTTCAGTTATGATTGGAAAACAAGTGCTGGTTTTTGTTTCAAAGAATCCAATTTTGGTTTTCTAAAATACTAAGTGCTGTTTTAATTTTCATGAAATGAGTTTCGGTTTAATAAAACAAGTGCTGGGATTTTTTGTCAAAACAAAGATTTGGTTTTCTAAAAATCTAGTGCTGGAATTTTATTTTTCAAAATGACAAAATTCTAATTTCATAAATGCCATTACATTTTGTTTACCGAATGGGCCGGATCATGTTAGCGAAGAGTTCAAGCGGAAGATCCAAGATGAAGAAGCATATTTTGGGCCTAAAAGGCTTGTAATTATTTTATGTTTCTAGGATGGACAATCAAAAGTGGCTTTATTAGTTCATGTGATGAATGGAGAAATGAATGCTTGTAATATGTGATATTATGTGATTGCATGTCATTTAGAAAATTGTCAACCCTAGGCCTTGCCATGCATTCATTATGTATGAGATATATAATGAAACAATATAGGATGGATAATAAATTGCATCTAGATAAGATGGTATTTAAAACTTAAAGCCCAAAAGATTGAGTGGGAGAGGATGCTCTGTGAGAGTCCACGGTCTCTAAATGATGGCCCGTTTGCATGTGGTGAAGTGTTACTCCCCATCGGAGGGCATGGATCCTAGATCTTGCATGGTTTGGGTCTCCTTAAGGATAAGTCCACTTAATGATAGCAAATGTGACCTCCTACCGAGGCATGATTTGTAGGTATCTTTAGTGAATGAATCAAATGGTTATACACTCAACATTTTTATCAATAAAGCGCCCACCGTAGCTCTTTTGGTAAAAGTATGGACCAAATTAAGACGCTTTAAAAATTGAGCATGAGATGCTTGGTAGTTTTTAAGTGGGAGGGTCCCAGTTTTTCTTTTAATAGATAAGATGGCCCACCGTCACTTAGTCTCGTTATAGATAAGAAAAATAACCGATCAGATAATGTTTTAATTTTTAAGTTTTGTTAAATCTATCATCATGCATACATGCATCATGATTTTATACAAAGTTCCATAAATTGTTGACTAGTATGCTCATGTTTTAATAATTTATATTTTCGAGACATAATCAACCACAAAATGAATCCACTCACCCCGCTCTCGACTAATAACAAATTGGAAAATGGAGACAAGTTTAATGAATGGAGACGTAACCTTGACATTGTTCTTCAATATGAACGTATTTCATGGGTGTTAACTGAAAATGAGCCTACACCTCTAAGTGGAGATGCAACTCCGAGCAAGTCCAACAACATGGCGTTGGCGAGAATCGACAAGACTACTAAGTGTTATATTTCGCTTCGTGGCATGTTGCAAAAGCAAATTGCTTGTATGAAAACTGCTAGTGCAATGGTCCATCACCTACATGAGATGTTTGGTGTGAGGACTAGGTCTGCAAGAGTGAAAGCTATCCAAACCTTTCATAATCTCGCATGAAACACTCGTGAACCGGTGCGGGATTACATGATGAAGATAATCTCTGCGGTCATCGAGGTGAGATGCTTGGGGCGGATATGGATGCGAACACGCAGATGATTATGATCATCAATAGCTTAAACTCTTCTTTTCAGCAGTTTAAGTTGGACTATGAGTTCAACGACAAGGATTACACCTTGAGTGAGTTGATGAATACCCTCCAGAGCACGGAGGAAATATTGAATATTAAGGCTCATGGGCCGAAGCTAATGTAGCTTCTTCTTCTAAGCCCAAGGTAAGGGCAAGGAAAGAAGAAGGGTCCAATGAAAAGAAGGCCCAAATAGGGTCAAGGCCAAACCCATGAAAAAGAAGGCCAAAGAGAACATCAAAGGAAAGTGTTTCCTTTGTAATGAGATGGGCCTCTGGAAAAGAAACTGTCCAGTCTACCGAGAGTCCCTCAAAAGCAAACAAGGTATGGGCTTCCTAAGTTTGTTAGGAACTAGAAATGTGGCAGATTTATCTACTTCTTGGATATTAGATTCAGGAGCCACTAACCATATTTGTAATTCTTTGCAGGGGTTCCAGCAAAGGAAAAGACTTCCTAAAGGCCAGTTTCAAGTTAAGATAGCAGATGGTTCCTATGTTTCAGCAGAATTAGTTGGAGTAGTTATCTTGGACTTTCCTAGTGGTAATAGGTTATATTTGGAAGATGTTTATTACATGCCAATGATTGTAAGGAATATGATTTCTGTTTTTTGTCTAATAAAATATGGCTATTCCTTATATTTTGAAAAGGTTGTTTCAATATATGAGAATAAGGATTTTATTTGTGAAGCGATAATTAAACAGGGATTGTTTTTTATAGAACCTATGAAAGGCTCACTAAACACCACATAATTGATAAAACCAAGACAATCCAATATCTCTAGCATTAATTCAAAGTATCTGTGGCATCTAAGGATGGGTCATATCAATCAGAAAAGACTTGATAGGCTAGTAAAGGATGAGATCCTTATGGGCTTGGATAGTGATCCATTACCCACCTGTGAATCTTATATTGAAGGAAAAATGACAAAAGCCTCATTTCCTTCTAAAAGAAACAGATTTGAATCCACATTGGACATGGTACATACTGATGTGTGTGGGCCCATGAATGTACAAGCTAGAGGAGGTTATGAATATTTCATAACTTTTATAGATGATTACTCAAGACATGACTATTTGTATTTGATGCATAAAAGAGTGAATCTTTTGAAAAGTTCAAAGAATTCAAAGCTGAAGCTGAGAAGCAACTTGGCAAGCCATTAAAACAGCTTCGATCAGATCGAGGTGGTGAGTATTTATCTGGAGAGTTCCAACAATATTTAATTGACAATGGAATTGTTTCCAATTTGTCGACTCCTCGTACACCTCAATGAATGGTGTAGCAGAGGAGAAATAGAACTCTATTGAAATGGTAAGATCAATGATGTCTATGCTAGCCTTCCAGAATCGTTCTTGGGATATTCCATACAACGGCAACATATCTTCTTAACTTTGCTCCATCCAAATCGGTGCCTAAAACACCTAGGGAGTTGTGGATGGCGAGTGCCTTCATTGAGGCACTTGAGGACTTGGGGCTGTCCACCCATGTTCTAAAGCTTGAATCCACAAAGATGGAACCAAGGTCAAGTATGTTTGTTTGTAGGATATCCTACGGAACTCGAGGGTACTATTTTTACAGGTCCTCATGATAGGAAGGTATTTGTGTCGACAAATGCAAACTTCTTAGAGGAAGAGTTTGTGAGAAATCACAAAGGAAGAAGTGAAGTAGTACTAAAGGAGTTAGCAATTTCATCCAAACCAAGAGTTGTTTTGGATATGATGAACAAGATGTCAAAATGGATTCAAGAGTTGAATCGGAAGTGCAACCTGAACATCAAGATGTGCCTAGGCGTAGTGGGAGGTTGTGAGACAACCAGATAGGTATCTGGGTTAAGAGAAGGCTTAATTGCCATCTCGGACCAAGAAGAAACAGATCCGTTACGTATACAGGCTATTAATGATGTTGATGAGGAAAATGGCTCAAGGCAATGGAATCGAAATAGATTCTATGTATACTAATGAAGTCTGGGTCCTTGTAGATCTACCACCGTGTCTAAAACCATAGGGTGTAAATGGATCTACAAAGGAAAAGGGATCGGATGGAAAGGTAGAGACCTTTAAAGCTAGATTGGTAGCTAAAGGCTATACTAAAAGGAGGGTATAGACTACGAGGAGATTTTTCTCGAGTTGCCATGCATAAGTCCATCAGATTCTTTTGGCCATAGCAGACCTATTTCGATTATGAAATATGGCAAATGGATGTCAAGACCGCATTTCGAATGGAGATCTTGAGGAGACCATTTATATGGCCCAACCGAAGGATTCATTGAGCTAGGTAATGAGCATAAGGTTTGCAAGTTGCAAAGGTCCATTTATGGACTTAAGCAAGCATCTAGGTCTTGGAACATTAGGTTTGATAAGGCTATCAAAACCTATGGGTTCATACAAAACCTAGATGAGCGTTGTGTTTACAAAAGAATACAAGAAGGTAAGGTTACTTTCCTAATCACGTATGTTGATGACATTACGCTCATCGGGAATGATGTGGGAATGTTATCTGCAGTTAAGGATGGCTGAATGAACAGTTTTCAATGAAGGATTTGGGAGAGGCTACCTATGTTCTAGGGATCGGACTTATAGCGATCGTAAGAACAAGAAGATAGTTTTGTCTCAACTAACATACATTGAGAATATGCTCAATAAGTTCGCCATGCAAGATTCCAAGAGGGTTTCACTCCTACTAGACATGGAATCAAACTTTCAAAGGAACAAGCACCTAAAACCCAAGAGGAGGTTGAGCGATGCTTAACATTCCATATGCTTGGCGATTGGTAGTTTGATGTATGCAATCTTGTGCACTAGACCGGATATCTCATTACATGATGGGGTAGTAGCGATTTCAGTCAATCCGAGAATGGAACATTGAATTGCGGTTAAGTGTATACTTAAGTATCTTCGTGGGACGAAGAACTTAATGCTTGTTTACTCTGGAAGTAATCTTATTCCGACAGGATATATGGATTCGATTTCAATCGGATGTTGATTCAAGAAATCAACTTCGGTTCTATATTTACTTTAGGAGGTGGAGCCATAGTTTGGAGGAGTGTCAAGCAATCTTGTATTGCTGATTCATTATGGAGGCTGAGTATGTTCTTGCTTGTGAAGTAGCAAAGGAAGCAATCTGGCTCCGGAAGTTCCTAAATGATTTGGAGGTAGTTCCAGAGGCAGAAAAAGCCATTACACTTTATTGTGATAATAGTGGGGCAGTGGCTAATTCTAAAGAACCTCGAAACTACAAAGCTGCCAAACATATTGAGCGAAAGTATCATCTCATAAGGGAGATAATACAACGTGGAGAAGTGGATGTGGTAAAGATTCCTCAGAGCAAAACCTCACGATCCGTTCACAAAGACATTGACTCAAAAGAGCTTTGAGGGTCACCTAGAAGGGATGTGAATGATGGATATGTCAAACTTGCTTTAGGGCAAGTGGGAGATTGTTGGAGTTATGTAAATATAGTGCCTTGGAAAGCAAGTGTATTTACATGTAACTTTATCTTCTTCAGTTATAGTTTTGTAATGAAAATATTTATTATTAATAAAACAAAAGAGTTTGATTTTATCTGTATGAGCATTATATATCTGGTCATAAGGTACCAAGATTCATTTGTAAGTAATATACATATACATAGAGATGTATGGGAAACATGTATATTATTAGAATCAATTAATTGATTCACAGTTGAATAATCAAGTTGGTCTTTTGATTATGGTTTAGGCGTAGTGTTGCGATTTATCTCCATATAAGTAAAGGAGTTTACTTAAAGGGAATGATGAGTTTCATATCATGATAGTAGTAGACTATCGATAATGGCACTATTAAATGAATTGGAATCAAGTATGTTTTCAAGAATAAAGTGGGCGTTACTTTAATCTTAAAACATACAACTTAAGCATTCGCTTATTATGAACCACAATCTTGATGAGTGGTGAACTCATATGTGTTTCATTATAATTCTTGATATGATCGGAATGGATTTTTACAGGTATTAATCCGATTGTCTGCATGTTGGAATTATTAATTGAAACATGTATCGAGGAACATTCACTCGAATAAAGAGTTTATAGTGTTATCATCTCTTCAGATGTTTTAAGGAGATTTGGTGATTAAGCTGGCGCGATGAGTTTGATGGACTAGCTACCCATCAAGTCTTAACACTAAGATGAGATCTTATGTGTTAATCTCCATATAAAGCAAAATGAGAGATCTAGAAGGAAAAACCAACATAAGGGCAAAGCGGTAATTTTACCCTTTGTTGTGCGGATGGCTATAATAAGGTTCTAAATAGGGTTTGCAATTGGACATATTCTCATAAAATTTAATAATTCAAGATTTCAACTAATTGTCTTTAGTGGAATGACATTTAGTTAATAAGCTAGAATTAATTCAATGAGATTGAATTATTTACGGCTTATTGGAGCTTGAATTATCAAAGTCAATAAGATTCCCACTTGGCTTTAAGGAAGGTTATCAAGCTAAGTAAGAAGTAGTTTGGAGGCTTTAGAAGTCCATAATTGAATGATGGGCTTATACTAATTAATGGTTAATTGGAAGCCCATATGTTCATTTAGAAATGAGCTTGTTTTGGTTTAATGTAATTGATTAGATTAATTATGTTAAAAAAAAATTTTTAATGGAGAAGAAGCAATTTCGAAATTGTGTTAGGTTAGATGTGTAACCACACATTTGACATTAAAATACTAAATAAAGATGGTCTTTATTATGGTTCATCATTATTAAATGGAGTTATGAACTTACCATTAAATGGTTAAATGGTTGGCTTTTAATGTTGGCATGTAACCTATTTGCATTCATTAGATTAAAGATGAAAGATGTGCATTAGATGGACCATCTTCCTTCTTTCTTCTTGCCAAAACCGAAATGGGTATTCAATTATAGGTTATGGTCTTTTCAAATAGCTATTTTAAAGATAAGCAAGTAAGTCTCATTTATTGGCTATTTGATGAGTGATTAATGTAAGTGATGCATTGGATGCCTCTCACTCTTTTCATTCATGCATATTTCAAAATTGAGATGTAAGAAAGGGTTCTTGCATGGTTTTAGACATTCCTCCTTTCATGCAAGGTAGAACAGAAAAATTCCTAAGTGAAAGAATTGAAAGAGTTTGATTTTGGTTCTTCTTCTTCTAAGAAAATCTCCTCCAAATATTTCTTCTCCTTTCCCACCAAAGGATTTTGTTAACCTAGTTTTCCTTGAAGAACAAGTGGTAAATCTAATTGGTTGAGGATACTACAACAAGGAAGAAGATAGATTGCTAAAGGAAAAGACTCAAAGGCAAAAGATTTGGATATAAGATGGAGAGGATAAGCGCAATGAGGATTTAAAGTCGTGCGAAGAGTCGGTAATTCCTTTTATCTTGTTCTTGGTTTTATTATCCTTATACCATATCATGTATGGATTAGCATGTTGATTTGGATATATTGCTTCCGCTGCAAGATGATTTCTTAAAAAGTTTTGAAATCTATCGTTTCTCCATACTAAGCATGTTTTCTTTTTCCGATCCAACAAGGAGAGAGTGAGAGTCGGATAGGAAGAAGAAGAAAAGAAGAAGAAGAAGAAGAAGAAGAAGAAGAAGAAGGAAAAGAGGTTAGGGCTTGTATTTTTCTTGCTTTAGAGAAGAGATGGAGAGTTCCCTGAGAAGGAAAAGGGAAGAGAAGGATTAAACTTCCATCAAAAGCCAAGAGGAGAGAGAATTTCGTGGGTCTCTTCTCCAAGGTAAGAAATTGTGAATTCTTTTGGATTTATGGATAGGTTTTAGTGAAAATAGCTTAAGTTAGGTATGTGTAAAGTTAGATAGGCTTTTCTCCATACTTTCCTCTCCTAGAAATGTTTAATTTGGGTTATCACATGTTAATTGGGTTATTATTGCTTAATGAAGGTGAAGAGAGGTTATTAGAGCTAGAAGCAAGGTCAATTGATTAATTGTAAGGCTAAAGGATTAAGGTGGGTAATATTTTAATGATTGAGATAATAGGCTACTCAATTGTTTTGATATAAATGTCAATGAAGGTTTTTATTTTTGCCTATGACCTTTCATTTGTAAATAAGTTGTTTTTTATGATGGTTTAATCATGTATAAGATGTTTTTGATGTAAATGCCTTATGGAAATGTTTGTTACTTTGTTCTTTCACTTATCAAGTGAAAGAGATTTAAATGTGTTATTTCAACGATTATATGAAAGTGATTTTGCCATTTGACGCTAATGATCATGAATTGTGTGAATTATGTGATATACATGTTTGTTTGGGTTTGTGGTGGTCCCTCATGTGTGATAGGTGCACCTGTCAAAATTATAGCCTTCTCCCGGCTGCCCGCTAGTGGCAATGGAGCTCCTCACGGACTCCCTCATGTGTTCATGGCTACACATGACCGCTCTGTGGAAATGTGTAGTAAGTCCTGTTTGGATCCACCCAAACCATCTTTTATGTGATTATATGATATGTTTGATTAAGTTGTTTTTGTATGTTATATTATTTGGTAATTGCCTATGATAAATTGATAAACCACTTTATCTGTGCTTATGTGATAGCTTGATGTGTGAAAAGTTTTAAATAAAATTGTAAAAGTTTTCATCAATGTGATATTGGCTTTGAAATCAAGGAATTTTAATGAAGTGAAAGCATTTTGAGCAATGTAAATTGGCCTTGATAAGTTTGAAAGATTTTTATCAATATGAAAAGTTGCTTTGAAAATAAAGGAATTAAGAACGTTTTTGCTTATTTTTTAATTATTAAGCTATTACCCACTGAGCCGTCGAGCTCACACCCCCTTTTCCCCCTTCACAGGTAACGAGAGAGAACACGAGTTATAGTATTGGGAGTGAGACACCACTTCAATGTTCTAAATTTAGAAGTCTTTTTTTTTAGAAATGAAGCATTAGGTTGCATTTGGAGATTTGCTTCACTTTGTACTTTGATTTTGATCTTTTGGATTGTAATCGGGCTAAATGCCCTCTAAAGTGTTGTAATAACTCAGATTTTCCATGTAAATGCAAGAATGTTGGGTTTGAATGTAATCTATGAAATTTGCATATGTCTTATTCAAATGCACCATTGTATGGTTTGAATTAGCAAAAGAAGAAGGATTGAGATTGTATTGTTTTATGGTATGTGGAATGGTATAGATATCTAGGAGTGTGGTTGTTGCCCTTAAATTTGTATCTGGAGACACTTTGGAATTGAATTATGTTGTATGAGTTTGGATATTGAGTTTTATGCAGATGAGGGTAATTGAATTGAAGTTTAGCTAGTTAAATATACAAAGGAGATGCTGTCAAATTTTTACAAAATTTGACAGAATTTCATTTAGGTTTTAGACCATCTTAATGTTGGAATTGAATTAAGGTGTCTTCTTGAAGAATGTGGCATACGTTTGGAGCTTTCTAATGGTATATGATGTGCCTTAAATGGAGTTAGGAGTAAAAACTTATGGGGGTTAAACCTATATCAGTTACTGTTCATAATTGCTATTTCACTGTTACATTGGTTCTTAGATGAGCAGTACCTTTAAGTGAGTTTTTGCCTACTTTAATGATGGAATTGACTTTTGCATCCTTCATGAGATTTGTAGAGCATCTTGTTATCTTTCCATTGACGTATCATATGTTCTTTTTAAGATTTGGAGTAAAAAGTTATGACAATTGGAAGATATCTATTTAAGTCATTTTTTTTATTTTCATATTGCTTGTGAGTTTATGATAGCCTTGATGATTAAGGATTAAATTCACGGTTTGATGAACCAATTAAGCTAGAAATTGTGAAGTTGGTGAGTTGAACTTGGAGTTTGAAGGGTTATGAAGTGCTTAGGCTTGGGAATGAATAAATTTGTGAAGTGTACAAGTGGTTATGAAGTTAGGTTTAAGGAGAGATGCATTAGAAAAGGAATTGGAGTTTTGTAAAATGGCATGTCCGTTAAACGGACATGGATGTCCCTTAACGGACAACCTTGGGTGCAAAAACACCCCTTAGCCTGCCCATGTCCGTTAGACGGACTTGCATGTCCGTTTAACGGACATTCTCGAAGCTTTTGGAACACTTTCACCCGGATGTGTCCGTTAAACGGACATGGATGTCCGTTTAACGGACAGATATGGGAAAGATTGTTCTTTTGGGAAAAGTTAGAGGCCGAATATCGTTTTGTGGTCTTCATAAAAGTTTTAGATCTAGATGTATTCTTTCTAATGGTCAATGAACTAACTCAATCCGACATCTATATTAAAAGTTATAATAATCGCGCCAAAAGAGTTTCTTTTTGAATTTGGAGGTGAACATAGTCTATTACTTTGGGCATAACTCCCTCATCCGACCTCCAATTAAGGTGAGACTTGAACCATTAGATTCATAAGACATATATCTTTCTCCCTACAAAAATTTGTACCATTTAGAGTTAAATTGAAGAATTTTACATTAAAATAAGTGAGAGGTCGGTTTGGAGATCATATTTGGAGCATGAGCTCTTTTAGGTTTTTTAAGCGTAACTTGAGTTATATAACTCCGTTTGAGGTGATTCTTGTTTTAAATCGAACTCAAGACTTAGGGCTACATTTTTTATGAATAAATCAATTCATGATTTTAGTGATTTATTGGTGTGAGCTTGCTGCGAATGTTGAGTTACAGCTAATGACCCTGTAAGAAAATAAGCATAAGGCTTTGGGACTCCGAAAATTGGGCTCTGGAAATGTGTACAATAGATGTGGAATTAAAGCAAGAGTAAGAGTGTTAAGTTATAAGCAGTTGGGGTTCGGTCTTCGGATCGGGTCCCAACATTTATGGTATCAGAGCGCCGGAATTGAGATCTTACATGGGCGCATGTGTATGAGTTGCTCAGATAAGAAATTGTTAAGAGTTTGGGCTGACCGAATCAGTGAGGAAAATGATAACTTTGCATTGGATAAATGGAAATACAAAATAACATATGGGTAATATGACAGAAAATGATTCAATGTAAGTGAATTGGGGAAGGTGTAGTGTAGGGCATTATGGTGATATAGCCCCGAATGTGATATAGATGTAAATGTGTGGGCATGGTTTGTCTGAGGAAGACAAGGATATAAGTGGAAACGTTGAGCTTAAAGTGAACAAGTGGAATGTATAGTAAACAAAGATTCTTATGGTCCTAAGAAAATGAAATCGAAACCTAAGTGGGTACAAGCTTATAATTTGAGAAATAAGCCTTTAAGTTTTCTTTTTCCGAATCAAGAAATAAAAGTTTGTTTTTGAATCAAGAAAATGAAATGCTTTCAATTACTTGAAAAATGTCGTTTTTCTTGCTTGTGATTGATTTGAAAAATGTGCTACTTGTTTGATATGTAAGTTGCGTGATGATTTTTTTTCTTACGTTTATAAATTGTGTGATAATTTTGAATCAATGGTGAATTGATATATGTAAGATGTAATGTGAAGGATCATGGGAAGATTATATGAATGAAATTGATATTTGTACAAGTCTAAGAAGGTTAAATGGTTGTTATCGTGAGTATCTGGATAATGACCCTTCATCATACACAAGTGCGTATAGTAAACACGTAGGTAATATATATATATATATATATATATATATATATATATATATATATATATATATATATATATATATATATATATAAGTATAGGTGGAGATGATAGAGGAAGAAACCTATGACTTATTAGATCATTGTTAGTCATAGCTCCCATAGTCTAAAGTTTGAGGGGAAAACTAGAGTAACATATGAAGGTGCTTATAATGATCATGTGGGTATAGATTGAGATTTGTTAAAGATGTCACAATGAGAAATAAACTGATTTGAGAAGAATATTGTCTGGGGTTAATGGAGACCAATGAATTGGTAAATGGTCAAAATAGGATGAATTTGATGACGCTACCCAAGCGTGTGCGACAATTAGTATGTTCTTTACTCCCTTGGGTTTTGGGTGATTTGAACATTATGACCTTGTGAGGAAGATAGAAATTGGTCTTCCCACGGTATTACGACTAATTGGTAATAAGTGATTGATCAAGATTGCATAAAGAGTAGAGATGATGGTAGCAAGAAACCCTCTTTTGAAGAAAATTTTGTTAAGTTAGAATAAGCAGATCAGATAGTTTGTATTAAGGATGATCAATGAAAGAACTGATCATGAAGGAATATCTAATGAATCGAAAGTGAGTACACTTCCTATTAGAGCATCAAGCAGGGAGGTGGAATATGTTATAGATTCACGAATTTGCTAGTATGAGGAGTATGTACGTTCAAGTTACATTATATGAAAGTATGTTGAGGAGATATTGATTTCAAATATGAGGAGTATATAGGTTCGTGGTATATCCTGTGTAAATATGTTCGGGAGATACAAATCTATCTTGATGAATGTCTTAAAATTAAGAAGTTAAGTCTGCAAATAAATTACAATGTGTGAAGAAATTTGTATGAATGAGTAAACACGAGAATAAGTCCAAGAGAGATCTGAGGAAATTCAAGGAATGGAGAAAATTATTCGCAGAAGGAAGTCAAGTAGGCAATTGAAAAGAAAGTGAGACAATGTACCTCATTAAGGATCAGTTATTTAAGAAATCACGAGGGCTAATCAGGAGATATATAAAATTTGATAATAATTGCTTGAGTTAACAAATGCCTAATAGCACTATGGTATTGGAGACTAAAGAGATTCAAGATTTGATGGTGTATTAAAGACATTCGAAAAATTGAGAAAAATAGTTTGAATACATGGAGAAAAATTTGTAAAGCGTATGAGTAACGTGAGTAAAGAAAATTTTTGAAGAAACTAGGCTGAGGTAAATTATATCATATAGATTTGGAGATTTTATAGTATACACTGATGTTGTATAAGACTTTTTGCTGAAATTCATTGCAGCGTAACAAAGTGATTTCATATGCATGGAGACAATGAAAGTCCTATGAGTTGACTATTTGATACATGATTTAGAACTGTTACATTAATGATTATTTTGAAAGTTTGAAGACAGTATATGTACAGGAATATCTCCAATATACATATGCGAGTGCAGATCGTAAAAGTTTGAGCCAATTAATGAATTGGGAGAAGTAGTTATAAGACGCAGGAAATTGATATAAATACCGAAAGGCTATGATTGTTCTAGCGAGCAAGTCCAAGTGAAGCTAAGTGGTGTATCAGATGCCTTAAGTAGAAATGCAATATAGAGGTTATCAGAACTAATATAAAAGAAAACATAGAATAGAGGGTTTTGGTTTACCTCAAGTTAAGGATTAAGAGATTTTGAGATTGAAAACAGATATGAGTGTCAAGTTTGAATGAGAAAAAGGATATAGGGTAAGTGAATAAGAAATATGTGAAATCAATAAAGATGTTTGAGTTGAAAAAAAATTGAATATGAGACTGAGACGATAGATAGAGTTATTCGAAGGATTATGATTGTATAAGTGAGTGCTATGCTTGTAAGACTAGTGTTATGATCAGATGCATGGGATAGAAAAATTAATAGCAGTGTATCATAAATTTGAATATTGAGGTTATTAAATCTAGTGTAGTAAAGAGTGTACAATGTGGAATTGAATTTTAAGCAAAATGATTAGTCACTGAAAGTTTAGATCAGTTCATATGAACCAAGCCCAAATTGAAGATTCAGAAATTGTGAATCTTACTAGAAAACTGGAAATGAATATGAATTTTGAGTTCGAGTAGGAATCATAGTACTGGGAGATTGAGATAAGAAGTATGCATACTGGTAAGATGATTACGCAAAGAGACTATGAGAAAATTAAAGGTGATTTAAGCTATACATCCTAGAAGAAATATGTCAAATGACTGGAAGTCTGAATTATCGACGATTTTTAACTGTCGGAAATATGCTTAAAGTTTATAGTTCAGAGCTTGTAGGAACATGAGATCAATGTATAGTTCTATTTGACTTTAGTGTTTTCAATAGAATACTGTATGAGGAGTTAGAAGATAGAAAGAGACATCACTTTTTTATTATGCTGAGTAAGGCCTAAAAATGATTGACTGTCAGATCGATTGAAGAGGTATTAGAAATTAAGTGATCAAGAAAGATAAATGAATTAGGTGGATTCACGGCAAAGATATGGAATACAGGAAATTGACATAAGAATTACATGAACTGAGACTAAAGTGATGTGAATTATTAAGTGAAAACTGATTTGTCTCTGAAGGTATCACCTTGCTCAAGTGTGCTCAAGTTAGGAAAAAAAAGAATTCACTAAGCTGCTATGAATTGAGTCGTATAAACTTATTATGAGTTAATGTTACTGACAAAAGGATTCAAAATATGATATATGTGAGTATATTAAGGAAATATTGATGTGATAAGATTATGGTGTTACTGACACAAGAAGTGGGAAATTTTTTTTTAAGTAATCTGAAGCATAAGGAGGAACTAGTTAAGAAAGTAAATGACCAAATAACGAATTGAAAGACCGAATGAGTATACTGAATACTATCATTTGAAAGGAAGTTTTATAGTGATGAAGTTAAATGAGAAATGGAGGAGCATCCTACACTCCAAATCAAATCGATAAGAAATATGGGTGTTTGGCTATGATATGGATGGTATTTATGATAAGAGGTGAAAAAAAACATTTTGAATATGTGTGGTGAAAAATTTGAATATGCGAATGATTATGATTATTTGGAAGACATGACTAAAGAAATTGTATTGCTTGGTGTTTGCTTAAGTATGAATTTCGAGGACGAAATTTTTTTAAGAGGGGGAGAAATGTTGGCCCCTGAAAATTTTTTTATTTAATTATATCGAAATTATTTTTAGATTTTAGCTCTTAAGAAATGGAGATTAAATGAGGGATTAAGTTTAAATTAGAGTTGAATTAGTTGTTAGAAATTCAAAGGAATAAGATGAAGTAAGGGTAATTTGGGAAGTTGACTAATGTGTTTAAAGTCTAAGGCTTTTATGGAGGGCTACTTTGGTCCTTTTAACTTATAAAAACAAGAAGGAAAGGACAAGAGGTCTTGGGTTGGATGAGAGGATGGAGGGGACGAATTTTTCAAGTATTAAAGAGGGGTTGATGAAACTACACCGTTTGGGCTTAGGTTTTAAGAGTTAAGGAAACAAACTTTCCTAACTCATTTGAAAAGAGAGGTTTCGAAATTTCTAGAGAAAGGAGAGAGTGAGAGTCGGATAGGAAGAAGAAGAAAAGAAGAAGAAGAAGAAGAAGAAGAAGAAGAAGAAGAAGAAGAAGAAGAAGAAGGAAAAGAGGTTAGGGCTTGTATTTTTCTTGCTTTAGAGAAGAGATGGAGAGTTCCTTGAGAAGGAAAAGGGAAGAGAAGGATTAAACTTCCATCAAAAGCTAAGAGGAGAGAGAATTTCGTGGGTCTCTTCTCCAAGGTAAGAAATTGTGAATTCTTTTGGATTTATGGATAGGTTTTTAGTGAAAATAGCTTAAGTTAGGTATGAGTAAAGTTAGATAGGCTTTTCTCCATACTTTCCTCTCCTAGAAATGTTTAATTTGGGTTATCACATGTTAATTGGGTTATTATTGCTTAATGAAGGTGAAGAGAGGTTATTAGAGCTAGAAGCAAGGTCAATTGACTAATTGCAAGGCTAAAGGATTAAGGTGGGTAATATTTTAATGATTGAGATAATAGGCTACTCAATTGTTTTGATATAAATGCCAATGAAGGTTTTTATTTTTGCCTATGACCTTTCATTTGTAAATAAGTTGCTTTTAATGATGGTTTAATCATGTATAAGATGTTTTTGATGTAAATGCCTTATGGAAATGTTTGTTACTTTGTTCTTTCACTTATCAAGTGAAAGAGATTTAAATGTGTTATTTCAACGATTATGTGAAAGTGATTTTGCCATTTGAGGCTAATGATCATGAATTGTGTGAATTATGTGATATACATGTTTGTTTGGGTTTGTGGTGGTCCCTCATGTGTGATAGGTGCACCTGTCAAAATTATAGCCTTCTCCCGTCTGCCCGTTAGTGGCAATGGAGCTCTCACGGACTCCTCATGTGTTCATGGCTACATGACCGCTCTGTGAAATGTGTAGTACGTCTGTTGGATCCACCCAAACCATCTTTTATGTGATTATGTGATATGTTTGATTAAGTTGTTTTTGTATGTTATATTGTTTAGTAATTGCCTTTGATAAATTGATAAATCACTTTATCTGTGCTTATGTGATAGCTTGATGTGTGAAAAGTTTTAAATAAAATTGTAAAAGTTCTCATCAATGTGATATTGGCTTTGAAATCAAGGAGTTTTAATGAAGTGAAAGCATTTTGAGCAATGTAAATTGGCCTTGATAAGTTTGAAAGATTTTTATCAATCTGAAAAGTTGCTTTGAAAATAAAGGAATTAAGAACGTTTTTGCTTATTTCTTAATTATTAAGTTGTTACCCACTAAGCCGTCGAGCTCATACCCCCTTTTCCCCCTCCACAGGTAACGAGCGGGAACACGAGTTACAGTATTGGGAGTGACACACCACTTCAATGTTCTAAATTTAGAAGTCTTTTTTTTTAGAAATGAAGCATTAGGTTGCATTTGGAGATTTGCTTCACTTTGTACTTTGATTTTGATCTTTTGGATTGTAATCGAGCTAAATGCCCTCTAAAGTGTTGTAATAACTCAGATTGTCCATGTAAATGCAAGAATGTTGGGTTTGAATGTAATCTATGAAATTTGCATATGTCTTATTCAAATGCACCATTGTATGGTTTGAATTAGCAAAAGAAGAAGGATTGAGATTGTATTGTTTTATGGTATGTGGAATGGTATAGATATCTAGGAGTGTGGTTGTTGCCCTTAAATTTGTATCTGGAGACACTTGGAGTTGAATTATGTTGTATGAGTTTGGATATTGAGTTTTATGCAGATGAGGGTAATTGAATTGAAGTTTGGCTAGTTAAATATACAAAGGAGATGCTGTCAAATTTTTACAAAATTTGACATAATTTCATTTAGGTTTTAGACCATCTTAATGTTGGAATTGAATTAAGGTGTCTTCTTGAAGAATGTAGCATATGTTTGGAGCTTTCTAATGGTATATGATGTGTCTTAAATGGAGTTAGGAGTAAAAACTTATGGGGGTTAAACCTATATCAGTTACTGTTCATAATTGCTATTTCACTGTTACATTGGTTCTTAGATGAGCAGTACTTTTAAGTGAGTTTTTGCCTACTTTAATGATGGAATTGACTTTTGTATCCTTCATGAGATTTGTAGAGCATCTTGTTATCTTTCCATTGAGGTATCATATGTTCTTTTTAGGATTTGGAGTAAAAAGTTATGACAATTGGAAGATATCTGTTTAAGTCATTTTTTTGATTTTCATATTGCTTGTGAGTTTATGATAGCCTTAATGATTAAGGATTAAATTCATGGTTTGATGAACCAATTAAGCTAGAAATTGTGAAGTTGGTGAGTTGAACTTGGAGTTTGAAGGGTTATGAAGTGCTTAGGCTTGAGAATGAATAAATTTGTGAAGTGTACAAGTGGTTATGAAGTTAGGTTTAAGGAGAGATGCATTAGAAAAGGAATTGGAGTTTTGTAAAATGGCATGTCCGTTAAACGGACATGGATGTCCCTTGAACGGACAACCTCGGGTGCAAAAACACCCCTTAGCCTGCCCATGTCCGTTAGACGGACTTGCATGTCCGTTTAATGGACATTCTCGAAGCTTTTGGAACACTTTCACCCGGATGTGTCCGTTAAACGGACATGGATGTCCGTTTAACTGATAGTTATGGGAAAGATTGTGTTTTTGGGCAAAGTTAGAGGCCGAATCTCATTTTGTGGTCTTCATGAAAGTTATAGATCTAGATGTTTTCTTTCTAATGGTTAAAGAACGAACTCAAGCAGACATCTATATGAAAAGTTATGATAATCGCGCCAAAAGAGTTTCTTTTTGAATTTGGAGGTGAACATAGTCTATTACTTTGGGCATAACTCCCTCATCCGACCTCCAGTTGAGGTGAGACTTGAACCATTAGATTTATAAGACATATATCTTTCTCCCTACAAAACTTTGTACCATTTAGAGTTAAATTGAAGAAGTTTGCATTAAAATAAGTGAGAGGTCGGTTTGGAGATCATATTTAAAGCATGAGCTCTTTTAGGTTTTTTAAGCATAACTTGAGTTATATAACTCCGTTTGAGGTGATTCTTGTTTTAAATCGAACTCAAGACTTAGGGCTACATTTTGTATCAATAAATCAATTCATGATTTTAGTGATTTATTGGTGTGCGCTCGCCGCGAATGTTGAGTTACAACTAATGACCCTGTAAGGAAATAAACACAAGGCTTCGGGACTCCGAAAATTGGGCTCTGGAAACGTGTCCAATAAATGTGGAATTAAAGCAAGAGTAAGAGTGTTAAGTTATAAGCAGTTGGGGTCCGGTCTCCAGATAGGGTCCCAACAGTTTCTTAGAAACCAAACTCTAATACTAATTGAAGTAAATCACTTGTTAATATAGAAATCACGTATAATATGTAAATTACACAAGAAGGGGGGTTAAATTGTGTAAAATTTTCAACAATATTAATCTTTAGGAATTTCTTGAATTTCTTTACAAAATCAAATGATCACAAACACAATTTACTAAAGTCAATGAGTAATGCAATCTCAAGAATTATTATCTATTCTTCTAACAACAAGAAAATTAAAAGATAAGGGTTAGAGAATAGACATCGTGATTTTATACTGGTTCATCCTTAACCTTGGACTACGTCCAGTCCTCAGAATTTTCTGAGATTTCACTATACTCTTCAACTTTACAAATATTCTTTCTACACTTGCAGAGCCTTTTTAGGTCTCTCTCATAAAATATTCTTTATCTACTTTTTTAGCCTCTCCAGGCTTTAGCCTTTCTTTCTCTTTCTAGGAAAGATAATTTTGAGCTTCACGTTACAGATGTATTCGCTCTCTTTTTTTCGCACTTTGAGTACAGTGTTTCTCTAAGTATTGTACAATCAGATTTTCTTTATTGTAAAAACTTTATTTAGTTTACGACTAAAACTAGGATTTATAACCTAAGTTTTCAATTGTCTTCTTGAGAAACTGCTTCTTAAATCTTCTAGAAACCGTTATTAGTTGAGTCTTGTAACTATTTCCAACTAACTAACTGACTGATAGAATAGTTTCCTTTTCCATCATCTGGTACTATACTTATTCTGGTGTCGCTTCTTCTTGTATCACGTTTCTTCTGTTATCACGCTTCTTCTGGTGTTAACCACGCATCTTCTGATGTTGACTTTGTGTCACTTACATTTTTCTGCGCACTTAACAAACTTATCAAAACAATTCACATACTTCTAAGATTATTATTATTTGATTATCATCAAAATTAATAGAAATGAAGTCTTCTTGACTTAACAGATTATTCTGAAATAACTATATAAAATTTTTGTATTCATAATGGGCTTGTTGAAATATGATGTATATTATAATCAGGTGATATATGGGATTTGATTCTGAATGATGTAAGATTTTGTTTGAACTGTGTTATAACCTTGTGATGTCTATGTTATGTTTTGAGTGAGCATATCGATGAGATTTCACTCACTGAGTTCGCAAAACTCATCAAAATTGCAAATGTTGATTTTTAGGTACTAAGGAGACCTAGCTTCTAAGGCAATCTAGTAGTAGTCTAGTATTGTTAATTTTGGAAACAAGAAATGGCTAAAAGGTCTAGTTAGCTAATGTTTGAGGAGTTTAGATAGAATGTGTTTGCTTAGTTTCTCATTTCTTGTAGAACATTTTGTATAGAACAGTAAACTCTCGGTTGTTTTTGTAATGACAATGCAAGCTTATGTTTGTGAATGAAATGAGGAAATTTAGTCTTTTGAATACTCATAAGTGAATATGATTACTCTAATATGACATTCTTATAGGATATATTCTTGAATGTCCTCTGGATGTTCGGGCATATACTCTATAATAGTGGGATGTTACATATATTTTCCATATCCATCAAAATAGAAAGAAATTCATCAATATGTGATTTTAGAGTTTACGATCAGTCATATTAATTGTGTGCAAATGATGTCTTGCCACCAACTTCGTGCTAAGGGTTTTCGTTGTGTAATGACTCAAGCTTGCCCCACAAATATTTCATGGTCTTTTCAGTAATAACCTCACGTAGAATCTCATTTGACAAACATAAATGAATGGATGCTAGGGCTTTCTCATCTGCCTCTTGCTTCTACTCTTCAGTCATCATCATAGGCATCTTGTCCTTTCCTAATAGGGCTTTTTGTAACCCATTCTGTGTCAGGATTGCACACTTCTTGATTTACCACAAAGCAAAAATGTCATTACGAACATATTTCTCAATGTCAAATTTTGTTGTAACCATAACTAATCCCAAATAAATTTAATTAGCTTTGGTACCATTTGTTAGGATCAATCGAAAATTTATTTGGGATAAAATTGATTAGATGCAACAACAAAATTTTGATAAAATAGATAAGACATAAATATACGTGATTCAGTTTTAGCCTATGTCCATGAGCGAAGGGAAATAAAATCCACTAATAAATTAGAGAGATACAAAATGGGAATAAAATAATACTTAACCCTTGAACCTAAATACACCCAACTTGCTCACCACTCATAAAATGAATCATGAAATTATAGCACTTAAGAGCTCTCAAAATTTTCTTGAAATTGGCTCTCTCTAATTTTTTTCACCTCCTTAACTTAACAACCCAGTACATATATATAATGTGCTAAGTCGGTTTATTTGAAAGAAACGTAAAAAAAAGTAGCCAACTTTAATTGGCAAAATAAAAGATATATAAAGCTAGCTTTGAATAAGTCAAACGTCACATACTTATATAATAAAGATATGTGCATTGGCCACTATTTTCAAATTTATGAAAGTTGCGGCTTAGCCAACTCAAAATTAAATATTGCGAGTTGTCATTATTTGACCTCCGATCACGGCAAGGGAGTGAATTTAGTTGGTTGAAAAAAATTTAATGTCTCATTTGTCTCTTAAAATTTTTTAAGATTTTCGGTATCAAAAAGTGTTCTCATATTTTTATGAAAAGAATCATATTTATTATTGAGTTGTTGTTGTAAATAACTAGGGGAAGTGGAAACTGCCACACAGATGATTACTTTAACCATCCTCCTGGCTACACGAAATATCAGGTCATGCCTGCTATTCTTCTTGTATTTCTTCTGTTGTTGGGTTAATACGTCTTGTTTAGAATATGTTACGAGGAGCAAATATGATTGAGTTCACCGAGAGGCTGACAGTAAAAATGGAAGTTCCTTACGAGGTAGTTCTTGACCACTCACCTATACTTTTCTGGGAAATTGGAGAATATCCCTCTTGTTATAAGCAAGGTTTTGAGACTCGGATCGGACATCGAACCGGAGGCTTTACTACTCATTGGTGTGACGTCATAATTATGCAATAATTATATTTAATGATATATAATATTAGTAATATTTTAAAAATTAGAAAAATATATCAAAAATATTAAAAATATTTAAAAAATAAAAAAAATTATTGAACCAATGATCGAACCGGTGAACCGGTCGAACTGGACCGATTCGACCGTTCAAATAACCGGTTTTTACCAGTTCTCACTGATTCAATTAGGGACCGATTTTTAGGAGTCAACTAGACCGGATAGCCGACAGGTCATCGGCCAAACCAGCCAATCCGATCCGGTTTTCAAAACAATGGTTATGAGTATATATTTTGTCATGTAAAATGTATATTTAGCATATATTTTTTACAAAAAAGACGATAAAAATATTAATTTCGAATTCAAGTTAAACTATTCTAAAATATTAAACGGTTTGAAAAACTTAAAATTTAACAAATATATTAGAGTATTGCAAATTTTCAAATTCTATTAAGTTAGAAAACAGGTTGCATGCAATTCACAGTTACGAGATCTCATTTCTGTAATATTGTCCACCTTAAGAATTATTCTACTGGTAGAAATGATATATTATTAAACCTAAAATACCACTGAAAACAAAGAGGAACAGGGAATCCTTTCTTTTATAAATTGTTTCTGAAATCTGAGTACATGTGAATTAATAATGTATGGATGCATATCTTCCACAACTTGTTGACTAACTAGTACAGCCTCCTCTGACCGAAAGTAGGGGACCATGGAAAGAGCTTCGGCTCATCAAATTCGAGTCAAGAAACAAAACAATAACTGTTATGTCGTCGTGAAAATGTCTCCTCACACCACGATCAATCTTTTTCAAGTCCGAATACCTCATTTCTCTCTTTTTTGCTGCTTCCTCAAGTGCAGCTTTAAGAAGTCTCCTTGCTATTCCCTGCAGAAACCAACTTTGAAATTATCATGATGACTAGAATAGCGTGCCAACAAGGTAATGTATTCTGACTTTATTAGGATTGCCATCGTAAATACTATACAGATTTCAATTGCTTAAGAGCTAAAAATTTATTTAAAAAAATCCGACGATTCAATTTGACCATCAAACACCAATAACAAGAAGTCACATATATCAAAAGGGATTTTCAAATACAAAAGAACAAAAACCCTACATTACGTGGGCTATTGTGGACAATGTCTACTGCATCCTGATTGCTTAGATGCTCCCATAGCCCATCCGATGCAAATATTAGGAACTCATCGTCGGGGTGGAGTTTATGTACAGAAATTGTGGGCTCGGCTTGAAGAATTGGTTTATCAAACGATTCATGCAGTCTAAACTTAGGCAACAGGGGCTCCCTGTTGAATTCTGCCCTCTTCAGATAGGCGTCACCAATGGATCTTGAGACCTGCAGAAGCAACAAACTTCTGTCAGCATCTTCGGGTTTTCCAAGCAATAGACAGATTTTACAGTAATAGTTTCGAAGTACAATATCATCATAGGCTTTTAATTCCAATAAACTTTATCAAGAAGAAATCACCAAGTACTTGCAAACTACCATAAATCTTAAGGTCATGAACTAAAAGAGATTATCGGGACTTATAATACTCCCCATGGCATACTGCAATTGATTTTTAAGTAAAGACAACCCAATAGGACTTAAAACAGTCAACAAACAATTTGGAAAAGGAAATCCACAAAGACATGCATGATGAAATCTGAAAAGTCACCTGAATCAGACCCTTCACACGCCACACCTTGTGCTTTAAAACCACAATCTGTGGATCATTGGGATGCAATGAATGCAGCTCCTCTCTCACAGATTCCATGCATGCGTTGTGCTCATATGATAACTGCACAGCCTTGACCTCCTTAACAGTCCTCTGCAATCTCCCTAGCACCACTCGAGAATCTCCAGCATTTGCAATATATAGAAATCCACCACATACTATGCCAACCAAGCAACATGCACCAACAGAAGCAATTTGTGGCTTGTTCAGCCACTGCCTCTTGACTAGAGAAAGAAACTCCTCTTCTGTAGCCAAAAACGCTTTAGTCACAACATCTGCAGACATTCCATGATTCTCTGACGTGAATTCTGCACCATTAATAGCTGTCAAGTCAGTAAACACATGCATCAGCCATATGACCCTTGAAACCTAAATTAGCACAGAGAAAATGAAAAAAAATTAGACTTGATACAATCATTGAGAGAAGAAATATAAATATGTTAGGCAACGTAAACAAGTAAGAGATCACATTATAGATGAATCCATTGATGTTGTTCGATAAGTCAATAAAACTCAACAATTAAGGAAAGATAAACATACTCTTGATATTATTAAAGAGGTGCTCAGTAACAAACCGGGCAGCTTCAGGACCCCCATGCCCATCGTAGACTCCTACAAATGTTCCTTGAGGACCTGATTCAAGTGAGCTCATCGGCCCTGATTCAAGTTGGCTATAATCTTCAAGTACATTGTTGGCTTGAATTACAGCCATTGAGAATTCCCCATTCACATGATATCCTGAATCTTTGTACCATAACAAACCATCAGCCCTACCACCATTATCTCCACCTCTACTAGAATTTTCACCATAAACAGTAGGCCTCCAACAGGGAGGAACAATTTTCATCCAAGCTGTTGATACCATTGTTCACATGTCCTCTCCCAGATAACCTTGCAACCAAATTATTCCTCAAATGAAAACCTGTTTCAATATCCAATCTCGGTTCTTCTGTTAACTGGTTCTAAAAGTTTCAGAAATCAAACATTCATCAATGAATCTATAAGGTCATAGATTTTGTCATAAAATCGAGAACCCAGAAAGCCATGAATAAAAACATCGAAGTAGGAGATCATCAACAAAATCACAAATTTCATTTTAAAAATGGACATGATAAAAGAAAGAACAATCCAAAAAAAGTAAACGCACCTCTCCAATGTGGAGATTAGAAAAAAAAAAAAAAAAAGATGAAAAAAGCCCAGAAAACAAATTGGCTGTGAGAATCAATAGAGAAAAAGGGATTTGGAATGTCCTCACAGAAGAATAGAAGAAAAGGACAAAAAAAAAAAAAAAAGAGTTAGATCTGGAGACGGAAGATGTGACTGGTTATGAATTTGTGTTTCGAGGAAAACAAAAGAAGAAACAGAAGAAAGATTTTAGTTATAAGGCAAAGTATGGAGTTAATGAACGGCATGAGCATGAGCATGTTTTTAAGTTCTTTGTTTTAGGTGCTGAGTTGGCTTTCCTTTTTGAGTTATATTTGGTTTTCCATTTTGGAAATTTCGGGGATCCTTTTTCTCTTTTGACTTTGACCCCTAACAAACCCACTATTTTGGGCCTTCCCTTTATAATTTAAGTAAAGTGAAACCATCACTTTATAATCCGCAGGTACATCTTCTATTTCGGTTAACATATTCCTGCTTTATTTTATATCATCTTATTTATATAATTTTTTTTAATCTTACGTAAATATATGAATGGGATAGTATAGAGTAGGAACAAGGTAATCGGAATAGAAAATATGTTCCCTTATCTTTCAACCTTTCCTTTTTGGTGTCACAAATTACAAACTTTATTCCTATAATTTTTTGTCATAACATAACTAAACTTTTATGAAGCATCAAAATCCTTATTTTAAGAAGGCTAGCGACTTCAAACATTCTCCCTCTTAGGGTGAATATTTTTCAATGTACCATAAAGTTATACAAATAGTATTTATCACTTCATTCACTTAACATTAATATAAAATAACATATTAATAATTCATTTCAACTAAATTTTGACAATTTTATTCAATAAAATTAAATCTATAATTGTTAAATGAACAAAATGCTTTTAATTAGTTGTCCCTTTTATTTTCACATAATGTATGTACAAAATTTGTATTTATTATAATGAAAAAGATAAACATTTACCAGCTCACAATTATTTAAGCAAAAATTAGATTAACTTAATATAGAATATAAGTTGCATGAAAGAGTGTTTGCATTATAAAACAACTTACTTTTATTCTCGTATTTAGAGAAAGCACTTCGATATTGCCTAGCAATTACGGAGGAGGCTTCCATCTCTAGTTTAAATGGAACTTCAACAATGGAGCTAGTACAAATTATAGTGATTCATTTATTGATAACGTGACATTAGTCGACAAGGGGACAACATTTTGTGAATTATAAACAGGTGAACAATGTCATCCCTGACCACATGGCCATAAGATGTTAGTATCGTCAATTTATTGAAAGAATAAAGAATGCAAAAAAAGTATTTGAACGTCAATGTAACTAAGTAATTTTGTGACGATTTTGTATGTGTTAACATGAAAGTATGCACCAGTATTTATACATATTTGGACTAGTGATGATATTAATAAGATTGTATCTTATCATATCTCAGAAGATACAAAAAAAAATGATAAGCTAATAATCCTAGCTAAAGTAATTACAATGGAAATATAAGGTTATTAGGAAGATGAGTTTCTGTTAACAGCCCCTACAAGCTCATGTTTATAAGGACATATTAAAGAAGTAGTAAAGGGTTCATAGATCTTTGATGGTAAAGGTACAACGAAGTTTATAAAGCATTGTTTGAATGCATTTCTATGAAGAGCTTGTCACTAAGATATAATCCACATAAATAGAGAAGTGTCTACTTTAGATGAAATAAATCTAAGATTAACAAGTTTATGACTTAATTTGTGAAACCAACCTTTAGTATCCTGTTTGAGACCGTAAAGTATTTTGTGAAGACAACACACATAATGAGGATGATAAGGATTAATAAAGCCTATTGGTTGATGCATAAAAACAAGTTCTTGTAAGTTTCTATCTAAAAAAGCATTATTAACATCAATTTGATTAATAAACCAATTTTTAGCTAAGGTAAATGTAAGAATGAGGCAAATGGTGGTTACTTTGAAAATTACATTGAAACTGTCTATACAATGAAGACCGAAAGATTGGTGAAAACCTTTGGAACTAGGAGAGCTTTGTAGCTGAAAATATTTGTATTTGGAGGAGGGACAAAGGACTAAGTATCATTATAATGGAGAGTTTTGAACTCATCAAGAATCATTTGCTGCAACAAGGAAATTTGTTTGCATGAGTAAAATAAGTAGGGTTAATATTAGGGGAGGATGCAATAGTGGTGTTGTAAGTATCATGATCAGGAAACATTTTTAGTTTTTAAGTGTAGGCCCAAATGCAAGCAACCATTAGATGAGAGGATGATGGGGGTGGTTTATTGATGGATAGTAGTGTTAAAGAAGAGTTTGCAAAAGAGGTATGCAATTCAGGAGTAGTGGAAACTTGTAACAGAATTATGTTGATCAAAAGTCTCACACAAAAATAGATCTTTTGAGTATTATGAGTATTTGATAAAGATGATTTTCTTTTTTGAAGGCCTAATTTCTCATATTTATGAGAGAGATCATAAATATAGACAACACATTCCAAAGGTCTAAGAGTTGTCATGTTAGGTTTTCTACCCATCTACAACTCATACGAAGTACTTCTAACTAATTTTGTAGGCACTCAATTAAGTATATAAGTGGTTGTTAGCAATGCATCACCCTGATAGGTGATTGGTAAATTTGCTTATGTCATTATGGACCTAATCATTTTTAGTAAGGCTCTATTATGTCTTTTTGTTACATTGTTTATTGTGGGGTTCTAGGAATAGTCAACTGTCTATCTATTCCTTTTTCATTATATAGCATTTTGAACTTATCAGACAAATACACTCCTTGATTAGTTCAAAATGCTTTTATCTTCCTTTCTAATTGTTTCTCAACTAAAATTAATATACTTGATGAATCAACTTAATGCTCCTAATTTATAGAAATACACAAATTCACATCTTGCCCTTATATTCATTAGACCACAGATGTTAAAATGAACTAATTGCAATGGGTATAAAACTTATGTTCCATCTAAAAGGTTTTATAACCATTTTCCTAGCTAGACAATATTCACACATAAGTAAATCTATTTGCCTTAGAATACCTAATAGTCGCTCTTTAGCCAATCGACTTATTCGATTTTGATCAATATGAACTAGTTTACTTTGCCACAAGATTGCATAATTGTTGGAAGTACTAGATGATGTAACTAATGTATAACTAATATTATTAGTAGTAGCCACAACATTTAGTACAATAAAACCATCAAACATAAAAAACATGACCATAACAAACAATTCCAAGGTACAAATGCATTCCATCATTATTAGGAATGGCAATGGGCCGGACTAGGTTTGGACTACCTGTGGCCTGGTCCGACCTAACCAAAGAAGAAGACAACCAACCATGGGCAACCTGAGGCCCAGCTTGAAAATTTTAATAATTTTAAAATTTTAACAACATTTTAATATATTTTATTTTAAAATTATCATATTTATTAAAATATGTAGTTACAATAATATTGTTATAATTATTCCTCCTTACAAATGAATTTAATTTCAATTTTATAATTTTATAATAACATTTAATTATAATATAAATGTAAAAAGTTAATTGATGTTGTTGTTGTAAAATATATAATTTAAATAATATTTATGCACGTAACTTTTAGTTATTGTTGATTTAATTATTTTTTACTTTTATAAATATTATTGTATCTCCACAACAAAAGAAAATATAAAAACTTTTTTATATCGCATTCGCATATAAAAGAGTACAAAGTTTAAATTATTGTAATAATATTGTCCTTCTACATTATATCTATTATTAAATAATCATTATAAAATTTATATTATTATTACCCATATTAAAATAAATTAATATCATAATTACTCTAAACGATTTTAAACTTTTATAATTTTATATTTCATATTTACACATTGCATACATTCCGCATATATGTATTTATATAAATCTTAAAATGAATCAATCACTAATTCACTTTGTTATGCATATATGTATTTATATAAGTCTTAAAATGAATCAATCACTTTTGCACTACTAATATATCAATGACAAAAGAATATAAAAGAATATAAAAGTAATTGTTGAGTCTTAAAATAGATATTGATATAACTATTATTTTATTAAAACTACAATGCATTTTATAAATAATGTTGATAATTTGATACGTTTTATAATTAACTATATATATTAAATATGTTATAAACAAATACATATATGTTTTATAAACATATACATATATGTTTGAATTCTAAAATTATTGTTAATCCTAATATTTCAATTTCAAAAGAATATAAAATAATTGACTAATTGAGTTATAAAACATATATTTATATAGCTCTTATATTGAAAATAACTATTATTCTATTAAAACTAGAATACATTTCATAAATACTTTTGATAATTTGATACATTTTTATAAACTATTTTGTTTATTTAATAATTTATAAACATATACATATATGTTTGAATTCTTAAGTTATTTTTAATCTAATATATCGATTTCAAAAGAATATAAAAGTAATTGAGTTATAAAAATAGATTGATATAGCTATTATATTTAAAGAGATTACCATAATCATTATAATATGTAGCTATGATAATATTTTTATAATTATTCCTTACAAACAAGTGAATTTAATTTCAATTTTGTAATTTTATTATAATAATTAATTATAATGTAAATGTTACAAAACTACAAATTTAAAAGTGCTAAAGTTGAATTACTTAATTTGAATTTCGTTAAACATATGAATATATAAATAAATAATTAATTAGGAATTTTAATTCAATTGATTAAGAATTTGTAGGAAAATTCACTAAGTTAATTATAGTTAAAATTTCAATTTTACTTAAATCATTTATTAATTATTAGAAAGGAGAAATGGTAAAACCAAATTCATTAACTATTTAACTATACCAATCATTACCATTCACAAATGATTATCTAAATCATTTTACAATAAATGATATAATTTACAAAAATTAAGATAATATGATGACATCATGATGGACAGATGAAGCTTGGACACTAGATACTGGTGACTGAGGTGAGTGAGCAACTAATCGTTGTACTTGTTGCTAGGATCGTTAACAGTTTGGATCAAATCATCTGTATGTACAAACATTATATTTAGTAATGTAATATTAAAATTAAAAGAATATTTAGAACATGGTAATATTTAATAAACAATAAATATACCTTCATCTTCATATATTTTATCAAAATAACATGCAATTGGTTTATTAATATTCAGCTCCTCTACATTAATACCTGTGACTATATTAATCAAAATTAAAAACACAATATTAGGTAAGCTAATATAAAAAAATAGATAAAATTGATATATTAAGAAGAAAAGAATTAACCATCAATATCTTCATTATTTAACCAACATTGGGCATACATAAGGGCTTCCACAATATCAAGATGAAGTCGAGCATGGTGAGGAGAAATAACCCAACCATTAGTACTAAAGGCAGACTCTGAACTACTCACCTTCAGTTTTGGGCACACAATGTTCAGTTAAATATTTATCTAACTCCACCATATTATAAGAAAACCGTGCTCTTTTCTCTTTCAAAAAACTTTTAAGAGAATGTGTCAATCTTTGGTTAGAAGATGAAATCGAACCTGAAACCGAACTGCCTACACTACTAAGATCCACAGTATGAGTTTTCTCCAATCTGAGTTGATAATCATTAAATAATTGATACCATAATTATTTAATGATATCTAGATATTCTTGTGCTCGATCACCATATAATGCACCATAAATATATTCAACCCCGTCCATCTTGTATCTTAGGTCTAACACATTTAACATTGCAACAATATCTCCAATCTTATACCAATAAGATTTTAACTTATCCATCATCCGCTTCGCCATAGTTCGAATAATCTCATTAGATTTAAACATCCATTATGATAAAGCATGTTTTATGTCTAACAGTGTGTTAAAGTAATATAACGAAGTTGGATATTTTGTTCCCAAGAACAATTCAATAGCATCATAGAATAATTCCAACTTCATGCAAAGTTCTTTAGCCAAATCCCACTGATTTTTTGTTGGCATGCAGGTATATTGAGAATCCCTATCTCTCATTCTCATAAACACCTCAGCATATAGGATTGCGACTCCATCATCTTCAAGGTTAAGTTCCATCTAGTCGGACAATCCAAAGCTAACTTCTTTGAACTCGAATTACATAAAATTTGTGCAGTTTCTTTATAATCCTCAACTCTTTTTGGTGTTGCCATCCAATACAGAACACTATTCTGAATACAATCTATTGATTTCCTTATCATCTCTAACCCATCCTTCACAATCAAGTTAAGAATATGGGCAAAACAATGTATATGAAATATCCTACTTCCAACCAATAAGGTCTCAATCCGCATCTTAATCTTCAACTTTTCCATCATAGCATTATTGGTGCTACAATTGTTGACAGTGATGGTGGATATTTTGTTGTCGATGTTAAAATCCATTAAACATTCTCTCAACACAGTTGTCAATTTCTCACTTGTATGTGGTGTTGACACAAAAATGAACCTATCATATGCAAATATTACCAAAATCAATCATAGATTCATAAAATAATGAAAAAGCAAATGATAACAATATTAAAGAGTATAAATTACCTCAAAAGTATATTGTAACGTCCAATCATTATCAACATATTGTGTTGTCACCGCCAGATAACCATTCTTTTAGTTATCGACTGTACACACGTCCATTGTCATGGCAATTTGTAGTTCAAAACTCAACAATGTTCTTATTGTATCCCTCTTCTTATCCTTGTAGATTTTCAATATCTCCTTCTTCACTGTATTCCGACAAGGAAACTTAAAAGTCAATTGCAATGAATAACAGAGCATCCTAAAACTTTTACTTTCAACCACAGACAATGGAAGTTCATCTATAATAATCATTTTAGCCATCAAAAATTGTGAAATGTTGTTATCAAAAGTTGTTAGACTCACCTCATTCTTCCCTTTCATCAGGTTAGGGGTCACAAATCTAAAAACCATCTTCCTTCTAGTACATAAATCAATATGTCTCTTTAAATGAGACGTTCCACCTTTCAAAGCACTCGAATACAACTTAGGACAATACCTGCATTTTATTTTTTGAATCCCATCCATAGATACAATTTTGTTAAAGTGATCCCAAACTTCACTTTTATGTTGAGTTCTAGTTAAATCTCTATCCTAAAGTTTCCACTTCTATCTCTGGTACTGGATTAGAACTCTCAACTAAAGGAATATGTGCATCCATCTGAAATAAAAAACATATAAATACTTGAGGTCAGAAATAATCGACATATAAATATTTGAGGTTATAAACAATCAAAATGAGCAATTAAGCATATCATAGCAATTAAGCATATCATTATTAAAAACAAACAAAATACATGTTTAATGGAAATATAAATTATGTTAATATAAGAAGCAATGCCGAAATATCATATGCTTGTGTATTTAGTGGTCAAAAATACATGTATAAATTATGTTAATATAAGAAGCATGTCATTATTCACAAACAATCAAAAGAATAATGGTTAAATATTAGTATCACATGAACAATAAGAAAGATGGAGCTAGCAATAAAAAAGATGTCTTAAAATCACCATGTAGTGATTTTGTGTTGAATAAAAAAAATAACATTAGATTTTAACAAGAATTGAGTGTGAGCATACTATTGGGCAATATATTACTGAGTTCAAGAGCATGTTTTGCTAAAATAAATTACAAATAGTCGAGCCTGTCATTCTTTAAGGATTTAGTTTTATGATCATTTTGATAATCTCACAGACAAACCATGCAAGCTTCCTCCCCTAACACGTGTTTCCAACAAATTTTATCATACAATATCATGAAATGGAATAAGTCCAAGTTCAATAGTCAGAATACAATCATCTTTGGCTAGCAATAACCATTTCTGTATTAATGCAAATTTAGACCATAAAATTTCATATATAACTAACTAAAATGTATTCAAAAAATTAAAAAAGGACTATAGCATATGACATATACATAGGTATTGAGATGGCCCCACACCAGACATCTAAATCTTTATTCTATTAACTTCTTTTAATCAAAGCTCCATCAGACATATATAAGCCACCTCTACACTTTCACAACACATTAAAAATTGGATTTAGGACATATTTAAATTTGTTGGATAGAGTACATAATTAAAGGTTGAATATAAAGTCAAGACCGAATTTAGGACATATATAAATGTTGGGAAACCGAGTCAGGATCTGACCCGACCGCAGCGGAATAATCACAAAATTTTTTGTGACTTTTGATTTCTCCAAAAACAAGATCTATTTAATTCTATAAAATAATTAACACAAATCATAATAAAGTGGAAATTTAATTCGTATCTTATTCCAAAGCTTGATCTTTATCTTAATGCATCCCTCGAACCGTTTTCGAAACCAATCCATCTTAATCACCGTAGCTACACAAGTGTCCGGCCTCTAACGGTATCCATAGAATGAGTTAAGAGAACTCTGTAACTCTTAGAGAGAGGGTTAAGCATGAAGTGTTAGCTCCATAGAGCTCAAGCCTATTTATAATAAGCTTTGGATGTTTTAGTAATTTAATTGAAATTAGATATTAATTTCAATTAAAATTTAATTAAAATTATGCCTTAATAAGATTCAATATCTTATATTGATCTTTATTTATTAAATATCTCATCTTTAATCATAAAGTTTCTCAAACTTTATAATCAAGTCCAACTTAATTAAATAAACTTTGCTCTCTCCAACCCATTCTATATGTGAGACCCATTAGGTTCCCAAATATGTTGGCAATGATTATACATTATAATTCTAATCCATAATTAGAATTAGATAAATTAAAACTCCTTTTAATTTATCTTTAATTCTCCAATTAAAAAAATTATAATCATAGATCAAGATTGGCATCTAGCAACGCATCATGACTACCCAAATATTTAGGAATGTCAAAGTAGTTTTGACTGACCTTTCTGTGCATGATTTTTTCGTATAGTTTAATCATTTCATCAACCAATGTTCTAATTAGACATAGAGCATTGAATTAATGTCTACTTTATTTTGAGTTCAATTATATTAGTTTTCCGCCATTAGCCATTGATTCAATTAATGATATTTGTAAACTGTTTACAAAATATCATTCCATCTTGGCTAAGGATTTCCCGAATCAATATTAATCGCGAACAACGGAACACTCTCCCTAATTACTTTAGGGTGATGAATCCTATCTTGATCATTCAACTATCTCTATATAGTTCATGCTACATCCAATGACTACCGCTTAAATGACCTTTGATAAAATAGATCACGAGTAGTATCAAAACATAACAATCCCCATACAAGATAACTTTGATGACGTCAAGTCAAAATATCACTTATACATTCATCACAATGAGAATTCCATAGACGTACAAGTAATGTTTCAAATAGATTTCTCATATCGGGTATATTCAGTGAACTTATTCTCTAGCAAGCACCCACACGTTTGTTTAAGTATCTCTATACTTTAACCTATGAGATCGACTACTTCCTTCATAAGAAAAAAACAAAATGTGTGCTAGTCTTTTTCTGTTCTATTAATTGCCAATCTTAATAGAACAATGACTAGGAACATTTAGGAATATTAAATAAATGCAATATGAATCTCATAATTATAATCTCATTATAATTTCATTTGCAATGTATAATTATTCCATGGACTTTATCATATACATCTAAACATGTACAAGATAAATATGCCTTTTAAATAATTTGTCACTAGACTACAACCAAAGCGATTGGCTATAGGGCATAAACCAACAATAAATTTGTTGGATAGAATACATAATTAACTTTTTATGCTGGTTATAAAGTATAATATCAGTTTGGCATTTCATCAAATAATCTGAGTGCATTATCCAATATTCTCATTATTCAATATAAAAAGTTCACAAATTACTCAATCAAATCACTATCATCCACTAAACCACAAGAATCTACAATCCAAACAATCAAATATTAATAACCAACCAAATTTGAGAAAATATATTACCTTAATAAGTTAGTTAGTGGCATTGGTGATGAGAACGTCGAGGGGTGTAGTGTCAAACCAACAACAGTCAGCAGAAAAACAAACGCAGAATATAAAAGATGATGCGTGACAGAGAAGAAGAATGGAAGAATCAGAAGAAGTGATTCACTGACGATTGAGGAAGAACAGAGAAGTGAAGAATTGAAGAACTGAATTATGAAGAAGAACAATGATGTGAGTGACCTGTATAACTATGTTTAGTGACTAAGAGAAGCAAAACGACATAGTTTTGCATCTTTTTCTAAAGTTGATAAAAGTAAAACAACGTCATTTCACTTAATGAAGTCATTTTGAATGGGTAAGTTTATGTCTTAATTATAACAAAATAACGTTATTTTGTTATAAACAAAGCAGCGTCATTTTGTCTGCTCAGGCTATGGGCCATAGGCTGAGTCAGTTGGCCCGAGCCTAGGCTCAGCTTGAACTCAATGGCCTATGGCTCATGGCCTAGTTTGACCGAGCCTGCCCGTTGACCAAGGGCTGGGTCATGTCAGGTTGGGTATTTTTTTTCATTATTAATCATTATAAAAGTTTACATAACACAAAGTTTAACTACTATCAACATAGAAAGAAGATTTTGTGGATTCTATAGAGCATACAACACTTTATCTAAAATGAGCGGTTAACTATTGCTCATGTCTAATTTGCATGTGTCAATCCCTAGTACCATCATTTTAGAATTGTCACCGACATAAAGTCATTTTATTCCATGTAAGATCTTCCAAAACTCTATATAATCATCTCTATATTATGCTATAGAGTTTATTGCTTTTGAATTTACAATCCCCAAATATGTCATTCAATCAGAAAAATAGAATAAGAAACATTCACTAAACAAATGTATACACCATAATGATATACCTTTTTAGACTCACTACAATCATAAGTTAAGTGACCTTTATTGCCACAATTATAGCATTTGACAAGTTTCATACTTCTCTTCTTGAAGGGCCACTTATGTTTTCCATGTGGATTCCACTTACCTTCTCGGCATCTTGAGCAGAGTGGTAGTATCCCTTATTATTTTTCCACTCAAGTCCAATATGATGCTTGCTATTCTTATTCACAACTTCGTGTGAGTTATAGCCAATTGTATACTTCAAAAGACATCTTTGAGGCTTCCAAGCGCTCTTCTTTTAATATAAAATGCCTCACAGCATTATCTATAGTCTTGATTCTCTTATTATGAGTTAGATAGATCTTCATTGTCTTCCAACTTTGAGGCAAAGAATGAATTACAACTTGCACTCGTTGCTCATTAGACAATTCATAACCAACATCCCTCAACTTATATATCATGTTTGACATTTACCTCATATACTTATGCATTGTATGATCTGGGTGCTTCTTATATGTATCAAACTTGATAGTGAGAGACCGTATCTTGTTCATTAAGGTACCCCCAAATTATGTAGCTAATGCAGACCGTATGTCTTTAGCCGTTTCATATCATTGGAACTCACGATGTTATTGTCCATATTGCTCAGTAAAGTAATGTAAGCCAACGAGTTTTTCCTCATCCATAGCTTATACACATCACGGTCCCTCTTATATTAGGTTGTATTTCCCTCCTCAGGAACATCTGTAGTTATATTCAATGACTCAAGAGCGTCTTGCTCCTCCAACACATATTGGATTTTCATGCTCCATATTTCATAGTTGTCATCGTTTAGTTTTTGACCCTTATTGGGTTCACTAACAATGTTCGACAAAGCATTAGCCATTGTTGAAACACTAAGTTTCTACAAAAAAAAACATATATTATGAACATCATTGTCATATAAATCGTGTAAAGACTGATCACTCAAATTTCAAATTCTTATGAAATCAAAATATCACATATATTGAAAGGACCTATCTCGGAGTTCCCCTTTTGCAACCCGAGTGGAGCCCACCAAGTGACCTCACGATAGCTCTCCAATCAATATCTAACTCAACTGAAGGGTTCCTGCAAGGCCAAGCCTTTTAATTGATAAAAAATTATACTTTAAAAATTAAAAACGCATAAAATAGTGGCAAATTTTTTTATATAAAAATTTGACAATATAACGACTACTTTTCTAATATTCCCAAATTTTGAAAAGTTGCATAACACATTTTAAAACACTTATAGTATTTCATATAACATCTCAACTTCTAGAATGAGACCTCAAATCCACATCATAAGCAATCACAAACATATAATTTTCAACATTTTAAGAATGTCATTAAGGATCAAAGCCCTTATAGTTCATTAAGTAAAAGATATTTACAATCCTATAAATATTCACAAGATCACACTTTTGACCTTTCAAAAATAATTTAAAACACACCATATACATAACAAAAATGACACAAGCACAGTAGCACTCGATGATATCACTAATCATGTGGTGGGATCCCAGCTACTGTAGCACCTGTACACATACCTGAGGTGGTTTATATAAAACCATAAAAATAAGGGTGAGTTAAATGAGCTTAATGAGTTTTAAATCATTTTACTAAAAATTAAACCTTTCATAACATCATAACTGAAATAATCTCATAAAATAAGAAAGCTCAAGGTAAAATAATTGCCACATACATCATCAAATCTGGTCATAATAAAATATTTCGTAAAACACAATTTTGACTTTTTGAAATACTATTTCGAAACGCTTTTCGACATTAAACTAATAATATACAAGTTTCCACTTTCCTTTTTCCTTTTTATTTAAATAATAAACAGTGATGGTAATGAATTTTTTGAAAACTTTGATACTAAAAATAAGTCAACCACTAGAATCGGTACTGTTAAGTCAAAATGACTTTACATAAAAAATGATTTTGATGTATAACAAACAAAGAGAGATCATATACAAGAAAAACAAAGCAGACGCAGACGCAAATGCAAAGCGGAACACTGAGACGCGCAAATGCAAAGCGATACATGACGCAAATGCAAAGCGAACCTGAGCATTAAATGCAAAGCGACGCAGACGCAAAAATGCAAAAAGCGAACCTGAGCCGCAAATGCAAAGCGAACCTGACATTTAAATGCAAAGCGACGCAGACGCAAATACAAAGCGACGCAGACGCAAATGCAAAGCGACGCAGAGCAGCGCAAATGCAAAGCGAGCCTTGAACACAAAAGCAAAGCGACGCAAATATGAAGAGATCTGATTAAGTAAAAAGCAGACCAAGAATCGATTCGAGTTAATTCTGAACTCAACTGATTAACCGTTCTTTAAAGATTAAAGATTAAAGATTCAAGAATCAAGAAGCGATTAGAGGCGAAGGCTATAAATTCAAGTCAAGTCGGCGAAAAGCTGTTGATCTTAGAAAAATTACACAAAGTGAAAAAGCGATTAAGTGCAAACTAGCTGAGTGCTATCTTACTGTAACAAAGTGTTCAAATATTTTTCTGAAAAGAAAAAAGTGTACAGATAACCTGCAGAGGCTAAGTGTGAAAGAATACTGGTTGTAGAGACCTGAAGAGGCTCGTGAAAGAATACTTGTAACAATTGAAAAGATAGTGAAATCTCAGAAGAAACTCTGAGGACTAGACGTAGCCCACTGTTTGGGATGAACCAGGATAAATTTGCGTGTCTACCACTCTTACTCTCTATCTCGTTTTTAGTTTGAAATTTTATCATTACTTACTGTTCATATACATAGTATTGAGAAGTTTGATCAATCGGAATAAATAAAAATTCTGTAAAGATTTTTATTCCTAACAAGTAATTCTGAAAAGACTTATAAAGAGGGGAATACACAATTCAACCCCCCCTTCTCGTGCATTCTATTATTGTTTTCTAAGTGCTGTATTAACGTGTGATTCACTTCAATTGGTATCAGAGCAAGGTATCCAAGAATCACTTTGGCGAAGTGTGGATTAAAGATAATGGCGGAGTCACATGTATACATCGCTGAAGGAGCCTCAGTCACTAGACCTCCAGCATTCAACGGAGAAGACTATCACTACTGGAAAGATAGGATGCGGTTATTCATCGAATCTACTCATTTTGACCTTTGGGACGTTATAGAGAACGGACCGTACACACCTGTAGATGAAGAAGGCAATTCTATTCCACGGAACAGATGGACGGCTGATCAGAAAGCAAGAATACAGTTAAATTCAAAGGCAAAATTTTTCTTGACATGTACCCTAAGTAGGAGCGAGTATGACAAAGTGCACGGTTGTGACACTGCAAAAGAGATGTGGGACACATTGTCTATTGCTCACGAAGGCACAAGCCAAGTTAAAGAATCCAAGATAAGTATTTTTGTGCATCAATATGAACTTTTCAGGATGGAAGATGAAGAATCTATTGATCAAATGTTCGGAAGATTTCAAACAATTGTCAATGGATTGAAAGCTCTTGGAAGGACATACAATAATCAAGATCATGTTCGAAAGATTCTAAGAAGTCTTCCTAAGAGATGGAGACCTAAAGTTACTGCTGCGGTCTGAAGCCAAAGAATTGGCGTGTTAAAATTTGGATGAGTTCTTGGGATCCTTAAAGATTCATGAAGTAGAACTCAACGCGAAGACAAGCCCAAGCGAGATAAGTCAATAGCGAAGGCGGACAAAGAATCATAAGACTCGGAGAAGGAGGAAGTCATCAAAAGCGTTGAAAATTGAAGAATCAAGGATGATAACTCCACCAATCCGAATCGAGTCAAGTGATGAAGATGACGAATTATCTTTCATTTCCGGAAAGATAAGACGCGTATGGAAGAAAAAGCCAGAGGGAACCAGACATTGAAAGAATGGGAAAGATGAAGCTAAACCGGAGAAGTCTTCATCATTTGCTACGAGTGCAACCAGCCTGGACACTATAAGTCCGAATGTCCTACTCTCAAGAAGAAACCAAAGAAGTGTAGAGAAGGCAAGAAAAGCATGATGGCAACATAGGAGGACCTAGATTCATCTGAACCAGATACAGGCTCCGAGTCATCAGAACATGCAAACATTTGCCTAATGGCCGAGGAAGATAGTGATGAGGAGGTAAAATCAGATTATGATAATTTGCATGATGCCTATTCAGAATTGTTAGAAGATTCTCATGCTATCTCAAAGCGATACAAGTTGTTAAAGAAGAAGTATGTAGAAAATATTAGACATCTTGAGGTAATAGAGAGAAAATGTTTGTTTAAAGAAACAATTAGAAGATAAAAGAAAATTGTGAGCAGATCGGAAGAGATTAATCAACTTAAACTAAGGATTAAGAATTTATAAGTTGATTTAGCTACTTTCACATAAAGTACAAAGAAAATGAATGAGATGCTTGGAAAATGTAGACATCCGAGTGATAAGACTGGATTAGGGTTTACAGGAAACAAGATTGGTCTCGTAAAAATCATCATTCAAAAAGAAGATATAGGATGATTCATTTTAATCAACATTCTAATAATATGCATCATAGATCACATCATATGCATACTACTAACCATAAAGGACCCAAGAAAATTTGGGTACCAAGAAATAAAATAGTTTCTCCTGCAGATATCCTTCCTTGGAAGATACGGCAAAGACCATTAGTATTTAGGCGGTGGATGCTAGCGACACATGACGGGAAGAAGGTCTATGTTCCTAGACCTTCAGTATAAGAAGGGAGGATCAGTAACTTTTGGAGACAACCAGCAGGGCAAAATTATTGGAATATGGAAAATAGGTAAAGATTCCTTTGCATGCATAAATAATGTACTGCTTGTTGATGGTCTAAAGCATAACTTGATTAGCGTCAGTCAATTGTGTGATTCTGGTTTCACAGATTACATTCAATCAAAATCTTTGCGAAGTCGAAACAAAGATGGGTCTATACTTTTCTCGCCAAGAGAAGAAACAACCTTACAAAATCAATTTAGAAGATTTTCAAAACAAAATATTTCATGTTTTCTATCTTCTGAAGAAGAAAGACTAATCTGGCATAAAAAGCTAGGTCATGTCTCTTTGAAACATATTTCAAAATTGGTAAAACATGATTTGGTAAGAGGTTTGCCAAAAATAAGTTTTGACAAAGAACTTTTCTATGAAAATTGTTTGAAAGGAAAACAAATTAAAACCTCTTTCTCTTAAAAGTTTTGTAACCTCATCAAGACCTTTAGAAGCTGTACATATGGATTTATTTGGTCCTACAAGGACATTAAGTCTTAGCGAGAAAGAAATATGGACTCGTCATTGTTGATGACTTTACTCGATTTTGTTGGATATTGTTTTATCACACAAAGATGAGTCTTTTAAGTGCTTTAGAATCTTATCCGAAAGTTACATAATGAAAAGGAATGTCCATAGCTTGATGTCGGGAGTGACCATGGTGGAGAATTTGAAAATGAGAAGTTTAGAGTATCTTGTGAGGAGAATGGAATTTCCCACAACTTCAAACCCTAGAACTCCACAACAAAATGGAGTTGTTGAAGGAAAGAATAGGACGATTCAAGAGATGGCAAGGACAATGCTATGTGAGGCGAATCTTCCTAAGTATTTCAGGCGAGAAGTTGTGAATCTGACATGCTATATTCGAGAATAGGATCGTGTTGCGACCTATGTTGAAGAAGACTCCTTACGAGTTATGGAATGGAAGAAGACCAAGCATATCTTACTTTCATCCATTTGGGTGCAAATGTTCCATTACGAATCTGAAAGAGCATTGGATAAATTTGATTCGAAGACCTATCCAGGAATCTTCCTAGGCTACTCATTATCGTCTAAAGCGTTTCGAGTTTACAACTTGACTTCAAAGACTATTGAAGAGACGATCCATGTCAAGTTTGATGATAATTCTCAACCCCATAAGGAAGATGGCGTGGAGAATGAAGGTCCTTCAAAGAACTTAGATGATACCTCAAAACTCCCTCGTCGGACACTCATGAGAACAAGATTGAAGATATTCCGAAACTATAGAACTAAAGCGAAATTGGAGATATAAAAGTTCTCATCCAGAAGAACTAGTTATCGGTGACACCTCAGAAGGAGTTAGGACAAGGTCCAGATTCAGAAGAGAAGCTAATGTAGCCTTTATCTCTGAAGTAGAGCCTAAAAAGGTTGAGGAAGCTCTTCAAGACGAAGCTTGGGTGTTAGCCATGCAAGAGGAGCTGAATCAATTTACTAGAAATAACGTCTGGTCCTTAGTCCCAAAATCTTTTAAGAAATCCATTATTGGAACCAGATGGGTTTTCAAGAATAAGTTAGACGAATCAGGTAGGGTGAGTCGTAATAAGGCTAGATTAGTAGCACAAGGCTATAATCAGCAAGAAGGAATAGACTACAATGAAACATATGCTCCAGTGGCGAGACTTGAAGCTACAAGGATTTTGTTAGCATATGCGATCTGTCATGATATAAAGTTGTTTCAGATGGATGTTAAGAGTGCATTTCTGAATGGTTTTATAGATGAAGAGGTGTATGTGAAACAACCACCTGACTTTGAAGATGTTAAAAAACCAGACTATGTCTATAGACTTCATAAAGCCTTATACGGTCTGAAGCAAGCTCCTAGAGCTTGGTATGATCGTCTGAGTACCTTCCTAATAGAGAATGGTTTCAGTAGAGGTCAAGTTGATAAGACGCTCTTTAGAAAGAATTTTCATAATGATTTTATCTTAGTACAGATCTACGTTGATGATATCATTTTTGGTGCTACTTCAAAAGAGTTGTGTTTAAAGTTTGAGAGCTTAATGAAGAAAGAATTTGAAATGAGTATGATGGGCGAGTTAAAGTTCTTTCTTGGGTTGCAAGTTAGGCAGACCGAAGAGAAGATATTCATTCATCAACAAAAGTATGTGAAAGAGTTGTTGAATAAGTTTGATATGAATAATGTGAAGCCTATGGCAACTCCGATGCATCCTTCAAACCTTTTGTCGAAAGACGAACTTGGTAAGAAGGTGGATCAAACCCTATATAGAGGATGATCGGCTCTTTCTTGTATCTTCTGACAAGTAGACCGATATTACATTAGGTGTATGTTTGTGTGCAAGATTTCAAGCCGATCCTAGAGAGTCTCATTTATTCTTTGTTAAAAGAATTTTGAGATATCTCGCAGGTACTACTGATCTTTGCTTAATGTTTGAGAAAGGTAAAGATTTCAGGTTAATTGGATATTGCGATGCGGACTATGCCGGAGACAGAATCGAAAGAAAAAGCACAAGTGGAGGATGTCATTTTCTCGGAGGAAATCTAGTCTCCTGGTCAAGCAAGAGACAAAGCTCAATTGCTCTATCAACCGTGAAGCGAGAATATATATCTGCATGAGTTCTTGCTCACAAATCTTGTGGATCAAGTATCGACTTGAAGACTATTCAGTTAAAGAGGAGGAGATTCCAATTTATTGCGACAACACCGGTATGATAAATCTATCAAAGAATCAATTGACATTTGAGTGAAGCATATAGAAGTCGGACATCATTTCCTGAGAGATTATGTTCAGAGGAAAGTGGTGCTTCTATAGTTTGTTGAAACAAAACTTCAATGGGCAGACATATTCACTAAACCACTAAGTGAAGAACGGTTTCAGAAGATAAGACGCAATCTTAACATGGTGATGTTAAATGAGCAGTTAGGCTAAAGTAACGTGGAAACTAACGGCGTTAGTTACATTGAGTTACATTGGTAACTTCTCTCACAAGAAAGATTTTTGGAGGAAAATCTGATAATCTCGAGGTTCTTAATGATTCTAGAACCCACGGGACCATAACCCTATATGTAGATGAAGATGAAATGATAGCGATCTTTTCATCATCTCTGACGATTCATTTACGCTTTACTAATTCTCTCAAAACATTTCGCTCAAAAAGTTCTCCGAAGATATTTTCACTCTATACAATGGAAGCGCCATGGTTTATGGAAGACTTGTGGACTTTGAGTCACTAAGAAGAGACGGCATGGATGTAGAACCGAAATCATAAGAGCTGGTTGGAAGAACTTCTTTCGATACAAGAACCGATCTATCTGAATGAAGTATATGAGTTACGGAAGAACGCTTCGTCGATAGATAACACCATTGTATCCTCTGTAGAGAGAATATATGTTCTTGTCACAAAGGATTTGATAAAGAAGGTGACCATTGTCCATCGGTTGGTGAGAAATTGTCTACCAAGGCGGATGGATGACCTCGGTAGGAATGAAAGAAGAAGATATCAAGAGGCAACTATATGGCACAAATAACTCGAGGAGAGGAAGACATCAAATTTGATTAGAAGGCTAGGGTGCTTCACGCAATTTTGTTTAATTGCATTCTACCCAGAGTCGGTTCAAGACATTTAGTGACCACTCTGGATGAACAATGTCTATTCTACCTACTGAATCGAAGCCCCATAGATTTACCCTTCTTAATCTTTCACTATATGGTTAAGGGGTTAAAGGAAACTACCAGTTATCCTTATGGTATGATTTTGATGAGGATTTTTAAGGAATCGATGTTAAATGCACTGCGGTATCAGACAAACTATTCCTATGAAGAGCAAGATCGATGCACACACGATACGGCGAATGGGTCTGAACACAGTAGACAAAGACCAAGCCGACTCTTTAAGGAAGTCAAGAACTGAGGGGGAGCGTGTATTGAAGAAGACTCCTGTCTCAAGTTCTCAGTCTCCAGTGAGTATCAAATCACCTACTGCTGAACTAAGGAGAGTGCTAGGTAGACCTCTCATAAAAATGGCGAGTCCTCTTTTCAAAGAAAACCAATCTTAGAGGGCAAAACAAAGTGCGCCAAAAAGACAAGGAGAAAGTCTTTTGAACGAAATTGTGAAGAAAGAAAAGAGATCACCAAGAATTAGGACTCTGAGGCAACAGGAAGAAAAGATTGCCAGAGAACAGAGTCGAGAAGAAACTTCTAAATCTTGTGAACCCAGAGCCACAAGATCCTTAGTCTCTATTATGGAAGAAGATACGGCCAGAAAATCCAAAGAGACTGAGAGGAAGAGAAAAGCAACATCTGAGAAAAGAAAATCTCCAACGAAGAAATCAAGTAAAACTAATGAAGCGAGAGAAAAAGACTAAGAAGGTTAGTCGAAGAAGATCATTTCAAGCTACGAGGGCGTTAGTCAATGAAAGAAACTATTATCTGTTCAAGTAGAAAGCGAAAGTGGCGGTTTCTGATCAGGATACCCCTATTGTTCAACAAGAAGAAGAACCAGCTAAAGAAAGCACGGTTCAGGAAACACCTGTTGCTCAACAGGAGGAGCCAGTAGATGAAAGCCCGGCTCAGATGACTCCTAATGAAGCACATCAAGAAGCAACAACAGTATTAGATTCGGAGGATGATAAACCGTGTCTAATGGTATACAACAACCACAAGTTTTTGAGGAAACAGAAGTTGAAGATCAAAATGGTGGAAGTAGTTACCAGACAGAAAACTGCTATTGCAATCGGTGTTCAACCAGTGAAGAAGATAGTAGCTGTGGTACAACCTATGGTGAATTATCATAACACATGGGAGTTACTCAAAGAAGACGAAAAGATCTTCTATGATACTTTGGGATTTGCTGCTACTATGCCATATCCTACAAAACGTCCCTGCCATTCGTGTACTATTTTCCCAATCACTAAAAATACAGAGATAATGGTTGCACCAGATATACAGCCAAGATTCCCAAAAGATTTTACCAGGGGGAAATCAAAATTATATCTTGAAGATGATGCTAGTGATGATCTGTCCGCAGATCAAATTGCAGAAGAGGTGCGAAAAATTGATGAAGCATGCACGCCTGCACAGAAGTCAGATAAAGCGAGCTGCAGCCATACTAATAGTAAGGAAGACTGTCCAGTAGGGGGAAGAATAAGAATAGGAACATTTACTGAGTTCCTCGTTCAGACAGTTCTTCGTATTAGCCCTTTGTCTAATACACTGTCTATTGAAGCACAAGCCCTACCACTGCAAGGACGACAGTTGCTGATGCTGCCTGCTCCTTTTGATTTAGATCTTCCTGAAGCTGAAACGTTCATTCGTCCACCTACCTTTGAGATCAATGAAGACTACATCCCATCCTCTGATGCTTACACTACTTCAATTCCTTTCGCTCCTCCATCAGCAGAAGTTGATCAAGCCTCTTCGTCGGTTGATCCACCAGATGAAGTTAGCAGATTACGAGGTGAACTCAATGACATGAAGGAGACGGTGAATGATCTGAGAAAGATGATAGCAGAACTGCTGAAGACCCAGAATCGTTAATCATTTTTTATTATAACAAATAGGGAGAGAGCAGGAAAAGAAGATAATCAACAGAAAAGGAGAGGATGTTCAGACAAAGAAGGTGTGACCACAACAGACGAAGAAAGGAAGAAGATAAGTTTTTTTTTCTACTTTGCAAAATCTATAAATTTACTTTGTTCTGTTTTCTTTTCTTGTATGTAATTTGTTATATTAAAAAAGGGGGAGATTGTTAAGTCAAAATGACTTTACATAAAAATGATTTTGATGTATAACAAATAAAGAGAGATCATATACAAGAAAAACAAATCAGGCGCAGACGCAAATGCAAAGCGCAGAACCTGACCAAATGCAAAGCGAGCGCGTAGCAGCGCAAATGCAAAAGCGACGCAGAGCAAATAAATGCAGAACCACGAAGCAAATGCAAAGCAGAACAGAGCATAAATGCAAAGCGAGCGTGAAGCATAAATACAAAGCGAGACGCAGACGCAAATGCAAATGAGCCGCAGACAGCATAAATGCAAAGCGACGCTTGAACACAAAAGCAAAGCGAGACGCAAATATGAAGCGAGATCTGAGCGAAGTAAAAAAGCAGACGCAAGAGTCGATTCGAGTTAATTCTGAACTCAACTGATTAACCGTTTCTTTAAAGATTAAAGATTAAAGATTCAAGAATCAAGAAGCGATTAGAGGCGAAGGCTATAAATTCAAGTCAAGTCAAAAGCGAAAAACTGCGATCTTAGAAAAATTACACAAAGTGAAAAGCGATTAAGTGCAAACTAGTGAGTGCTATCTTCTTTGTAACAAAGTGTTCAAATATTTTCTAAAAAGAAAAAAGTGTCTGAGATAGCTGCAGAGGCTAAGTGTGAAAGAATACTAGTTGTAGAGACCTGAAGAGGCTCGTGAAAGAATACTTGTAACGATTGAAGAGATAGTGAAATCTCAGAAGAAACTCTGAGGACTGGACATAGCCCACTGTTTGGGGTGAACCAGAATAAATCCGCGTGTCTACCACTCTTACTCTCTATCTCGTTTTTAGTTTCAAATTTTATCATTACTTACTGTTCATATACATAGTATTGAGAAGTTTGATCAATCGGAATAAATAAAAATTCTGTAAAGATTTTTATTCCTAACAAGTAATTATGAAAAGACTTATAAAGAGGGGAATACACAATTCAACCCCCTTCTCGTGCATTCTATTATTGTTTTCTAAGTGCTGTATTAACGTGTGATTCACTTCAGGTACTATACGGTGCCTCTCAAAATACTTTAAAAATAAATAGTGGCTGCATTATTATTGTCATAAATTGTCTTACTCAATATAGTCCACCACTAGTTTCTTTACCACACGGTACACTATACATAAAATCACAGAGCTTGTTTTGCATCGCTTAGCAGCTACTGTTTAACCATTATTTACGGATTTGGTTCTACAGCGCTTACTCGCAACAGGTTGACTGCTATGAATCGTTAATTACAAAGCTGGTTCTACATTGCTTACCCGTAAAAAGTTTGGCTAGCATTTTATATACTCCATACGTGTAGAGAAAGACACAAACACTTTACTATTTGACTCATTCTCTCTTTATTTTTTCATTAATAATTCTAGATGCCCCTCAGACATTGCCATGGATTATTGGAATACTTTGACTGATATAATTACATGTAAAAACCCTAGTAGTGTACCATAGGTAAAAGTAACTCATATATTTTCAATTCATCTTAATTTTGAAATTAATTATGGGAGGATTCATAATCATTCAATCTAATGCATAATTTAAAATCACATTTCATCAATTCTTTTGCACAGAATTTAGTCATATAAAAATTAAAATACACTCACAACTTGCTAGTTTCCTTTTCACCACTTTGAAGTCCTTTAGTTAGTTTTGTTTTCTGATCTAAAAACCTAATACGAATACATTCAACTCCTTAATACATTTTCCAATCAAATACACCATAAACCATGTCAACTTCATTAATTTCCACATACACTCTGTTGGTCCCTGAATTTTTTTTATTGAATAAGCATGATTTCAAATTTATTTTTGAGGTTTTGATTAATTAATTATTTTTTGTTAGAGTTTAATTAGAATGTAAATGGTTGGAGGATTTTATTGTTTAGATTAATGGAATTAGAAGTTATTAAATGGAGAAATTAAGATTAAGTTAGAGTATTGTATGGTGTTAGTTAAATTGAAGGAATAAGATTGTATAAGGGCAAAATGGGAAGATCGCTTAAGGTTAAAAGGTATAAGGCTTACAAGGAGGGTTATATGGGTCTTTTTAGCTTCATTAAAAGGAAAGAAAGAAACAAAAGTCATGTTTTTTGTATGTTGGAAAGAAAGGAACGAAATTTTGAAGAAAAAGAGAGAGTGAGTTTCAGTGGAGGGAGAAGAGAAAGAAGAAAGAAAGCAAAGGTTAGGTCTTGATTTTTCTAAGATTTCAAGAGGGATTTTGGATTTTTTTTTAGAAGTAAAAAGGAAGAGGAGGTTTAGAGCTTTCATTTGAGCCAAGAAGCAAAGTGATTAGTGAAGATCCAAGGTAAGTGTATAGTAAATCCTTTGGAATTTTGAAGGAGTTTTGGTTCAAATGGCTTAGGAAAAGTATGGGTATGAGTATTCTAGGATAAATTTATTGCCATTGTTTCCTTAGGTTTTCTAATTTTAAGATCTCTTTTGATTTGGGTTTTAGTGATTGTGAAGAAATTCAAGGGAGGCATGAGGAGCTAGAGGAAAGGCATCTTGAGCAAGTCTAAAGCAAGGGTTTTTAAGGTGGGTAACATCTTTATAATTAAGAAAATGAGCTAGTACCATTATTGTCAATAAATAGAATTTAATGCTTTCCAACAATTTAAAAATGTGTATTTATTACTCTTTAGTATGATTTGACAATATGACATGTGTCTTTTTCTTGTAAATGAATTGTGAGAATGTTTTCATATTGTGTTGATGATTGTAAAAGAATGTGACTTTTGGAAAGAATGCAATGGTTATAAAAATTGCTTTTGGAAATGTGACATTTTGGCCAATATGTTTGAAAAGTGTGAAATGTATGCTTATATGGGTTTGTGGTGATCCCCTAAGTGAGTCAAGTGCACTTGTCTATAGGCTTTTCCCGCTTGGCCGCTATTGGCATGGAGCTCCTCACGGACTCCCATAAGTTCACTGTTACACATGACCTTTACGCGAAAATGTGTAGTACGTTCTGTTTTTGATCCACCTGAACCATTTCCGATGTGTTTATATGATTATGTTTTGAAGTCATTTTGATGCATTCGCGTGTTGATTTTGTAAATGGCTTGATAAGTTGTAAGTTTTGGAACACATATGTGGCATATTTGAAAATGTAAATTTTGCATTGGAAATAAAATGATTCAAGGATTCTTTTTGTTTGCTTGTGTTCTTGGTTATAAATATGTTACCCACGAGCCGTCGAGCTCACCCCCTTCTTTCCTCCCATCCACAGGTGATGAGCAAGAAAATGAGTGACCGAACCGAGGTCAAGGCATCACTTCCGTTTGCTTTTTGATTTTGAAGCTATATTTTGTAAACAAAGCTTTAGTTGCATTTTTTGAGCAAACTTATTGTTCATGTGCCTTCTTTGTATTTTAATTTTTTGAGGCATTGATGTATTGGGGCTGAAAATGCCCACTAAAGCTTTGTAAGAACTCATATTTTGGATATTATTGAAAGATATTCAAGTTTCATTGTGTTTTGTCGATGCATGTTCCAAAGGTTGTTTTGCATTGTTTTTGAAAATGTCCATAGGGTAGGTTTGTGTATGCTGTGCTTTAAGGTAAATTCTGGACTGATATGGATTGAATTGGATCAAGTAGCTTTCTTGAGAGTTATATAGGAATTTCATAGCTTTCCAACAATGTATAATATGCTATTTTTGGATGTGGGAGTTGAAAGATGTGAATGGTTGAAGTTGGGTGCAGGTGCTGCCTAGGATGACATTTTCAGGGCAGAAACTTTGAGTGAATTTGTGACCCTCATAGAGTTAGAAATTGTTCTTAGGGTCTTCATGAAAATTGTAGATTGTATTTTTATCTTTCCGTTTATATGAAGTATGACATTTTTGGTTTATAGAGCTGAAAGGTATGATTTTTTAGAGTTTTTGTTGCTGTTTGGGATAACCATTTTCCAGGAGTCACTTTGAGGTAGATTTTGACTCCTTTAGAGGTCGATTTGGTTTTTAAGTTCTTCATAGAAGTTGTAGAGCTTCTTTTTAACTTTCCATTGATATGAAATTTACAAATTTTGGAGTTATGGGTCATATGATAGGAATTTTGGAAGTTAGGTTGCAGGAAAAAATAATAATAATAAAAACCAGGAGGTCGAATGTGCCACGCGTGCGACGCTGCAAAGTCGCGTACGTCGCGAGCGCGACGCCATGCCTTCACTTGTCGCATCGCAAGGGCGATCGAGTCATGATGTGACACCATCATAATCGCTATCATGTCACGAGGGCGACCGCGTCGCAATGCGACGCCGTCACGAGAGCGACGTGGCCCCTTGTTCCCACCCTTAACCCGACCTCTTTCTACTCATTTGCTTATAACTTTTTCATCCGACCTCTGATTGACCCAATTTTTGAAGCGTTGGATTCCTAAGGAGTTTTTGTTCAAATGACTTAGGAAAAGTATGGGTATGAGTACTCTAGGATACATTTCATGTCATCGTTTCCTTAGGTTTTCTAATTTTAAAATCTCTTTTGATTTGGGTTTTTGTGATTGTGAAGAAATTCAAGGGAGGCAAGAGGAGTTAGAGGAATGGCATCTTGAGCAAGTCTAAAGCAAGGGTTTTTAAGGTGGGTAACATCTTTATAATTGAGAAAATGAGCTAGTACCATTATTGTCAATAAATGGAATTTAATGCTTTCCAACAACTTTAAAAATGTGTATTTATTACTCTTTAGTATGATTTGAGAACATGACATGTGTCTTTTTCTTGTAAATGAATTGTGAGAATGTTTTTATATTGTGTTGATGATTGTAAAAGAATGTGACTTTTGGAAAGAATGCAATGGTTATAAAAATTGCTTTAGAAAATGTGACATTTTGACCAATATGTTTGAAAAGTGTGAAATGTATGCTTATATGGGTTTGTGGTGATCCCTTAAGTCAGTCAAGTGCACTTGTATATAGGCTTTTCCCGCCTGCCCGCTAGTGGCATGGAGTTCCTCACGGATTCCCATAAGTTCACTGCTACACATGACTGCTATGCGAAAATGTGTAGTACATTCTGTTTTGGATCCACCCAAACTATTTTCGATGTGTTTATGTGATTATGTTTTGAAGTCATTTTTATGCATTCGTGTGTTGATTTTGTAAATGGCTTGATAAGTTGTAAGTTTTGGAACACATATGTGGCATATTTGAAAATGTAAATTTTGCATTGGAAATAAAATGATTTAAGGATTCTTTTTGTTTGCTTGTGTTCTTGGTTATAAATATGTTACTCACGAGCCGTCAAGCTCAACCCTTTCTTTCCTCCCATCCACAGGTGATGAGCAAGAAAATTAGTGACCGAACCGAGGTCAAGGCATCACTTCCATTTGCTTTTTGATTTTGAAGCTATATTTTGTAAACAAAGTTTTAGTTGCATTTTTGGAACAAAATTACTATTTATGTGCCTTCTTTGTATTTTGACTTTTTGAGGCATTAATGTATTGGGGCTAAAAATTCACACTAAAGCTTTGTAACAACTCATATTTTGGATATTATAGAAAGATATTCAAGTTTCATTGTGTTTTTCCGATGCATGTTCCAAAGGTTGTTTTGCATTGTTTTTGAAAATGTCCAAAAGGGTAAGTTTGTGTATACTGTGCTTTGAGAAAAATTCTGGACTGATATGGATTGAATTGGATCAAGTATCCTTCTTGAAAGTTATAGAGGAATTTTATAGCTTTCCAATGATGTATAATATGCTATTTTTGGATGTGGGAGTTGAAAGATGTGAATGGTTGAAGTTGGGTGCAGGTGCTGCCTAGGATGACATTTTCAGAGCAGAAACTTTGAGTGAATTTTTGAACCTTATAGAGTTAGAAATTGTTCTTAGGGTCTTCATGAAAATTGTATATTGTATTTTTATCTTTCCGTTGATATGAAGTACGACATTTTTGGACAATGGAGCTGAAAGTTATGATTTTTTAGAGTTTTTGTTGTTGTTTGGGATAACCATTTTCCAGGTAGTCACATTAAGGTAGATTTTGACTCCTTTAGAGGTCGATTTGGTTTTTAAGTCCTTCATGGAAGTTGTAGAGCTTCTTTTTAACTTTCCATTGATATGAAATTTGCAAATTTTGGAGTTATAGGTCATAAGATAGGAATTTTGGAAGTTAAGTTGCAGGATAATAATAATAATAAAATAAAGAAATCAGGAGGTCGCGTGAGTCGAGCGTGCGATGCCACGAAGTCGCGTGCCTCGCGAACGCTACCATGTCGCGAGGGCGAACGTGTCGCGATGCGACGCCATCACGAGGGCGATGTGGCCCCTTCTTCCTACCCTTAACTCGACCTTTTTCCACTCATTTGGTTATAACTTTTTCATCCGACCTCCGATTGACTCGATTTTTGAAGCGTTCGATTCCTAAGAATTTCCTCAACGTCTTCATGAAAATTTATGGTTTTTTAGATTATTTTGAAAATGTTTGATTAAATCAAATAAGTTGGATTTTATATTTTTCTTAACAGACTTCAGTATCTTGCCGATATCTTGATATGTAGAGCTCCAATTGGTTGATTCTTGTTTCTAAACAAACTAGAGTCATGGGGCTACAACTTATCTGAAGGAATAAAAGGCTTTCAATTTCAAGAGTGAATTCGGGTGTAGTATTCAGTCTCAGTTTAAGTTTAACCCGAAAGTGTTTTGGCCAATACTTCTTTAATTCTGAACCAAATTGAGCATTTTTGGTGTCGTTAGAACCTTAAGGTAATGAGGAACAAATGTGGTGAAGAAGTCTTATTGAATTTCCTTTTTGAGCTATTCCAAAATCTGTTCGGAAGTAAGTGAGATGAATCCATTTTTGAGGTTTGATTTGGTGTGGGCACACCAACCTTATGGGATGCATGCCTCGATGTCACGTAGGACGTTGGCACGTGACTCACAAGGACGGGGTCCCAACACACTCCATATAATTTTTTTTGTCTAAATAATAACATAACATTTTATTTAATAATTCCAATACCACAAATATACTTCATCACCATCCTTAATCACATTCACATGGTCATTGTATCATAACCTTAGTTTTATTCCAAAAATTCCTTTAAGGCTAAACTTAACATATTTTAGATTAAACTTTTTCCAATCCAATTCCATTGGACTTCTAGCACATAAAACCAATCCAAATTCACTTCTATAAAATTTTAACATACACATTTAAGTTATAAAATTTCATTAACAAATTTTTACATAACCATGCAACCTTTAGTGAATTTCAACCAAAACCAATTCCAAACCAATTCTTTTTCATTTGTTTACTTCATTAGCATCAAAATCATGCTGTGAACATCATAAAATATCATAGTAGAATTTTCGATCATAATAAATTAAAAATCCGAGTCATGGTTGAAAATTCATTTAGTCATTTCCATGATTTTTCTTTCATTCTTTTATCATTAAACTAACTTCCTAATGTCATTCATTAATCTTAAATCATCAAATGGCAAAATAAAACACCTTAGGCAGTTGATCTCACCTTTGACTAATTTTGAGCAAGGTTCCACACATAGTTTTCTTGATTTTTCTTCTAACACTTGATTCCAATGCAATCTAACCTTGATATCACATCAAAAGGTTGCAATTTACACCACTAAAACCAAATCAAGCATATAACACAACAAATCCAACTTTTCAACAAAGCCAGTAAGCTTAATAACCAATTTTCTTATTCATCTTCACTTGGATGGCTATAGGATCATGTTGGATGCTTGATTGGAGGTAGAAGAGCATGAAAAATTCTTTGAATAACTTCTCCATCTCATGGTCGAAGCTCCCTCTTCTTCTTTTTCTTTTCTTCTCCTTTTCTCTCTCCCTTCCTTCCTTTCTCCAACCATGGTCATCCACATCTTCTTTAAAGAGATGAAAATGTTGCTTATTTATGCTTTTTCCCACCATTGCCCTTATTAACATCTTATATTACAACTTTACCGAAAATTTTCATGTTTACACTTTAATACCTACCACTTGTCACCATTTAATTGTTTACTTCTAATGACTCATCATCTTACACATGTCATTCTCTTCTTGGTCATTAAGTGTGACTTACTAATCCACTAGCACTAATTTATGCAAAATGACCAAATTGCCCTTTAATGCATTTAAATCACCAACTAACCGAACTAAATTTTGAAAATATTCTACAACCATCTTATCATTAAATTGACCATGAAATACTCTAATTAAGGTCAATACTTAATGATTGGTTGCTTTAAAAAAAATTGAACAGGTTTAAAATCCTCAATACCTATTATTTTCCAAAAATGGCATTTTAATACCTATTATTTTCCAAAAAGGGCATTTTAAGTCCTAAACTTTTGGAACTCCCGAAATTAATCCAATCGGACTTATTTTCAATCCATGTTAGTATCATTAAACTCTAATACCTATTTTGGGTAAATTTTTAAAATTTTTGGGGTGGGGTCCTCAAAATCACTATTCAAATGAAAATACTATTCACTTGAATTCAGTATTTATCCGAAAAATACTATTCATCAAAATCATCTAAATTTCATTCAAAAGTGTCACCCAATTCCTCAAAGCATATTTAAGGGCTTTTAAAGCTCATTCGGACTCATTTCGTAGCTTTTAAAAGTTTTCAGAAATTTTTTGACAAATTTTCGATCGAGTCTAGAACTATCTCTGGTCTATCCATGATCTCCATTATAACCTCAATAATACGTTTAAACACTTAAAATACTTTGTTATATCATAAATAGAGCATATTCTATAAAATGCATGTACAACACATTGCATAGTACAATAATTAAAGTAGGATATTACATATATGTTCAATCATCATTCATATTACATATGAGTACTAACCATTATACCTCACATGACTTCCTTTTGTATAATTCATGTCACATATGTTATAAAATATCAAACATATGTCTTCATAAATGAACAAGTTGCATATAGTTCATTACAATATATTTCATATAATATAAGTTGTTTGTTCAATACACAAAACGACTATAAGTAATGAATCATACTTGGAATAATGTTTTGAGTTAGTGAAGCTCTATATGAAGTGTTTCTATCTATTTCTATTAGGAAACCTATGGGGTGCAAAGTTTGATTAGTTCCCTTCTTCAAATTTCCTTCATATATGTTGTCATTAGCCCATCTATGATAAAAACCCAATTTAAGCATAATTGACTGAAGATACTTCCACTTAATACAATCATAAAATTTCAACATATCAAACTTTAAAACCAAGTAACCATCCTTACGTTGTCATTTTCTTTTCAAGTAATGAAGGATTTCCACTTCTACCATTATATTATTTGTTAGCATCGTCCTATATAGGAGAGCTCTTTGAATTTCAAAAATAATTAAAGGCAATACTTGATACAATTTATTCCCTAAAACTTTAGCTATAATCTTGTAAAGCACTAAGCAAAAAGAGATAAGGTGAAGATCACCTATAATGTTAAAACAACTACACTTTGGAACTAGAATGATGATGGTTTTAAATAATGATACTGGGAAGGAACAAGATTGTAAGAAATTAATACAAGTCAAATAAACATCAACACCTATAAATGGTCAAAATTTTTAAAAGAATGCAAACTTCATCCCATCTAAATCGGGGCATTTATCTGACCCTATATAACAAGCATCTTATCTCACTTCCTTAAGTGACACTTCTCTTATAAGTCCTTTATTTTACTCTTGTGTCATCTATAGATGTATACAATCTAGAATATCACTCACGTACTCATATGAAGAGGCGAACAATGATTCAAAATCGCCACTTATGATGTGCTCTAGCATATTAAAATAACCATACCAATTACTATCCTTATCTTGAAGGTTAATCAACTCATTTTTCCTTTGGTGTTTTGAAGCCAACTTACAAAAATTTTCTTGTTTTCATCGTTATCCCTTAATCGGCTTACTTTTAAGTATTGCTTTTAGTATAATTCCTGCTAGTACATTACCTCATAAAGTTACCTTTTAACCTAAGTCAATTCCTCTAAATATGAAGCATTATACCCCTATTCTAGCATATATAGTTGATGCCTTAGCCATTCAATTCGACCTTTGAATATATGACTCAAATTAGATCCACAAATGGATAAATCCCTTTCATAATGACACACTTTCTCAATAAGATGTTCCCTTAAGCTATTGCTTTAACTGCATCATATAACCTCAACGTACCCGTCCTTCACTGGCCACACATTTACAAAACAAAAAGAACTATTACCTAATCCAACAACCTTAGGCATAGGAAGAATTAAAAAAGGGATATGACAAGAGCAACATAAGTTGAGATTGTGTAATTGATAAATTAAGAACAAGTCCAACACGAGTCCAACCAATAACTACTAGTTGTAGCTATATCAAGATGTTCAAAAATCAAATAGTCTGACCCTCTACCATGTTCCAAGTGAAATGGTTCCCTAATATACCTAAATTAGTTAGAGCATTATCATTTAAAGTAAAATGAAATCCCTTATACAAATGTTGAAATATAAAGAGACATTTTATGCTAAAAGATTTTACCTTAATGTTTGATAGGGTTAATTTTTTCTTAAATATTTGATAGGTTAAAAATTTAACATTATAAAACTAATGTTCTAAAATTTGGATTAGACATTAAACCAATATGAGTAAAGGTTTAAGGTTTAAATGTTCAACTAGTATTAGACATCACGAAATTGATATATAGTAAATAAGAATTAGAAATCATAAAAGTAATCACAAATATAATCTAGAAATGAAATACTTTATTGAAATAAAAATAAATCTTTAGTATCTGTTAATATATAATCGTCTAACAAAAAATCTAATAATTCTAACTAAAATTGAATCAAATATAAAATTATAAATAAAAATAAAAATAAAAGTGTATTTTTAAAGATATTGAGTCTCATGATCGTCAAAATTTATAAATTCTCTAACATCACTTTCATTTGTCCAAAGTATCAACATTAACATCTTCTATTTTAAATAAACTATAAATCAGTAATGTATAACATTATTTTATTATAACATATTATACTTTTGATTTTAAATATGATTAAAAAGATATCAATTGACCATCAGTTGATAATCTTAATTAATTAATTATGATTGATGCATTTTCTTCATAAATTATCTTTCCATGTTCACTATAATTAAGATCAAATGATAGCTCTTTTTCTTGATCCAAAATTGGTATGGTCAACACATGAATATCAACTAGATCATATGTTCTATTCTTACTAAGTGTTCTAAATACATAATCTTGAAATTATAAAATTAATATAAAAACAACAAAGTATAATTACTTAAAATAAAATTCAATTAATAAAATACATAGTCTTCATTCTCATATTATAAGTAATGTAAACAAGGTCATTGAGTTTTTATACTCCAAAAGATTTCATTTTTTTATGCGAATATATTTAAAATAATCTAATTACATTCACAATTTGATCTGAAAGTCATTTGACTAAGTAATATTATAGCAAAATTTAATAATGTTACAACACTTTTATCAAACAATCTTCACCATTTATCTATATTTTAAGTTGAAAGTTACAATATAAACATATATTAATAAGTAAAGAATGAAGCTAATAATGAAGCATGCCATGCCACATTTTTTGATCGAGAAAACTCCTACACCTTTACAATACAATTTAATTTTATTTATTACTTTTGATTACTCTTCATTAAAAAAATTCCTTTACATTCAATCATATTAAAAAGACTGCCCATAATATCAATGTCTAGACATGCACCTTCACCATGTAAGCAATAAGAATATAGAAAGTAAGTTCCTAAATGGATCTTTTGAGCAAGATGCTTATTCCATCACTGGTTAAGAATATTTGTATAAGGCTTATACATTTTCTTATTTTAAAAATATTCATAATTATTTTGTGAACTTTGTATATGTCAATATACAGAATCCAAATATAACTACTTATTTGAGTCAAGAGTCCTCAACCACCGTATAAATGGGGTCATAATCTTCAAATAATCAAATAGGCATCCTAAAATTTATTATCTAAAACAATAACAGAAATTTCTTTTCCTTTTGCAACCTTTGATAACTTATGATTTGTTAAGTGTTTAATTGACATTAAATTGAAGTATTTATTTATGATCATAAACACTTTTAAAGTTAAATGTAGTTGCAAACCTAGTAGCAGTATGACACACAATCTCAACCCAACATTCTTACTTTCTTAACCAAGATAAAAATGTAAGATGATTATACAAAAAATTGTGATATTATATGCACGTGAAGCAAGTTTACAAATATTGTTCATATATTTAATATCTTTTAAAATAAGATTTGTATAATATGCAACACATAGAGACCAATAAGTATATTTCTACTTTGATTGTGACAAGTATTCAACTAACACATAATTAGTTACATTATCTATAATAAAGTGCACAATATTTTCAATCCAACCAAGTTGATAACTTCATAACATAATTCAAATAAAATATGAGTACTTATTACCATACAAGAAGTATAAAGAACTTCATAAAATTGTTCTAATATTTTAATAAACTAATAAATTAATCAATGTTCTTTGTTTTAATTAATCTACTCATCTGTTATAATAGTGCATCTTGTTATTCCTCAACTAGACTAGTATGTATCTACGATCAATTGACTTTCCTTTTTAAATCTTAAGCTAAAGCTACATAAATCTCATAATAAGAACGTGTTTTAAATCTTGGATCTATTGTTGATGTAACATTTATTGCTTCCTGAAAATAAACTAAATCTAAAGCATTTAAAGAAATACATGAATAATACAACCATCTAATGCTAGATCTTTTACTTAGCAAAATAATATCCTTATCAATCAAAACACTTTTTAAACTTAGTTGAGAACCAAGAGTGTTTTTTAAAGAAAATAAGAATTTATGTCGATAATATTTTTTTCTAATATTTGTTGTGCTTCATCACCTCTAAAAGATCATTATGAGTTTTTTGAAATGGTTGCTGAAAATAATTTCCAATATTCTTATATACACTAAATGGTACTTTTTTGTAAGAAACAATATTTAACTTTTATCTGAATAAGATATACTCGATTCTATAAATTTCTCTTCCTTTAAATATTATATAGCTAAATATACAATTATATTGAATATTTTCATTAAATGTTTAAGAAGAAAAATAAATTTATGTTTGATTAACTTTACCATAACTAGAAAGCTATGTTTGCTTAATTTTTTGCTAATAATTTCATAATTTTCATTTTAACTTTAACTTGAAAAATATGAGAAAAATGGTTTGTGAACTCATTACCAGATTACTCTAACTTTAGACATCTGTAAATAAAGAACACTTTATGGGCAGATACTAACGTTTATACTTCAAATGCACACGCTATTGAAAATACATAATAAGCATGCAAGAGCAAAGCAGGATATTTTTAGTTGAAAAAACAATTTTTGTGTTGTGAAAATGTCTCATTAAAATTGTTTCAGATATTTCATTATTCTATTACAAACATATTTTCACCTTTATCTCAACTAACAATTGAATAACCAATACATGCCAAAAACACGAGAAATCATAGAATTTTAGTAGACATGACAAATTTTGAGTTTTACGTTTTCATCTTTCCTTAATTATTGCGAGCCTAAGCCAGCTTCCATGTTCCTAGAAAATTTTTCATGGACTAGCTATAACAACCCAAAATTTAACCACTTTAATTTAACATAATTTTGAGATATTGTATTTAAGAGAATATATTAACAAAAATTTTACAAAAATATAACATAATTAAGGATTGATAGTTAATGTGATATATTTTAAAACGTTAAGAATTAAATAAATAAAACTCTAACATTGCATTTGTTGGGCACCGATTTCGGAACCTAACTTTTGCGAAATTATGAAGCCTGAGTGTATTATCCTATAGGGTTATTTCCATGAACCCTTATTAGGTATCATTCCACAAGGGTGGTGTGCCCATGACAATCAAACATCAAACAAACTTATTACTTCAACTCAACCATATTATGAGGAAATCAATATAAACATACATATATAACTGAACTACTTCAATCTATCATTTCATTTCTAAAGCAATGGAGTTTGAAAAACTTTATTTACATATCAAAAGCCACACCATTGGCTTATTACAAAATACAATTAACAAATTTGTGGAAGTTCCCTTAGGCTCTTGATCACTTGATCTCTTAACTATCACCTAAAGAGGGCACAGAAAGGGGGTGAGCTTAACAACTCGTGGGTAATAGTTTATAATGGAAAGATAAGCAAAAACTATTGAAAACGCTCACTTGTCATAGAAAATTTTCATTAAGTTCATAAAGCACTTGTCCTTAAAAAATTCCCATCATGTAGTCAAAATCTCAAACTACAAAACATGAATGCATCAAATTTCTTAACATAACATGAGCACGTAAACACATCAGAATGGTTTGAGTAAGTCCAAAAACATGACACACTACACATTTCCAATATAATACCCTCTCTTTCTTTCCAATTAATACCAAAAGCTATCAAAATCTTGGGAGGGACAGAAAAATGTGTAAAGAAACTATTGGTTTAAGAATCACTTCATTTGGAGGTCGGATAATAAAATTATGGCTGAACGAAGTCAAACAAGATTTGGTCCTTACTCATAATGAACTTGTCTCGGGAAAAATAGCATAACTTTCACTAGTGATGTTGGATTAAGATCATCTTAGAACGATTTCAAATAGGAATTTTATATCTACAACTTTGAATAGACCTTGAGGTCAGATTTTATCACCCAGAGGGTCAAAATGGACTAGAAAGTAGGTACAGACAAAACCAATTAAAAAAACAGTCGAATGGAAAAAGACAAAAGAATAGGGAAAATTGCTATAACTTTCCCTAAAGATATCAGATTTGGGTGTTCTTTAGATGGTTGAAAAGAGAACTTAAAGATATACAACTTTCATGAAGACCACAAAGACATTTTCTATCTTGTGAAGGGTCAAATATAGAACAGAAGATAGGTACAGATGAAGCCAAATGAAAAAGCAGATGAATAGAAAAAGACAGACAAATTAAGAAAATTGCTATAACATTCCCTAAAGATATTGGATTTGGGTTTTCTTTAAATGTTTTGAAAGAAGACTTCAAGATCTACAACTTTCATGAAGACCTTAAAGACAATTTCTATCTTATGAAGGGTGAAAAATGGAACAGAAGATAGGTACAGATGAAGCCAAATGAAAAAGCAGACGAATAGAAAAAGATAGATGAATTGGGAAAATTTTCATAACTTTTCCTACAGATATCGCATTAAGTTTTTCTTTATATGGTTTGAAAGAAAACTTCAAGATATACAACTTTCAGAAGATCTAGAAGATAGATTCTATCTTCTAAAGGATAAAAAATGGACCAGAAGATGTTGGATCGGAAAAAGAAAGCATGCTTAGTTTGGAGAAACGATAGATTTCAAAACTTTTTAAGAAATCATCTTGCAGCGGAAGCAATATATCCAAATCAACATGCTAATCCATACATGATATGGTATAAGGATAATAAAACCAAGAACAAGATAAAAGGAATTACCGACTCCTTATTTCTGACTTTAAATCCTCATTGCGCTTATCCTCTCCTTCTTGTATCCAAATCCTTTGCCTTTGAGTCTTTTCCTTTAGCAATCTATCTTCTTCCTTGTAGTAGTATCCTCTACCAATTAGATTTACCACTTGTTCTTCAAGGAAAACTAGGTTAACAAAATCCTTTGTGGGAAAGGAGAAGAAATATTTGGAGGAGATTTTCTTAGAAGAAGAAGAACCAAAATTGAAACTCTTTCAATTCTTTCACTTAGAATTTCGGTTCTCCTTGCATGAAAAGAGAATGTCTAAAAACCATGCAAGAACCCTTTCTTACCTCTCAATTTTGAAATATGCATAAATGGAAAGAGTGAGAGGCATCCAATGCATCACTTCTTACATTAATCACTCATCAAATAGCCAATAAATGAGACTTACTTCATTCATCTTTAAAATGGCTATTTGAAAAGACCATAACCTATAATTGAATACCCATTTCGGTTTTGGCAAGAAGAAAGAAGGAAGATGGTCCATCTAATGCACATCTTTCATCTTTAATCTAATGAATGCAAATAGGTTACATGCCAACATTAAAAGCCAACCATTAAACCATTTAATGGTAAGTTCATAACTCCATTTAATAATGATGAACCATAATAAAGACCATCTTTATTTAGTATTTTAATGTCAAATGTGTGGATACACATCTAACCTAACACAATTTCGAAATTGCTTCCTCTCCATTTTAAAAAAATTGTTTTAATATAATTAATCTAATCAATTACATTAAACCAAAACAAGCCCATTTCTAAATGAACATATGGGCTTCCAATTAACCATTAATTAGTATAAGCCCATCATTCAATTATGGACTTCTAAAACCTCCAAACTACTTCTTACTTAGCTTGATAACCTTCCTTAAAGCCAAGTGGGGAATCTTATTGGACTTTGATAATTCAAGCTCCAATAAGCCCATAAATAATTCAATCTCATTAGAATTAATTCTAGCTTATTAACTAAATGTCATTCCACTAAAGACAATTAGTTGAACTCTTAAATTATTAAATATTATGAGAATATGTCTAATTGCAAACCCTATTTACAACCTTATTATAGCCATCCGCACAACAAAGGGTAAAATTACCATTTTGCCCTTATGTTAGTTTTTCCTTCTAGATCTCTTATTTTACTTTATATGGTGATTAACACATAAGATCCCATCTTAGTGTTAAGACTTGATGGGTAGCTAGTCCATCAAACTACTGGCGCCAGTTTAATCACCAAATCTCCTTAAAACATCTAGAAGAGATGATAACACTATAAACTCTTTATTTGAGTGAATGTTGCACGATACATGTTTCAATTAATAATTCCAACATGCAGAACCTTGGATTAATACCTGTAAAAATCCATTCCGATCATATCAAAATTATAATGAAACACATATGAGTTCACCACTCATCAAGATTGTGGTTCATAATAAGTGAATGCTTAAGTTGTATGTTTTAAGATTAAAGTAACTACCACTTTATTCTTAAAACATACTTGATTTCAATTCATTTAATAGTGCCATTATCGAAAGTCTATTACTATCATGATATGAAACTCATCATTCCCTTTAAGTAAACTCCTTTACTTATATGGAGATAAATCGCAACACTACTGGTCTAAACCATAATCAAAGCGACCAACTTGATTATTCAAGCTGTGAATCAATTAATTGATTCTAATAATATACATGTTTCCTATACATCTCTATGTATATGTATATTACTTACAAATGAATCTTGGTACCTTATAACCAGATATATAATGCTCATACAGATAAAACCAAACTCTTTTGTTTTATTAATAATAAATATTTTCATTACCAAGCTATGGCGAAGAAGATAAAGTTACATGTAAATACACTTGTTTTCCGGGCACTATATTTACATAACTCCAACAATCTCCCACTTGCCCTAAAGCAAGTTTGACATATCCTTCATTCCCATCCCTTCTAGGTGACCCTCAAAGCTCTTTTGAGTCAATGTCTTTGTGAGCGGATCGTGAGGTTTTGCTCTGTAGGAATCTTTACCACATCCACTTCTCCACGTATTATCTCCCTTATGAGATGATACTTTTGCTCAATGTGTTTGGCGACTTTGTGGTTCCGAGGTTCTTTAGAATTAGCCAACGCCCCACTATTATCACAATAAAGTGTAATGGCTTTTTCTGCCTCTGGAACTACCTCCAAATCATTTAGGAACTTCCAGAGCCAGACTGCTTCCTTTATTGCTTCACAAGCAGCAACATACACAACCTCCATAGTCAAATCAGCAATACAAGATTGCTTGACACTCCTCCAAACTATGGCTCCACCTCCTAAAGTAAATATAGAACCGAAGTTGATTTCCTTGAATCAACATCGATTGGAAATCGAATCCGTATATCCCGTCGGAATAAGATTACTTCAGAGTAAACAAGCATTAAGTTCTTTGTCTACGAAGATACTTAAGTATACACTTAACCGCATCAATGTTCCATTCTGGATTGGATGAAATCGCTACCAGTCCCACTGCGTATGAGATATCGATCTAGTGCTGACATTGCATACATCAAACTACCAACTGCGAAGCATATGGAATGTTACGCATCGTTCAACCTCCTCTTGGGTTTTAGGTGCTTGTTCCTTTGAAAGTTTGATTCCATGTCTAGTAGGAGTGAAACCCTCTTGGAATCTTGCATGGCGAACTTATTGAGCATATTCTCAATGTAAGTTAGTTGAGACAAAACTATCTTCTTGTTCTTACGATCCCTTATAAGTTTGATCCCTAGAACATAGGTAGCCTCTCCCAAATCCTTCATTGAAAGCTGTTCATTCAGCCATCCTTAACCGCAGATAACATTCCCACATCATTCCCAATGAGCGAATGTCATCAACATACTGAGGATTAGGAAAGTAACCTTACCTTCTTGTATTCTTTTGTAAACACAAGGCTCATCTAGGTTTTGTATGAACCCATAGGTTTTGATAGCCTTATCAAACCTAATGTTCCAAGACCTAGATGCTTGCTTAAATCCATAAATGGACCTTTGCAACTTGCAAACCTTATACTCATTACCTAGCTCAATGAATCCTACGGTTGGGCCATATAAATGGTCTCCTCAAGATCTCCATTCAGAAATGCGGTCTTGACATCCATTTGCCATATTTCATAATCGAAATAAGTGCTTATGGCCAAAAGAATCTGATGGACTTAAGCATGGCACCGGAGAAAAAGTCTCCTCGTAGTCTATACCCTCCTTTTGAGTATAGCCTTTAGCTACCAATCTAGATTTAAAGGTCTCTACCTTTCCATCCGATCCCTTTTCCTTTGTAGATCCATTTACACCTATGGTTTTAGACACGGTGGTAGATCTATAAGGACCAGACTTCATTAGTATACATAGAATCTATTTCGATTCCATTGCCTTGAGCCATTTTCTGCATCAACATCATTAATAGCTTTGTGTATACGTAGCGGGATCTGTTTCTTCTTGGTGCGAGATGGCAATTAAGCCTTCTCCTAAACCCAGATACCTATCTGGTTGTCTCACAACCCTCCCACTACGTCTAGGCACATCTTGATGTTCGGGTTGCACTTCGATTCAACTCTTGAATCCATTTCGACATCTTGTTACGTCATATCCAAAACAACTCTTAGTTTGGATGAAATTGCTAACTCCTTTAGTACTACTTCACTTCTTCCTTTGTGATTTCTCACAAACTCTTCCTCTAAGAAGTTTGCATTTGTCGACACAAATACCTTCCTATCATGAGGATTTGTAAAAATAGTACCCTCGAGTTCCGTGGGATATCCTACAAACAAACATACTTCGACCTTGGTTCCATCTTTGTGGATTCGGGCTTTAGAACATGGGCTGGACAGCCCCAAGTCCTCAAGTGCCTCAATGAAGGCACCGGCCGATCCACAACTCCCTAGGTGTTTTAGGCACCGATTTGGATGGAGCAAATTTAAGAAGATATGTTGCGTTTGTATGGCATATCCCATAACGATTCTGGAAGGCTAGCATAGGACATCATTGATCTTACCATTTCAATAGAATTCTATTTCTCCTCTCTGCTACACCATTACTGTTGAGATGTGCGAGGAGTCGACAAATTGAAACAATTCCATTGTCAATTAAATATTCTGGAACTCTCCAGATAAATACTCACCACCTCGATCGATCGAAGTTGTTTTAATGGCTTGCCAAGTTGCTTCTCGACTTGACTTTGAATTCTTTGAACTTTTCAAAGATTCACTCTTTTATGCATCAAATACAAATAGCCATGTCTTGATCAATCATCTATAAAAGTTATGAAATATTCATAAACTCCTCTACCTTGTACATTCATGGGCCCATACACATCGGTATGTACCATGTCCAATGTGGATTCAAATCTGTTTCCTTTAGAAGGAAATGAGGCTTTGTCATTTTCCTTCAATACAAGATTCACGGTGGGTAATGGATCACTATCCAAGCCCATAAGGATCTCATCCTTTACTAACTTTGTCAAGTCTTTTACGATTGATATGACCCATCCTTAGATGCCACAGATACTTTGAATTAATGCTAGAGATATTGGATTGTCTTGGTTTTATCAATTACGTGGTGTTTAGTGAGCCTTTCATAGGTTCTATAAAAACAATCCTGTTTAATTATCGCTTCACAAATAAAATCCTTATTCTCATATATTGAAACAACCTTTTCAAAATATAAGGAATAGCCAGATTTTATTAGACAAAAAACAGAAATCATGTTCCTTACAATCATTGGCATGTAATAAACATCTTCCAAATATAACCTATGACCACTAGGAAAGTCCAAGATAACTACTCCCACTGATTCTGCTGAAACATAGGAACCATCTGCTATCTTAACTTGAAACTGGCCTTTAGGAAGTCTTTTCCTTTGCTGGAACCCCTGTAAAGAATTACAAACATGGTTAGTGGCTCCTGAATCTAATATCCAAGAAGTAGATAAATCTGCCACATTTCTAGTTCCTAACAAACTTAGGAAGCCCATACCTTGTTTGCTTTTGAGGGACTCTAGGTAGACTGGATAGTTTCTTTTCCAGTGGCCCATCTCATCACAGTGGAAACACTTTCCTTTGATGTTCTCTTTGGCCTTCTTTTTCATGGGTTTGGCCTTGACCCCTATTTGGGCCTTCTTTTTCATTGGACCCTTCTTCTTTTCCTTGCCCTTACCCTTGGGCTTAGAAGAAGAAGCTACATTAGCTTCTGGCCCATGAGCCTTAATATTCAATATTTCCTCCGTGCTCTGGAGGGTATTCATCAACTCACTCAAGGTGTAATCCTTCTTTGTTGAGCTCATAGTCCAACTTAAAGCTGCTGAAAAGAAGAGTTTAAGCTATTGATGATCATAATCATCTGCGTGTCGCATCCATATCCGCCCCAAGCATCTCAACCTCAGTGACCGCAGAGATTACCTTCATCATGTAATCCCGCACCGGTTCACGAGTTTCATGCGAGATTATGAAAGGTTTGGATAGCTTTCACTCTTGCAGACCTAGTCCTCACACCAAACATCTCATGTAGGTGATGGACCATTACACTAGCAGTTTTCATACAAGCAATTTGCTTTTGCAACAGAGGTTGATGTGAAGCGAATATAACACTTAGTAGTCTTGCGGCGATACCTTCGCCAACTTCGTGTTGTTGGACTTGCTCAGAGTTGCATCTCCACTTAGAGGTGTAGGCTCATTTTCAGTTAACACCCATGAAATACGTTCATATTGAAGAACAATGTCAAGGTTACGTCTCCATTCATTAAACTTGTCTCCATTTTCCAATTTGTTATTAGTCGAGAGCGGGGTGAGTGGATTCATTTTGTGGTTGATTATGTCGAAAATATAAATTATTAAAACATGAGCATACTAGTCAACAATTTATGGAACTTTGTATAAAATCATGATGCATGTATGCATGATGATAGATTTAACAAAACTTAAAAATTAAAACATTATCTGACGGTTATTTTTCTTATCTATAATGAGACTAAGTGACGGTGGGCCATCTTATCTATTAAAAGAAAAACTAGGACCGTCCCACTCAAAAAACTACCAAGCATCTCATGCTCAATTTTTAAAGAAGCGTCTTAATTTGGTCCATACTTTTACCAACAGAGCTACGGTGGGCAGTTTATTGATAAAAAATATTGAGTGTATAATCATTTGATTCATTCACTAAAGATACCTACAAATCATGCCTCGGTGGGAGGTCACATTTGCTATCATTAAGTGGACTTATCCTTAAGGAAGCCCAAACCATGCAAGATCTAGGATCCATGCCCTCCGATGGGGAGTAACACTTCACCACATGCAAACGGGCCATCATTTGGAGACCGTGGACTCTCACAGGAGCATCCTCTCCCACTCAATCTTTTTGGGCTTTAAGTTTTAAATACCATCTTGTCTAGATGCAATTTATTATCCATCCTTTATTGTTTCATTATATATCTCATACATAATGAATGCATGGAAAGGCCTAGGGTTGGCAATTTTCTAAATGACATGCAATCACATAATATCACATATTACAAGAATTCATTTCTCCATTCATCACATGAACTAATAAAGCCACTTTTGATTGTCCATCCTAGAAACATAAAATAATTACAAGCCTTTTAGGCCCAAAAAATGCTTCTTCATCTTGGATCTTCCGCTTCGAACTCTTCGCTAACATGATCCGGCCCATTCGGTAAACAAAATGTAATGGCATTTATGAAATTAGAATTTTGTCATTTTGAAAAATAAAATTCCAGCACTAGATTTTTAGAAAACCAAATCTTTGTTTTGACAAAAAATTCCAGCACTTGTTTTATTAAAACCGAAACTCATTTCACGAAAATTAAAAACAGCACTTAGTATTTTAGCAAAACCGAAATTGGATTCTTTGAAACAAAAACCAGCACTTGTTTTCCAATCATAACTGAAATATGATTCATTGAAACAAAAATTCCAGCAACTTAGTTTTCACAAAACTTATGCCAAAACACAAAAGGATACACTGAAAATTTTACCTTTCCATTTCTTCAATCCATGGCTGCTCCTTCTTCATCATTACATCAATTTGTACATTACAAAATCAAAAAATAGAAAAAAGAAACCAAGGAGGAAACATGGTGATGATAGACCACCCTCCTTATTACTGACCAAATGAAGAAATCTTACAAGATAAAATTTAACTTCTATGGACAACCAAAAGAGCAACATACACCATATATATTTCTATCACATAAAAAATGCAGTCTACATAAAAGATTGCCAACCCATGCATCCACCATATAGGAACCAAAACATGCATGAAAACTGGCTCGATACCAATTGTTGGATCGGAAAAGAAAGCATGCTTAGTTTGGAGAAACGATAGATTTCAAAACTTTTTAAGAAATCATCTTGCAGCGGAAGCAATATATCCAAATCAACATGCTAATCCATACATGATATGGTATAAGGATAATAAAACCAAGAACAAGATAAAAGGAATTACCGACTCCTTCGTTCTGACTTTAAATCCTCGCTGCGCTATCCTCTCCTTCTTGTATCCAAATCCTTTGCCTTTGAGTCTTTTCCTTTAGCAATCTATCTTCTTCCTTGTAGTAGTATCCTCTACCAATTAGATTTACCACTTGTTCTTCAAGGAAAACTAGGTTAACAAAATCCTTTGGTGGGAAAGGAGAAGAAATATTTGGAGGAGATTTTCTTAGAAGAAGAAGAACCAAAATTGAAACTCTTTCAATTCTTTCACTTAGAATTTCGGTTCTCCTTGCATGAAAAAGAGAATATCTAAAACCATGCAAGAACCCTTTCTTACCTCTCAATTTCGAAATATGCATAAATGGAAAGAGTGAGAGGCATCCAATGCATCACTTCTTACATTAATCACTCATCAAATAGCCAATAAATGAGACTTACTTCATTTATCTTTAAAATGGCTATTTGAAAAGACCATAACCTATAGTTGAATACCCATTTCGGTTTTGGCAAGAAGAAAGAAGGAAGATGGTCCATCTAATGCACATCTTTCATCTTTAATCTAATGAATGCAAATAGGTTACATGCCAACATTAAAAGCCAACCATTAAACCATTTAATGGTAAGTTCATAACTCCATTTAATAATGATGAACCATAATAAAGACCATATTTATTTAGTATTTTAATTTCAAATGTGTGGTTACACATCTAACCTAACACAATTTCGAAATTGCTTCCTCTCCATTTTAAAAAAATTGTTTTAATATAATTAATCTAATCAATTACATTAAACCAAAACAAGCTCATTTCTAAATGAACATATGGGCTTCCAATTAACCATTAATTAGTATAAGCCCATCATTCAATTATGGACTTCTAAAACCTCCAAAATACTTCTTACTTAGCTTGATAACCTTCCTTAAAGCCAAGTGGAGAATCTTATTGGACTTTGATAATTCAAGCTCTAATAAGCCCAGAAATAATTCAATCTCATTGGAATTAATTCTAGCTTATTAACTAAATGTCATTCCACTAAAGACAATTAGTTGAACTCTTGAATTATTAAATATTATAAGAATATGTCCAATTGCAAACCCTATTTAGAACCTTATTATAGCCATCCGCACAACAAAGGGTAAAATTACCGTTTTGCCCTTATGTTGGTTTTTCCTTCTAGATCTCTCATTTTACTTTATATGGTGATTAACACATAAGATCTCATCTTAGTGTTAAGACTTGATGGGTAGCTAGTCCATCAAACTATCGCGCCATTTAATCACCAAATCTCCTTAAAACATCTAGAAGAGATGATAACACTATAAACTCTTTATTTGAGTGAATGTTCCACGATACATGTTTCAATTAATAATTCCAACATGCGAACCTTTGGATTAATACCTGTAAAAATCCATTCCGATCATATCAAAATTATAATGAAACACATATGAGTTCACCACTCATCAAGATTGTGGTTCATAATAGCGAATGCTTAAGTTGTATGTTTTAAGATTAAAGTAACGCCCACTTTATTCTTGAAAACATACTTGATTCAATTCATTTAATAGTGCCATTATCGATAGTCTACTACTATCATGATATGAAACTCATCATTCCCTTTAAGTAAACTCCTTTACTTATATGGAGATAAATCGCAACACTGATCTAAACCATAATCAAACGACCAACTTGATTATTCAACTGTGAATCAATTAATTGATTCTAATAATATACATGTTTCCCATACATCTCTATGTATATGTATATTACTTACAAATGAATCTTGGTACCTTATGACTAGATATATAATGCTCATACAGATAAAACCAAACTCTTTTGTTTTATTAATAATAAATATTTTCATTACAAAGCATGGCGAAGAAGATAAAGTTACATGTAAATACACTTGCTTTCCAGGGCACTATATTTACATAACTCCAACAGAAGATAGGTATAGATGAAACCAAATGAAAAAACAGAAGAATGGAAAAAGACAGACGAATGAGAAAATTACTATAATGTTCTCTATAGACATCAAATTAAGATGTTCTTTATATGGTTTGAAAGAAGACTTCAAGATATATAACTTTTATGAAGACCTTGAAGACAAATTCTATCTTTTGAAGGGTCAAAAATGGAATAGAAGATAGGTAAAGCTAAAAAATAGAAGAAGCAAAAAGCAAAAGAAGCAAAACATAGAAGAAGTAAAAAGCAGAAGAAGCAAAACACAGAAGATATGATGTCATCACAGACCATGTGATGTCATCACAGAAGAAGCAAAAAGCAGAAGAAGCAAAGCACAAAAGATATGATGTCATCACAGACCATGTGACGTCATCACAGAAGACGCAAAAACATAGAAGAAGCAAAACACAGAAGATATGACGTCATCACAGACCATATGACGTCATCATAGAAGAAGAAAAAAGCAGAAGAAACAAAACATAAAAGAAGCGAAAAGACAAAAGATACATCTTCCTTTATAAGGACCATAACTTTCAGCCTAGAAATCCAAAATTTTCATACTATATACCGTTGGAAAGCTAAAAGAAAGACCTATAACTTCTAAGAAGACAACTTTCCATAATCTAGCCTAGATCGATCCAGAATTACCCTTGAATTCAGAACACGAATTTACATTCATCCAATGTACTGCACCCAATTCTCAATTTCATGACAATTTTTGAGATTTTTAAAGACAGAATTTAAATTCTATGTCTTCATAAGAAATGTAGCCATATGTTTCTAGTTTAATCCAAATTAAGAATCATTTCGTTTGGATAACTAGAGAAAAAGTTGTAATTAAAAGACTGAAGCATACTCTATAAACATTTTCCAGATCCACCACCCATTTTGTTTCACAATCTTTCCTTAACACAGATCATACTAAGATCACCTGTTCTACTTCATTTACTCCTCATTCTCAACTTCATTTCAAATCAATATCATCTATAAAGAAATTTATAATCCATGATTAATCATGAACATCAATGACAGAACATACACCTATAAATACATCTCCTTCATCAACTTACTACACAAATGCAACTTCATTTTTGTCTTTCATTGTACTTCTAACTTTCACCTTAATTCTTCTCGCTTCAAAATCTTTTATCCACCAAAAACATCAAAGCAAAACTTGGACATATCCACATTTCTCATTCGCTACTTTACTCTTGCCTATCATTTCTTGGTTTAAGAATTTTCATCATTTGTTCTTTACTCAGGATGAATCACCAAATTTCCTCGTTCACCAATTCTAATCTTCTAATAAAAGTTTGGGTCCAACAACTCTCCCCCTTAAAGAATTTCATCCTCGAAATTCTTACCTGAGTGGTCAGCCAAATGGAGGTAACATTTTCTTATGTTTTCCTCAGTCTCTTTAGTAACTTCTTCACTTAAATGATTTCTTTCAAATGATCATAGTCAAAAGACTCACTCGGTCTGTCAATCACTCATTTAATCATTCACTTTCCAAATGAGTTCCTCATTAGGTTTCAGATTACCCACACTTTCCCCACTTCCTATATCGATAACACCAATATCAGATCATATAGATATCTCTCAACATACTTACATTACGAACCGAAAACATCTTTATTGGTACGTATACTTCTTATTTCAATCATAATGCATCATTCTTCCTATTCGAACCCAGAATTCAAATCTATTTTCAATCTCCAAATTGACTCACTTTTTTTAAATGTTCTTCTCCATAGCAGTTACCTTTTCGGCATAATCACCTATATCATACTTCCAACATGTTGCTCTGATTCATCTCATGATCTTTAACTATAGGGATCATTGATTATCTCCTATCCATATCCACATATAGGTCTCATATGTACTCAATCATATTATTCACCAATTTAACCACATTATCAAATATGTACTCACAATAGCTAATCGACATAAACTTTAGAACCTCTATATATATCACTATCCTTTGTTTCACTTTCCATACATACATTCTTATTCAATTTAGGAGCATAAACATATAGCCATCTTGAAATTCACATCTTAAATTCACTAATACAATCTTATACTTGATCATAAATTCCGAGTTCAACCTTTCAATTCCACTTTACTTGTACACCTTAAATCTTGTCAATTTTACCCTGTCTTTATCTCTTCTTTAGTCAATTCAGGAAAATATTTTCACATCCATATCAATTCAATTACGTATCCACAACAAAATTTCCATCACCATATTCATTAACATAATCACAAATACTGAATCTATGTCTAACATATCGGACTACGCCATGTTTCTTATTGCTAAATATCCTCAAACTTTCATTTTTTTCACATTCGGACGTATCATTTTCCTTCTCACTATTCTATTTGACACATATTTCAAAAAATGCCCATGTAAGATCTCAATTCTGGTGCTCTGATACTACAAATGTTGGGCACCAATTCCGAAGCCCAACTCTTGCAAAATTATGAAGCCTGAGTTTATTATCCTATAGAGTTATTTCCATAAACCCTTATTAGGCATCATCCCACAAGGGTGGTGTGCCCATGACAATCAAACATCAAACAAACTTATTACTTCAACTCAACCATATTATGAGGAAATCAATATAAACATACATACATAACTAAACTACTTCAATCTATCATTTCATTTCTAAAGCAACGGAGTTTGAAAAACTTTATTTACATATCAAAAGCCACACCATTGGCTTATTACAAAATACAATTAACAAATTTGCGGAAGTATTGGTAGACTAAATGTTGCCATATGCTCATTTTTGTTTTCTTCCAAATAAAGAAAATGACTTCCTAATTTGTCTCATTTATAATTTCTAAAAATAGTTAATAATGTCATTTATAAAAAAAATAAGTGTGAAACCCATATTTAATATCATTTTATTTGTTAAATCGTGTGTTTCCATTAAATTTTGTGTTTTCATTAAGAATAGGATATTTATTTATTGGTAATTGATGATTATTTCTATGTTATTAATTGATGGTTATGTTTCTTATTATTACTTGATTTTGTTATGGAGTATAATAGAAAAATGGAACAGTCTAGATTGGAGATTTCATTTTTTGAGTCTTCAACTAAAAATAGTTTGTCATCTATCATTCAATGTTTAGTTGGATTCAATGCTTGTTTAAAGACTTCATAAAGTGAAAAGAAAACCAATTGTAGGTTTTGTAAGTGCCCAAAATATCCATTAGCAAAAACATTTTGTTATGATACTCAATATGGGAACAAAAATATAATAAATGTGTTAAAAATGTTTTGGTGATGCTTACAAGGTTGAGAGTTGTAAGTCCTTTCGTTGGCATGATAACCCCTTCCTAAATAGGGTTGTTAGTATTATTCAAAAATTGATGTGCTAAGTTAAAACACCAAATAACATTGAGTTACAAAGGAAAAATTGAAGATGACGTATGTGAGGGAGTTATTAGAAGACCAAATAAGGTGGAATAGAAGGAATAAATTGAATTAGATGAAAAAAATCAAATAAGAATGAATTAAAGCTTACTATAAATATGAATTGAAGCTTACTATAAATGATAACAAGGAGCTAAAGAAGATATTCATGACATATATTATTGTTGTTTCCATATTGATATATATTGTTGTTATATGTTTCTCATTATTGAAATTATGGGGCTAATGTGACATATTTTATAAGAACTTATATATTAAAAATGTTGTATATGAAATAGGGCTAATATGAGAAGTACTTGTATTATACATGAAACTTTAGTTAATATATTTTAGTAATTCCATTCATATGCAAGTACATATGTAATTACATTAAAATTGAAGTTTAAATTATAACTATATACTTAAAAGGCAATCATAAAAGACAATATCCTAAGTTCCATTTGACAAGCTTATGAACAATGAGAGAATCATAAACACTGTAAGCTTGTAACGTTGATATTCATAAACTTGTAAAGTGAGATTCATATAATAGATGTCATTAATTTTATACTCATATAATGTAAACCATTAAAAGAACAAGATTCACTTAATGAAAGTAATTATACAAAGGAAAATATAGTATGCTAGTTTGAATTATGTATATAATGGCCACCAAGTCGTATCATTCTGCTACAACATTGCAATTCTAAATCACAATGGATCCAACTAAAATGTTATATAATATATACAAAATAAACAAACTGGATCTAATTGTAATATATAAAAATATACAAAACGGATCTAACTGAGTATTGGATATTAGATATAACCAAAATTCTCTGCAAATGAGAACTAGATCCAACCATACCTTTTTACAAACCAGAACTGGATCCAACCAAATATACGTACATAATTGACAATTATGCACCCAAAATTAGTTTGTATTAGAAACAACTTTCATTCGGAAGGTCGGTCTTGTAATTGTTGTTATGTAATACTTGGGTCTACCTTCCCCCTTATCCCTTTTGGTTGGAATGATAGTTAAAAAGTTTTTAGATTAATTGATCCAAATGTTATCTTTCTCCTCACTGAGAAATACATAAATAAACCTTAACTCCATATTAACTAGAAGGAAGTCAACTAGATTTACAACTTCTCTTACACTTTTGTCACATTTTCCACACAATTGGAATTTCCCCTTTTATGATAGTCTATGAGGAATCTTCACTCGCTTTTATTCATCTTTATCTTTGAATATTCTTTTTAGGCCATCCAAGCATAACTCTTTTCAAAGGTGGATGTATCTCTTCATGAGTATTTGGTGGCGAAATTTTTGTACTTTAACTAGTTGCAAGACATTCTCATAAACTTCCATGAACCTCCCTCTATAATAACACTCATCTGCATACACTTATAGTTATTGTTTTGCATTAAAAATGACACTAATCACTTGACTACAACGATACCCGTACACTTCTCATTTCTTATAATAACAAACCTACTCCTTTCCCCATTGGACAACATGTGTGTCATGTCCATTAGTTAATGCATACTTCTTATCCCTATTCCTCCTTGAGGTTAGGTGTTTCTACATTAACTTGGTTCTAACAATCTCCAATATGCTAATGATAAGGCAATCTCTAGCCACTAAAATCCAAAATTTTAATTTCTCACTCATGTTGTTGTCCACAAATGGACATTTAGACCTAATGCTTTGGAAAGCCCTACTCCATGTTTCCTGTTGGACCCCGATATTTAATTGGAATTTAGAAATAGTAAATGAAATTGAATGAGTGTTTTGTTTAAGTATTATGTTATAGATGAAATTATGCTTTAAGGAAATTTTGAGAAAAGAATTATGAGTTTTCAATGTATTTGATAATTGTGAAGATTTGTATGGGTTATAAAAGTTTAAGCGAATCAATTGATTGAAAAGTTAGTAGAAAATCAAGAAATAAAGAGAAAAGTGAGAGAATTTGAAAATTTAAGAAAGTTGACTTTTGGAGATAGAAAGTTTGACTTGAGAGAGTTGACTTTTGTTTGAGGCAAAATTTGAGAAAATTGTCTTCTGGAAACTTGTAGTTTATGTCAAGAGCTTTCTGTAGCCATAAAGTTTGCTATTTTTTGATATCGGAAGTGAGAGTTATGATCGGTCAAAGTTAAGCAGGTTTGACTTTTGAAGAAAAAGTTGACTTTTTGATTTAGGCAAAATTCGAGAAAATGATCAACATGAAAATTATAGCCTCTGTTGAGAGCTTTTTGTGGATATAAAGTTTGCTATTTTTCGATGTCGTGATTGAGAGATATGATTTTCTGAAGATATGCTTTGTTTTGAAAATGCTATTAAGTATAGATTTGTGTGTTCTATGCTTCGAGGCCACTCGTCATACGGATTTAGTTTGAATTAGAATAAGTGGTCTTCATGAAAGTTTTAGATAATGTTTTTATCTTTCCATTGTTATAAAGTTTGCAATTTTTCGATATCGGGGCTAGGAGTTATGAGCGATTAAAAATTGAAAGCCGTTTAGGAAAAGTTGTTTTGGACAGAATCTTTGATTGAGTTTTTGACCTCTTTCGAGACCTAAGTTAATTGTGATGTTTATGCCTTAAGTGAGGTTTAATTTGAAAAATTATAAATTGGGGGTTAACTGTTGGGACCCGATCCGGGAATCGGATCCCAACCGAAAAAAAAAAACGAAGAACGAAGGAAACGAAAGAAAGGATTCTTTTCGAATGCGAAGCGGAACGAATACAAATCTCAAGCGGAAACAAATGCCGACATCCGAAAGCGCAAATCTTAGGAAATGAAAAGTTGCGTTGGAACCTTAGACTAAGCTCAACCGAAATCCGGTATAAATTTTTTTTTCTTTCTTTTTATTATAACCATTTTTACTCAAACTCATGCAAATCATACAATTTCCTTTTTCTTGGAAATTTATTCATTTCAGAAATCTCACTCAGATCATAACAAACTATCTCACTCAAATCATAACGAACTTCTTAACATTTATACCAATCTCATAATTCCATCTTTTAAGCATCTAAATCTTATTTTTACCAAAGTAACTTCTTAATTCTTACTCTTATCTTAACCCGATTTTTACCGAAAATCTGGCAGCATAACGACTGTATTTTGACAGCCCAAAAAAATTCCTGTAAAGGCAAAATACACTTCTAATATCTCAACCCAACAACACAAATCAACATCGGACCTCCCATCCGGAATCCGAAACACCAGCAGAAATGCACATCTAAACCTAACACTTCAAAAATCCTCAATCGATCATATAAATTCGCAATCAATCCCAACCACATTCAATATCTCAAATCCATATGCAAAATCCACATTCAATATCCAATTACATACATAAAGCATAATCATACTCAGTTATGATCATAAAATCAATATCCAAGTCTCGAATTCATATACATCCCGTAATAACTGCTTTATATACACAAAAGGCAATTCGAGCCAAAAACAATATCAATTCTCAATTTACACAAAAATACAAATGCGACAAATTCGAACTTGACGCTCTTTCATCCGATCTCCTGCTCGAAAACCTGGAGATGGGGATGAAAGGGGGGTGAGCTCGGAAGCTCGTGGATAACACATTTATAAAATGACAAATAAGCAGAAATCATTTCTTTCATAAACTTTTTGGCAAAAGGGCTAATTTTTCAAACTTTGTAACTTTTCAAAACGGTTTCCTAAACCTTTCAATTTTTTTTCAAGCTTTTCATAACAAAAGTCACTTTTTCCCTTTCTCAATTTTTTAAACATGAATGCAGCACACATAAACAAATCAAAACACGTAACATATCAGAATGGTCTGGTTCGATCCGTAACGAGCGTCTTGCACATTCTGCATAGCGATCACATGCGGTAGTGAGCGAGCGTACTACACTTTTCTGCATTGCAGTCCAGTGTAGCCGTGAAGGGAGTCCGAATTCGGAGCTCCGTGCCACTAGCGGGCAGCCGGGAGAAGGCTATAACGAATAGAGACAGTGCACTGACTCACAGAGGGACCTAACCGAACCCACATAACATATAAACGAAAACGGAGATTCAAATTGCCCGAAGGCCCTTTTCAAAAATCTTACTTTTCACACATACTAATCAAACTGCCCGAACGCACATTTTGAACTTCATTTCATCAAACACAACAAACTCACAGTTCACATAATTCAATCAATCAATAATTTGCATAATTTGTCAATGCATACACAACAAATGCATTTTCAGAAATTTCTATCAATTTATCAAATCATTTAAACAATGAATTTAAGCTTATAATAATTTTTCAGAAAACATTCGGAAATCATAATTTCAAACATTTACAAAAACAATAATTTATCAAAAAATTCACATTTTTGCTTTCTTTAATTTTCGAAAATTCATATTGAGCTTACAGATCAAAATATAAATATGCTACCCACCTCAAATTGACGCTAATACTTGTCCAAAGCATCGAATCTCCAAATTCCTTCTTCTTTCCTCAACCTTAAAATTCCCTAAGCCATAATTATCCAAAATACATATCATAATCTTCAAATTTTACTTAGGAATTCACCAATTTACCATAATTCCAAGCGATCAAACTCACCCATTTACAAAAACCCCAATTCACCAATTTGGCCTAAATCGAATTATTCAAATTTAACATCATAAAACACAATTTCTTCAAAATTGGTATCATAATCCACAAATTCATCATATTTCAAGCCATCTTAATCCAACAATTTCTAAAAATCCCAAAATCCCCAAAATTTGACATAAGTCCTAAACACAATTATTCAAAATTAAACATCATAAATCATATAATCTTCCAAATTGACTTAAGAAATCTCAAATTCATCATACTTTCCATGATTCCGAACCCATAATTTCCAAAAATTCCAAATTCTAAAATTGGGCAAAATCTCTACTCACCCAAAATCTAAAATTAAATCTAACATACTTGGCAATCTCTCAAATTAACTTCAAAGACCACAAACCCACATCATAATCATGCTAAGTCAACCAAAAAACTCATCAAAAATTCAAACTTGAAACTTTCTCTCACTTACCATTTTCTCCACCAATTTTTGGATTTCTGAGCTCCAAGACAACTTTCATCTTCTTCTATCTCTTTCCGCTTGAAACAACTTGAAATCTCATGCTAAAAGCTTCAAAAATTTGAAAACTATGATGCTTTCTCTTCTTTCTCCATATACGAAGCTTCCACTCTCTTATTCTTCTTATTTTCTTCTTTCTTTGTTCCAAAAAATCGACTTCCTCTCTTCTTTTAATTTCCAGACCTTTCTTAAACGGCAACACATACTATAATGGTGCCATGTCATTAAAAATGGAGGGTAAATGACCATTTTGCCCTTACTTATTTGCCTATTTCCAAGTTTGCCCCTGCACTTTCTTTAAAAATCTGATGCTTTGCGTCCTAGTTTCGAGCATCTAAACGAAATAATTTGGACAATCTTTCTTCTTGAAAATTGTTCCTCTAGATCATACGAATCCAACTCCACCAACCGCGCTCAATTCGGATCAGAAACGAAGAAGTTATAGCCGAAATACTATCGGACCTTCACAAAAATCCGAGACTGAACATTAACATAACTTCAGTCCAGAAATTAACAATCTTAGGGATGAAATTAAATTTCGATCCCTTCACAAGAGTTGTAGCCCTATATCTTAATTTTATTTTCCCTCAAGAATCAACTCAATCGAAGTTGTACAACTCCCGAATTTTGCAAAATACTGAACCATGTTCAGAAAATTGTCCAACTTATAACCTATAACCAAAACTCTTACTTTGGTTCAATCAATCTCTTTCCATTTAATCTCCTAAAAATCATAATTTCTCAAGAAAATGAAATTAATTGTCTTAGGAATCCAACGCTTCGAGAATCAAATCAATCGGATGTCGCACGAAGGAATTATAAGCAAAAGATTACAAAAGGGATCGGATTAAAAATAAAGTAACTGAACTTTTCAAAAATCATATCTCTCGGTCCCGAACTCAGAATTTGACAAATTTAGTGTCAATAAAAAGATCAAAGGAATCTCTACAACTTCCCTGAAGTACTCAAAATCAAATTAGGTCTCGAAGGAGGTCAAAAACTCAATCAAAGATTCTGTCCAAAACAGCTTTTCCTAAACGACTTCCAATTTTTAATCGCTCATAACTCCTAGCCCCGATATCGAAAAATTGCAAACTTTATAACAATGGAAAGATAAAAACATCATATAAAACTTTCATGAAGACCACTTATTCTAATTCAAACTAAATCCGTACGATGAGTGGCCTCGACGCATAGAACACACAAATCTATACTTAATAGCATTTTCAAAACAAAGCATATCTTCAGAAAATCATATCTCTCAATCCCGACATCGAAAAATAGCAAACTTTATATCCACAAAAAGCTCTCGACAGAGGCTATAATTTTCATGTTGATCATTTTCTCGAATTTTGCCTAAATCAAAAAGTCAACTTTTTCTTCAAAAAGTCAAACTCTAAGCGAACTTTGACTGATCATAACTCCCACTTTTGATATCGAAAAATAGCAAAATTTATGGCTACAGAAAGCTCTTGACATAAACTACAAGTTTCCAGAAGACAATTTTCTCAAATTTTGCCTCAAACAAAAGTCAACTCTCTCAAGTCAAACTTTCTATCTCCAAAAGTCAACTTTCTTAATTTTTCAAATTCTCTCACTTTTCTCTTTATTTCTTGATTTTCTACTAACCTTTCAATCAATTCATTCGCTTAAACTTTCATAACCCATACAAATCTTCACAATTATCAAATACATTGAAAACTCATAATTCTTTTCTCAAAATTTCCTTAAAGCATAATTTCATCTATAACATAATACTTAAACAAAACACTCATTCAATTTCATTTACTATTTCTAAATTCCAATTAAAGATCGGGGTCCAACAGGAAACATGGAGTAGGGCTTTCCAAAGCATTAGGTCTAAATGTCCATTTGTGGACAACAACATGAGTGAGAAATTAAAATTTTGGATTTTAGTGGCTAGAGATTGCCTTATCATTAGCATATTGGAGATTGTTATAACCAACTCCAATGGGGAAAGGAGTAGGTTTGTTATTATAAAAAATGAGAAGTGTACGGGTATCGTTGTAGTTAAGTGATTAGTGTCATTTTTAATGCAAAACAATAACTATAAGTGTATGCAGATGAGTGTTATTATAGAGGGAGGTTCAGGGAAGTTTATGAGAACGTCTTGCAACTAGTTAAAGTACAAAAATTTCGCCACCAAATACTCATGAAGAGATACATCCACCTTTGAAAAGAGTTATGCTTGGATGGCCTAAAAAGAATATTCAAAAAGATAAAGATGAATAAAAGCGAGTGAAGATTCCTCATAGACTATCATAAAAGGGGAAATTCCAATTGTGTGGAAAATGTGACAAAAGTGTAAGAGAAGTTGTAAATCTAGTTGACTTCCTTCTAGTTAATATGGAGTTAAGGTTTATTTATGTATTTCTCAGTGAGGAGAAAGAGAACATTTGGATCAATTAATCTAAAAACTTTTTAACTATCATTCCAACCAAGAGGGATAAGGGGGAAGATAGACCCAAGTATTACATAACAACAATTACAAGACCGACCTTCCGAATGAAAGTTGTTTCTAATACAAACTAATTTTGGGTGCATAATTGTCAATTATGTACGTATATTTGGTTGGATCCAGTTCTGGTTTGTAAAAAGGTATGGTTGGATCTAGTTCTCATTTGCAGAGAATTTTGGTTATATCTAATATCCAATACTCAGTTAGATCCGTTTTGTATATTTTTATATATTGCAGTTAGATCCAGTTTGTTTATTTTGTATATATTATATAACATTTTAGTTGGATCCATTGTGATTTAGAATTGCAATGTTGTAGCAGAATGATACGACTTGGTGGCCATTATATACATAATTCAAACTAGCATACAATATTTTCCTTTGTATAATTACTTTCATTAAGTGAATCTTGTTCTTTTTAATGGTTTACATTATATGAGTATAAAATTAATGACCTATATTATATGAATCTCAGCTTTACAAGTTTATGAATATCAACGTTACAAGCTTACAGGTTTATGATTCTCTCATTGTTCATAAGCTTGTCAAATGGAACTTAGGATATTGTCTTTTTATGATTGCCCTTTTAAGTATATAGTTATAATTTAAACTTCAATTTTAATGTAATTACATATGTACTTGCATATGAATGGAATTACTAAAATATATTAACTAAAGTTTCATGTATAATCTGGTACTTCTCATATTACCCTATTTCATATACAACATTTTAATATATAAGTTCTTATAAAATATGTCACATTAGCCCCATAATTTCAATAATGAGAAACATATAACAACAATATATATCGATATGGAAACAACAATAATATATGTCATGAATATCTTCTTTAGCTCCTTGTTATCATTTATAGTAAGCTTCAATTCATATTTATAGTAAGCTTTAATTCATTCTCATTTGATTTTTTTCATCTAATTCAATTTATTCCTTCTATTCCACCTTATTTGGTCTTCTAATAACTCCCTCACATCGTCATCTTCAATTTTCCTTTGTAACTCAATGTTATTCGATTGTTTTAACTTAGCACATCAATTTTTGAATAATACTAACAACCCTATTTAGGAAGGGGTTATCATGCCAACGAAAGGACTTACAACTCTCAACCTTGTAAGCATCACCAAAACATTTTTAACACATTTATTATATTTTTGTTCCCATATTGAGTATCATAACAAAATGTTTTTGCTAATGGATATTTTGGGCACTTACAAAACCTACAATTGGTTTTCTTTTCACTTTATGAAGTTTTAAACAAGCATTGAATCCAACTAAACATTGAATGATAGATGACAAACTATTTTTAGTTGAAGACTCAAAAATGAAATCTCAATCTAGGCATGTTCCATTTTCTATTATACTCCATAACAAAATCAAGTAATAATAAGAAACATAACCATCAATTAATAACATATAAATAATCATCAATTACCAATAAATAAATATCCTATTCTTAATGAAAACACAAAATTTAATGGAAACACACGCATTTAACAAATAAAATGATATTAAATATGGGTTTCACACTTATTTTTTATAAATGACATTATTAACTATTTTAGAAATTATAAATGAGACAAATTAGGAAGTCATTTTCTTTATTTGGAAGAAAACAAAAAAGAGCATATGGCAACATTTAGTCTACCAATACTTCCGCAAATTTGTTAATTGTATTTTGTAATAAGCCAATGGTGTGGCTTTTGATATGTAAATAAAGTTTTTCAAACTCCGTTGCTTTAGAAATGAAATGATAGATTGAAGTAGTTTAGTTATGTATGTATGTTTATATTGATTTCTTCATAATATGGTTGAGTTGAAGTAATAAGTTTGTTTGATGTTTGATTGTCATGGGCACACCACCCTTTTTGAAGAAGAACAAACAAGGGATGATGACCGACCCACCTCATCTTTTGACTTACAAGTAGAAGTACTGTACCTACGCAGAGAAGTCAAGGAGTTAAAGAAGACGGTGAAAGAGTTATTAAAACGTCAACCGTCATAATCATTTTTGATTAATAACAAATAGGGGGAGAAACAACACGAAGAAACGAAAGGGGGAGAAGAAAATTTTGGAAGGAAGAGAGGAAGAGTAAGCAGAAAATGAAGAAGACAGAGTGAAGATATTTTTCATCTGTATATTTTTCTTACAGTTTTTCATCTTACCTGTATGATTATTTGTTATCATCAAAAAGGGGGAGATTGTTAAGTCAAAATGACGAAGGAAGCAAAAAGCAAACGAAAGAAGAAAAACAGACGGAAGCAAAAAAGCAGACGATGAAAAAAAATGGAAGCAAAAACAAACGGAAACAAAAGCTGACGGAAGAAGCAAAAGCAGACGGAAGCAAAAGCATACGGAAGCAAAAAGCAGATGATGAAAAGCAGATGGAAGCGAATCGCGTCAGAATCAAGAATCAGTTTGAGTTAGTTACAGAACTCAACTGAATAACCACTTCTTTCAAGAAACAAGATTAAAGAAGCAAGAATCAAGAATCAAGAAGCAGTTGAAGACGTAGACTATAAAAAAGAATCGAAGTCGAAGACTACAACATTACCAGATTTACAACAAGTTACAAAAGCTTACTTGAGAGAAATTATTGTGCGAAACTTAGAGCTATTCTTTTCTGTAACAAAGCTCAAAGAACTTTTAGTTGAAAGTTGTACAGATAGCCTGCTGATTGAGCCCAAGTTTACCTTACTAATTGGATACACTTTTACTGTTTTAATGTACTTTTTGACTCTTAATTTGTGATTTTTGTGCCTTAATTAGTCCCTTTCAGTGAGCTTACATTTTGTACAATTTGATAGTAAATTGTCACAAATTGATATTAATTTCATCGTAATCTTTCCTAGGAAAATTGATACTGCAAATTGTTGTTTGATATTGTAGGGGACTAAGAGAGTCAAAAAGGTTGAGAAGAAGTCTGCACGCGGCGAGGAACCAAGAAGCGCACGCCGCGGTGCCTACAAAGCATCTCGCTGCGGCGAGGATCAAGAGGAGCACGCCGCAACGCAAGCGATCTAGAAGGAACACGCCGCGGCGCCTACAAAACATCTCGCCGCGACGAGCAGATAAACGCCCGAACTTCATTTGGAAAGATCTCTCACTTTTTCGACCAGACCCGCATCCATCATTGAAAAACTTTGCTATTTTTAGGTCAAGGAGGACGGATATCTTAGAGAGACATTTTTGGAGGCACCAGAGATACGATTATTCCTTCCACCATCATTTTCCATTTTTATCATCTTCGATCATCACCATCATTTCTACGCCACCGTCAGTATCTTCTGTTACCATGGGAGACGTCCAATCTTCACCAGTCATGAGAGAGTCCGGAGTCATGCGTAGCTAAACCACATTTCCTCTTGAAGATGTAGCATCGGCTTGAGTTCACCGGTTCTAAAAAGGGAGTTAATCTTACATCGTCAAGTTTAATTACAGTGTTGTAAATTCCTGAGTTAGGGTTTACTTCTTGTAGTTAGATTAGCTTGGTTATAGTTTAATCAAGTGTTGAACGATGTCTTGTGTTATGGATTGGTTAATGTAGAACTTCGATGCTCAATATATGAAGTCTCATATATGTCTTTTGGTGATTGTGTTAACTCTCTTTATCTACCTAGTTGTGTTTGATATTGAGATCGTGCTTGAGCCAATTGACCACTTGCATTAACTTGTTCATTTCACACACTAAGGTACATTTAACAAGGTTTTAGTTAATGGAGTTCGTTGATTAACATCTTGGACTTAAAGAATCCCTCAAGGTTCTAAGGCTTAAGAGCACTTAATGGGATCTTGAGAAATAGAGTTCATTGATCAAGATCCTAGACTTGAGGGGAAGTCTTTAAGGTTTTTATTTGAAAACTTAGTGAATTTCACTTCCCGAAAATTGTTTTGAACCATGATAGCCTAAGCTCATTTTCAAGAGGATTTATTATCATTTGCTTATTACTCAATTTTTCAATTCATTTACTTCCTTAAAATCCAAAAATACACTTTTTACACTTTGACTTTCAATTTAGTTAAATTTCGTTAGTTCTTTTCTAAATGACCAAAACCCCCAGTTTATCAACTTTAATTGCAATTTTTGACAATTAGGCTAGCTTAGATCTTTTTCACTTGGTTCCAATTAAGTGGGACGACCTGAGGTTGCATCCTGTATTGCAATCCTTGGAATTTTATTTTTCACCCGGTTTCCAAGGATCAATCATAAGGTCGAATCGACAAAGCCGCGATCACCTGCAGAGGCTAAGTATGAAAGAATAATGATTGTAAGAGACCTGAAGAGGCTCGGAGAAAAAGAATACTTGTAAAAGTTTTGAGAGATAGTGAAATCTCAGAAAGACTTCTGAGGACTGGACGTAGCCCACGGTTTGGGGTGAACCAGTATAAAAATTACTGCGTCAACATCTTTCTACCCTTTATCTCTCTTATCGTTCAATTTTTGATTTTATAAGTTTTATACGAGTTTTCAAAAAATACGTTATAACTTTGAATTTCAGTAGTCTTGTGAAAAGAACAAGTTTCTTTTAACAAAAATCATCAAAAAGGGGTTCACTTCAATTGGTATCAGAGCTTGGTGTCCAAGGATCACATTAACAACGTGTGGATTAAAGATTATGGCGGAATCACATACATACATAGCGAAAGGTGCCCCAGTCACTAGACCTCCGACGTTCAACGGAGAAGACTATCATCACTACTGGAAAGATAGGATGCGACTGTTTATCGAATCAACTCATGTTGACCTTTGGGACGTGATAGTGAATGGATCATACACTCCAGCGGATGAGGAAGGGAATCTTATTCCACAAATCAGATGAACGGTTGATCAGAAGGTGAGATTTCAACTAAACTCAAAAGCCTTAAGCAGAAGTGAGTACGATAAAGTCCACGGATGCAACACTGCGAAGGAGATGTGGGATACGTTATCCATCGTTTATGAAGGTATAAACCAAGTCAAAGAATCCAAGCTAAGTATTCTTGTGCACCAGTATGAGCTGTTCAAGATGAAAGATGAAGAATCTATTGATCAAATGTTTGAAAGATTTCAAACAATTGTCAATGGACTAAAAGCTCATGGAAGAACTTACAACAACCAAGACCACATTCGTAAGATCTTAAGGAGTCTACCAAGGAGGTGGAGACCAAAAGTTACTGCTGTACAGGAAGCCAAGGATTTAAGCGTATTAAAGCTTGACGAACTGTTTAGATCGTTGAAAATACATGAAGTTGAAGACAAGCCTAAACGGGACAAGTAGATAGCACTGAAGGCTGGACAAAAGAATCACAAGACTCAAAGGAAGAGGAATTCATCAAAAGCACTAAAAATTGAAGAATTGAAGAATGATGATTCCAGTGAGTCGGAACAGGAGTCCAGTAATGAAGATGATGAGCTATCTTTCATTTCCAGAAAGATCAGACGGATGTGGAAGAAGAAGTCCAAAGGAAATCAATTCCTCAAAAAGAACGAAAAAGATGATGGGAAGCTAGAGAAGACTTCAATCATATGCTACGAGTGCAACAAACCAAGACATTACAAGTCCGAGTGTCCAACATTAAAGAAGAAACCAAAGAAGAGTAGACAAGGCAAGAAAAGCATGATGGCAACTTGGGAAGATCTAAATTCATCTGAATCAGATACAAGCTCCGAAACATCAGAACATGCAAATATTTGCCTAATAGCCGAAGAGGAAAGTGATGAGGAGGTAACTTCTAAATATGATGACTTGCATAATGCATATTTGGAACTACTAGAAGATTCTCATGCTATTCTGAAACAGTACAAACTGTTAAAGAAAAAGTATGTAGAAAACCTCAAACATACACAAGAGATAGAAAGAGAGAATTCCTGCTTGAAAAAGCAAGTAGAGGAAAGTCAGAAAAAGAAAGTTGTAGATAGATCTGAAGAGATCAATCAGTTGAAGCTTAGGATTAAGAATCTTTCAGCTGATCTAGCGAGTTTCACTGAAAGTACGAAAAAAATGAATGAGATGTTAGAAAAATGTAGACATCCGAGTGATAAAACCGGATTAGGGTTTACTAGAGAAAGGTCTCAACAGAAAAAGAAGTTTTGCTTTCAGAAAAAGAAGTTCCAACAATTTCATCAACAATCTTATAAAATGCATAATTATCATTCTATGCATTTTACTAACCCAAAAGGACCCAAGAAAATATGGGTACCGGAGAATAAAATAATATCTCCTGCAGATATCCTTCCTTGGAAGAGGCAGCAAGCACCATTGGTATTTGGACAGTGGATGCTCGCGACACATGACTGGAAGAAGATCTATGTTCCTAGATCTTCAAAATAAGAAGGGAGGATCGGTGACTTTTAGAGATAACCAGCAGGGCAAGATAATTGGAATCGGCAAAATAGGTAAAGATTCCTTTGCATGTATTGATAATGTGCTACTTGTTGATGGTCTGAAACACAACTTGATTAGTGTCAGTCAATTGTGTGTTTCTGGTTTTGAAGTTATGTTCAATCAAAATCTTTGTGAATTCAGAAACAAAGATGGGTCTATATTCTTTTCTGCCAAAAGATGAAATAATCTTTACAAAATTGATTTAGAAGATTTTCAAAATCAAAATATTTCCTATTTTTTATCAACTGAAGAAGAAAGACTAATCTGGCATAAAAAGCTAGGTCATTCCAGTTTTAAACACATTTCAAAGTTGTTAAAGCATGATTTGGTAAGAGGTTTACCAAAAATAAGTTTGACAAGGAGTTCTTTTGTGAAAGTTGTTAGAAAGGAAAACAAGTCGAAACATCGTTTTCTTCTAAAAATTTTGTAACATCATCTAGACCTCTAGAATTGTTACATATGGATTTATTTGGTCCTACTAGGACAATAAGTCTTGGCGGAAAGAATATGGACTTGTTATTGTTGATGACTTTACTAGATTTTGTTGGATATTGTTTTTATCACACAAAGATGAGTTTTTTAAGTGTTTTAAGACACTCTCCAGAAAGTTACAGAATGAAAAAGGAATGTCGATAGCGAGTATCAGGAGTGATCATGGTGGAGAATTTGAGAATGAGAAGTTTAGAATATTTTGTGAGGAGAATGGAATTTTTCACAATTTCTCTACTCCTAGGACTCCGCAGCAAAATGGAGTTGTTGAAAGGAAGAACAGGACGATTCAAGAGATGGCAAGGACTATGCTCTGTGAGATGAATCTTCCTAAGTACTTCTGGGCAGAAGCAGTGAATACAGCATGTTACATTCAGAGTAGAATATTGTTGCGACCGTTGTTAAAGAAAACTCCTTATGAGTTATGGAATGGAAGGAGACCGAATATATCTTACTTTCATCCGTTTGGTTGCAAGTGCTCTATACTGAATACAAAGGAATTGTTGGATAAGTTCGATTCAAAGACCTATTCAGGTATTTTTCTAGGCTACTCCTTATCATCAAAGGCTTTTAGGGTTTACAATCTTACCTCGAAGACTATTGAGGAGACTATTCATGTCAAGTTTGATGATAGTTTCCAACCAAGTAAGGAAGATGACATAGATAGTGAAATCCCTTCAGTGCCCGTAGGTGATACTAAAGAAGCTTCATCATCAGAAACTCAGTTAGACAAGATTGAGGATATTCCAGAGACTCTTGGGTTGAAAAAGGATTGGAGATATAAGAGTTCTCATCCAAAAGAGTTAATCATAGGAGAGACCTCAGAAGGAGTCAGAACAAGGTCCAAATTCAGGAGAGAAGCTAATGTAGCTTTTGTCTCTGAAATAGAGCCTAAGAAGATTGATAAAGCTCTTCAAGATGAAGCATGGATTTTAGCTATGCAAGAGGAGCTGAACCAGTTTACTAGGAACAAAGTTTGGTCCTTAGTTCCTAAACCCTTGAAGAAATCCATCATAGGAACTAGATGGGTTTTCAAGAATAAGTTAGATGAATCAGGGAGACTAAGTCGGAATAAAGCCAAATTAGTAGCACGAGGCTATAATTAGCAAGAAGGAATAGACTATAATGAGACGTATATTCCAGTAGCAAGACTTGAAGCCATTAGGATATTGCTGGCATATGCTGTTTGTCATGATATAAACCTTTTTTAGATGGATGTGAAAAGTGCGTTTCTGAATGGTTTTATAGACGAAGAGGTGTATGTTAAGCAACCTCCTAGTTTCGAGGATGTTAAGTATCCAGATCATGTCTATAGACTTCATAAGGCTTTGTACGGCTTGAAACAAGCTCCTAGAGCTTGGTATGATCGTCTAAGTACCTTTCTTATTGAGAATGATTTTAGTAAAGGTCAGGTTGATAAGACACTCTTTAGGAAGAATTATGAGAATAATTTTATCTTAGTACAAATTTATGTTGATGATATCATTTTTGCTGCTACTTCAAAAAATTTATGCATGAGTTTTGAGAGTTTAATGAAAAATGAGTTTAAGCAAACCGAAGGGAAAATCTTTATCCATCAACAGAAATATGTGAAAGAATTGTTGTGTACATTTGATACGAAAAAAGAAGGTGGATCAAACCCTGTATAGAGGGATGTGTTGGATCGCGTACGGTCCGAGTATTCACAATACACTGCGGAAAAGACCATACAACAACATGAAGTATAATCAAAAATACCAAAGATGTAAGAAAATACCTTATTTTCGTGGATAGGTTGCTTCTTTTCGGATTCCAAGACACTGCAAAACACGAATGCCCTCTACCGGTATCCACACAAGTATGCACGATCCGGGCTGCGACTATGGTGTGCTAGCACGTCCTGAAACGCTTTCCGAACGCCGCTCTGATTTTCCTCTCGGATGGTGGCTAGGGTATTGTGACAATTGTGTCTCATCTACCTAATGAGACCTAAGCTTCTCTATTTATAGAGAAACCCTAATCTCATTGAGGCCCCAATAAGTTTCTGCCCATTATATCTCATATAATAAAAGCCCGACAACTTAATTCACTCTAGCCCAATAAATATATCTACATATATTTATTCAATACCTAATAAATTAGGCCCAAGAGAATAAGCCCAGATCACATAACTCTTTGTGTGTGACCCTGTAGGCTCATTTGATGTTGGCAATGGGCTTGATCACACTTCAAGACCCATAAGTCATAAGCGGCCTCTAGCAAGACATTATGACTACCCAAATCAAATGAGGATCGATAATCCGATTTAACCTGTAACCATGGTTATAGGCTCAGTCCTTTTGTAACACGATATCCAGATTAATCACAAGGCATTGTATATGTCAACCTTTGATTAATCATAGTTTCTTAATCCCCAAGTTGACTGATTATAATAAATGAAATTGATGACTCCTCATCAATTCATTTGAGCACGGCCATGCATTTCTTCAGTCACACTTGTCAAGAGGCCCAAATGATATTTCTCTCACTTAAGAGAGGTACAAATCCCATCTACGTCATTCACATCCCTCCGCATGATTCATTTGATGTCCAACATAAGACTACTTGTTATTGGTTAAAAATAACTTAGTCTAATATCAAACACGAATTCCTCATGTAGGAACCATGATGACTTCAGTCGAAGGACTAAAGTCAAACCATATTAAGAATCACTAATGACATGAAACCATGTAGTATTCTTTATGTGGGTCGGTCCAATATATGTTCTCTAACATATATCTATGTTTCGATTTGATATCTCATATCCATGATCAAGAAAGCGTGATCATCAATCGAACACATACTAGTCTTAATTCATTATTGTTCCACCAATAATGATCGACCAGGGACAGTCTAGAATAGTGTTATTACGCTTATGGTTTTACTATCAAGTCACATACTTGATGACATAAGTCTAATATCATTCATGGAATGTAAATCACATTACATAAACGAAATACATGCATATATGAAAGGAATACCTCATAATATATTATTAACAAGTCATAATGTTAATACATGAATCACAAATATCCATTGGCCTAGGACACACTACTAACAATCTCCCACTTGCACTAGGCCTAATCGGTCAGATATCTAATACCCGTAGACCTCGTATGACTCTCATGTTTAGGCTGTGGAAGAGGCTTAGTAAGTGGATCGGCAATGTTGTCGTCTGTGCCCACTTTGCATATCTTCACGTCTCCTCTCTCAATGATCTCTAATCGATGGAAGCGTCGAGTATGTGTTTGGATCTATGATGCGAGTTTGGTTCCTTGGCTGTCTGCTATAGCCCCATTATTATCACAATAAAGGTCTATAGGACTTGCAATGCTAGGAACAACTCAAGCTCGATAATGAACTTCCGATCCATACTGACTTCCTTAGTCGCATCCGAAGCGACAATGTACTCGACAGGTTGTAGAATCGACAATGATGTCTTGCTTTGAACTTTTCCAGCTCACCGCACTCCATTCAAACTGAACATAAAACCTGATTGCGATCTAAAATCATCTATGTCAGACTGAAAACCAGCATCAGTGTAACCATTTACAACGAGCTCTCCTTCAAGTCCTCCATAGACTAGGAATATATCCTTAGTTCTTCTCAAGTACTTAAGGATATTCTTAACTGTTATCCAGTGACTCTCACCATAATTAGATTGGTATCTACTTGTTATGCTCAAAGAATATGAGACATCTGCTCGAGTACATAACATGGAATACATGATAGATCCAATTGCAGATGCGTATGGAATCTTACTCATGCGCTCAAGCTCTTTATCTGAAGTAGGACAATCCTTCTTAGAAAGCTTGATTCCATGTGACATAGGCAAGAAACCTCTCTTGGAATCTTGCATACTGAACCTTTTCAGTATCTTATCTACGTATGTACTCTGACTTAGGCCTATAAGCTTTCTCGATCTATCTCTATAGATCTTAATGCCTAAAACATAGGCAGCCTCACCTAAGTCTTTCATTGAGAAACGTTTCCTTAACCAAATCTTGACACTCTGTAAGGTTGGAATATCATTTCCAATGAGCAATATGTCATCAACATATAAAGCTAAAAAGACAACAGCACTCCCACTAACCCTTTTGTAAACACAAGGTTCATCTTCATTCTTGATGAATCCAAACTCTTTGAAAACTTTATCAAAACGAAGATTCCAGCTTCTTGATGCTTGCTTCAATCCATAAATAGATCTTTGAAGCTTGCACACCTTTCCCGAATTATTAGGATGGACAAAACCCTCAGGTTGTATCATATATACATCCTCAAGTAAGTTTCCATTATGGAAAGCCGTTTTGAAATCTATTTGCCATATCTCATAATCATAGTATGCAGCTATTGCAAAAAAAAATCTAATGGATTTGATCATGACCACTGGAGAAAATGTCTCATCATAATCAATTCCATGAACTTGTCGATAACCTTTAGCAACAAGTCTTGCTTTATAAGTGTGCACATTTCCATCCATGTCGAGTTTCTTTTTGAAAACCCACTTACATCCAATGGTCTTCAAGCCATCAGACGGATCAATCAAAGTCCAAACTTGATTGTCATACATGGATTGCATCTCTGCTTCCATAGCCTTTAACCATTTAGTAGATTCTGGACTTTCCATAGCTTCTTGATAGGTTGTGGGCTCATTATAATTGATGAGCATCACATTATCATCATCAGTAACGAGAAATCAATATCTCTCGGGCTCATGACGAATCCTATCAGATCTACGTAAGCCTTGTGTTGTTGAAGACTGCTCATCAACAGCTTGTGAGCTCGCTTCAATCTCCTTTTCAGGCTTAATGTCATTTTGTGAAACTTGAATTTCTTCAAGTTGTACTTTACTCCCACTGTTTCCTTTAGAAACAAATTCCTTCTCTAAGAAAAAACCATTTCTAGCAGCAAACACTTTGTTCTCTGCTAGGATGTAAAAGTAATATCCTTTGGTTTCTTTAAGATATCCCACAAAATAACATTTTTCAGATTTGGGTGCCAACTTGTCGGCAATTGGACGCTTCACATAAGCCTCACAACCCCAAATCTTTAGAAAAGATAAATTGGGGCGCTTCGGTCCATATCTCATAAGGTGTCTTTTCTCTGACCTTTGAAGGAATACGGTTCAATATGAATGCTGTTGTTTCTAAAGCATAGCCCCAGAAATATTTTGGAAGATCAGTTTGACTCATCATTGATCGAACCATATCTAATAGAGTTCGATTTCTCCTTTCAGAAAACACCATTCCATTGAGGAGTTCCTGGAGGAGTCAATTGTGAAACAATTCCACAATCCTTAAGATAATCATCAAACACTCACAGATGCACCTAATTTCTCAAGATGATGAATGTAACTCTTCATCTTGAGAACATGAGCACTCACAGGTGTGCCAGGAGTCATCTTGCATGAATTCAACGCCTTAGTGGTTCTAAACCTCTCTTGGCGTGCTTGCTCTTGAAACATAGTTTTCAGTTGAGCAAGCATGTCATCTGCCTCCTTTTCCACTAAATCCTTCTGAAGGTCAGAGATCATGGAGCCTAACATAAGGCATGACACATCCGTAGTGTCATTGATATGCTTCGTGTAAGCATCATTCTGAGCCTTAGGTGCATTTGCTGGTGGTTCCTCAGGGATGGGCTCTTCTAAAACATAAAGCTTTCTTTCTTGCTTGAGAACAATTCTCAAGTTCCTATACCAATCTAGGAAATTTATTCCATTAAGCTTTTCTTTCTCTAGGAAAGATCGCATAGAAAGGTTTGTGCATGGAGTAGCCATAATCTACAAAATTTATGCAATAAGGGTCGACATTCTTATTATTAAGAGGTATTAGCTCCCACTCAAATAAATAACCCTCAATTGATAAATGGGAGAAACAAGATCCATATTTCACTAAGTCCTAAGAAAGCTTTGGCTTAACACTCAAGACTTAGTTATTTAGGTAGAAAACTCTTTTCAGTTACATTATATGTAACTCTTGATGGGTTTATGTTAAAATACATCTTATGTACTGCATGTATGTAAAAACTCAATCTTATGCCCTAAGCCCAAAACTGTTTTGATAGCTTAGTTAAGTTTAACCATACTTTACCTATGAATAGCACCATTATTCAAATGTCTTCCCTAGATGATCCCCACATGCCTTGCTTTGGCAAAAAACCCACATAAGGATAAGCTAGAGATAAACATTGGTAAAGATTTATGGAAGGCATATAAACTTAAAATTATGAAGAGGGTCGTTCTTAGTACATTATGAAGGCTACTAATCCTATTAGTAAGGGTGTTTGTACTATGCTATTTCTAATCCTATACTACAACATACTTGAGTATATATATATTACAAGTATAGAATAGTAACTTACACATGAATATAAATATTCAAAAAATATAAATAAACACATGTAACATCACCCAGAATATATAACACATAACGAACAAATAAGCGTAGGGGAAGCCGCCCCTTGCTGGGCTTGTCAGTCGACTGGAAGAGATGATAGTCGACTGGTCTACTTGTGCTAGTCGACTGGAAGAGATGATAATCGACTGGTCGACTTGTGCTAGTCGACTAGAACCAATGCCAGTCGACTGGAACAAACGTTTTTGCTTAAACACTCATCTCCGCTCTCCAATCAATCGACTGGAACGCTTCTAGTCGACTGGAAGAGATGATAGTCGACTGGTCGACTTGTACTAGTCGACTGGAACCAATGCTAGTCGACTGGAACAAACGTTTTTGCTAAAACACTCATCTCCTTTCTCCGATTAGTCATTGGGCGCTTCTAGTCATTGGAAGAGATGATAGTCATTGGGCGCTTCAGTCATTGGAAGAGATGATAGTCATTGGAGTATCCTTGTCCAACATGGATACTTGCGGTTTCCTATTCCAAATCCATGTCTTACATGGTGGAAACCCTAGCAGCCACCACTTTTCGGTCAAACCCTTCATGCATGTCATGTATTCTCATCAGTACCAAGATAATCAACAAATCCAAAAACAACATGCATAAAATAAAAAACACTTTCGTATCACGCAACCAAAACCGTGAACACATGTAATCAAAACATGCATATTTTTCATCTCTACAGAATCCAAATCCGTAAAAAACATGTAATCAAAACATGTATATATTTTCAATTATACAGAAGAACCTGGCTCTGATACCACTGTTGGATCGCGTACGGTCCGAGTATTCACAATACACTGCGAGAAAGACCATACAACAACATGAAGTATAATCAAAAATACCAAAGATGTACGAAAATACCTTATTTTCGTAGATAGGTTGCTTCTTTTCGGATTCCAAGACACTGCAAAACGCGAATGCCCTCTACCGGTATCCACACGAGTATGCACGATCCGGGCTGCGGCTATGGTGTGCTAGCACGTCCTGAAGCGCTTTCCGAACGCCGCTCTGATTTTCCTCTCGGATGGTAGCTAGGGTTTTGTGACAATTGTGTCTCATCTAGCTAATGAGACCTAAGCTTCTCTATTTATAGAGAAACCCTAATCTCATTGAGGCCCCAATAAGTTTCGGCCCATTATATCTCATATAATAAAAGCCCGACAACTTAATTCACTCTAGCCCAATAAATATATCTACATATATTTATTGATACCTAATAAATTAGGCCCGAGAGAATAAGCCGGATCACATAACTCTTTGTGTGTGACCACAGAGGCTCATTTGATGTTGGCAATGGGCGATCACACTTGAGGCCCATAAGTCATAAGCGACCTCTAGCAAGACATTATGACTACCCAAATCAAATGAGGATCGATAATCCGATTTAACTTTGTAACCATGGTTATAGGCTCGATCCTTTGTAACACGATATCAAGATTAATCACAAGGCATGGTATATGTCAACCTTTGATTAATCATAGTTTCTTGATCCCAAGTTGGTGATTATAACAAATGACATTGATGACTCCTCATCAATTCATTTGAGCTTCGACCATGCATTTCTTGATCACACTTGTCAAGAGGCCCAAATGATATTTCTCTCACTTAAGAGAGGTACAAATCCATCTCGTCATTTACATCCCTCCGCATGATTCATTTGATGTCCAACATAAGACTACTTGTTATTGGTTAAAAATAACTTAGTCTAATATCAAAACACCGAATTCCTCATGTAGGGAACCATGATGACTTCAGTCAAAGGACTAAAGTCAAACCATATTAAGAATCACTAATGACATGAAACCATGTAGTATTCTTTATGTGGGTTGGTCAATATATGTTCTCTAACATATATCTATGTTTCGATTTGATATCTCATATCCATGATCGAAAAGCGTGATCATCAATCGAACACATACTAGTCTTAATTCATTATTGTTCCACCAATAATGATCGATCGAGACGATCTAGAATAGTGTTATTACGCTTATGGTTTTACTATCAAGTCACATACTTGATGACATAAGTCTAATATCATTCATGGAATGTAAATCACATTACATAAACGAAATACATGCATATATGAAAGGAATACCTCATAATATATTATTAACAAGTCATAATTTTAATACATGAATCACAAATATCCATTGGCCTAGGACACACTACTAACAATCTCTCACTTGCACTAGGCCTAATCGGTTAGATATCTAATACCCGTAGACCTCGTATGACTCTCATGTTTAGGCTGTGGAAGAGGCTTAGTAAGTGGATCGGCAATGTTGTCATCTGTGCCCACTTTGCATATCTTCACGTCTCCTCTCCCAATGATCTCTCTAATCAGATGGAAACGTCTGAGTATGTGTTTGGATCTATGATGCGAGTTTGGTTCCTTGGCCTGTGCTATAGCCCCATTATTATCACAATAAAGGTCTATAGGACTTGCAATGCTAGGAACAACTCCAAGCTCGATAATGAAATTCTGATCCATCTGACTTCCTTAGGCGCATCCGAAGCGACAATGTACTCGACTTCGGTTGTAGAATCGACAGCGATGTCTTGCTTTGAACTTTTCCAGCTCTTGCACCTCCATTCAAGCAGAACACAAAACGATTGCGATCTAAAATCATCTATGTTAGGTGAAAACCAGCATTAGTGTAACCATTTACAACGAGCTCTCCTTGAGTCCTCCATAGACTAGGAATATATCCTTAGTTCTTCTCAGTACTTAAGGATATTCTTAGCGCTATCCAATGACTCTCACCATAATTAGATTGGTATCTACTTGTTATGCTCAAAGAATATGAGACATCTGGTCGAGTACATAACATGGAATACATGATAGATCCAATTGCAGATGCGTATGGAATCTTACTCATGCGCTCAAGCTCTTTATCTGAAGTAGGGCAATCCTTCTTAGAAAGCTTGATTCCATGTGACATAGGCAAGAAACCTCTCTTGGAATCTTGCATACTGAACCTTTTCAGTATCTTATCTACGTATGTACTCTGACTTAGGCCTATAAGCTTTCTCGATCTATCTCTATAGATCTTAATGCCTAAAACATAGGCAGCCTCACCTAAGTCTTTCATTGAGAAACGTTTCCTTACCCAAATCTTGACACTCTGTAAGGTTGGAATATCGTTTCCAATGAGCAATATGTCATCAACATATAAAGCTAAAAAGACAACAGCACTCCCACTAACCCTTTTGTAAACACAAGGTTCATCTTCATTCTTGATGAATCCAAACTCTTTGACAACTTTATCAAAACGAAGATTCCAGCTTCTTGATGCTTGCTTCAATCCATAAATGGATCTTTGAAGCTTGCACACCTTTCCCGAATTATTAGGATGGACAAAACCCTCAGGTTGTATCATATATACATCCTCAAGTAAGTTTCCATTAAGGAAAGCCGTTTTGAAATCTATTTGCCATATCTCATAATCATAGTATGCAGCTATGGAAAAAAGAATTCTAATGGATTTGATCATGACCACTGGAGAAAATGTCTCATCATAATCAATTCTATGAACTTGTCGATAACCTTTAGCAACAAGTCTTGCTTTATAAGTGTGCACATTTCCATCCATGTCGAGTTTCTTTTTGAAAACTCACTTACATCCAATGGTCTTCAAGCCATCAGACGGATCAATCAAAGTCCAAACTTGATTGTCATAAATGGATTGCATCTCTGCTTCCATGGCCTCTAACCATTTAGCAGATTCTGGACTTTCCATAGCTTATTGATAGGTTATGGGCTCATTATGATCGATGAGCATCACATTATCATCATCAGTAACGAGAAATCCATATCTCTCGGGCTCATGATGAATCCTATCAGATTTACGTAAGCCTTGTGTTGTTGAAGACTGCTCATCAACAGCTTGTGAGCTCGCTTCAATCTCCTTTTCAAGCTCAATGTCATTTTGTGAAACTTGAATTTCTTCAAGTTGTACTTTACTCCCACTGTTTCCTTTAGAAACAAATTCCTTCTCTAAGAAAAAACCATTTCGAGCAACAAACACTTTGTTCTCTGCTGGGATGTAAAAGTAATATCCTTTGGTTTCTTTAGGATATCCCACAAAATAACATTTTTCAGATTTGGGTGCCAACTTGTCGGCAATTGGACGCTTCACATAAGCCTCACAACCCCAAATCTTTAGAAAAGATAAATTGGGACGCTTCCCAGTCCATATCTCATAAGGTGTCTTTTCTACAGCCTTTGAAGGAATACGGTTCAATATAAATGTTGTTGTTTCTAAAGCATAGCCCCATAAATATTTTGGAAGATCAGTTTGACTCATCATTGATCGAACCATATCTAATAGAGTTCGATTTCTCCTTTCAGAAAACACCATTCCATTGAGGAGTTCCTGGAGGAGTCAGTTGTGAAACAATTCCACAATCCTTAAGATAATCATCAAACACTCACAGATGCACCTAATTTCTCAAGATGATGAATGTAACTCTTCATCTTGAGAACATGAGCACTCACAGGTGTGCCAAGAGTCATCTTGCATGAATTCAACGCCTTAGTGATTCTAAACCTCTCTTGGCGTGCTTGCTCTTGAAACATAGTTTTTAGTTGAGCAAGCATGTCATGTGCCTCCTTTTCCACTAAATTCTTCTGAAGGTCACAGATCATAGAGCCTAACATAAGGCATGACACATCCGTAGAGTCATTGATATGCTTCGTGTAAGCATCATTCTGAGGCTTAGGTGCATTTGCTGGTGGTTCATCAGGGATGGGCTCTTCTAAAACATAAAGCTTTCTTTCTTGCTTGAGAACAATTCTCAAGTTCCTATACCAATCTGGGAAATTTATTCCATTAAGCTTTTCTTTCTCTAGGATAGATCACATAGAAAGGTTTGTGCATGGAGTAGCCATAATCTACAAAAATTATGCAATAAGGGTCGACATTCTTATTATTAAGAGGTATTAGCTCCCACTCAAATAAATAACCCTCAATTGATAAATGGGAGAAACAAGATCCATATTTCACTAAGTCCTAAGAAAGCTTTAGCTTAACACTCAAGACTTAGTTATTTAGGTAGAAAACTCTTTTCAATTACATCACATGTAACTCTTGATGGGTTTATGTTAAAATACATCTTATGTACTACATGTATGTAAAAACCCAATCTTATGCCCTAAGCCCAAAACCGTTTTGATAACTTAGTTAAGTTTAACCATACTTTACCTATGAATAGCACTATTATTCAAATGTCTTCCCTAGATGATCCCCACATGCCTTGCTTTGGCAAAAAACCCACATAAGGATAAGCTCGTGATAAACATTGGTAAAGATTTATGGAAGGCATATAAACTTAAAATTATGAAGAGGGTCGTTCTTAGTACATTATGAAGGCTACTAATCCTATTAGTAAGGGTGTTTGTACTATGCTATTTCTAATCCTATACTACAACATATTTGAGTATATATATATTACAAGTATAGAATAGTAACTTACACATGAATATAAATATTCAAAAAATATAAATAAACACATGTAACATCACCCAGAATATATAACAATTAACGAACAAATAAGCGTAGGGGAAGCCACCCTTCTTTGGGCTTGTCGGTCATTGGAAGAGATGATAGTGATTGGTCGATTTTATGCTAGTCATTTGGAACCAATGCCGGTCATTGGAACAAGCGTTTTCTGAAACACTCATCTCCGCTCTCCGATCAGTCATTGGGCGCTTTACTCATTGGAAGAGATGATAGTCGATGAGTGGAGCTTGTGCTAATCGACTAGAACCAATGCCCGGTCATTGGAACAAGCGTTTTGCTGAAACACTCATCTCCGTTCTCCGATTAGTCATTGGGCAGCTTCTAGTCATTGGAAGAGATGATAGTCATTGGAGTATCCTTGTCAACATGGATACTTGCGGTTTCCTATTCCAAATCCGTGTCTTACATGGTGGAAACCCTAGCAGCCACCACTTTTCGGTCAAACCCTTCATGCATGTCATATATTCTCATCAGTACCAAGATAATCAACAAATCCAAAAACAACATGCATGAAATAAAAAACATTTTCGTATCACGCAACCAAAACCGTGAACACATGTAATCAAAACATGCATATTTTTCATCTCTACATAATCCAAATCCGTAAAAAACATGTAATCAAAACATGTATATATTTTCGATTATACAGAAGAACCTGGCTCTGATACCACTGTTGGATTGCGTACGGTCCGAGTATTCACAATACACTGCAAAAAAGACTATACAACAACATGAAGTATAATCGAAAATACCAAAGATGTACGAAAATACCTTATTTTCGTGGATAGGTTGCTTCTTTTGGATTCAAGACTTTGAAAACGCGAATGCCCTCTACGGTATCCACACGGTATGCACGATCCGGGCTGCGGCTATGGTGTGCTAGCACGTTCGAAACGCTTCCGACGCCACTCGATTTTCCTCTCGGATGGTGGCTAGGGTTTCGTGACAATTGTGTCTCATCTACCTAATGAGACCTAAGCTTCTCTATTTATAGAAACCCTAATCTCATTGAGGCCCCAATAAGTTTCGCCCATTATATCTTATATAATAAAAGCCCGACAACTTAATTCACTCTAGCCCAATAAATATATCTACATATATTTATTGATACCTAATAAATTAGGCCCGAGAGAATAAGCCGGATCACATAACTCTTTGTGTGTGACCTGTGAGGCTCATTTGATGTTGGCAATGGGCGATCACACTTGAGGCCCATAAGTCATAAGCGACCTCTAGCAAGACATTATGACTACCCAAATCAAATGAGGATCGATAATCCGATTTAACTCAGTAACCATGGTTATAGGCTCGATCCTTTGTAACACGATATCAAGATTAATCACAAGGCATGGTATATGTCAACCTTTGATTAATCATAGTTTCTTGATCCCCAAGTTGACTGATTATAACAAATGACATTGATGACTCTTCATCAATTCATTTAAGCACGGCCATGCATTTCTTCAGTCACACTTGTCAAGAGGCCCAAATGATATTTCTCTCACTTAAGAGAGGTACAAATCCCATCTACATCATTCACATCCCTCCGCATGATTCATTTGATGTCCAACATAAGACTACTTGTTATTCGGTTAAAAATAACTTAGTCTAATATCAAAACACCGAATTACTCATGTAGGGAACCATAATGACTTCAGGTCAATGGACTAAAGTCAAACCATATTAAGAATCACTAATGACATGAAACCATGTAGTATTCTTTATGTGGGTCGGTCCAATATATGTTCTCTAACATATATCTATGTTTCGATTTGATATCTCATATCCATGATCGAGAAAGCGTGATCATTAATCGAACACATACTAGTCTTAATTCATTATTGTTACACCAATAATGATCGACCAGGGACAGTCTAGAATAGTGTTATTACGCTTATGGTTTTACTATCAAGTCACATACTTGATGACATAAGTCTAATACCATTCATGGAATGTAAATCACATTACATAAACGAAATACATGCATATATGAAAGGAATACCTCATAATATATTATTAACAAGTCATAATGTTAATACATGAATCACAAATATCCATTGGCCTAGGGCACACTACTAACAGGATGATCAGTTCTTTGCTTTATCTTACAGTAAGCAGACCTGACATATTGTTCAGTGTATGCTTGTGGGCAAGGTTTCAAACCGATCCTAGAGAGTCTCATTATATTGTTGTTAAAAGAATTATGAGATATCTCGCAGGTACTACTGATCTTTGCTTAATGTATGAGAAAGGTAAAGATTTCAGGTTGATTGGATAATGCGATGCAGACTATGACGAAGATAGAATTGAAAGGAAGAGTACGAGTGGAGGCTTTCACTTTTTTGGCTCAAACCTAGTTTCCTGGTCAAGCAAGAGACAAAGCTCAATCGCCTTATCAACTGCTGAAGCCGAGTACATGTCTGCCGTAAGCTGTTGTTCACAAACATTGTGGATCAAATATCAACTAGAAGATTATTTGTAACATCCCATCTCCGATGGGAAGGGTCTTATCATAAATTGGGACGGGTTAGGAGTATTAAATTATAACTCGGCATGAATATACATCATATAGCCTCTATGATTGATGGTTTGTTGCACTTGCACATGGTAAACATGCATTCATGACATTTTAAACAGGTTTCAAATTGAGATCTTTTGTAAAATTTATGGGATAATTGTATTTAAAAAATTATTTGGAGTAAGCCATTGAGTGTTTTACATTTTAGGAATTTATGGAATTTTCTGGAATTTTTGGGTTAGTTGCGGACGGAAAATTTCAACGGAGTTGATGGAGTGGATTTTTTTCTATACTGAAAAGGACTGCCAAATGGCATGAGATTAGTGGATAAATGATGTTAGGAATTATTCTAAAGCCATGATTAGAGATTAATTGGGATTAATACTTAATTAACTAGGATTACTTGATTTTTGTCTTATCTTATTTTAAAAGCCAAGTGTCCTTATCATTTATTAACTTTGTCTCCTTATATTCATCACCTCGACACTCTTCATGTTTGAAGTCAACAAATTTCTTTTAAAAGATCAATTATGCTTGAGTTATCTTGTCATTCTGGCTCTTCCTTTAAAATAAAACAAAAGTGAAAGTGGTTTATTCCTCCTCTCATCCTCTCATCCAAAACTTGCCATTTCTTCTCCTTGACTATTTCTTTTTTCTCCCATATAAGTTCCATTTGTTAATTGCTTGCTTCTTCCTCCTTCTCATGTAAAGCTAGTTGACACCTTGAGTTGATGATGGTCTTTGTTATGCTTATGGAAACCGTGGGTGAGGTATTAAGGTAGGAAGTGTGGAGAGGTTTATAGACTTGGAGATTTGAAAGCTTGAAACTTGTTTAAGGTAAGAATTGATGTTTATATTTCTTCCTTTGATAGATAGAAGCATTCATGGAGATCATTTATGCATTTACTTGATCATCATAGTGGTAGGTTTGAATGGGTTTAAATGTATGCTTGTGTATGGATGAGTGAATGAATATGGTTTCCATCGATTTTGGCTTAGTTTTGGATTGAGTTTTGCAAGGCTAGATGAATGGAATTAAGGAAAGTAAATTGTGTAAGTGCTGCCAATTATATAAGTTCATGTTGTGATGATTTTTTGGTTGAATTAGAGGTGTAAATGAATGCTTAGTGATGTGTTATTGGTATTAGAAGTGATAGGAGTTAAGTTGAAGATGAAAGCTGGTAAATGAATATTGAACCTATTGCAATGTTTTGATCATAACTAATTGTGTGGTTATAAAATTGAGGCAAGGGTTGTTCCCAATTAAACTTGAGCTTGTTGGCTACATTTTTGTGTGAAATAGGTGTTGTCAAATTGTAACTCTAATAGGTTGAAATTTGGCATGGAAAGTTACTGTTTTATTGCCTGTGAACAGTACCCGAAACCATAACCTATGAGCTTTATTGATTTGTATAAAGTAATTGAGATGGAATTTGGGAAAATGGTCTTCATGGAAGTTGTAGAATATTGAGTTAGCTTTCCATTGCCACTGATCTTGCTAATTTTCGAGTTGTATATTGGGAGATATGAACTGATTCCTATGGACTGGTTTTGGGCATGTTGATGAAACCTAGCTTAAGTGTTGAGTTTGTGAGCTTGCGGATTGGAAGCAATTTTAGCAATTTATGTGAACTGAATTGGTGTGAGTGATCTTCTGCAAAGCTGTAGAGGAAGAAATTATCTTGAAGATGATATATGGCATGTAATTTTTAGAGGCTAGATTTGGGAGTTATGATTTTGCAAACATTGAACCTGCATTAGGTTATGAATTGTCGATCATGGCGATAAATTGCATAACAGTTTTGAAATTGTTAGAAATTGAATTGGATTTTGAGTTCTTCATGAAAATTTAAGTTTGAGATCTTATCTTTTCAGGGATATAAGGTAGTGAATTTTGTGACATTTGTGCTAAGAGATATGCTGTTTGGAAAATTACGGTCTAGATTGGTTGATTTCAGTGGACAGATTTTTTGTGGAATTGTTTGACCTAGTTAGCAATTGAATTTGCTTTTGGGTTATACATGAAAGTTGTAGATAACATTGTGATCTTACTGACTTATTTATTGTGTAATTGTTGACTGAAGAATCAGAGAGTTATTGAATTTGCAATGTACTGCCCTGTTTTAATAGGTTTTACGTAGGCAGTAGGTTTGATTGGATTTTTGACACCCTTAGGGGTGAAATTGATTTTTATGATCTTCTTGAGAATTGTAGAGGGTTTCATGATCTTTCCAAGAAGCTATGGTTTGCATTTTTCTGAATTGTGTTCTAAAATTATGGTTGCTGGAAATTTGGATTGAAAACAGGGAAAAGGGCAAGAAGTAGAGGAACCTCATGAGGCGAGGTAAGTCGGCTTCGATCGCGAGGCGACGCCGCCTCATGACGAGGCTAAATGAGTCGCCTCATGAGGGCGCCGCCGCCTCGCATGACGAGGCAAAATGAGTCGGCCTCATGGCGACGTCTCGCCCATGACGAGGCAAAATGAGTCGGCCTCATGAGGGCGACGTCTCGCCCATGAGGCGATTCAATATGTATATATTGTTTTATTATTATTTGATTATTTGGTATTTGGTGATTCTTTTGCTCATAACTTTTCCGTCCGACATCCGATTGACCTGATTCTTGAGGCATCGGATTCGTGAAACATTGAATTTCATTTCATGGGAAATTGGGAATTTTGGACGGAAAATTTACGTGGGTCCGGTTTATTGTTTTCGTCTTTGTTTTATTTAATTGGGGACCTATAGAGGTCCGAATTGCACCGTCGGCGCCATTAGATTTCTAATTTTAGGCGGATTTTATTATGGGAAATTTGGATTTAGGGCGGAAAATTCATGAACATGCATATTTCACCTACGTGTGCACAAATTGCATCTGTAGTGACTCGTTCTTTCTCTGTTTCTTATAGAGGCCCAAGTGGGCGTCGTCGACGGGCGGAAACTTCCGGCATTAGCTTCGGAGTAATAGGTGAGTAACCTAGTTGGTTCCTCAACCTTTATGTGTTTAAGATTTTGCAATTATGCCGTATGGAGATAATGGGGGTTTATGTGTGTTTGATTTTGATTGATTTGGACCATAGGTGTCAAATATTTGGAAACTTGTTATTGAAGTGCTATTTGTGTGTACTGTTTGTGAATAAGTACATTGGAGATCTCGGACTAAAGGTCCGAGGAATGGGAAATAAATATTGAAGTGTTAAAATTATGCATTTTGATACATTGGATGTGACTTTTAATATGATATGGTAGGATGCAATAAATTGTAAATGTATAGATTGAAACACGGACGAAGGTCCGAAGAAACGAAAATTGGTCACCGAACTATAACTGATCGTAAATGGAATTAGAGCATATGCATTCATGCATAATGGCATGATCGAGATAAAAGCGATTGTGGCCGAGCAAAGATCGTATCGGGGCATATCATGCCCAACATATATATGAGCTTTCATTTCAGCGCACGAGACCTCGGGTCCAACGTATTGAGCCTCGGGCTCGATGTATCGTGGCTTCAAGCCCGATGTTTTCGAGCCACGGCTCAACGCAATGTGCCCATCATCTGGGACGAGCCAGCGCACAGTCACAACAACGTAATGAAAATGGAAAGGGTCTCATGTGCATTGCATATATGGTATGATTAAATGTGGATCGTATGAAAGCGTCGCCTTACATTTGTGAATTGTGATTGTATGTGATAATTGGTAAATTGTGTGTTTATGCATGAATTGGGTGAACCATCGATGATGGTTTCTCTTTGAGTTCATAAACTCACCCAACATTGCATCTATTTTTAGGAAATGGAGAGTACCCGTTGGACACACGGAATACGATATCGCTAGCAAGATGAGTATCGGGTCGGGATCGATTGTCGTCTCAGTATCTGCATTAGTGTATTCATTTGGTATTTAGTAGGCCCAATTGTTTACATGTAATTATATAGAGTAACCGAGCACTAATGAGTGCTAATAATGAGTGAAATTGTTTTATCGGTGAAATGGTTTAATATTTGAAAATGTTTTGTTATAATTGGGCCAAGTCAATGATTGCTTTGCGACTCTCTGCTTTTTGAAAGAAAAGATAATGTCATGCGACTCTAATGTTTTTCAAAGAAAAAAAAAATGTCATCGATTTTTGGTTAACAAGGTAATGATCGTTCTAGTACGCCACCCTCGCGGGTCACGGGCTCGGATATCACCATAGATATCGGGTTCGGGTCTCGTCGGGAGTGGGGTGCTACATTATTCATTTTGAGAAGAGGAGATCCCAATCTTTTGCGACAACACCAGCGCCATCAACTTGTCAAAAAATCCAATCCAGCATTCGAGAGTGAAGCATATCGAATTCAGACATCATTTCTTATGGGACTACGTTCAGAAAAGGATCGTGAGTCTTCAATTTATTAAGATGAAATTTTCAATGGGCGGACATCTTCACTAAACTACTAAGTGAAGAACGTTTTAAGGAAATCAAACGAAATCTCAATATGGTGATGTTAAGTGACCAACCGTCTAAGATGTCTCAAGTAAGTTAAAAGGTCGTCAAGGTTAACGGCGTTAGTAACAGTGAGTTACAGCTAGTAACTTCTCACTAAAGGAACTCTTGGAGGGAAAGTTATATAGCCTTGAGAACCTCATCTATTCTAGAATACGCCTAAAAAGACCTTTCGATAATTCTCAACTCAGAAAGCTTTCAGCTCTCATCTCTCTCAAAATCTCTGTAACCAACCTTATCCTTTGAAGAACAACTCAGTTAACTCAGTTTCTACTCATCAAAGAATCAATGGAGCAAGCAATGATCTACAGGAGGCATGTTGATTTTGAATCCTTGAAGAAAGACGACATGGATATCGAACCAAAGATAATAGAAGCAGGATGGAGGAAGTTATTCCAGGTGCGGGAAAATGTATATCAAAATGAAGTATACGATTTCCGGAAGAATGTGTAGCTAGTAGACAATGCTATTGTTTCCTCAGTAGATAGATTGTCTATTGTTGTGCCAAGGGAGTTGATTGAGGAGGTGACTGAATGTCCATCTTTCGGAGAGAAGCTTACAAGCAAAGCCAGATGGATGACAAAAGTTAGTATGAAGGAAGACGAAGTCAGTCGACAGTTGTATGGGGATAATGACCCAACGGAGAGGAAGACCTCGAGTCTGGTGTCGAAGGCTAGGGTCTTACATGCGATTCTGTTCAACTGCGTCTTACCGAGAGCAGGTTCAAGGCATTTGGTGATAACTTTGGATGAACAATGCCTATTTTACTTCTTGAATCACCAACCCATAGACTTACCATTTCTGATTTTTCAGTATATGGTTAAGGGGATGAAGGATACTAACAGCTATCCTTATGGAATGTTGCTAACAAGGATATTCAGAGAGTTTAGAGTCCTTCTTGACAGAGGAAACAGAATGAAGATATCTGTCAAGAGTGTTATCACTCAATCATCAGAGCAAAGCGGGCTTAAAGAATCTGGAGAAAGTAGAAGCAGATTCTGAGATAAAAGCAAGAACTGAGGGGGATCGTATCAAGAAGAAGTCTCCTACAAAAAGTTCTAAATCTCAATCCAGTACAAGCATGCTCGTGATTGAAAGAAGAAAATCATCTGAAGAAGTTTTAAAGAAAAAGATGATTTCTCAGAAAGAAAGTAGTCGAGAATAGAGGACAGACGAAGGTGCTTTGAAGAGAAAAGGGGAGAAGCTTCCGAGTGAAATTCCAAAGAAAGCGAAGAGATCACCCAGAATTCGAACCTTGAGACAACAGGAAGAAAAGAGGTCCAGAGAACGAATTCATGTAGAAGTCTTTGAGACAGACGCACCGAAGGCTACAAGGTCTCTAGTCTCTATCCTAAATGAAGATACAGACAAATAGGCTAAAGAGACTGAGAGAAAAAGAAAACTGGAGTCTGAGAAGCAGAAACCCCAACCTCAAAAGACTCCAAGACTGATTGAAGTGCATAAGAAGACTGTGGAGAAAGTCAATCAGAAGAAGACTACTCCCATTGCTGAGAAACCAAGTCAGGTGAAGACTACTTCTACTAGGGTGCAACAGAAGAAGTCAGCAGAACCAAGCCAGAAGAAAGCTACCCCTACTGATGTTCCACAGAAAAAATCAGTAGAATTTAGTCTGATGGTGGCTACGCCTACTGTAATTCATCAAATAGAATCAGTAGAACTTAGTCTAGTTGAGTATACCTCTTCTCAACTTCTGAGGAAAGAAGATTTGAGAGTCAAAATAATTGAAGAGGTTCAACCGGTGAAAAGGAGAAGTACTTCAATCATCATCAAGGATATACCAAAAAGGTTAGTGCAGGCATATTTACAACCTATTCCGATAAATAGTTGTACATATCATTTGTTGAATGAAGATGAAAGGAGTTTTTGTGAGGCTTTGAGGTATACAACAATAAAACCTTACCCCAAAAAATGACAAGCCAACCGTACACTATTTTCCTAATCACAGAGGAAACGGTGAAAAAGGTTGTCCGTGATCTTCAACCAAGGTTTCCCATGGATCAAAATAAAGGGAAGCATAAATTATACCCTGAAGGGGTAGTAAATGATCTATCAGCAGATCAAATTGCTGATGAAATATGACGCATAGATGAAGTATGCTCTGTAGAGAAGACGATGATGGGAACTTTCATTTCCCATCACATTTCAAGAGCTAGTAGTAGTGCAACAACTAAAGATGAACACTGTCCAGTGGGGGGAACACTTACTAAAGGGACATTCACTGAATCCCTTGTGCAGACAATCATGCGTATTAGGCCATTGTCTAATACATCTTCAATTGACGAAGCTCTACCCTTGCGTGGAAGACAAATGTTAAGACTACCAGCTCCTGATGACTTAGACCTTCCTGAACCCAATCTACCTATTCAACCTCCTACCCTTGAGATCATTGAAGAATATGTTCCATCTTCAGACGCATATGTCACTACAATTATTTTTGAAGAAGAACAAATAAGGGATGATGACCGACCCATCTCATCTTTTGACTTACAAGCAGAAGTACTGTACCTACGCAGAGAAGTCAAGGAGTTAAAGAAGATGGTGAAAGAGTTATTGAAGCGTCAACCGTCATAATCATTTTTTATTAATAACAAATAGGGGGAGAAACGACACAAAGAAACGAAAGGGGGAGAAGAAAATTTTGAAAGGAAGAGAGGAAGAGTAAGCAGAAAATGAAGAAGACAGAGTGAAGATATTTTTCATCTGTATATTTTTCTTACAGTTTTTCATCTTACCTGTATGATTATTTGTTATCATAAAAAAGGGGGAGATTGTTACGTCAAAATGACTTTACGTGAATGATTTTAATGAAGTACAAATAACGAAGGAAGCAAACACAGACGAAAGAAGAAAAACAGACGGAAGCAAAAAAGCAGACGATGAAAAACAGACGGAAGCAAAAGCATATGGAAGCAAAAGCAAACAAAAGAAGCAAAAGCAGACGGAAGCAAAAAGTAGACGATGAAAATCAGACGGAAGCGAATCGCGTCAGAATCAAGAATCGGTTTGAGTTAGTTACAGAACTCAACTGAATAACCACTTCTTTCAAGAAACAAGATTAAAGAAGCAAGAATCAAGAATCAATAAGCAGTTGAAGACGTAGACTATAAAAAAGAGTCGATGTCGAAGACTACAACGTTACCAGATTTACAACAAGTTACAAAAGCTTACTTGAGAGAAATTATTGTGCGAAACTTAGAGCTATTCTTTTCTATAACAAAGCTCAAAGATCTTTCAGTTGAAAGTTGTACAGATAACCTGTAGAGGCTAAGTGTGAAAGAATACTGATTGTAAGAGACCTGAAGAGGCTCGGAGAAAAAGAATACTTGTAAAAGTTTTGAGAGATAGTGAAATCTCAAAAAGACTTCTGATGACTGACATAACCCACGGTTTGGGGTGAACCAGTATAAAAATTACTGCGTCAACATCTCTCTACCCTTTATCTCTCTTATCGTTCAATTTTTTATTTTATAAGTTTTATACAAGTTTTCAAAAAATACGTTATAACTTTGAATTTCAGTAGTTCTTGTAAAAAGAACAAGTTTCTTTTAACAAAAATAATCAAAAAGGGGTTCTTAAAAAATAATACACAATTCAACCCCCCTTCTTGTGCATTTGCATATCATTTAATAAGTCTTGTATTAACGTGTGATTCACTTCACATAAGTAATATGATAAATCAGTTAATCACATTTCAACTTCAACCCTTCCACCTATTATCCATATTGACACTTCAACACCTAATAAATCAATAGATCAGAAACTTACTAATAGTATTAGTTTGCAACAACTTTACAATCACTAAATGAATTGTTTGATTATATATATACTTTGTTACTAAAGTTATCTTCAGATATAGAAGTATAACTATTCTTTATCTTCTGAATCTGGAGCATTACAAGATAGCATGTTGAAACTTGCAAAATCTGTCTGATATTATAATCTAAAAGCACTTCAAAACATTAAGAACTAGCAAAATTTACCTAGCTATTACTAGAAGAAGGAAACAACCATATGCTATAAGATCTTAGCTTTACTATAGTACACAAGTGCATTACTACTTATTCACTCTAAGTTGGGTTATACCTTGCCAATGAACACTCACCAATCACCTTATTATAATTTCATATAAACATATCCAATATAAGAATTGATCATGTGTTTTTTTAATTTTCTAATAAGAGTTGATCTTGCAATTCCTACTTATGCTTAACTTATGCTTTTCTAAACTACGGTGGTATTTCGTAATCCACTAAAGATAATGCTAAATTCTTAAAAAATATAACTTATTTAACATAATAATAAAGTTTAATCAGAATATGATATACGAGGGACTACAAGATGAAAATGTTGGACCACTGACCTTTAATTTAGTAACCAGAAACATGAGAAATCATAAGGTGGACCACCTTCCACCACTGTCTCCGCCTCTATAGACAAAATTTTAAGTACTATAAACATAAAATATTTTTTATTCATGGGCTATAAACATAAAGCAAATAGAAAGATAAAAGAATATCGTACTTGAACTGGAGGACAAAGTTGAATTAGAGTGAAGAAAAATTTTCTAAAAACTAATGAAGATAGATGAAGAAGAAGTAAGAAGAACATATGATTATTAGGGATTTGCTTGAACCGAAAAGAGATAGAAAGCACGAAAATTTTAGGAATTGCTGCAAATTAGGAAAAACATATGAAAATTAAGGATAAATATAATCAAGGATAGATGAAATTAGGTTTATTACTTTAATTTTGGGATTTAAATTTTTAAATAATTAAAATTAATTAATTAATTTAAAATAACAAATTAATATTTAATTACATAACAGCTAACCTTATCTAGTACGTCTAAGGGGTTCAACTTAACAAGACGTAACATTTATTTGATAAAGGGATAAAATAAAAGAGTGAATATTTTTTAAACAAAAAATATTAGGGAGTAAAACTGGTATCAATGATAAGAGTAAGGACTACCTTAAATTTTTTGCCAAAAATTTGGAGACTGGTTAACCTTTCACCAAATCTTTAAATCCAAAACGTTGTTTTTACCTTTCTACATTAAACAATCAGAACATCGATTATTGGTGAAGAGGACTTGCAAGGGGACAAGATGATTAAAGGCTTGTGAATAAAGACTCACAATGGGCTAAATCTCAATTTACAAACTTTTAATTGACAATTAACCAAAAGTCGACTAACAACCAGGATGAAGCCAATGACAATTTGCGTTGGCTGAACTTACAAAGGATGGGAGATTGTAAGTTCAGAAAATGCGAAAAACTACATACATTTATAAAAACCGGCTTGTACAGAAAGAACCATGCCGACAAGTAGAGAACTCGACAGATCTTTCAAAAAGTATAGGATCCTAAAGGACGCATTCTGATTGTATGTATGTATGGGATTGTAAAATATAGACATGCTCTAACCGAGAAGTTTTCAAGAAACTCATTTTAGCAAAAACTCTTGTATAGAACCAGGACTTGCAAGGAGGTCAAAAGGTCTGCTTCCTAGAGTGTCCTTAAGGATGGTAATTTGCCCTTCCTTCAGAAGTATATCTTCATCAAGGGCCTCTATCTTCTTCTTCAATATGTTGACTTCTGAATTCAACAACATGTTCTTCTCATTGTATTGCTTCACTTCCTCCCACATCAAATCTCTCTCCTCCGAAACTTTTGGTAAAATTCCCTTTACTATTGTTAGTTCCTTCTTACATTCTAGCAGATCTCTTTGAAGCTGACTTATATTATCGTCCTTCTTGAGCACCTGTTAAAACACATCTATTAGTGCAGCATAACATCAAGGAAGTCTCATAAAGTAGTCAACATAATCAAAGAATTGTTTCTTTTGTAACCAGAATCAAGCCTTTACAAGGAAATATACTAAACGATCATTCTTCCCTCAAGCTACAATATCATGCAGTCATAAATTAACATTATTACTTCCACAAATGTACCTAAACATGAATGGTACATAAACTGTGTTCCAATCATATTAACATTAAAGTAGAGATGCTATTCTTACCTCAAGTTCTAACTCTTTGAACTTGTGATTGACTAAGGAAAGGTTGTCCAGAGCATTTTGGACTTCAGATCGGAGCATGTCATTTCCCCTGATAGCTGCTGCCATTTCAGCATGCAACTGCTCAACTTCACTTTCTTTTGAGTACAGCTTCTCTCTCAGTAAAGTAGTAAGCAAGCTTTCGGCTTTAAGCTCAACTCTTACATTCTGATGTCCAAATGGAAAGAAACATGAGAAGTATTCTACAAAGATAACCCTTCACAACTTTGTGTTCCAATTTCTAAATTGCACGAAATCAACATAACAAATAAATTCATGTTAGAAACAATTTTAACTTTTATGTGCTTGTTAATTTAACATTGTATCCCTGCTCCAAAATACACCAGGTAGATATCAGAGCAACTTACATCAGCAGTTTGATCATCTAGTTTCTTCGACTCACTGGTCCATGGTGTCTGAGGTCTTAAAGCAACCATATTAGACTTCTCCTGCAGCAAAGAAGATATTGTCTGCAAACTCCTCGTGAAGCTTTCTGTTCTACGCTTGAAGCCCTGAATCTTCATGTCAGATTCAACAAGAAACTGCCCATCTAAACCGTTGACAGCAAACTCAGTACCCTGTTTTGACTCTGAAAATTGGCCAGTTTTCCCTTTTACGTACTCCAATAACTTGGAACACAGTTGGGCACTTTCATTTAGCATTCCTAGCCCTTGATTTTGTAGATAGCTTACGCGGGTCTGCACTTCCTTATCTAACTTGAAAGTTAAAGCATCTATCTCTTTTCCATTATCCTTCAACCGATTCAACAGATTGATATTCTCATTTCGAAGAGAGTCAACTTCAAGCCTATAAGATTCCACCTCCCTCCTCAAAGTCATCTCCAGCCCAGTCAGTCTCATTTGCTCCATTTGAATTTTTGCCACTTGCTTATCAAACTTGTTCAGTGACTGCTTCGTCTCAAACTCCTCACTAAAAACTTGCCTCAACCCAACAATTGTCTTCTCTTGGTCACTACAGTTTCTTAATAATCTAGTAATGGACTTCTGCATCTCTTTGCATTCGTTGTCCTTCTGTTCAAAATTTCTTTTGACACAATATAGATCGTCCTGTACTGCTGTGTATTTCTCTTGGAATTCAGAGAGCTTTTGTTTTAGATCTTGGTTTTCCCCACTTACTTCCTCCATCCTTGAAGTCAGGTGCTTTATTTGCTGCTCTGAATACACTATCACATTTTTGCTTTCTGTTTCCCTCTGATTAAGCAAAGACACTTCCCTTTGGAGGGAGACATTCTGTTCTGCAAGCTCTCGAACCCTTTCACGAAGCCTCTGCTCCTCTAATTGGTATTTCTCAAGCTTTTTAGACCAGTCACTTGATCTTCTGTCTAATTCCTTCTCCAATGCTGACTGCAACTCACTCTTCTCCTTTTCTAGTCTCCGAGTGTGAGACTCTAGTTCTGCTTTTCCCAACCTAAGCTCTTCCATTGCAGAATCCCTCTCAGCAATCCAAGCCTTGAAAAGTCCCGAAACCTCAATTGCCAGGCCTAACTTATCAGCCTTTAATGTCCTAATAGTCTGAAGCAATGACATAACATCAAATCCACTATCATGAAGAAAGCTTTCCTGATCAAGTGCTTCAGAAAGAAATACAACCCTTTCCTCAGCTACCTTTGATCTTTGCTGCAATTCCAAATCTAAAGCATCCTTACTTTGAACAGAGTTCACATCACCAACATTTTCATGACAAAAACTATCCTGTTTTCCACAGTTAGAGAAATCTTCTTCTCCATGATAGTCATTAATGGTTTCATAAAGTTCATCCAGAGAGAAAATTTTTTGGGCAGGCTCATCTACTTTAGAATTAAAGCATCTATTCATCGATCCAGAATAGATATCTTCAATTGTGATCGGAATATCATGGTCAAACTCATTAGGACTTGACCTGGGAACAGCATGACTTTGGGAGAGTTTTTCAACTACATTCTTTGCAATACTCCTCGGAGATTCATGACCAAAACCATTGTCCACCAAACCTCTAGAAGGAAAACGGGTAGTTTTAGCATCCCTAAATGAATAAGACCTGGTTTTATCTTTGGCACTATCTGTTGGTGAGGAAGGGGCTGTATACTGGACTCGTGGAGGAAGTCTTCCAACAGCATTTCCATTCCCAGCAAATTGTCTGTGTGAAGAATTGCTTTTGGGTTTACTTCTTTCCTCGCAAAGCTGCTCTCCATCAATGTACCTGTCCAAAACCTTACCTGAGCCATTACTAGAGGAAGAGTTTGCCAAAGAATCATGATGAGACTTAGAAGAAGCAGAAGAACCAAGCCTCTCCAGTACACATGGATCTTGAATAACTGTCACTTCAGTTCTCTTTACTTTTGCTTGATTCTCAGGTGTAAGGACCTGCCTAGAATATCAGAAACCAGCAGCCAAATCTCAGTAAGTGTCATAATATAAATATTAACACAAAGATTATTCATACTGAATTGTTTCTCTCTCCAAATTACAACATGGGACAATGAGTTAATCCATGAAGCATCTTAGTCGATTAAATGTCTCACCTAGATGAATGAACGCTATACTGCTGCCGAGAAGCACCATTGGAACAGCTAGAAGGAGATCCGTTTTGATCATCTGCCCAAAGAAATTTTTTTTGCTCTGGTGTATCACTGAAAAATGCTGTTGATGACATGGATCGACTTCTTCTAAGCCCTGGAATGACACTGGAGCTCTGGTTATCAGATATTTGCTTTCGAGACTTTGAAAATAAGCCCCTGGAGCTCCTTAAATTGCTGTCAGCCTTATTACCACTTCGATTGCTCAGCCCACTCTCAGATGGCATTTCCCAGTAGATTTGCTTCTCGGCAGATAGTGGACAACCAGTATTGCCATTACAGTTGCTAGATGAAGATCGGAAGGAGAATAACTTTTTCATCTCTGCCTCAAACCAGAGAGCGCATTACAAATGGTGTTGTTCAATCCTGAAGAGGATGTCACTACACCTGGAGCATAATTGCAGAAACAAAAATTAGAAGACCATTGAAGACAATAATCACTGAAATGGCACATCTGTTTTAATGAGTATCATAACGTTAATACTTCAAGCCGAACAATTGTATATTATTCAAAAACTGGAGATGCACTTCTATTACGTACAATAGAAAAGCATCAATGGAAATATAGTAGGAAAATTTACAGCGGCCTGAAAATTTAAAGTAAAGAAAACACAGAACCCGAAACGAAACCATAAAAATAAATAGGACCGTTAGGGGCTCTGATTCGATCTAACAAAACTAAACGTTAAAGACGAAACTACCCTGCGTCTTTAGAAAAACAATATAAACCCTCATCTTCTGGGGACCAACCATGTAACTGCGTGTTTAAGAATAAGAAATCAAACATACTCAAAAGTCATTATAGAAACTGAAAAAAGAAAAAAGAAACGAAGCGAAAGAAAACATGAACCAACAAGAAATCATCTCTCTAGCAAGAATGTGTAATCTTCTATTCCAACAAACAAGATTTACACAGATTGATTGTTGAGAAATGATTGATTCTTGAGAAACGACAAAATAAGAAGAGCATTGAATATCCAAAAGAAAGGAAAACGAGAAAAGGCAAGTACTAACACTTTTCTATTGTTTTCCGTTCCTCTTCCTCGAATTTCCTCACCAGCCAAGCACCCAAAAAGGAAAAGAAAAAATTGAAGGAGTTCTTTTAGAAAAAAGAAAATCAATCGCAAGCAGCCTTCCTTCACTCTCCTCCACTTCAAGCGGTCAACAGTAAAAACGCCTGAAAAATACGAAGCGACACAGCCTTGAATGATGCGCCTTTTAATTAGAAAATTAATAACCGATATCAATCGTTAATTCAAAATTAAAAAAAAAAGAGATAAAAATAAAATAGCAATCTCTGAATTGAACATGAAAGTGGGCGAAGTGAAACGGGCGGCGTCAAAGACGTTGTAAGTCTGAGAGAGGAATAGGAAGAGTGGGAGAGTAACAGTAGTAGGGAGCGGGTCGTAGAATAAAAGTAACAACTGAGAGAGAGAAAAACAAACAAGTAAAAGCTAGAGAAAAGGAAAGGAAAGGTGGCCAAATGTTTGTTGTTTGTAAATGAGGAGGGTAGTTCCGTCCGAGTATAAAAATACCTTTTTAAATATTTAGGTGCCGCGGATTTGGCGGAAAAGGAGCGTGGGTCATGGCGCTGATGGAAGGAGACGAACACAAGATGGCGTCGTGAGTTGGGGTTGGGTCATGCGTGGGGCCAATCCAAATATCATTCATGCGTTTTTTAATCACTTTGTACGACTCATCATCATTAGTAAGACATGCCCTCTTTTTCACACTAATCTATAAAATCATTTTGTTTAAGGGTTTGTTTGGAGTTTGTTAAGTTTTTAGTAGTTTTTGATAATAAGGTCTAAATATTTTCTAATGGACTTTTTTTTTTTTTTTGTGTTAAAGCAATTCGTTATAAAGTGGTCATCTTTTTGAAAGAACATATAGCTCATATAATGTAAGTTATAAAATTCTCATCAAAGTGTTATCTAGAGAATTTGCCCTTTTTTAGACTTTATTATCAGTCTAAACTAGGGTTTTTTTATCCCTAAGAGAACAGTGGTTCATACTATTTGCAGAACTAAGCGAAAAATGGGATATCTTGCTCTAAAAGTTGACTTGGCTAAAGCTTACGACAAGGTTGATTGGTCTTTCTTGAAAGAAACTTTAGAAGATTTTGATTTTCCTCTTATGATTGTCTTACTTATTATGTCATGTGTTTCTAGTTCAAGACTCTTAATTTTGTGAAATGGTTCTAGGCTTCCAGGATTTGCTCCTAAATGAGGTCTTTGTCAAGGGGATCCACTTTCTCCCTACTTGTTTGTTCTTTGCATGGAGAATTGTCTCTTCTAATATCCCACAAAATCGCCAATAATTAATGGAAGCCAATTAAGATCTCTATTAATAGTCCCGGGGTTTCTCATTTTCTTTTTGGGGATGATGTCTTATTATTTTTTCATGCATTTATGCGAGATTGTCGTGTTGTCTTGGACAGCATAAGGCATTTTTGTGTGTGCTTAGGCATGCTTATTAATGATAAAAATCCAAGTCCTTTATCTCTCCTAAGGTGCCTCGTGCATATAAAGAGTCTTTGCAAAGACAATTTCAGTTGCATTTTACGTCAGATCTTAGCACTTATCTTAGTTTTCCTTTGCTCGGAAATAATAGTAAACATGACTTTCAGAGGATGTTGGACAAAATCCAATCTCATTTACAGGGTTGGAAGTCTAAGTTATTAAACAAAGGAGGGCGTCATACTCTTGTACAGTGCATTCTCTCCACTATTCCTCTTTACTCCATGCAAACATGCTGGGTTCCGAAAGGCATCTATTCCATCATTGATAAAGCTTGTAGGGATTTCCTTTTCGCAATCTTCTTATCATCATAAGGATATACATTTATTGAATTGGGAAGTTATGTGTAGTCCTAAAACTAGAGGTGGCCTTACTCTTTGTATGGCTTGGGATAATAATATTGCAATGATTGGTAAGTTAGTTTGGTCTCTGATTTCCAATGAATCAAAACTTTGGGTGGATATCTTTCATGGTAAATATCCTTATGGCCCCTCTTTATTTGCTACCTATTTGCCTTATAACTCCTCTCCTTGTTGGAAAACCATCCAAAAATCTATTCCTTTCTTGAAAGATGGCTTCCTATGGCGGGTTGGCTCTGGCCAACATATCTCAATTTAGTTTGATAGATGGTGCGGTGAATTGCCCTTTACTAGACATGTCCATACTATTAATGATAGGGATAAACATCTCATGGTTAGTGACCTACTCTCTAATCGAGGTCAATGGAATTTTTCTATCTTACGCACCACTTTGTCTTGTGAGTTAAGGAAGAGGATTGTTGTAATCCTTACCTTATAAAATATGAACAGGCCTGATTCTCAAATTTGGGGGGAGTCGACGACGGGTTCTTATACAGTGAAATCCAGTTACGAATTCATTACTCGCGTTCCTTGTCCCACTGATCCTTTGAGGAAATGGATGCAAATTTGGAAGCTTAATGTGCCTAAAAAATTTCATTTCTTCCTTTGGCAGATTCGATGACAACAACTGCCTACAAATCTTTTGCGATTCAATAGAGGTATGGCATATTCCCCCATTTGTTCTCGATGTGGTAAGAGTTCTGAATCAGACCTACATGCCATCCGTGATTGCATCTGGGCGTCGCCAGTTTGGTGTTTAATCTTTGACAATATTAATGAAACTTTTTTTGCCCCTAGTATTGACGAATGGATCAATATACATCTGTTGGAGCCAGTGGTTGTTTATAATCACATCATCAAAATTTTGGTTGGCGCATGGGTCATTTGGTGTGCCAGAAATCAAGAAGCGATTCAGCACACAATCATTTCCACTATTGCACAACGTCGGTGGTTCCTTAAGCTTCTCATGCTTGTCTTATTGCTTATAATCCTTTGGGAGTCCATCACACCCAACATCAAGAGAAATGGATAGCTTGGTGTCCTCCTTAAGAGGAGTTTGTGAAACTAAATGTGGATGGAAGCTCACTTGGCAACCTTAGGGACGCTGGATTTGGTGCCATCATTCGTGATGAGCATGGGCACTGGCTTATTGGTTTTTTGGGTTTTCTTAGTCATACTACCAATATGATTGCTGAACTACAAGCTATTCATCATGGTTTAATCCTAGCTTGGGCCCGCGGTTACCGTAAGATTATTGTGGAACCCGACTCTTTGGAAGCAGTTCATCTCATTAGTTAGTCTTGCCCTTCATCTCATTCTTGCCTTAGTTTGATTAGGGACATTTAACACTTGTTTGCTCGTACTTGGCATTGCTCGTTAGACCATGTATTTCATAAAGGTAATCAGTGTGTTGATTTTTTGGCTCGAATAGGGTTGTCGAATTCTCAACATTTGATTATTTGGGATAATTTGATCCCAAAGATGAGGCTTCTATTGCAAAATGATCAATGTTTGATTGCCTTTTTAAGGCATTGGCCTTGGGTCCTTTGTATCCATAAAAAAGAAAAGTGTCACCTAGACTTATCTATAGGTTTAACTTTATGGATGTTAAAAGTTAGACCGTAAAGACTACAACGATAATCTTAATTGGCTTCTATAAATTTTTTAAAAGAGCTTAGTAGAAGTGAATCACAAGTTAATACAGCACTTAGAAAACAATAATAGAATGCACGAGAAGGAGGGGTTGAATTGTGTATTCCCCTCTTTATAAGTCTTTTCAGAATTACTTGTTAGGAATAAAAATCTTTACAGAATTTTTATTTATTCCGATTGATCAAACTTCTCAATACTATGTATATAAACAGTAAGTAATGATAAAATTTGAAACTAAAAACGAGATAGAGAGTAAGAGTGGTAGACACGCGGATTTATCCTGGTTCACCCCAAACCGTGGGCTACGTCCAGTCCTCAGAGTTTCTTCTAAGATTTCATTATCTCTTTAATCATTACAAGTATTCTTTCACGAGCCTCTTCAGGTCTCTACAACCAGTATTCTTTCACACTTAGCCTCTGCAGCTATCGTACACCTTTTCTTTTAGTAAAAATATTTGAATACTTTGTTACTGAAGAAGATAGCACTCACTAGTTTGCACTTAATCGCTTTTCACTTTGTGTAATTTTTTAAAATCAGACTTTTCAGTTTTCGACTTCGACTTGAATTTATAGCCTTCGTCTCTAACTGCTTCTTGATTCTTGATTCTTTAATCTTTAATCTTTAAAGAAGTTAATCAGTTGAGTTCAGAACTAACTAGAATCGACTCTTGCGTCTTCTTTTACTTCGCTCTGCACCGCTTCACATTTGCGCTCGCTTTGCTTTTGTTTGCGTCTCGCTTTGCATTTTGCTGGCGTCTGCGTCTGCTTTGCATTTGCGTCTGTGTCTGCTTTGTATCTGCGTATGCGTCTGTCTGTGTATTTGCGTCTGCGTCTGCTTTGCATTTACGCGTCTGCGTCTGCTTTGCATTTGCATCTGCGTCTGCTTTGCATTTGCATCTGTGTCTGCTTTGCATTTGCGTATGTGTCTGCTTTGCATTTGCGTCTGCGTCTGCTTTGCATTTGCGTCTGCGTCTGCTTTGCATTTGCGTCTGTGTCAGCTTTGTTTTTCTTATATATGATCTCTCTTTGTTTGTTATACATCAAAATCATTTTTATGTAAAGTCATTTTGACTTAACAATCTCCCCCTTTTTGAATATAACAAATTACATACAAGAAAAGAAAATGAACAAAGTAAATTTACTGATTTTGCAAAGTAGAAAAAACTTATCTTCTTCCTTTCTTAAATCATTATGGTCACACCTTCTTTGTCCGAACATCCTCTCCTTTTCTCATTGATTATCTTCTTTTCCGCTCTCCCTATTTGTTATAATAAAAATGATTAACGATTCGCTCTTCGCGATTTCGCTATCATCTTTCTCAGATCATTCACCGTCTCCTTCATGTCGTTGAGTTCACCTCGTAATCTGCTAACTTCATCTGGTGGATCAACCGACGAAGAGGCTTCTTCAACTTCTGCTGATGGAGGAGCAAAAGGAATTGAAGTAGTGTAAGCATCAGAGGATGGGATGTAGTCTTCATTGATCTCAAAGGTAGGTGGACGAATGAACGTTTCAGCTTCAGGAAGATCTAAATCAAAAGGAGCAAGCAGCATCAGCAACTGTCGTCCTTGCAGTGGTAGGGCTTGTGCTTCAATAAACAGTGTATTAGACAAAGGGCTAATACGAAGAACTGTCTGAACGAGGAACTCGAAGAATGTTCCGTTTTATTCTTCCCCATCGACAGTCTTCCTCACTATTAGTATGGCTGCACTCGCTTTATCGACTTATGTGCGGCGTGCATGCTTCATCAATTTTTCGCACCTCTTCGCAATTTGATGCGGACGGATCATCACTAGCATCATCTTCAGATATAATTTTGATTTCCCCTGGTAAAATCTTTTGAGAATCTTGGTCGTATATCTGGTGCCACCATTATCTCTCGTATTTTTAGTGATTGGGAAAATAGTACACGGATGGCGTGGACGTTTTGTAGGATATGGCATAGTAGTGAAATCCCAAAGTATCATAGAAGATCTTTTCGTCTTCTTTGAGTAACTCCCATGTGTTATGATTAATCACCATAGATTGTACCACGCCTACTATCTTCTTCACTTTGGTTGAACACCGATTGCAATAGCAGTCTTCCGTCTCGTAACTACTTCCAAAGATTTTGATCTTCAACTTCATTTTCTCAAAACTTGTGGTAGTTGTATACCATTAGACACGGTTTTCATCCTCCGAATCTGATCATCTTGTTGCTTCTTGATGTGCTTCATTAGAGTCATCTCAACCGGGCTTCATCTATCTCTGGCTCCTCTGTTGAGCAACAGTGTTTCTGAACTGTGCTTTCTTTATTTGGTTCTTCTTCTTGTTGAACAATAGGGGTATCTCGAATCAGCTGCTTTCACTGCTTCTACTTGAACAGATTAATAGTTTCTTCGTTGACTAACGCCCTCGTAGCTTGAAATGATCTTCTTCGACTAACCTTCTTAGTCTTTTTTCTCGCTTGATTAGTTTTTGATTTCTTCGTTGGAGATTTTCTTTTCTTAGATGTTGCTTTTCTCTTACTCTCAGTCTCTTTGGATTTTCTGACCGTATCTTCTTCCAGAATAGAGACTAAGGATCTTGTGGCTCTGCGTGCACAAGATTTAGAAGTTTCTTCTCGACTCTGTTCTCTGGCAATCTTTTCTTCCTGTTGCCTCAGAGTCCTAATTCTTGGTGATCTCTTTGCTTTCTTCACAACTTCATTCAAAAGACTTTCTCCTTGTCTCTTTGGCGCACTTTGTTTTGTCCTCTGAGATTGGCTTTCTTTGAAAAAAGGACTCGCTATTTTCATGAGAGGTCTACCTAGCACTCTCCTTAGTTCAGCTGTAGGTGATTTGATACTTACTGGAGACTGAGAACTTGAGACAGGAGTCTTCTTTAATACACGCTCCCCCTCAGTTCTTGACTTCCTTCAAGAGTCGGCTTGGTCTTTGTCATCGTGTTCGCACCCATTCGCCGTATCGTGTGTGCATCGATCTTGCTCTTCACAGAACAGTTTGTCGATACCGTGGTGTGCATTTAATCTTGGATTCTTTAAAATCCTCGTCAAAATCATACCATAAGGATAATGGTAGTTTCCTTTAACCCTTAACCATATAGTGAAAGATTAAGAAGGGTAAATCTATGGGGCTTCGATTCAAGAGGTAGAATGGACATTGTTCATCCAGTGGTCACTAAATGTCTTGAACCGACTCTGGGTAGAATGCAATTAAACAAAATTGCGTGAAGCACCCTAGCCTTCGGAATCAAGTTTGATGTCTTCCTCTCCCTTGAATTATTTGTGCCATATAGTTGCCTCTTGATATCTTCTTCTTCCATTCCGACTGAGGTCATCCATTCGACCTTGGTAGACAATTTCTCACCAACTGATGGGCAATCAGTCACCTTCCTTATCAAATCCTTTGTGACAAGAACAGATATTCTCTCTACAGAGGATACAATAGTGTTATCTATCAGACGAGCGTTCTTCTAGAACTCATATACCTCATTCGTATAGACTGGTTCTTGTATCTGAAGGAAGTTCTTCCAACCAGCTCTTATGATTTCTTGTTCTACATCCATGTCGTCTCTTCTTAGTGACTCAAAGTCCACAAGTCTTCCATAAACCATGGATGCTTTCATTGTATAGAGTGAAAAATATCTTCTGGAGAAATTTTTGAGCGAAAAGTTTTTGAGAGGATTGGTAAAGCAGAAATGAATCGTCAGGAGATGATGAAAAGATTGCTATAATTTCATCTTCAGTCTACATATAGGGTTATGGTCCGGTGGGTTCTAGAATCATTAAGAACCTCGAGATTATCGGATTTTTCCGTCCAAAAATCTTTCTTGTGAGAGAAGTTACCAGCTGTAACTCAATGTAACTAACGTCGTTAGTTTCCACATTACTTTAGCCTGACTGCTCATTTAACATCACCATGTTAAGATTGCGTCTTATCTTCTGAAACCGTTCTTCACTTAGTGGTTTAGTGAAGATGTCCGCCTAATGAAGTTCTGTTTCAACAAGCGTAGAAGCACTACTTTCCTCCGAACATAATCTCTCGTGAAATGATGTCCGACTTCTATATGCTTCACTGAATGTTGAATTGATTCTTTGATAGATTTATCATGCGCTGGTGTTGTCGCAATAAATTGGAATCTCCTCCTCTTTAATCGAATAGTCTTCAAGTCGATACTTGATCTACAATTGTTCGTGAGCAAGAACTTCGGCAGACATATATTCTGCTTCAGCGGTTGATAGAGCAATTGAGCTTTGTCTCTTGCTTGACCAAGAGACTAGATTTCCTCCAAGAAAATGACATCCTCCACTTGTGCTTTTTCTTTCGATTCTCTCTCCCAGATAGTCCGCATCACAATATCCAATTAACTCAAATCTTTACCTTTCTCAAACATTAAGCAAAGATCGGTAGTACTGCGAGATATCTTAAAATTCTTTTAACAAAGAATAAAATGAGACTCTCTAGGATCGGCTTGAAATCTTGCACACAAGCATACACCGAATGTAATATCGTGTCTACTTGCTATAAGATACGAAGAAAGAGCCGATCATCCTCTATATAGGGTTTGATCCACCTTTTACCAAGTTCGCCTTTCGACAAAAGGTTTGAAGGATACATCTGAGTTGCCATAGGCTTCACATTATTCATATCAAACTTATTCAACAACTCTTTCACATACTTTTGTTGATGAATGAAGATCTTCTCTTCGATGCGCTTAACTTGCAACCCAAGAAAGAACTTTAACTCGCCCATCATACTCATTTCAAATTCTTTCTTCATTAAGCTCTCAAACTTTAAACACAACTCTTTCAAGTAGCACCAAAATGATATCATCAACGTAGATCCGCACTAAGATAAAATCATTCGAAAACTCTTTCTAAAGAGCGCCTTATCAACTTGACCTCTCATCAAACCATTCTCTATTAGGAAGGTACTCAGACGATCATACCAAGCTCTAGGAGCTTGCTTGAACCGTATAAGGCTTTGTGAAGTCTATAGACATAGTCCGGTTTTTTACATCTTCAAAGCCGGTGGTTGTTTCACATAAACCTCTTCATCTATAAAACCATTCGAAATGCACTCTTAACATCCATCTGAAACAACTTTATATCATGACAGATCGCATATGCTAACAAAATCCTTATAGCTTCAAGTCTCGCCACTTTGGAGCATATGTTTCATTGTAGTCTATTCCTTCTGCTGATTATAGCCTTGTGCTACTAATCTAGCCTTATTACGACTCACCCTACCGATTCGCCTAACTTATTCTTGAAAACCCATCTGGTTCCAATAATGGATTTCTTAAAGGTTTTGGGACTAAGGACCGACGTTATTTCTAGTAAATTGATTCGCTCCTCTTGCATGACTAACACCCAAGCTTCGTCTTCAAGAGCTTCCTCAACCTTCTTAGGCTCTACTTCGAGATAAAGGCTACATTAGCTTCTCTTCCGAATTTGGACCTTGTCCTAACTCCTCTCGAGGTGTCACCGATAACTAGTTCTTCTGGATGAGAACTTTTATATCTCCAATTTCGCCTTAGTTCTATAGTTTCGAATATCTTCAATCTTGTTCTCATGAGTGTCCGACGAGGAGTTTCGAGGTATCATCTAAGTTCTTTGAAGGACCTTCATTCTCCACGCCATCTTCCTTATGGGGTTGAGAATTATCATCAAACTTGACATGGATCGCCTCTTCAACAATCTTTGAAGTCAAGTTGTAAACTCGAAACGCTTTAGACGATAATGAGTAGCCTAGGAAGATTCCTGGATAGGTCTTCGAATCGAATTTATCCAACATCTCTTTCGTATTCAGAATGGAACATTTGCACCCAAATGGATGAAAGTAAGATATGCTTGGTCTTCTTCCATTCCATAACTCGTAAGGAGTCTTCTTCAACATAGGTCGCAACATGATCCTATTCTGAATATAGCATGCTGTATTCACAGCTTTTGCCTAGAAATACTTAGGAAGATTCGTCTCACATAGCATTGTCCTTGCCATCTCTTGAACCATCCTATTCTTTCTTTCAACAACTCCATTTTGTTGTGGAGTTTTAGGGGCTGAGAAGTTGTGAGAAATTCCATTCTCCTCACAGTATACTCTAAACTTCTCATTTTCAAATTCTCCACCATGGTCACTCCCGACATCGGCTATGGACATTCCTTTTCATTCTCAGAACTTTCGGATAAGATTCTAAAGCACTTAAAAGACTCATCTTTGTGTGATAAAACAATATCCAACAAAATCGAGTAAAGTCATCAACAATGACGAGTCCATATTTCTTTCTCGCTAAGACTTAATGTCCTTGTAGGACCAAATAAATCCATATGTACAGCTTCTAAAGGTCTTGATGAGGTTACAAAACTTTTAAGAGAAAGAGGTTTTAACTTGTTTTCCTTTCAAACAATTTTCACGAAAAGTTCTTTGTCAAAACTTATTTTGGCAAACCTCTTACCAAATCATGTTTTACTAATTTTGAAATATGTTTCAAAGAGACATGACCTAGCTTTTTATGCCAGATTAGTCTTTCTTCTTCGAAGATAGAAAACATGAAATGTTTTGTTTTGAAAATCTTCTAAATTGATTTTGTAAGGTTGTTTTTCTCTTGGCGAGAAAAGTATAGACCCATCTTTGTTTCTGACTTCGCAAAGATTTTGATTGAATGTAACTGTGAAACCAGAATCACACAATTGACTGACGCTAATCAAGTTATGCTTTAGACCATCAACAAGCAGTACATTATTTATAAATGCAAAGGAATCTTTACCTATTTTACCGATTCCAATAATTTTGCCCTGCTGGTTATCTCTGAAAGTTACTGATCCTCCCTTCTTATACTGAAGGGCTAGGAACATAGACCTTCTTCCCGTCATGTGTCGCGAGCATCCACTGTCTGAATACCAATGGTGCTTGCCGTATCTTCCAAGGAAGGATATCTGTAGGAGAAACTATTTTATTTCTTGGTACCCAAATTTTCTTGGGTCCTTTATGGTTAGTAGTATGCATATGATGTGATCTATGATGCATATTATTAGAATGTTGATTAAAATGAATCATCCTATATCTTCTTTTTTGAATGACAGATTTTTTACGAGACTGAATCTTGTTTCCTGTAAACCCTAATCCAGTCTTATCACTCGGATGTCTACATTTTCCAAGCATCTCATTCATTTTCTTTGTACTTTCTGTGAAAATAGCTAAATCAGCTGATAAATTCTTAATCCTTAGTTTAAGTTGATAATCTCTTCGATCCGCTACAATTTTCTTTTATCTTCTAATTGTTTCTTTAAACAAACATTTTCTCTCTATTACCTCAAGATGTCTAATATTCTCTACATACTTGTTCTTTAACAACTTGATTGCTTCGTAATAGCATGAGAATCTTCTAACAATTTCGAATAGGCATCATGCAAATTATCATAATCTCGATTTTACCTCCTCATCACTATCTTTCTCTACCATTAGGCAAATGTTTGCATGTTCGATGACTCGGAACTCATGTCGATTCAGATGAATCTAGGTCCTCCCATGTTGTCATCATGCTTTTCTTGCCTTCTACTCTTCTTTGGTTTCTTCGAGAGTAGGACATTCGGACTTGTAGTGTCCAGCTGGTTGCACTCGTAGCAAATGATAGAAGACTTCTCCGGTTTAGCTTCATCTTTCCCATTCTTTCGAATGTCCGGTTCCCTCTGGGCTTTTTCTTCCACATCGCCTTATCTTTCTCGGAAATGAAAGATAATTCGTCATCTTCATCACTGAGTCCGATTCGGATTGGTTGGAGTTGTCATCCTTTGATTCTTCAATTTTCAACGCTTTTATGACTTCCTCCTTCTCGAGTCTTATGATTCTTTTGTCCGCCTTGATGCTATTGACTTATCTCGCTTGGGCTTGTCTTGACGTTGAGTTCTACTTCATGAATCTTTAAGGATCCCAAAGAACTCATCCACTTTAACACGCCAAGTCTTTGGCTTCAGACCGTAGTAACTTTAGGTCTCCATCTCTTAGGAAGACTTCTTAGAATCTTTCGAACATGATCTTGATTGTTGTATGTCCTTCCAAGAGCTTTCAATCCATTGACAATTGTTTGAAATCTTCCAAACATTTGATCAATAGATTCTTCATCTTCCATCCTGAAAAGTTCATATTGATGCACAAGAATACTTATCTTGGATTCTTTAACTTGGCTTGTGCCTTCGTGAGCAATAGACAATGTGTCCCACATCTCTTTTGCAGTGTCACAACGTGCACTTTGTCATAGTCGCTCTGCTTAGGCATATGTCAAGAAAAATTTTGCCTTTGAATTTAATCGTATTCTTGCTTTTCGATCACCGTCCATCATTACGTGGAATAGAATTGCCTTCTTCATCTACAGTGTGTAAGATCCGTTTCTATAACGTCCCAAAGGTCAACATGAGTAGATTCGATGAATAACCGCATCCTATCTTTCCAGAGTGATAGTCTTCTCCGTTGAATCTTTGGAGGTCTAGTGATCGAGGCTCCTTCAATGATGTATACATGTGACTCGCCATTATCTTTAATCCACACTTCGCCAAAGTGATTCTTGGATACCTTGCTCGATACCAATCAAGTGAATCACAAGTTAATACAAAGACTTAGAAAACAATAATAGAATGCACGAGAAGGGAGGGTTGAATTGTGTATTCTCCTCTTTATAAGTCTTTTCAGAATTACTTGTTAGGAATAAAAATCTTTACAAAATTTTTATTTATTCCGATTGATCAAACTTCTCAATACTATGTATATGAGCAAGAAGTAATGATAAAATTTGAAACTAAAACGAAATAGAGAGTAAGAGTGGTAGACGCGGATTTATCTGGTTCACCCCAAACCGTGGGCTATGTCCAGTCCTCAGAGTTTCTTCTGAGATTTCACTATCTCTTCAATCGTTACAAGTATTCTTTCACGAGCCTCTTGTGTCTCTACAACTAGTATTCTTTCACACTTAGCCTCTGCAGTTATCTCATACACCTTTTCTTTTCAGAAAAATATTTGAATACTTTGTTCTGAAGAAGATAGCACTCACTAGTTTGCACTTAATCGCTTTTCACTTTGTGTAATTTTTCTAAAATCATGACTTTTCGGTTTCGATTCGACTTGAATTTATAGCCTTCGTCTCTAACTGCTTCTTGATTCTTGAATCTTGAATCTTTAATCTTTAAAGAAACGGTTAATCAGTTGAGTTCTGTAACTAACTCGAACTGACTCTTGCGTCTGTTTCTTTACTTCGTCTGCATCTGCTTCACATTTGCGTCTACTTTGCTTTTGCGTCTGCGTCTGCGTCTGTTTTGCATTTGCGCGTCTGCTTCTGCTTTGCATTTGCGTCTGTGTCTGCTTTGTATTTGCGTCTGCGTCTGTCTGTGTATTTGTGTCTGCATCTGCTTTGCATTTGCGCATCTGCGTCTGCTTTGCGTTTGCGTCTGCGTCTACTTTGCATTTGCGTCTGTGTCTACTTTGCATTTGCGTCTGTGTCTGCTTTGCATTTGCGTCTGCGTCTGCTTTGCATTTGCGTCTGCGTCTGCTTTGCATTTGCGTCTGTGTTTGCTTTGTTTTTCTTGTATATGATCTCTCTTTGTTTGTTATACATCAAAATTATTTTTATGTAAAGTCATTTTGACTTAACAGAAATCAGGATATTTTTTTCGTTCTTTAGTTGTCAGATTAAGTATGTTGAGGTGTTGAGATGGAGATTTCAACATTTTCACAGTAGCAATTGAGAAGAGAAGTGACATAATTCATCCTTAATTAAGGTATAAGGGATTCATTCAACTTTGAATGGTAGTGCACCAATCGATTTAGGTATGATACAGAAGCATTTCACTTAAAAATGTGGTAAATGGTTAGATCGTTAGGTTTTTAAATGTCTTGATAGAGTTATAACTAATAATTAGTGGTTGGATTTGTTCCCAAATTATCAAGTACATGCTATTGACTTCTTTTGATCTACTATGTCCCTTTATTGATTCTTATTATGCTTGAGCTTGTTAGGTTGGGAAATTTTTTTTTTGTTTTGAAAATGCGTGGTTGGTGGAGGATGGGTGTGTCGAAACTATACGACACAGTTGGCGAAATAGCTTTTAGAAATCTATTATTGAGAAATTACCTCATTATGGAAGGGATTTGTCCATTTAAGGATCTAAATTGATTTATAGATTCATAGCTTGAATTAAGTGGTTGAATCATTGACTATGCTTGCTAGAGCAAAGGTTTGATGTCTTGTTTTTAAAGGAATTAACTTAGGTTAAAAGGAAGCTCTATGAAATATTATACCAGTAGGCATTGTACTAGAAGTAGCATTCAAAAATAGGTTAGTTAAGGGATGGTGATGCAAATATGAAATTGTCTAATACGTTGGCTTCAAAACAGCAGAGAAAAATGAGTTGCATAAGCTTCAAGACATGGATGGTAATTGGTGTGGTTGGTTTAATTGGTTTGAGGATGTTGTAAGGGACTATGTTAAATCTATGTTCACCTCTTCATATAAAAAGAGAAGCGACATTCTACATCATTTGCATCCAAGTGCATTCTTCTAAAAATTTTATCCATTCGTGAGTGTTGGTGTCCATCAGGCTTATGTTGATAGGTCATGGTCTTGTTCCTTCTTAAAGTTAGTATTTGAAACCACCATTGTTTTAGTCTTGAAAATGAAGTCTTTGATTATTATGGGTGGTTTTCTATCTCTCTTTGCCAAGTCCTTTACAAGATTGTAGCTAAAGTTTTAACTAATAAATTACGATAAACCTTAACTTTAATTATTTATGAATTTCAAAGCATTTTTGTATCATGGAGAATGATAAGAGACAATGTGATGGTAGTAGAGAAAATCCTTCATTACTCAAAATAAAATCATAGGGTAGGGATGATTACTTGGCTTTGAAGGTCAACACGTCAAAAACTTATGATGGCTTTAAGTGAGAGTATCTTCGACCAATTATGCTTAAACTATGTTTTGATAGTAGATCAATCAACTGGATGATACTTTATGTTTTCTCTATCTCCTATATGGTGAAAAATGGTAAATACTTTATTGGCCCTATTCTTTTGCATCATGGCCTTCTTCAAAGAAATCAATTGATACCCTATTTGTTTTTTATATTTATTGAAGGTTTAGTTGCTTTGATGGATAAGAAGGAAAGTCAGGGCCTCATCCATAATTATAGCATTGCTAGGAGTGCTCACGAAATCATGAAGCTCTTATTTGCAGATTATAGTTACTTCTTTATCAAAGCTAAGGAGGAGGAAGTATGGACTTTAATGGATATCCTCATGAGGTATGAGAAAGTATCAAGTTGGGTTATTAATTTCAATAAATTCATTTAGCAAAAGTACTCTTGCTCATGTAAGAAGATGTTTGTATTGCTTGTCCGAAAAAGTATTTTGGTATGTCTTCTATTATTGGTCATGATAAAAAGAAGGCAATTTGACTTTCTTAAGGATAAAATATAGAAGAAAATAGTGGGCTAAAACATACATTTCTTTTCAAAAGTGGGCAAAGAGGTGTTATTAAAGCTTGTAACTTAATCTTTGCTTAAGTATACCGCAAGCGTGTATATGTTTCCCTTGAGTACCTGTGAAGATTTAGAAAAAAAAATAATGAATGGGCTTTAGTGGCCATCCAAGAGAGATCATTCAAGTATTAGATGGAAAGGGTAGAAAATGTTTATGCTCCAAAGTAATATGGTGGTATAGGCTTCTAGAAAATTCATTTTTTTCAATTTGATAGTGGTTTGTAAGTAAGCATAGAGGCTTGTTCTCAACATGAATTACTATTCTTTCATGTTTTCAGAGTATGGTATTACCTTGAAAATGATCTCTTTGGAATGGATATTAGCAACAACTCGAGTTATTATTGAAGAGGAATTTAGCCAGTAGAAGGCTTATTGGTCAGTAGAACATACTAGTATATGGGGACAAAAAAGAATGTCTTAATTTTCAAGGATCCTTTTTAGATATTGTAAATGTATTTGTTAGCTCTGATCCTCATCATAGCCATGAGCCTATGAGAGTGTGTTGATAACCTAAATGGAATTCGGCCCATTTGGCCTAAAGATTAAAAAGCCCAATTGCTAATATTCCCATATGTTAACTAGATTGCCTAGAAAATTATTGGGTACTGAAATTAGTAAAGAAGTCTAGGTTGGGAGTTAGGATGGTTGAAAATATGAGGAATTTATGGAAGGTAGTTAATTAGGACATTGCCCAAAATTGGATGATAGTTAGAAGTTAAGCAACTACAGGGGAGAGGTGTATAAGCACATTAGCAGGACAAACATAGGGGACTCAATAGAAAAAATAAAATTAGATGATTTAAATAAAAACCTTGTCATTATTTCAGCTTTCTTTGTATTTTGTACTCATCTTATAATTAATAGAATTATCTTTTCAAATCAAATTTTATTACAATACTTTATAGCATTTAGTTAACTTATAATTCTATTCTTTAGTTTTTCCAAAGCCCATTCTTGGATGTGTTGAATGTTGAAAAATAATTTGTATCCTATATCATTGTGTACATAGGAACAAGGTTTATATACAAAATTCCTAGGACTATTTAGGAAGTAATCTAGCTATTAACTCTAGGAAATCTCTCAATTGTAGCAGAGATTATAGGTGTAATTATAACAATATCAATACAATATCAATGCTAATAATCCCTAGTGAACACTCCCCCTCAAGTTGGTGCATAGATATCACATATGCCCAGCTTGCAAACAAGGTTATGAAACTGTTTGTTGTAGAGTCCTTTGGTGAAGACATTTTTCAGTTGTTTATTTGACCCCACGTGGAATAATTGCAGAGAACCATTCACAAGTTTCTCTTTCACAAAGTGTCTGTCAATTTCTATATGTTTTGTTCGATCATGTTGAAGAGGATTGTGAGCTATACTAATGGCAGCTTTGTTATCACAGTAGAGAGATAAACTTTCTTCATCCATCAGTTGCAATTCAGTCATCAGCTTCTTTACTCATAATAGTTCGCACATACCTTGAGCCATAGCTCTATATTTGGCTTCTACACTGGATCTAGCAACTACATTTTGTTTCTTGCTTCTCCAAGTGACTAGATTTCCTCTTATGAACATACAATAACCAATGGTTGACCTTCTATCATCTGGAGATCCAGCCCAATCGGCATCTATAAATGTTTCTATCTTAAGATGATCATTGTTAATGAACATAAGGCCTTTTCCTAGAGTAGATTTTAGATAGCACAAAATGTGAAACACAGCTTGTAAATGTGGTTCTCGTGGATCATGCATGTACTGACTTACTAGACTAACTGCAAATGCTATATCTGACCTAGTGTGAGAAAGATAGATGAGTCTCCCAACTAACCTCTGATATCTTCTCATGTCCACTGATGTACCCGTTCCTGCTTGTAATTTGTGATTGCTTTTGATAAGAGATTCAATTGGTTTACAACCCATCATACCGGTGTCTTCTAATAAGTCTAGAACATATTTTCTTTGGGAGATAAAGATTGCTCTTCTTAATCTAGTGACTTCAACTCCCAAGAAATATTGCAATTTTCCTAGGTCCTTAATTTCAAATTCTTGAGCAAGTAGTTTCTTCAATCTAGCCATCTTTTTTTATCACTTCCAGTTACAATAATGTCATCAATATAGACAATAAGAAGCGTGATCTTAACTTAGGAGTGTTTGATAAATAGGGTATGATCCGCATTACTCTGTTAATAATCAAAGGAGTTCATAGCCTGATTAAACTTTTCAAACCATGCTTGTGGTAATTGTTTCAGCTCATACAAGGCCTTTTTTAGCCTATAAGCTTTCCCTTGTTTCTTCTCATCTTCAAACCCTGAAGGAATCTCCATATACACCTCCTTCTTCAGATCCCCATGAAGAAATGCATTTTTAACATCGAACTAATGTAAATCCCAATCCAAGTTAGCTGCACACGAGAGTAAAATTTTAATTGTATTCATCTTAGCAACAGGAGTAAAGGTTTCTTGATAGTCCACTCCGTATATTTGAGTAAAGCCTTTAGCCACCAATCTCGCCTTGTACCTGTCAATGGATCCATCTAGCCTATGCTTCACTGTGAATACCCATTTGCAACCAACCATTCGTGTTCCTTCTAGAGCAGTGACAAATTCCCAAGTCTCATTTTTTACTAGGGCCTTCATTTCTTAATCATAGCTTCTTTCCATTGGACAATTTTCATTGCTTCTCTCCAATCCTGTGGCATAGACACGGAAGAAACAGACAAGACAAAGGCTCTATAGGCAAGAGATAGTGAGTCATATGTAACAAAGTTAGAAATTAGGTGTTTGGTGCAACTTCTAACACCATTTTGAAGAGCAATCGGCTTATCTAAACCATTAGATAAATCATATACTAGCTCACCAGTGTTTTCAATGGAAGAGGACAGAATTGGCATAGACTGCATGGTGACTTTTTCTGTCTTATCTTGCCTTGTGTATGTCTTTAAGTCTGGTCTATCTAAGTGCCAACTTCAATCCTCTTGAATAAAATCAGTTGTCTCCCCCTGAATTGTTCTTCCTTCTTAGATCACATTATCTCTAGAGTCAAGTATAATTCAACAGGGATTTTTAAAATCTATATAAGAGTTTGAACCTTGTAATATTTCAACAGGGATTTTTAAAATCTAAAATTCAAAGTGGCATTTTATTGATAAGATAGGCGATTGAAAGGATTGCATCACCCCAATATCCCTTTGGAAGAATCATTGTAAACATGAGTGATCACGCAACCTCCAGAATGTATCTATTCTTCCTTTCTGCAACTTCATTTTGTTTACTAGTATAGGCATAACTAGTTTGATGTACTATTCCATTAAAATCTAGATAAGCACAAAATTTGCCATCCATATACTCCATTCCATTATCTGACCATAAGATCTTAACTCTAACATCATGTTGAGTACAAATCATTTTGTGAAAAGCTTGGAAGCATGAAAAAACTTCATTCTTGCTTTTCATTAGATAAACCCATGTCAATTGGTTGCAACAATCAATAAAGGTCACAAACCATCTATAGCCAGAAAGAGAGGGAGTTTGAGTAGGACCCGAAACATCAAAGTGAATAGTTATAAAAGGAACAAAACTCTTATTACTTGATAAATGATAAGAATTTCTAGTGTGTTTAGCAAGTTCACATGTTTCATAAAACAAAGAATTAAAAGCAATTCTTTTAAATAAGTTTGGATAAAGTTTTGTTAAAACAAAAAAGGAGGGATGTCCTAACCGCCTATGCCATTGTAGAATTTCCTTATTAATCACGTCATTTTCAAAAGATGTTTAATGTGCAATTGTCGGGCGCTCTTCTTCCAAGACATATAAGTCATCTTGTAGTCTAACAGTTCCAATCCTTTACGCTATGTGAAGGTCCTGAAGAACACAATAGTCAGGAAAAAATTCAAGTTTGCAATTAAGGTCCTTAGTGATAGAATTGACAGAGTGAAGATTAATAAGAAAACAGGGTACGTGAAGTACTGAGGATAGGGTTATATTGGATTACAATTAATAAAACCTGTACCAGATACGAAAATAAAAGATCCATACGCTATCCTAACATTATCTCTGTTGTTTCCATAAGAGTATGCTAAAATTTTCTTTTAAGAGCCTGTCATATGTCTATTAGCTCCAGAGTCTATAATCTAAGGATTATCTTTAGAATTTTAGTGCTCGATAGTTAATTTAGCAACGTTTAATGCACCAACTGTGGAAGTAGAGTCTGTTTTTAAGAGAAGTTGTCTTAAGACCTGAAGTTCCTCCTTGGATAATCCCCCAGCTAACGATGTTTCAGACACTTCATTTCCATCGGCCAAGTGAACCTGACCCCTTACCACTGATTAGGCCTTCCATGCAATTTCCAACAGATTTCTTGGGCATGTCTTAATTTTCCACAGTAATCACAATGTGAGTTATCCTTATTAGATGAGGTATTTGCAGGTTTCAGTTTTTGGTAGAACTTGCTACTAATCCTACTTTTTCAATGATAGGTGTATGTAGCATAACACTTCGCCTACTTTCTTCTTGTTATACTAGAGAATGTGCGAGTTGAATGAAAGGGAAAGGATCTTTTCTAAGTATTATACCTCTTATATGATCATACTATGGGTTAAGACCTGATAAAAAATCAAATACCCGGTCTTCTTCTATCATTTTATGGAATCTAGCAACATCTTTTGAGCATTCTGCTTGAAAGTCCTGATAATAGTCGAATTCTTGCCACAATCCACATAACTCTGCAAAATACTATGATATAGTTATATCTCTTTGCTTCTTGGTGTGCAATTTATTATGAAGATCAAAAATTTGAGCTTTATTACTTATTTTAGAATAGGTCAGAGAAACATTTTTCCATATCTTTGCTGCTAAGTCAAGTAGCAAGTATGTCCGAGCAATCTCCGGCTTCATTGGATTTATGAGTCAAGACATGACGAGAGAATTCTCAAACTCCCACTGATTATAATCAGAATTATTGATCGAGTCTCTTATTATCATCATCAATGTAACCTAGTAATCCTCTAGCTTTGATGAACAACAAACAAGATCTTGACCAAGCAAGATAATTAGTTCCATCAAGTTTTATGGGATTGATTTTAGTGAAGGATTATCGGAACTCGACATAATCACCTTCTTTCCCTCCATCTTCTTTATTATTAATCAGGACATCTAATAAAAAATATGCCCATAGAGTAAATAGAATATGTCCGAAAAAGTTTTTTTGGTGTATAGGCAGAAAAATACTAGACAAACCAGAAACAAAATGAACCGAAGAGAAGCAAGATAGCAAGGGTACTGGTAGAAGGTAAGAGGTGCATTTGACACCACCAAAGGAAAGGCAAGAGGCCAGCGACACTGGTGGAGAAAGAACTGTGGCGAAACATTGGTCAAAGGGTGGCGTGTGGTGCTCACGCGTGGCGACGACAGAGAGACTTTAACAGTGCATGGTAGCCCGTGCGGTGCAGTTGATGTTAGGTCTTTCACGATAGGGGTCGCCGGTCACAGTTGAAGCAATCTAGGTGGGTGGTGAGAAGAAAAACACAGTTGCTTTTGGGCAAGTATACTCAGCCAGTGTTTGTTCCTTGTTTGGAACGAACAGTCAAAGAAAAAAATTGCCCTAAATCAGATAAGGCTCTGATACCATATTGAATGTGTTGAATGTTGAAAAATAATATGTATTCTATATCATTGTGTACATAGGAACAAGGTTTTTATACAAATTTCCTAGGACTATTTAGGAGGTAATCTAGCTATTAACTCCAAGAAATCTTTTAATTATAGGAGAGATTATAGGTGTAATTATAACAATATCAATGCTAATAATCTCTCAACAAACTCTTATATAGATGATAAGAAGTAAGGCACAATTTTATGAGAATTCCTCTCTGACATGCTCAAATTTTAAGTTGATTGTAAAAAGTAATCAATAATTTGACATGCTCAGTAGGACCATGATGGTGGATATGAGGAATGGAAAAGAAGTTGTAATACCTCCAACCCTAGAGGAAGAATACCCTATTACAATAGGGAATGAAGGCTTTATATCCCAAATGATTGAAAATATAGAGAAGGCATCACTGCTTTCAACTAAGTCTGCAGTTAGTGAAAAGTCAAAATCAACATAGATATCCACAAGAAATGATGTTATTTATGCAAATGATATTTTAGAGTTAAAGTCCATTTTGACCTTTATGATTGAAGTAATCAAAATATTGGCTGAAAAGACAGAAAAAAATTGGTAGCTTCAATACAAATTGCTAAGTTGAATTCTCCCTCTCTAATAAGATAGATTTCTAAAGGGTACGGGAATAGCTTACGCCAAATGTGATGGAAGTTGGCGAGTGTAATCATCCTCTAGCTTCTTCTATGGAAGAGATATGTTTACCTTATAAAAGGGTTGATATTCTTATTGCCCCTTTACATATTAACCCTATAAATGGTCAAAAAGTTGTCATAATTTAAGCCCTTAGAAGATATAGATTTGGTTTTGAAGTTGAAATTAATACACCGACTTAGAACCTAGGGGCGACTTTTTAGCTATAGACTTTTCTATTGTTGCTTCTCCATAGATGAGATTTCAAGTTGTTATTAAAGTTGTTAGAGAAGATGTTCAAGAACTATATGGACCTGGCTTGAGATAGATAGGCCGCCTAGAATTTCATAAGCTTAATCTGGAGCATATTGACCATGAGGATCCTTATCCTAATGGCCATAAAATTCTTAATTTCACTTTGTTTTATAGTGAAGATGGTCTATCAACTATTAAGCACATAATAGGTGTAACTTATAGTGTATTTTCTATGATTTATTGTAATCCAAATTTTTTTATTACACATAATATACCAATAAGGAGAAAAGCATATAAAAGTATAAATTGAGCTTAAAAAAAGCTTAAGTTTATTCATTACAAGAAAACAAGCTCTTTTGTGACATTTTTAAAACGTCACAAAAGGTCCGAAAAATGTCGCAGAAGAGTATTTGCGACGTTTTAAAAAACGTCACAAAAAACATCGCGGAATGTGGTGTAGGCAAAAGGTATCCACGACGTCTTATGAAAAACGTCACAAAAAAAATACTGACATTCCGCGACGTTTAAAAAACGTCATTGAAAGTTTGGACAATCCGTGACTTTTTTAAAACGTCGCAGAATGTGAAAGAATCTATGATGTTTTTTTGGAAACGTCGCGGAATGTCTTCCGTGACATTTTTATTATTATCTGCATTATTTTTTATTTTTTCCATTTTTCAAAAATCAATTTAATTTAATAATTTTTAATTTTAATAATTGGTTTTTAAAATACAATTTTTTAATCTTATTTGTTTAATAACTATTCACTATTATTTATAAATTTTATTTATTAATTAATTCTTCAAATTTTTAGTATATCATTAATTTTAATAATTATTAGTGTATCATAAGAATTTCATTTCGCAGTGTATTATTTAATTGCAATTGCAAAACATATCATAATACACTTATAAAATATGATGACAATTAGATAATAAAATAAAATTTGTTGGTAATTGTTAATAAAATAAATTAATTATAGAAAATCAACATTGTTTGGGAAGCATTAAACATATTTTGCATATTTCATAGGATCAATAAATATGACAAGAGAACAATTAAATGGTAGGTATTCTTTTGGAAATTACAAGTTCTTATCATTTCTAATTCATACAATTTCTTATTCTCCAGTTGAGACGTCCATGTAATCCACTGCGAATTCCTTGAGTTTGATTTAGTTTGCTTGTCATAAGTTTTTATCTGAGAAAGCAAAACTTTGTAAGTAAAAACTAGAAGAGCTCAGATATTCAAAAAACTTTAATGTATTAAAGTTCATTTCCTTCTCATACATCTGTTTTCATAAACATAAAATGTTAAAAATATTTCACAGCATAAAAGACTATGTATGCAAGGTCAATGGGGATACCTTCATCAATAGCCACCAATACTTGGTTCTCTTGGTCATGTTCTCTTCTTGGTATTTCCAGGCTATCTCTTTAAGCATCATGCATAACACTGGAAAACAGTCCATTGTTTATGAAGCAATAATGTCGCGATAGTTATTTTATTTGGGAATGGTTCAACTTAGAAACGAATCTAAATCCAACTCTTAGCTCACAAGTGGACACACGTTAATGCATGTAAACCAATTCAACACCATCACAAGTATCCAAAACAAGTGAAACAGCTAAAACGCAACGAACAACACAGTCGACCCGAAAGTTAGAAAATTACACCAAAAAAAAAGAACAAGGATCAGTTTATCTTCCAATAAGAAAATTTTCAAACCTAGAAACATATTTCACAAGTTGTATTCCCCTTCTTGATACACCATCTCTGTATGCAATCTCTGTGCATAAACTGTAACAAGGCAACAATTTATGTGGAAGTTTAGTGAAGGATGCTATAAATGAGGATGAAGATCAAACAAAACGATATGCAAAATCAGAACTTGAATTATACCTTAACTATTCTAGAACAGGCACATGGAGCTTCAAGACAACTTTCAAGTTCTGCTTCATAACAAATTATACAATGAGATATTGGACAAACCAATTGTAAACCATCAACAGTCAATGTAACGTCTCCCATTTCTTCAATATTCGGTCTAATATTATCAAAAACCTTTCTTATTCTTCTTCTTTCAATTTTGCTTGCCAACTCTTCTCTTTTCACAGAAAACCAGTAGCACATATCAAAGTAAATTTTGAATCTAATATACGAATATTCATTAAACCAACAAAAATATGTGAAAATGAAAAAAAATCTTTGAATCCAAGACAAATATAAAACATCTTTTAATCGTAACAGAAGATTCATTTAAGTAAACCTTGACATGAATCTCTTAAGGAAATATTGAACCCATATATCCCATCAAAAGCTTTAAATAGAAAACAAGCATACACTAATGTATATTTGGATCGTGCATTGTATCAAATATGCAGATGCCATTAAAAGCAAAACATTGACAAGACAATTAAACATCAACAATTTGCAGCAAGCATTGAACAAGAAGTAATTGTAGTACAAAAAGGAAAAACCTGTATGAGTATAAGGCCCACATAGAAATGTCAACCTGATAACAAATTGATTTTTTTATGAGGAAATGTTATCAATAACTTAATACTAGTAATGAAAATCTTTGTGAAAAAAGAAGAAGAAAAAACCCAGGCTAAACCCAGCTTTCGAAAGGATTCATTGCAGTGACAGAGCTAAAGTTTCTCACTTCTGTTTTTAACATTTCTAGCTATCGTCTCACTTCGATTGTCCAGAGCTTACACAAAAACCAAACAGAGAACTAACCCAGACACACGCAATGACCAAATCATCGTGTACACTTAGTAACCCAAGGAGCATAAAAAAAGTGACTTGTGCAGTAAAAAAACATGAAAGAAGAAAAGGTTTTACTTGGTGGATTTTTATAGACAAATAAGAAGATCGATTGGGGGTTTTGTCGGTTAGATGAGAACAGCTTCTAGAGAGAGAAAGGAAGAAAGGCTGGACAGACAAAGAAAATGTTTTAAGGCTAGGTTTTAATTTGGGGGAGGCTGGACAGACGAAGAGACACCACAACTCCAAGGGGGCACGCACACAGTAACTGCTGCATTTGAAGAACCGCGAGTGCAGAAGGCCAAGGGCGAATTTGAGAGGGAGATTTGAAGGTGTTGAAGGAACAGGGAAAGAGAGAAAGATATTAGTGAGGATGCAGTCAAAAGAAAAACCAAAAGTATCATTTTAATTAATTTGTTGGTGAAGGTTCAACGACGTTTTATTCAACAAAACGTCGCTGAAGTTATTTTATGACGTTTTAATAAAAAACGTCATAAAAAGATAAACAATTTTGTGACGTTGTACTAAAACATCGTGAAAATCTGAATAATTTGTGACGTTTATAAAACGTCGCAAAAAATATGAACAATTTGTGACGTTTTATTAAAAAAAACGTCGTAAATTATATATTTTTGTTGTAGTGATTTCTCTGTTAAACTCTTTTCCCTATAGGTTACTATTCACTCCCAACTTTCAACACTCATACCTTCACTATCTAGCCACTATTTTCGATGATCTAAGGCTATACAAAAAGCTCTTGAGACGTTTTACATGCCCCTAAACTTGTTTCTTCAAAAACGACCCGAATTTGGAGAAATCACGATTGGAAGTTTTGGTTCATTTAGGTAAGTCACCGATCTCTTACTTTAGTCATTTTTTGGTGAAACTAACACCACCATCGTGTCTAGCAGCCCTAAAAACGTAGGAAAGGAGGAAAACTTGATGTCAATCAGACCAATTTACTGGTGAATAAAAATAGATTACCTTTGAGCTTTAAACCTTCGATTCTCACAAAATAGGAGGAGTTTCTACACGAGACTAGTGCCACTGGATTTCTGGAGGTGAGCTCGTTATTTCTAAGTGGGTGATGAATGTCACTGCCCCTTCGGTGCATAGGGTCAGTGGTGATTTTCTAACAAGCTCAAAAATAATTGGAGATAATTTTAAATTTTCCAAAATATTATGTAGATCGATTTTCATAAAAGCAATATGTTGAAATTCTTCATAGTTTGTGAGATAAAAATTTAAAAAGGGTTATGCTCTTATAAAAATGCATGAAATTGATTAAATTGAGTTGTTTTTTATTATAATTGAGAATATCTTGATGTGTTGAGTATAAATGAGGGTGCATGGTTAGAAGTTAGTATACCTTAATTATCATTGGATTTATTATGAATTTTTGAGTTGTAAATGTGGACTTAATTAGACATGGACATGCAGTTTGGAGGCCTAAATTGAGCTGTGATTACTGGTAGTTTATTAAAGTATCATTTCATTGTAGGAATGGGATGTCCATTTTATAGAGGAAACTTTGCCGAATTTTCAATAAGCTCTTTGTAAAACATGACAACGTCATTTTTAAATAGAAAATATAGCTCCTTAATATTGATTTATCATTTTATTCTCGAGGTGTCTAAAATTAGTTTAGGTTTTAAATTGTAACATCCCGTCACTGATAGGATGGGTACAATCCATTGCATACGTATTTAGCATGTGCATGCATTATAGAATTTTGTATAATTGGCAATGATTATCTTTGGAATTAAATGCATACACATGTATGACATACTTCTGATTTGATTTGGATAATGTGGATTTGGTGATCATTAAGGCATGTGTGATAATTAGGTTAAATTAGGCTCGAGAATTGAATTTGAGTTAGAAATGAAAGTTAGGAAATTGAATTATGAAATTGGAGTATATGATAATGAGTTTTCTATTTTGAGGATTTATAGAAATTTTTCTGGAATTTTCGGAGCAATAGACCCGGACCGGAAAATTTATCAATGACTGGTTAATTGGATTTTCGATTCCAAAATTTGATTATCCAATGGCACGGAAAGATTAGAAATTTGATTGAGGAATTAGGGTTTAGCCATTGGAATTCAGGAGAAATTAGAATTTGAAATTGGCTTGAGGTGGTTCGGATTCGGTATTATCTTTTAATATATATAGCCCTAGCTTTGAAATTTACTTCCACGACTTCTCCTTGCATTTGACAGAAATTTCTTCTTCTTCCTTCCTTCTCCATCGTGGATCTTCCTTGTGAATCTCTTTGCTTTTAGTTTCCTCTTCCACCCTTGAATCTTTCTCTTTGGAGTGTGTAAAGAAGAGATGAAAATGGGTTGTGTTTGGGTGATAGCCGTGGGTGTCGATGAGCTTGGATTTGAGTAATCCTTGGAGATTTGAGGTTCTTAATCAGGTAAGTTACTTCTATCTTGTCTTATATAGTTTGATTGGTTGGTTTATAGAGTTATTTGATGATTTAATTTGTATATTTGAGGAATTGTTATGTAGGGTTTCTGATTGGGTATTTTCGATAGTTTTAGGGTTGAAATTTGGGAATAATGATTGTTTGATGAAATAGAAGTTATGGATTAGTTGTATGATGTGTATGGAATTATTTAAGAGTAGTTTGTAAGGAGAAAATCTGGATTTGGAGTTGATATCAGTCGAAAATCTGGAAAATTCTGGGTTTTCTGGGCGTGTTCTTGATCGCATACCGCGGTAGACGAAGAACACGCCCATGACGAAGCGGATTACTCCCGCCGCGACGATGCACGGAAGCGCGCCATGGCGAGGAAAAAAGCGCGCGTCGCGACGCACGTGATCGCGTCGCCACAACGAGGGGCGCGCGATTCGTCATGGCGAGGCTCGTGTCGCCGCGTGACGTGGAGAGAAAAAGGAGCTCGCCGCATGATGAGGATCTGATCATGGCGAGGAATGCTGATTTTCCGAAAATGAAATTTGAGGATTTAAAGAATGGGATTTAGGAATTTGATGGTTCAATTAATTATGGATTAAATTTGATTTGGAGATTTTGAATTTGGGAATTAGAAATTGAGATCGAGAAATTCAGAATTGTGTCGGAAATGTCATAACACGTATAGTACGTACATTATTCGATTCATATGCATCATTGAACATTGAAATTGATACATTTAGTAATGTTATTTATATTTTGATTGTTATAGCGGCTCCAGTGGATCGTCGATCATCCGACGTAGGTGAGACTTCCCGGCAGTAGCTCGGAAGTTCTGAGGTGAGTAACCTAGTTGGTTTCTCAACCTATATGTGTTTAATTTGATGCAATATGCCATATGGAGTCCGGGATGGATTGTATGTGTTTGTTTTGATTGATTTCGAACCACAGGTGTTCGAAATATTTGGACTGTGATATAGAAGTGTTAATTGTGTATAAATTGTTCATAATTGGTTCCAATTGGTAAGAATTAGACATATGCAGATTTAGTGTGATGCATGTATTGTAAAATTGGACATATGCATACATGCATAACAGTTTAATCAGATAAAAGCAGTTGTGACCGGTGTAGCCGCCGTATTCAGAGCTTTAAGCTCAACGCACAGGGCTTCGTGCCCAACGATTTTCAGAGCTTTATGCTCAACGTATTAGGGCTTTTGAGCCCAATGTTTTCAGAGCCTATGACTCAACGTATATGAGCTCAGGCGCACGGTCACAACAATGAAAGAAAATGAAAGAGTCACATGTACATTGCATATATGAATGTTTACATGAGAAATTTTTGTGAAAGGCATATCGCCTTATAAATGTAAAATTAACTGCATGTGATATCTTGTTTATGCGATACTGTGTGATTGTTTGCCTATGCATGAGTTGGGTGGACCATCGATGATGGTTTCTCGCTGAGTTCGCAAACTCACCCAACATTGCATCTATTTTCAGAGACGCTATAGTTTGACTCTAGCTCCGGTCGGTGAGACTTTTCTGCTTTGTGTGTGTGCGGCGAGAGGAGCATGGCCCATGTGTCCTGTCATTTGGGGATCTTTTGGGATATTTTGTGGATGACTTATCTAGGAGTTGTATTAGTTCTTTTGGGCTTGTACAGTGTATGTATATGATTGAGGATGTACTTACGGTTTTATGAAATGAATGAAAAGGGATCTTTGAGGTTTTAAAATTTAGTGAATGTGATATTACTGCTTTCTTATATTGATGCCATGAGATGTATAGAAATGATCGAATCGTAGTGCACCCTCGATGTAGGTTATGCATAGGTACGACCTACGGGCGCCCCGATGTATACTCTACAGTGAGGGGGCGCTACATTAGGTGGTATCAGAGCATGGTTTGGCATCTTTTGGGCATAGTATATTTTAGGCTTGAATTTCGTAAAGAAAGCAAGAAATTGATCGAATTGTGATTTTATTGTAGGTCATCCATCTTTGGTGATCAAGTTGATCAACCAGCTGACCAAGAATCAGTCGGAGCGAGTAGGAGTCTTACGTACCTCTGCGTGAGGAGCCTCTAGAGTTCCCATGAGGCGGGAGCGGAGGTATGATCGCTGCGTGGCGAGGGGTGGACTTCTGGAAGCTTGAGACCTGCCGAGGTGAGGTTGGTTGGAGAGGACCGGCGGGTCTAGATCGGATGGATTGCGACCACGAGGAGCGCTTCGATTATCTTTGTTTCTTTGCTGTGGTCTAGCGTATCAGTGGTGGAAGACTGTCCCGGGTAGTTCCACCAGGCCGTGTGTGTTGACTTGGGCTGATTTTCTGAGAGCCTTCCGAGATAATTTCATGCCCAAGGTCTACTTGGAAATAAAGATGCAGGAGTTCTTTGAGCTGAGATAGGAGTCAGAGACAGAAGTGACAGTGGCTGATTATGAGGTCCGGTTCAATGAGCTGTCGGCATATGCGTCTGTTTTGATTACCTCCGAGGCTGATAGGTGCCGGAGATTTGAGGGAGGGATGAATCTGGAGATTCGTACCAGGTTAGCCAGGTCAGATATGAGCACCTTTGTGGAGTTGAGAGCAGCTGCAGTAAGGATAGGCGACTTACGAGACAGAGCCGTGAGAGACCGGTCGAGGCTCTGGAGGCAAGAGATCGAGTGATAGTCAGGGTAGCTCTGGTAGGAGCTTGAGCGACGCCTTGAGCGATTCAGATCGGTTGGGGATTGACGGTCGGGTTACAGTCGAGAGAGGAGAGTTAGGCGATTGGCAATGGCGGATAGTGGTGGTAGAGGCGGGGCGACAAAGCTTTGCGGTTTGCGTACATTGTGATAAGAGGCACAGTGGAGAGTGCTGGAGAGTGACAGGAGCCTGCCTAGCATGTGGATCTATGGATCGCATGATTCGGAGTTGTCCTCTGACTTTGGGAGTTCAGTCAGCCGCTAGTGGGAGAGCTGGTAGTAGCTCGACGGCGTGAGAGTCGATGGTGGACTGGATTTAGGGGCCGAGGCGAGCCCGAGGTAGGCGGAGATTCTATGTGGGGACCGAGGGCGAGGCAAGAGCCACAGGATCGTGCTGTGGTCGAGGCAGCAGCCTGATCCAGCACTGTGGTCTACGCCATGACCAGACAGGAGGCCCAGGATTCTCCCGAGGTGGTTGCAAGTTTGCTTCTACTCTCAGATATTGAGGTGTATGCATTGATAGATCCAGGGTCCATGCATTCATTTATTGAACCGCATGTGGCATGTAGATTGCATGTGGATAGGGAGATATTGCAGTATGGGTTGCAGGTGAGTACACCTTTGGGTAGTACTATTGCTTTAGGTGAGATCTGCAAAGGGTGCCCGATTCGGGTAGATTCAGCGGTATTGAGTGCATATCTGATTGTGTTGCCCCTTCGAGAGATCGATTTGATTTTGGGGATGGACTGGCTCACTGCCCATAGGGCTCTTATGGATTGTTTTACCAAGGAAGTAGTATTGGAGTCTCCTGGTCAGCCGAGGGCTGTATTTCGAGGTATTAGTCAGGCAGTGCCAGCCAGGATGATTTCGTTCATGAGTGCTTTAATATTGATGCGAGGTGGCTGTGAGGCTTATTTGGTGCATGTGGTGGATTCCAGAGTGCAGCGGAGTCTGCAGGATGTCCCTGTAATCAGGGAGTTCCCATATGTGTTTCCCAAGGAGTTACCGAGTTTGCCGCCAGATCGGGAGACAGAGTTTGAGATTGACCTCGTTTCAGGTACCGCTCCTATATCGATACCTCCGTATAGGATGGCACCAGTAGAACTGAGGGAGCTTAAGGCTCAGCTGCAGGAGTTATTGCATAAGGGGTTTATCAGGCCGAGTGTTTCGCCGTAGGGAGCTCCGGTATTGTTTGTGAAGAAGGACGGGACTATGAGATTATGCTGTAGGAAAATCCCGGGGTATCCATCACATAGACACAGTGCGGAAAACAAAAAATTTTTATTCCGGGAAGTTCCCTTAAGCCAGGATCCATGTGTAAGTATAATCAGTCAAACCATAACGGCCAAAGGAGACCGTCTCTAACAGTATCCACGCAGAGGTCGGAAACCTAACCGGGACAAACCCTTTGACCCGGGAATAGCTAGACTAAGGAAAAGACTGCTAGATCTTACCTTAGCCTTGGATAGCAAGTGATCAAACCTTGAGGAACAAGCTTGGAGATGAGAGAGAGATGAAGAGGAACCTTGAAAATCAAATTTTCCAAACCCTAAACCATGAAGTTTCGGTTCTTCCTCTCCAAAAGCCACGACCTTCTCTTGCTTAGCCTTATTTTCCATGTCTTATAATTAATTAAAGACCATCAAAAGGCTTGGATGGGAGGAGTTCACGTGGATGGCTATTAACCCATTAATAAATGAAGTTAATCATCATCTTTGACTTAGTCAAAAGTGACTTAGTCATCACTTTATCTTCTCCCATAAGCAATCCAACGAATTCCTTCAATCTTAAGGCTTCTCATATGTTCCTTTAACTTATTAAAGGGCATATAAAAGGGTTGAATGGGAGAGCCCCACGTAAGTGGGTGATAAAGCCATTAAAGAAATGGTTTAATGATGAAGTTTGACTTTTCAAACTTCATCTCCTCCCATTAGGTAATGACACATGTCCATATATATTAATTAATTAATCTAATTAATTAATTGATATATATAGTTGCTGAAGCGGTCCGATCCTGCTGGCCGGTCCTACCGACTGGCGGGCTCGATGCATCAAAAATCGGCGGAGACCCTTTTCAGCAATGTCGATGTCACGATCACATCGGGACATATCCCAATCTCATCGGGATCCATTTAATCCTATTGCTCTCCAAATATTGGATCACTATCCAAAACTATTTCTGATTTCGAGTCACTCTTATCTTGTGACCCATTAGGTTCCGGTTATGTTGGCCACTTAGATTAACACTTAATCTAAGCAAGTCATAATGCGTCTAGCAACACATCATGACCCCAATTGACCGGAAAGTAATTGGTTTGACTAATGAACCCGAGCTCATCGGGAACGGATCACGAACCTTTCCATAGACAATTCTGTGCAATTAGTCCTTTCACCATCCTATACCCCACTTGGTTATGAGTATGGTCAAAGTGTCAACTCTCACTAGGCGAGTCTAGCCCAGTGATATCGGGTCTCGTCCGGACTCATTACTTTATATGTCCATGAAGACCCTCTTCATGACACGGTGTGCTCCGCCAGAGACTTCAGTAATGATCCGACAAGAAGCTATGGGTATCTATTCGCTATTCGAAGTGGTGAATCCTTTATTGGCTACTCAATTACCTTGAATACCTCAAGCTGCACTCCAAGCACCACCCTATGAGCGACCTCGGAAGGCAACAAGGAATGGAGTCAAAGCACGAATCGGTATCAAGATATCCTCGAGTACCTCAAGTCTAAGGATACTTGCATCATTCTATGATGAGATTATCAACGACATTATAATAGAATACCCATGTGATGATCTCATGGCGGGTCATCGATGTACTTACTACCACTAGTAAGCATCCACATGTCAAATCTAAATATCTCAATATTTACGGTTTCGAGATCCACCGCTTGATCAATCGAGGAATATGACATGTGCTAGTCTATCCGGATTAACAATGTCGGTCTCGTTAATCCTATGACTAGGATAATTTGAATCTTGACATAATTGCACATGATAGGAATCTCGATAGTATGATCACATCATAATTTCCTTCATGCTATGTCATATATCATGGACTTCATTAATTTGATTAAAGATCAACATCAATTCATAACAAAATGAATATCAAATAAATGAAATATGCCTTGCTTTATTTATTCATAAAGTGCATGCAAGACTATGAACAAAAGCCGCTAAAGGGATTGCCTTTAGGGCACTACTCTAACAATCTAACGGTACTGGACATCCATAAGTCGACTTACACTGATGAACAAGGTGACTTATTAGTACCGATCAAGCATAAGTCGACTTACACATGGTACAAGTCGACTTACCACTTACATATGCATCGATTATAGGCAACTTAATCGGGTTACTGTTAAGAATAAGTACCCACTGCCTAGGATCGATGACTTATTTGATCAGTTGCAGGGAGCTAAGGTGTTTACCAAGTTGGATTTGAGATCCGGATACTATCAGTTGAGGATCACAGAGGTCGATGTACCTAAGAGTGCTTTTAGGAGCAGGTATGGGCATTTCGAGTTCTTAGTGATGCCGTTCGGGTTGACTAATGCCCCGGCAGCCTTCATGGCCTTGATGAATAAGGTCTTTCAGCCATACCTGGATCAGTTTGTGATCATATTCATTAATGATATCCTGGTGTATTCGAGATCTAGACAGGAGCATGCGGAGCATCTGAGGATAGTGCTGCAGATTATGAGGGATAGGCAGTTGTATGCCAAATTCACTAAGTGTGAATTTTGGCTGGACGAGGTGGTATTCCTAGGTCACATCGTGTCTGGTGAGGGTATCCGGGTGGATCCTCACAAGATTGAGGCAGTGAGGAGTTGGGAGATTCCGAGGAGTGTGTTAGAGTTGAGGAATTTCCTCGGATTGGCAGGATATTACAGGAGGTTTGTCGAGGGGTTTTCAGTGATCTCTGCCCCTTTGACAAGACTTCTGAGGAAGAGTGTGGCTTTTAGTTGGACAGATGAGTGCCAGAGGGGTTTCGAGGAGTTGATACATCGGTTGACTACGGCACTTGTGTTAGCCCTGCCATCTGGAGCAGGAGGATTTGAGGTGTTCAGTGATGCTTCGCAGCAGGGTTTAGGTTGTGTGTTGATGCAGCATGGGAGAGTTATAGCTTATGCTTCGAGACAGTTGAGATCCCATGAGATTAATTATCCTGTGCATGACTTGGAATTAGTAGCAGTTGTATTTTCTTTGAAGATCTGGAGACATTATTTGTATGGGGAGACGTTCCAGATCTTCACTAATCATAAGAGTTTGAGATACTTGTTGAGTCAGCGAGAGCTGAATCTGAGACAGAGGAGATGGTTAGAGCTGCTAAAGGATTACGACTGCACTATTGAGTACCACCCAGGAAAGGCTAATGTGGTGGCAGATGCATTGAGTAGGAAATTGCATGGTAGTGCAGCTCAGATTCAGGTTTCGAGGTTGCCGTGCTTGGTTCAGTAGAGAGCTCTTAATGTGCAGATGGATTTGAGTCAGGATGGAGCTCTGATTGTGACTTTGAGGCTGAGGCCAGTATTGCATAATCGGATCAGGAGAGTTCAGGATCGGGATCCAGTGTTAGTGAGACTGATGGATAGAGTCAGATCAGGATAGAGGTCTGAGTTTGAGCTGAGAGATGGTACTCTGTGGATGGGTCAAAGGTTGTGTGTTCCTAATGTAGATGATCTGAGGTGAGAGATCTTGGAGGAGGCTCATTTGGCTGCTTATGCTATGCATCCTGGTGTCACCAAGATGTATCGCACGCTTAAGTTGCATTTCTGGTGGCCAGGTATGAAGAGGCATGTGGCGGAGTTTGTTTCTCGATGTTTGACGTGCCAGCAGGTTAAGGCTGAGCACCAGGCCCCAGTTGGGAGATTGCATTCGTTGCCCATTCCGGAGTGAAAATGGGATCGTATTACGATGGACTTTATTATGGGATTGCCCAAGACGCCGAGGCAGTGCGATGCTATCTGGGTCATAGTGGACCAGTTGACTAAATCAGCTCACTTCTTGCCAGTAAGGGAGAGTAATACCCTCGATCAGTTGGCCCAGAAGTATGTAGCTGAGATAGTTCGACTGCATGGGGTCCCGGTATTGATAGTGTCAGATAGGGATCCCAGGTTTACTTCGAGGTTACAAGGAGTTTGCGATCGATTATGGGGCGAGATTGAACTTGACCTGACGTTTCATCCTCAAACAGACGGGCAGAGTGAGAGGACTATTCAGACTATTGAGGATATGTTGAGAGCCTGTGTATTGGAGTTTCGAGGTGCATGGGATCAGTATTTGCCTCTGATAGAGTTTGCTTATAATAATTAGTACCAGAGCAGCATTGGTATGGCACCGTATGAGGCGCTTTATGGGAGACCGTGTAGATCTCCTCTTTACTGGGATGAAGAGGGTATGAGGATGATAGAGGGTCCCGAGCTGATCCAGGACACAGTAGATAAGAATCTGGTGATTGAGTCGCATCAAGCGGCTCGGGAATGACGAGAAGAGTTATGTGGATCGACATCGGAGAGATGGAGTATCTTGTGGGTGATAGAGTGTTCCTCAGAGTGTCTCCGTGGAGAGGAGTTCTCAGATTTGGCCGTAAGGGCAAGTTGAGTCCTCGGTATATCGGTCCGTATGAGATTACCGAGAGGATTAGACCGTTGGCCTATAGATTGGCCTTACCGAGTGAGATGTCTCAGTTGCATAACGTCTTTCATGTGAGCATGTTTCGGAGATATCGTTCTGACCCGACTCATGTGATTCCGGCTCAGGAGATCAAGATAGCTAGTGATCTAAGTTATGTTGAGGAGCCGGTGCAGATTATTGGATCGCGGGTCAAGCAGTTGAGATCCAGGGTGATTCCATTGGTGAAAATCCTTTGGAAGAATCACTCATCTGAGGAGGCGACTTGGGAGACTGAGGAGCACATGAGGATACAGTATCCTCACTTGTTCAATCAGTCAGGTAAGAAATTTCGGGACAAAATTTTTATTAGGAGGGGAGAATTGTAACATCCCGTCACTGATGGGATGGGTATAGTCCATTGCATACGTATTTAGCATGTGCATGCATTATAGAATTTTGTATAATTGGCAATGATTATTTGGAATTAAATGCATACATACATGTATGACATACTTCTGATTTGATTTGGATAATGTGGATTTGGTGATGATTAAGGCATGTGTGATAATTAGGTTAAATTAGGCTCGAGAATTGAATTTGAGTTAGAAATGAAAGTTAGGAAATTTAATTATGAAATTGGAGTATATGATAATGAGTTTTCTATTTTGAGGATTTATAGGAATTTTTCTAGAATTTTCGGAGCAATAGGCCCGGACTGGAAAATTTATCAATGACTGGTTAATTGGATTTTCGGTTCCAAAATTTGATTATCCAATGGCACGGACAGATTAGAAATTTGATTGAGGAATTAGGGTTTAGCCATTGGAATTCGGGAGAAATTAGAATTTGAAATTGGCTTGAGGTGGTTCGGATTCGGACTTGTGGCAAATGAATTTGCCAAACAAGCCTTATTATCTTTTAATATATATAGCCCTAGCTTTGAAATTTCCTTCCACGACTTCTCCTTGCATTTGACAGAAATTTCTTCTTCTTCCTTCCTTCTCCATCGTGGATCTTCCTTGTGAATCCCTTTGCTTTTAGTTTCCTCTTCCACCCTTGAATCTTTCTCTTTGGAGTGTGTAAAGAAGAGATGAAAATGGGTTGTGTTTGGGTGATAGCCGTGGGTGTCGATGAGCTTGGATTTGAGTAATCCTTGGAGATTTGAGGTTCTTAATCAGGTAAGTTACTTCTATCTTGTCTTATATAGTTTGATTGGTTGGTTTATAGAGTTATTTGATGATTTAATTTGTATATTTGAGGAATTGTTATGTAGGGTTTCCGATTGGGTATTTTCGTTAGTTTTATGGTTGAAATTTGGGAATAATGATTGTTTGATGAAATAGAAGTTATGGATTAGTTGTATGATGTGTATGGAATTATTTAAGAGTAGTTTGTAAGGAGAAAATCTGGATTTGGAGTTGATATCAGTCGAAAATCTAGAAAATTCAGGTTTTAGGCGTGTTCTGATGCCATACCGCAGTCAAGACGAAGAACACGCCTTGGTGAAAGGGATTACTCCAGACGCCACGACGTCTGTGGAAAGCGCCTTGTGGCGAAAAAAAAGCGCGACGTCATGACGTCACGCGATCGCGTCGTCATGACGTCTTCTGACGCGATTTGCCGCATGGCATGAGGCACTATGTACGCCGCGTGACGTGGAGAGAAAAGGGAGCTCGCCGCGGCGAGGGATTTGATGCCGCGGCGAGGAATGTTGATTTTCCGAAAATGAAATTTGAGGATTTAAAGAATGGGATTTAGGAATTTGATGGTTCAATTAATTATGGATTAAATTTGATTTTGGAGATTTTGAATTTGGGAATTAGAAATTGAGATCGGGAAATTCGGAATTGTGTCGGAAATGTCATAACAAGTATAGTACGTACATTATTCGATTCATATGCATCATTGAACATTGAAATTGATACATTTAGTAATGTTATTTATATTTTGATTGTTATAGCGACTCTAGTGGATCGTCGATCATCCGACGTAGGTGAGACTTCCCGGGAGTAGCTCGGAAGTTCTGAGGTGAGTAACCTAGTTGATTTCTCAACCTATATGTGTTTAATTTGATGCAATATGCCATATGGAGTCCGGGATGGATTGTATGTGTTTGTTTTGATTGATTTCGAACCACAGGTGTTCGAAATATTTGGACTGTGATATAGAAGTGTTAATTGTGTATAAATTGTTCATAATTGGTTCCAATTGGTAAGAATTAGACATATGCAGATTTAGTGTGATGCATGTATTGTAAAATTGGACATGTGCATACATGCATAACAGTATAATCAGATAAAAGCAGTTGTGACCGGTGTAGCTGCCGTATTCAGAGCTTTAAGCTCAACGCACAGGGCTTCGTGCCCAACGATTTTTAGAGCTTTATGCTCAACGTATTAGGGCTTTTGAGCCCAATGTTTTCAGAGCCTATGACTCAACGTATATGAGCTCAGGCGCACGGTCACAACAACGAAAGAAAATGAAAGAGTCACATGTACATTACATATATGAATGCTTACATGAGAAATTTTTGTGAAAGGCATATCGCCTTATAAATGTAAAATTAACTGCATGTGATATCTTGTTTATGTGATACTGTGTGATTGTTTGCCTATGCATGAGTTGGGTGGACCATCGATGATGGTTTCTCGCTGAGTTCGCAAACTCACCCAACATTGCATCTATTTTTCAGGACAGCTATAGTTTGACTCCTAGCTCCAGTCAGTGAGACTTTTCCTGCTGTGTGTGTGCCGGCGAGAGGAGCATGGCCCACAAGTCTGTCAGCTGGGGATCTTTTGGGATATTTTGTGGATGACTTATCTAGGAGTTGTATTAGTTCTTTTGGGCTTGTACAGTGTATGTATATGATTGAGGATGTACTTACGGTTTTATGAAATGAATGAAAAGGGATCTTTGAGGTTTTAAAATTTAGTGAATGTGATATTACTGCTTTCTTATATTGATGCCATGAGGTGTATAGAAATGATCGAATCGTAGTGCACTCTCGACGTAGGTTATGCATCGGTACGACCTACGGGCGCCCCAGTGTATACTCTACGGTAAGGGGACGCTACATAAATACTAATGGTTCTTCCTACTTTTCTTTCTATAAATCAATCAAGGGCAGAACCCTCCACTTTGAAAAACTAGGTTCGCCCCAAAGGAGTGCATTTTACCTGTGAGTTAATATTCATGGTTATGAACATACATTAGAATTCATTCTCATATTCATCATGAAAATTACCATCCTTATCATGTGTATGCATGACATTCATACACATGGATTGACATATGTATACACGTATTTTGTTGTGAAATGTTGTGTTCGTTTTGATATATAATGATGTGGAGAATTGTTGTAGTATAAGTTACCTGGTGGGTATCTCTTGGTTGTGCATACAATCAGTCACTAGTCAAGTATATATTTGGGTTAGTATTAGGTCTATTGATTGAGATATGATGTCGTTGGAGCAGTTTGGTCGAACTTGCACTCAGATGCCAACCGATATAAAGTACATGAGAGGTAGCATGATTGTGGTGATTTGATCGAGCTTGCTCTAAGATGGCAATCATGTTGTAGTGAGGCTATGGCAGTTCGGTTAAATGTGGCTCTCAAACGACAGTCCACTACATTGGACTAAATGACCCATATGGATCAAAAAAGCCCTTATGGCTATAATATATGGGTAAAAGGTATGTTATAGGGTCAGTTGTTAATCCTCCACTATTATTTGTGATTTGTGACTATGATGATTATGTGAAATGATATTGATATGGGAAATGCATACATGTTTATAAACAAAACATTATGTTATGAAATTGTATTTATAGATATAATACATTATAAATATATATGTATCGTTTGAAATACTTAGGAATGTATAACAAAACTATAGTATTCATTCACTCAGCGAAGTCTGACAGCCCTCAACTATTTTTCAGGATCTTCTTTTCAAGTCTCTTTTAATAGGGTACTTCGTCGGTTTTCTTCATCTCCATTTATTTGATTTATGTTTCTTAGTGACCTTTGACTTTAGAGCCATAGTATTCTTATGTGTGTTAGATTTTCTTTTGTATTAATTATCTCAATATTGTAGCAAATTAAGGATTGTATATTGTTAGAACTGTTTGATTATTACAATTATGAGTTTGATCATTTTGAAATTATAGATATAGGGATTTGATGGTATTTTAGGCTAGCTAAGGGTCTAGTAAATCTTGAGTTTACTACTCCTTTGACGCTGGTCACGGTCTAGGGTTAGGGTTGTGACATTTATAGTGTATTTTTAAGTGTTTACTTAGGTGATTATAATGTGTTTAAGACTTAGAATTACATTCTTATTAGTTTTTTGTGTATTTTGTTTTATTTTTTTTAATTATGATAAGAATGTGATGTTAATTGTATGCTTTAGGGGACAGTTAACGTAATTGATGATGAGTAGAGACAGAAAAATTGAAGAAAAGTTAAAGGAGTTGGAGAACAAGTTAGGTGCATGATCGTGCATAAAGGTAGTAGGAACTTTATGTGAAGCTCTTGTCAAGATCATGCATGGTAGGAAGCTGTGCACAATCATTCATGTAAGAGGCAAATTTCTAAGTCGTGAGATTTTTATACTTTTAATGATTTGGCACTATACTTGGAATAAAAATAAGTGGAAAATCTTTAAAAGAACCTAGAAAGACCAAGAGTATAAAAAGGAAAATAAAAACATCAAAGTGGTGGCTAGAAACTCCAAAGAAGAGATTAAAGACAGACAATCCCTGAAGAATAAAAGATGTAGACTTTTCCAGCTCAAGGACAAGAAAGAGAAAGCATCCAGAATTCAACCTTCTGTTGAATGTTAATGATAAACTAATTGAGATATATAGTTTCAACTATAGATTACTAAACTTATTTTAGGGATTAGTCTTGAACTATTTGTTAAACTTCATATTCTTATTTAATATAATAGAACTGGCAATGTTTATTGCTTTTATATTTGATTTGAATTGAAAGGTTACATTAAATTATTGTACTTATGTTGCACAATGAGAGCTAGTACCATATAGACCTATACACATTAGATTAATAGGGAACTGAAGAAAGATCTTAATTGTTTATTAGTTAACCTTAGCATAGCTTCAAATCTAATTGGATAGTTATGAAGAGTTTTGAAATATCAAGCAGTTGCAATTTAATTCTTATCTATTTTAATTAGGATTACTTGTTTAGATCTCAAGAGAGAGTAATCATAACTACTAGATATCTAGGGTCGAGTAGTGTTAAATCAAGAAGGTGAAGTGAACACAAATAAGGATAGTAGTAATTCCTAAGTTTTCATCATTAATTAATGAACTATTTCACTACTGCTTGTTCAATTATTCAATTATCAATTTTATTTAACTTAGTTTATTTTCTCATTATATTATCATATTATTTACCTTAAACAAAGTGGTACAAGCTATTATTTGGTGATTAACAAAAATCTCGTAAAAATGACACTTTTATACTGTAAGATACGATCAGTATACTCACGGTATAAATGAGTTTAAAACTAAATTAAACTGTAACAAGTTTTTACTGCATTGTCGGGGATTGATAAGTTAGCATCTAATGTAGTTTAAGGGTTTTACACTTTTCTCGTATAAATGTAGGTGCATGAACATTAAAAGTAACTAGGAGTTCAAGCAAACTTTTAGATACACAAGTTTTCGACATCACTAAGCAAGAGGGGGGACTATAAAAGTAAGACACCTAGAAGCTATAGAGAGAATAATGGTAGAATAAGGGAACTAAGGGACAACAAAGAACCCTCGTGGTCTTTCTAAGGTTGGGGTCCAATGCTAATCAACAAGGGATTACAAGACCAGTAGTGTAGACAAATACTTTTGAGATTAAACTATCTCTACTGAATATGCTACAAACTAATGTCCAATTTTATGGACTGGACAATAAAGATCCTACTGCTCATTTGCCTAATTTTTTAAAGATATGTGATAGATTTAAGTATAATAGGTTACTAGAGGAAGCAACCAAGATAAAGTTATTCCCATTCATACTTAAAGATCAAGCCAAGATGTAGTTGAATTCTCTTAGCCTAGTGAACGTGATGACATGGGAGCAATTGGTACAAGCCTTTATGGCTAAGTACTTCCCCTTACTAAAGACTACAAGGATCATAAAGGAGATAATAAATTTTTGACAAAGTGAAGGGAAATTACTATATGAAATGTGGAAAAGATTCAAGGAGTTGTAAAGGAGCTACCCACACCATAACTTACCTAAGAAGTTCATTTTACAAATATTCTATAATAGAATAAATCCACCTACTAAAGGTACCATTAATGCAATAGCTGAAGGTTCATTAATGAGGAAGACAGTTGATGCTACATATGATTTGTTAGAGGAGATGGCAAATAATAGATGTCTATAGATGTCAGAGAGGAGTAAATAACAACTAACTTTAAAAGATCAAAGGGGAGTACTTGTTGTTAATTCAATGATAGCGTTATATGCTGAAGTAACAAACTTGTCCAAGCAATAAAACAACCTAAAAGTCACTTTTTCCAACCCACTTAAAGTAATGGAACATAAATGTAAAATATGTGGTCAAAAAGGCCATGTTATAGTTGATTGTTTCCTAGTGCAACATAAAGCAACTCAATTATATGGGAACACAACTTGGTCAAGGTGCTAGCAACCCTTATTCTCACACTTATAATCTTAGGTGGGAAAATCACCTAAATTTTTCGTAGTCTAACAATATAGAAAATAAAATAAGAGTGCAAGATCTACCAATTTCAACAAGATAAGCTTGATTAATTATAATTGAAGATGGACAAGTTAATGGACGTGTTAAATTCTAAGTTACAGGCCAAGATGAGATCCAAAAGAGAATGGAAGCTAAGTTCAATAGAATTGCTAAGAATCATGCCTCTTCCATCCATAATTTGGAGGTTTAAGTGGGCCAACTAGCTAATGCATTATCTACATAAAGTGCGAGGAGTTTCTTCAACAATATGGAGTCTAATCTAAGGGAGCAATTAAAGGTCATTACATTTAAAAGTAGGAAATAGTTAAAAGAAATAACAAAAAAGAAGGTTGAATCCCACCAAGAAGAAAGCCAAGAGAAACAAAATAGGAAGGAAGATAGGCAGGAGGAGCCACCATATGTCCCACCACCCCTATATGTTCCAAAGATTTCATTCCCATAAAGGCGGAAGAAGAATCAAATGGATGTGTAATTTGTAAAGTTTTTACAGAAGTTAAAGAAATTGCTAATTAATTTGTCCTTTATGTAAGCTCTTGAGAACATGCCAAAGTACGTAAGTTTCTTAAAGATATCCTATCAAACAAATGGACATATGAGGAAAACTAAATGGTCTCCTTAACAAAAAGCTACAACGCTATAATTACTAGTCACGTGCCTTTAAAATTAAAGGATCCAAGGAGTTTTACTACATTATATATAGTTGGTAATTTAGAATTTGCTAAATATTTATGTGACATAAATATTTATGAGTTTTATGCCTTTGTCTATTTTTAGGGAATTGGCCTAGGACATATGAAACCAACTTTCATGCTAATTTAGTTGGCGGATTAATCTATAAATAAATCGTTTGGTATGGTGGAGGATGTAATAGTCAAAGTGGATAAGTTTATTATTCCGGTGAATTTCGTGGTGTTAAACTTTGAAGATGATCAAAATTGTCCGATAATTATTGTTAAACTATTTATGAATATAGGAAGAGCATTTGTAGACATTTATAAAGGGAAGCTAATTCTTCATTTTTGTGATAAGCAAGTTGAGTTCATCATGAATAAAGTGTTGAAGCATCCGAGGAGGAAAACTATTTCATAAAGATTGATATAGTGGATAAGTGTATAAAAGAGTAAGAGGAGAGCCATAAAGATGAGGATAGTGTTGAGGAGTAATAGATGAAGGAGAATTAGAGAAGGAGGAGTTGGGTAATAAATTAAAGCAAGAGATCTTAGTGAGAATGAAAGAACTCATGCCACCCTACATTGAAAAACCACTCACTCTCGAGTTAAAGCCCTTGTCCACACATCTTAAGTATACCTTCCTGGGTACTTTGACCATCATAATTTTAAACCAACTAGATGAGGAATTAGAAAAAAGAGTGATAGAGACCTTTAGGAAGAGGGTGATAGCCATACAATGAAAAATATCTAATACAAGAGGTGTAAGTCTTAATACGGTAATGCATAGGATTAACTTTCATGAAGGTTATAATGTGATGAGGGAAAGACAAAGAAGACTAAACCCTCATATGAAAGAAGTTATCAAGAAGGAAGTAGTGAAGCTTTTAGATGCTAGTATCATTTAAACTATTTTGGATAACAAAAGGGTTATTCTAGTACAATAATGTTGAAGAAAGGAGGCTTGACGATGATGGAGAGTGAAAAGGTTGAGTTGATCTCTACCAGAATAGTCACATGTTGGAGGGTTTATGTTGATTATAGGAAATTTAACATGGTGACTAAGAAGTATTACTTTCTTCTACCATTTATGGATCAAATCATTGAAGGGTGACTAGACATGCATTCGAATGTTTCCTTAATGGATATTTAGGATACAATCAGATTTTTATATATTCAAATGATCGAAAGAAGATCGTTTTCAATTGCCCTTATAGAATATTTGCTTATAAACAGATGTCGTTTGGCTTTGTAATGCACTAGTGACTTTTCAAAGGTGCATAATGTCTATCTTTGCATATATGATTGAGGACATTATGGAAATTGTTATGGATGTTTTTTCAGTCATTAAAGACTCTTTTGATCACATTTGGTTCTAAACTGGGATAAATGTCACTTCATGGTGTACGAGGGTGTAGTTTGGGAGGTAAGATATTGCTCTAAGGCATAAATGTGGATAAAGCCAAAATGGAGGTTATTGAGAAGCCTCCACCACCGAACAATGTCAAAAGTGTATGTTTATTTTTAGGACACTTAGAATTTTATCACTGATTTATTAAGGACTTCTCTCTTATTATTAGACCTTTAACTAATTTATTGGCTAAGTATTTATAATTTAATTATGATAAAAGTTATTTGCTTACTTTTAACAGGTTGAAGCAGGTATTCATTACAACACCCATATTGGCGTTGTCGGATTGATCTTTACCATTCAAAGTTATGGGCGGGTTAATGATCATGTGTTAGGACAACAGAAGGACAAAAGGTTGCATCTTATCTACTACAAGCAAGATGTTACCAACTAAATTGCACCACTATTAAGAAGGAGTTCTTAATAGTTGTATTCGTATGCAAAAAGTTTTAATCTTATCTTTTAGGGAAGTGATCATCTATATAGACCATGCAACATTGAGATATGTTTTTATTGAGAAAGATGTAAAACTAAAATTTATCCATTGCATGCTAGTTTTTCAAGAATTTGACAATGAAATTAGAGACAAAAAGGGAGAGAAAACCTTGGTGGTTAATCACTTATCATGCTTGAAGGAGGATAGGTGCAACATGATGAAGAAATTAATAAACAATTTCCTATTGAATCATTAATGATGATAAATCACCTATTAGTTCTATGATACACAGATATAGAAAATTATGTTGCAAGTGGTATCCTCCCCATTAATTTGTCTTATTAACAAAGAAAAAGGTTGTTGTAAGAGTGCATTCACTCTTTATAGGATAAACCAACATTGTATAAAACTTTGTGCTGATGTGTTAATTAGGATATGCATTTTAAAGGAGGAGATGTTAGAAATAATAACACATATTGTCATAATTCTAGTTATATAGGGCATTATGGAGCGAACAAGTCGACATCTCGAGTATTGGAATGTGGATTACGTTGGCCTAACTTGTTCAAGGATGCTTATTAGTAAGTGATGTAATGTGATAGATTTCAAAAAGTGGGGAACATTTTGAAAAGAGACGAGATGCCCTTTTCTAACATCTTTGAGGTAGAAGTATTTGATGTATAGGGATTAGATTTCATGGGACCTTTTCCATCTTTATGGAAATACATATATATGGGTGGAAGCAATGGCAACTCCAACTAATGATGGTAAAGTAGAGCAAAAGTTCATTAAAAAGGATATTAAGTAGATTTAGAGTGCACAAGAGTAATCATAAGTGATGGAAGAGCCTTTAGATTTAGAGTGCACAAGAGTAATCATAAGTGATGGAAGAGCCTGTTTTGAAATAAATAATTTGAAGTCTTCTTATAAGATATGGAATCTACCATTAAATGGCCATGCCTTATCACCCACAAACTATTGGCCAAGTGGACGTTGTTAATTATGAGCTAAAGAGAATCTTGGAGAAGACAATTAATGGTTCAAGGAAGGATTAGGCATTGAAGCTTGATGATGCTTCATAGGTATACCAAACCACCTTCAAGACACAAATTGATACAACACCTTTTTGACTTATTTATGAGAAGACAACTTATGAGAATGCCAAGTTGTATAAGGAGAAAATTAAAATATGACATGATTCTCATATTATGAAGAAGGAATTAAAAATTGGAGAATCAATTTTTTTTTATATAACTTGAGATTGAAACTATTGTTGGAGAAAGCTTAAGTCGCATTGAAATGGTCTTTTCAAGGTGACTCTAGTATTCAAACATGGAGCTTTAGAATTGGAGAATCATGAAAAGGAAACATTTAAGGTTAATGGTCATCGATGTAAAGTGTATTTTAGAGGAGGATATTCTTATGAAAGGGAAGTAGTGTCTTTCCTTTCTTTTGGTTGAAAAAAAATTGAGTTGAAATGGTTAAACTAGTGACCTTAAAATTAGCATGATATGTTTTAATTAGGTTTTTCATAATTTCTTACATATTTTGTGCATTATTTCTATGATTTTTGAATGAGTTAGATTGATGGATGTTCATGGCATGTAGGGTTCAAATGATTAGGGCAAATATCTAGAAGGATGCACAACCGTGCATATGCATAATTATGCAATATTGGAGGAGATACTCTATTGTAAACTCGTATAATAGAAAATGATAAGAAGCATTGTATGTTAGTTTTTTTAGAGGTGGAGTATTAGCTTCGCTTGATTATTTCCAGTTGTTGATGCCTAGCTATGATGAGAAGATTGTTTCTTGTTATGACATTTTATATTGGTGACTATGGTTTATTTGAAATCAAACAACTTAAAATGGTAAAGTTCAAATGGTGAATTTGTTGTAAAAATGACTACTTTTACTAATATGGTGTCATCTGATTCTCATACAATTCATGATGCTATAAGATGGCAAAAGCCTTTGGTTGGAAAGTTAAAGTTGAATTTTGATGCAACGATCTTTGCATCTTGGAGTGGAATTGGTCATGGTTGGGTATTAAGGAATTGTAATGATACTTTAATGGCTATATGAGGTTTTTTCTTCCAAGGTATTATCAATCCAAAATTAGCTAAGGCTCATAGAATTAGATATCTTTATATTGGTTAAAGTTAAATAATTTCCAATGTTATTGTTGAGAATGATGCTCAAATTGTCATTCATATGATTAATAGATGTTTTTTGTTTAACTTCCTTCTACGTTTGATCATTGATGATATTTATATGGTAAAGCAATTAATCTCAAATTGTAGCTTTAACTTTGTCAAACAATTTGTGAATCTTACGAAAGTGTGTCGTTCAATGTCAAATTATACGATGTTGTATATCACTTCGAGTCTAGATATTAAGCGATTGTTTGATTTCATTTAATGTAATTTTTAGTTTCTGTTTCTTGTTTTTAGTTTCTATTTACAGTACTTGAGCCTCCTTTCAATTGACTAATTATTATTATTATTATTTTATCTTAATTATATTTTAATTCTTGTACCACTCTTTAATTATGTATTCAGTTTTTTTATATTTATTATTATTATTATTATTATTATTATTATTATTATTATTATTATTATTATTATTATTATTATTATTATTACTATTATTTTCCTTTTATTAAGTTCTTATTAGTTTTAGTTTTATCCTTATTATTATTATTATTATTCCTTTTTGTTTTTTATTAGTATTTGGGTTTATTATTAAATATTATCCTTACTCTTTGTGGTGGGGTCTTTTAGTTTTATCTTTTAAGGTTTTGTTAAGATAATACCTGCAGGAAACGTGAGAGACGGGTTAGGAGGAATGCCTTCAGATCAAACAAATGGTATTAGGGCAAGCAGGTCAGTATGCGCACCACACAGGAATAAAGACGGAGATGATTTAATAAGGATAGGCTCTTGGAATGTGAGGACACTCACGGAAAAGTCCTTATAATTGGTAACGATTTTAGACAAGTATTGGGTACAAATAGCATGCATTCAGGAGACTGAGTAGGAAAGAGTTAAAACAAAGGAGATAGAGGGGTTCAAATTATAGTACTCAAGAAGTACGTGGAAGCATAATGAGTTAGGTATCTTAGTGGACAAAGGACTTATGAACAAAGTAGTGGGGATCACAAGGGTCAATGATAGGATAATGGTGGCAAAAAATGTTTTAACCAGTGTGGTTCTCAATGTAGTATGTGCTTATCCACCTCAAGCTAGCATAGACGGACAACAAAAACGTACATTTTGGGAGACGCTGGAGGGAGTGCTTATACAAATCCCTAATACGGAGCAAATATTTCTAGGGGGATTTTAATGGGCATATAGGGACAGATTCAGACGGTTATACACGAACTCATGGGGGCTTCAGATATGGCACTAGAAATGATAGTAGGGTTGATTTATTAAGCATGGCCATAGCATATGAGTTAGTAATAGTAAAGTCCTTTAAGAAAAATGAAGCACACTTGATCAAGTTTCAGAGTAGCACAACTAAGACGCAAATTGATTATCTCCTTGTCAGGACTAGCGTCAGATCATAGTGCAAGGATTGCAAAGTACTCCCAGTCGACTGTCTGTGAACCCAACATAAATTGTTAGTTTTAGATTTAGGAATTAAGGGATGAAGGGCACAACAATTTACTAAGCCATGTCACAAAATCAGATGAGGAAGACTCAAAGGGGACATGGTGGAACTTTTTAGGACTCAAGTTAGGAATAATGCAACATGGATTGTGAGTGGGAATGCGAATCGGATGTGGCACGGAGTAGACCCCGTAGTGAGAGAGATAGCCGTTAGACTCCTAGGGGCGTCTAAAGGATAGGGGCAGATTGAATCCAAGTGGTGGTCAAACGATATCCAGGGGACAGTAAAGGCAAAAAAGAGAGCTTTTAAAGTACTGTTGGCAAGTGCAACAGAGGCGGAGCGGATTAGTAATAAATTAAGGTATAAATTGGCAAAACAGAAGGTGCAGAAGACTATCTGTAGCACCCCACTCCCGCAGGACCCGAACCCGATATCGTGGGTGATATCCGAGTTCGTCCCTCACGAGAGTGGTATGCTAGAGCACTCGAATACAGTCAAACACTCAGTATAATTTTTTTTAATATGATCATATGTGCGATAATCAGTGGAAATTAGTAAACAATTTGGGCCCGCTTTAATTTATAAACATTTTAGGTCATCATAATACAGTCACAGTATTTAGCCATCGAATGTACAAAAATTCCATAATCACATTGGGCCCAACTTTAATCATAAACATTTTCAGTAATTACATCATAATCAAAAGAATGTCAATAGCCACTTGGGGCCCACTAAACTACAAGCACTATTTTACAGAAATTGCGGAAATATACATTTTTACAAAAACTGAATGTCACTAATGCAGACGTGAACTGATCCCGACCTCTATTTTCGATTGGTATGTAATAGGCATACTCCTGTTTGTCTAACGTGGTACTCTTCAAGGCCTGCAAAAATGATTACAAATTTTAGGTGAGTTTTGCGAACTCAGCGAGGAACCATCATCGATGGTTCGCCCAATTCATGCAGCACATAAGCAATTCATAGACAATTTATTTCACAAAAACACATTCAGAATTGCCACATGATTTTAACCAGGCAATTCACACATGTACAAGGCATTCTTTCCTTTTACCCATTTAACATATTCAATCAAATATGTATGCAATGCACATGTGACACTTTCCCATTTTAAATTACAGTGTTGTGACCGAGCGCCTGCAATTTCCCAAATACACAGTAAACGCGTCTTGGGAGTAGGAGAGCCCTCTGGGTATGCACTATCTCCCTTCGAGCTCAAGGCTCATTATCAGTATCGATGGCGACTCCAGTCACAACTGTTATTATATGTTCATGCATTTGTGTATGAAATGCATATGATCCAAGTTCACAATGTAGGCATATAGCACAATTATTCCCCCAATCACAATTAAGCAGTAACTGTACAATCAATTCATGTATCACACTTTCACCCAGTAGAAGCAAGTCATCTCATAGAGTCACAAACAGATATACTTCTATGTCATAACTCCCAATACATCGGGCCTTCTGCCCGGAATCCACAGTCATACACAATCACAATTCCTTCCATTATTCCCCACATTGGACATATAATAATTGAATGAACCATCTAAGTTACTCACCTATATCTTCCGAGCTAATACTTGGAAGTCTTAGCAACGTCGGTAGGTTGACATTCCAACCGAGCCTCTATAACAGTGCAATTGCATAAACATTACCAAATGTACAGTCAGAACTATTTAAAGATGCACATGTATCAATTAAAATGTGTACAATGCATATTCGTGACATTCCCGGCCCTTTTCCACAAATTATCATCACAAAAATTTCGTTTAAAAATTAGAAATCTAACAACACCAAAATCATTCAATTCGGACCTCTATAGGTCCAAAAATAAATAAAACACTGACCAGAAAAACAATTACCCGATCTCCGTAATTTGATCTAACCAATCCCCGTCAATTTCACATCCAAAAATTTCCAATTTCTCCTAAAATAAAATTAAATATTCTACGAATCCGATGTCTTAAGAATCAGGTCAATCGGACATTGGACGGAAAAGTTATTCCCAAAAGAAGGCCTAAACATATATATATACAAGGATACAACAAAGAACCAAGTGCTTTCCTTTTTTTTTCCTTTTTCTGTCCAAATTTTAGACATGCATAACTCTTTACTCCAAACTCCAAATTGGACAAAATTAGTGTCTATTTCATAGAGAAAAGAGAGATCTACAAGTTTCATGAAGGCCACAAAAATCAATTTCACCCCTAAGGGTGTCAAAAATACACTCAAAGTTATTACCTTCACAATGCCTCTCAAAACAGTGCAACATTTTGTCAAAACAGTGCAACATTTTGTAAAATCCATAACTTCTCATTATCTTTGCTAAAAATTACAAGATTTATGTCCAAAGAAAGATCAAAATGTTTCCTACAACTTTCATGAACAACATGAAACCAAATTCAATTTCTAAATGGGTCAAACAAATTAAGCAAAGCTTCTGTCCACTGAACTCACTCAAACTGGACAGCAATTTTCTAAAAATCATAAATCCTTGCACAAATGTAAAAAAATTGCACATACTTTATACCCATGAAAAGATCAAACAAAATACTACACTTCTCATGAAGGGCTTAAAGACAATTTCCATCACTAACTAACTCAAAACTGTCATGCAAGTGGCTGCCCTGATCACTAGTCAATGACCTAACTTAGGTTCAGTTTTTGAAAATTCATAAATCCCAATTCTTATATCCAAAAATAGCATACTATATCTCCTTTTAAATCTAATTTCTTCCTCTACAAATTTCCAGAAGATCACTTGTGCCAATTTGAATCAGCTAAATCTCTAATGTAGCTTCCAAGCACAATACTCACAAAACCTCCATTTAGAGCTAGGCTCCATAATAATGCACATAAACAGCCAACATTCAACAGGTCATAACTCACAATACATAGGTCCAATATTTTCAAACTTTCCAGAACTCTAATTAACACATAACTTTACATTTATTCTTTTATAACCATGGCCTAATTCGGTCATTAAGGGCATTCAAATCTTCCATTTACAATCAGCTTTAACATGCAGTTACAGGTTGGAGCCTGTCTAACTCAAAACCTTATAACTCATTCATTTCACATACAATTAAGGTGATTCAAAGCTTCATTTTCAATAGACTCATATGGATATCACATATCCAAAGACGGCTCAAAAATAATGTAAATTGGATTTATTGTGAGTTTTACAAGCCTGACCTGTTCCTGTTCTCTTCTGTATCACTAAGGTTAGTAACAACCGTCACTTATTTGAAAATATCTAACAGAATCCTCATCCAATTAAAATTTCCTCTCTACAGCACTTAGATGACACAGTTTTGAGCATTTAGTAAGAAGAACTCACCATCCAATTCTAACTCTAAGGTCTTCAAACAATTAACTTTCAATTCTCCTTTCCCTCTCGCTGGTATTCTGAACCAGATTCAATTTGGGGCCTATTACTCTTATTTGGCTCACCCTAAAATCGTGGAAAAATTCATGGTGATAGTAGACATCTAGATCTACAACTTCTATGTTTTGCGTTTCTCTAGATTCGCACGTTAAACAGTTCAAAAAAATTAAACAAGAGAGCCACGAATCTGTCTCCATGACACAACCATAAGCCTTGCAATCTCAAACCATCACAACTCAAGTTCATCATCATTTTAGTTTAAATTAGCCATGCATAAGACATTAGAAGCACAACTTACTTGGTTTACCCAAAGCTCCTTCGATCAATAAGAACCCCTAGCTCTCCATATAGTCCACTATCAACATCTTGAAAGGTAAATAGTTTAGGTGTTCTTATAAAGATGAAGTAGGTGACATGGTGAAAGTAGTAAATAAAGAGTGAGAAAGCTAGGTTCAATTTCGGTGAAGGTTGGCAGCAAATTGAAATGAATAAGATGGAGAAGCTTATAGAACATGAAGGAGCCATGTAGAAAAGGAGAGAGCACGACAACACAACAAAATGACTTGCCCTTTCATTATAATAACGTGGGTTAAGGCATGTGGTGTGGCAAGTGACACTTGTCACTTGCCATATGTCATTTCCTCATGCTCTCTCTTGAATTTTCTTATTTAACTAGTCCATTTGTCTCCAATTTTACTCTAATTGTCTCCCAAATTTTAATAGCTCTAATTTATAAATCCTAAAATCATGTATCTAAATTTTCGGTGCTATTGGACAAAACTTTTCGGTACCGAAAACCAATCGATTCGTTGCCTGGCGATTTTTTTCCAGTCCAGGAAGTTTCCCCGAAAAATTCCTAAATTTTCCCAAAAATACAAAACACATAACAGTCAACTCCAAATAATTTTTCAAGCACGAAATCATATTTTTTCCCATAGAAATTATATTTTGACACATATACCGGGAAATGTCATGAATGCATGTACAGTCAATTTCATGTGCAATTTCACTATTCACGTATGATGGTATGCATGAATATTGCAACACAATACTAAACACTCTCGGCCCTTTCCAAATTACTATTTTACCCTTTCCATCGGGGGTGGGATATTACAACTCCCCCCTCCTAATAAAAATTTTGTCCTCGAAATTAACATTCGGTTAAGGAAACGAGCGGGAATCATCTTCTCATATTCTCCGTTTCTTATATCACTTTTCCACTCATCATAAACCATATTTGATAAATTCGATAGGTCTCTCAATCCCTTAGTCAGCTATCACACTTCATAATTTGTTTCACTATATTCGGTATTTCAACGTGATCCATCAAAATTTTATTTGTTTTTCAAATGCCACTTCAGTTTGATTCTATACTCATTTCACTCACTAACAGTGATCATTTTTCTAGGGTCTCTCTATTGCAATGAAATGGCGAACGACTCTTTTTGCCTTCCAATGCCTCATAGAAAATTCTAATGGTTTCACCAAATTAATGCTTATTGTATCTATAGTCACTTACACGATAATTTAATCCCATGTTCCTAAATTTCCCCAAAAATACAAAACACATAACAGTCCACTCCAAATAATTTTTCAAGCACGAAATCATATTTTTCCCACAGAAATTATATTTAGACACATATACCAGGAAATGTCATGAATGCATGTACAGTCAATTTCATGTGCAATTTCACTATTCACGTGTAATGGTATGCATGAATATTGCAACACACAAATGTAGCACTCCACTCCCGCAGGACCTGAATCCGATATCGTGGGTGATATCCGAGTCCGTGCCTCACAAGAGCGGTATGCTAGAGCACTCGAATACAGTCAAACACTCGGTATAAATTTTTTTTAATATGATCATATGTGCGACAATCAGTAGAAATCAGTAAACAATTTGGGCTCGCTTTAATTTGTAAACATTTTAGGTCATCATAATACAGTCACAGTATTTAGCCATCGAATGTACAAAAATTCCATAATCACATTGGGCCCAACTTTAATCATAAACATTTTCAGTAATTACATCACAATCAAAAGAATGTCAATAGTCACTTGGGGCCCACTGAACTACAAGCACTATTTTACAGAAATTGCGGAAATATACATTTTTACAAGAACTGAATGCCACTAATGTAGACGTGAACTGATCCCGACCTCTATTTTCGACTGGTATGTAATAGGCGTACTCCCGTTTCTCTAACGGGGTACTCTTCAAGGCCTGAAAAAATGATTGTAAATTTTGGGTGAGTTTTGCGAACTCAGTGAGGAACCATCATCGATGGTTCGCCCAATTCATGCAACACACAAGCAATTCATAGACAATTTATTTCACAAAAACACATTCAGAATTGCCACATGATTTTAACCAGGCAATTCGCACATGTACAAGGCATTCTTGCCTTTTTCCCATTTAACATATTCAATCAAATATGTATGCAATGCACATGTGACACTTTTCCATTTTAAATTACAGTGTTGTGACCGAGCGCCTGCAATTTCCCATATACACAATAGACGCGTCTTGGGAGTAGGAGAGCCCTCTGGGTATGCACTATCTCCCTTCGAGCTCAAGGCTCATTATCAGTATCGATGGCGACTCCAGTCACAACTGTTATTATCTGTACATGCATTTGTGTATCAAATGCATATGATCCAAGTTCACAATGTAGGCATATAGCACAATTATTCCCCCAATCACATCACAATTAAGCAGTAACTGTACAATCAATTCATGTATCACACTTTCACCCAGTAGAAGCAAGTCATCTCATAGAGTCACAAACAGATACACTTCTATGTCATAACTCCCAATACATCGGGCCTTCTGCCCGGAATCCACAGTCATACACAATCACAATTCTCGCCATTATTCCCCACATTAGACATATAATAATTGAATGAACCATCTAGGTTACTCACCTATATCTTCCGAGCTAATACTTGGAAGTCTCAGCAACGTCGGTAGGTTGACGTTCCAACCGAGCCTCTATAACAGTGCAATTGCATAAACATTACCAAATGTACAATCAGAACTATTTAAAGATGCACATATATCAATTAAAATGTGTACAATGCATGTTCGTGACATTCCTGGCCCTTTTTCACAAATTATCATGACAAAAATTCCGTCTAAAAATTAGAAATCTAACAACACCAAAATCATTCAATTCGGACCTCTATAGGTCCAAAAATAAATAAAACAATGACCAGAAAAACAATTACCCGATCTTCGTACTTTGATCTAACCAATCCCCGTCAATTTCACGTCCAAAAATTCTCAATTTCTCCTAAAATAAAATTAAATATTCTACGAATCTGATGCCTCAAGAATCAGGTCAATCGGACGTCGGACGGAAAAGTTATTTCCAAAAGAAGGCCTAAACATATATATATACAAGGATACAACAAAGCACCAAGTGCTTTCCTTTTTTTTTCCTTTTTCTGTCCAAATTTCAGACACGCATAACTCTTTACTCCAAACTCCAAATTGGACAAACTTAGTGTCTATTTCATAGAGAAAAGAGAGATCTACAAGTTTCATGCAAGCCACAAAAATCAATTTCACCCCTAAGGGTGTCAAAAATACACTCAAAGTTACTGCCTTCACAATGCCTCTCAAAACAGTGCAACATTTTGTCAAAACAGTGCAACATTTTATAAAATCCATAACTTCTCATTACCTTTGTTAAAAATTACAATATTTATGTTCAAAGAAAGATCAAAATGTTTAGATCCAAGCACAATACTCACAAAACCTCCATTTAGAGCTAGGCTCCATAATAATGCACATAAACAGCCAACATTCAACAGGTCATAACTCACAATACATAGGTCCAATGTTTTTCAAACTTTCCAGACCTCTAATTAACACATAAATTTACATTTATTCTTTTATAACCATAGCCTAATTCGGTCATTAAGGGCATTCAAATCTTCCATTTATAATCGACTTTAACATGCGATTCTGAGTTGGACCTCGTCGACTCAAAACCTTATAACTCATATTCAAAGCTTCATTTTCAATAGACTCATATGGCTATCACATATCCAAATATGGCTCAAAAATAATGTAAATTGGATTTATTGTGATTTTTACAAGCTTGACCTGTTTCTGTTCTCTTCTGATCACTAAGGTTAGTAACAACCGTCACTTATTTGGACATATCTAACAGAATCCTCATCCAATTAAAATGTCCTCTCTACAGAACTTATATGACACATTTTTGAGCATTTAGTAAGAAGAACTCACCATCCAATTCTAACTCTAAGGTCTTCAAACAATTAACTTTCAGTTCTCCTTTCCCTCTCGCTGGTATTCTGAACCAGATTCAATTCAGGGCCTATTACTCTTATTTGGCTCACCCTAAAATCGTGGAAAAATTTGTGGAGATATTAGACATCTAGATCTACAACTTCTATGTTTTGCGTTTCTCTAGATTCGCACGTTAAATAGTTCAAAAAAATTAAACAAGAGAGTCACGAATCTGTCTCCATGACACAACCATAAGCCTTGCAATCTCAAACCATCACAACTCAAGTTCATCATCATTTTAGTTTAAATTAGCCATGCATAAGACATTAGAAGCACAACTTACTTGGTTTACCCAAAGCTCCTTCGATCAATAAGAACCCCTAGCTCTCCACACAGTCCACTATCAACATCTTGAAAGGTAAATAGTTTAGGTGTTCTTATAAAGATGAAGTAGGTGACATGGTGAAAGTAGTAAATAAAGAGTGAGAAAGCTATGTTCAATTTCGGTGAAGGTTGGCAACAAATTGAAATGAACAAGATGGAGAAGCTTATAGAACATGAAGGAGCCATGTAGAAAAGGAGAGAGCACGACAACACAACAAAATGACTTGCCCTTTCATTATAATAACGTGGGTTATGGCATGTGGTGTGGCAAGTGACACTTGTCACTTGCCACATGTCATTTCCTCATGCTCTCTCTTGAATTTTCTTATTTAACTAGTCCATTTGTCTCCAATTTTTACTCTAACTGTCTCCCAAATTTTAATAGCTCTAATTTATAAATCCTAAAATCATGTATCTAAATTTTCGGTGCCATTGGACAAAACTTTTCGGTACCGAAAACCAATCGATTCGCCGCCTGGCGATTTTTTTCCTGTCCAGGAAGTTTCCCCGAAAAATTCCTAAATTTTCCCAAAAATACAAAACACATAACAGTCCACTCCAAATAATTTTTCAAGCACGAAATCATATTTTTTTCTCACAGAAATTACATTTAGACACATATACCGAGAAATATCATGAATGCATGTACAGTCAATTTCATGTGCAATTTCATTATTCACGTGTAATGGTATGCATGAATATTACAACACAATACTAAACACTCTCGGCCCTTTCCAAATTACTGTTTTACCCTTCCCATCGAGGGCGGGATATTACACTATCTCAGTGGCTAAAGGAGAAGCTTATAAGAAGATGTACAGGGATTTGGATATGGTCAAAAGGGCACAAAATTTTTTTAAGATAGCAAGAGATAGGGCATGTGAGACAACAGATTTCAACCGAGTCTACTGTATACGTGACGAAGAAGGACAAGTACTCACAGATGCCCAAGCCATCAAGCGGAGGTGGAAGAGATACTTTCATGGCCTATATAATGAAGACATATTAGTCAACATAGCGTTAGGGGAACCCCCCGGTTTGTAACATCCTGTTACTCATATTAAGACTAGAATTGTGATTTATGAGAATGTATTGAGAAATTAGGAAATGCACGTTATGCTTTAGTTAAATATGACATGCACATTTTTGCACATGAATATGATTGTACATGCATTCATTGACATTTTTTTAGTATAATTGATTTATAAATGTGATTAAAATGTGAATTGTTAGTTATTTGTGTTAAAAATTCATTTGGAGACTATTAGTATTATTTCAAAAATTTTGTTGAAATTTAGAGTATTTTTAGACTAAGAAAAATGTTAAAAAATGGACCAATTATAGTGTGACATGTGGACTAATGAATTAGTGACAAATGGCATAGATAAATGAGTAACATTTGGCATGAGTAATTAATTGACAAATGGCAGCAATGATTAAGTGACAAATGGACTAGTAATTAGGTGACATTTGGTATTTTATGTAAGGGATAAGTGGCTTACATGCTTAAGGACATGTGTTGTAATAATATGGTGACATCTAGTGTTGGCCCCTGGATTTTTCTTATTAAATTAAGCATGATTTAAATTAATTATGGCGTTTGATGGATAAAGTTTTGGATCTACTTGTTATGTAAATGTTAGTAGAATTTATTATATGGTTTGGTTGTATTAAAAGTGGTAAGAATGCATAAGGGCATTTTAGGCAAGTTGCTTAAGGTTATAAGACTTAAGGCTTAAATGAAAGGGCAAAATAGACATTGCACACTTATTAAAGGTAGAAATTAGAAGAAGAAGAATTGTGAAAGAGGAAAGAAGAAGAAGCCATGGAAGAAAGGAGAAGAAGAGGGAAGCTAGGGTTTGGAGATCCTCGAGAGTTTGAAGATTTTGAAGCCAAATCAAGTAAGTACAAGACTCATCCCTTCTTGATTTGTTGAATGAGTCATGTGTAGTGATCGTTAGAAGTGAAAGTGAAGTGGAATCTGTGGAGTGAGTTATTGTTGAACGGTGTTTTAGGGTTAATGATTTTGTTGTGTTTGTGAATGATTTTTGTGTCGAAATGAGTTTAGAAATGAAGTAGGAATGATGATTTAGGGTTAAGATGAGTTATTTGTGAATTATGGGAAGTATGAAGATGAAAAATGTCGAAAAACAAGTGTTCGGAAGGTGTCCCGCAAGCGCCAACGTAGCGGCGAGAACAGGTGCCCACGTCGCGGCGCGCACAGGCGCCCACGACACAGCGTGCACATGAGCCCACGATGCGGCTCGCCGCGGCGAGCTTCTGTTTTTCCTGCTCAAGCATGTTTTGGTATTTTGGGCATAACTTTTGATGTAGATATCCAAATGAAGTGATTTTTAATTCGTTGTAAAATAGAGACAAAGGTCTACAAGTTTTATGAAGAAAGGAAGTTTTAATTCAGTTTATAAAGATCTCAATTTTGGATGGAAGTTGAGTATAGATTCTTGTCTCAACATAAGGATAGTCCCAATATGTTTGGAGTATAACTTTCGGATTTCTGAAACAAATTGAATGATTTTAGAGTCAATAGAAACTTAAGACAATGGGGAACATTTTCTAGAAGAGAATATTACCAGATTTTGTCATTTACTTGATCATAGTGATCATGGAAAATTGACCCGAATGTTTAGACTTTTGGAAGAGTTTGAGTTTTTAGAATTTATCTTAGTGAATATGCAATATATGGGTCCTCAAATTGTATTCCTATTGAATGGGAATTTTGCATTTGATAAAGGGAATCAAGGAAGGCAAGAGGATCAAGAGGAGAGGCATCTTTTAAGCATGTATCCAAGCAAGGAATTCAAGTGGGTTTCATGTTTATAATTTAGAAATGAGCCAATAAAGTTTTCTCCCAAATCAAGAATGATTTCAGTTACTTCATAAATATTGCTTTTGTTTCTTTTGAATGATTTGCAAAATTGCTACATGTTTTGGTATATGAACTTTGTTGATGAATTTCAAAGAAAGATGGGAATGCATTGAAACATTTTATGTTATGCCTTGAAAAATTCATGGCATTTTGTATATTCGAAAAAGAAGAAAGAGCAAGAAAAGTATGAAAGCATTTGATAAAATGATTTGAGCATGAAATGAATATGTGCTTTGTTTGGGCAAGAGAGGAACGTTTTGTTAGTCACATGCACGTCGACATATAGCCTTCTCCCGGCTGCCCGCTTGAGGCCACAAGATCCTGAGAAATCGGACTCGTTTTGTTCACGGTATAAGCTTCGGTTTATCCGTTTTGTTCCACGAAACTCTCGAGCCATTTGTTGTGCATTGCATCTTTGAATGGTCAAGTATGTTGCATAAATTAAGTGTTTTGTATTGATGATCAAATGATATGTTGTGTTGATTTGATGACATTTCTAGCTATGAGTTTTGAATTCAAATTTCGAATTTGACTGAGAATTTGGGAACAAAGCATTTTATGAATTCATTATGATTTTTATATGACAAATGAACACTTCAACGGTTTTGCTTATTCTTTGTTGTAAGCTTGTTACCCACGAGCTTTAAGCTCACCCCCCTTCCGTCCCCACCTTCAGGTTTTGAGCAAGAGATGGAGTGAAAGAGAGTCAAGGCATCACTCCTAATTTGCTTATGTTGTAATTTGAGTTATTTATGAAAAATACAAGGATTGTCACTTTTCCAGGATTTCTAGTTCATGTAACTTTTATCTTTTGAGATTTTGGATTATTGTTGTAATTGTGGCTTGGAATGCCTTTAGAGCTGGTAAAACTCTATTCCTTAATGTTAAGGAATTATGAATTATGTATGGATGATGTTGAGTGGAAGTATGCATTTGAGTATATGGATCAGGTTGAGTGGAATTTTGGTATACTTGAGGAAGTTATGGATTTGATATGAATATTTTGATAATGAAATGTTGTTATACATATATATAGAAATAAGATGTGTTATGGAAAAAGGAACATAGAAATGGTATGAGACTTTAAACTTCACGATTTCTTTGGTTTACGCCAACGCTTATGGTTCAATGGTTGGACTCCGAAAACGGGGCTCATCATGTTTGGTGTCAGAGCAAGAAGATGAATCGATGAAGGTTAAGGAAACTTCATCGGAGTACAATCATGTCATAGGGTATCAGTTTTCGAGCTGGGCCCTGGAAATGGGGCCCAGCATGTTTGATATCAGAGTAAGAAAAGATTACAAGGAACCACGCTTAAGTATGATGGTATTTTGTTTTGAGGTTGGGTTCCGAAAATGGGCCCCAGCATCTAACACCTTAAGTGTAATGTTTCTGCCGCATTGATTCAACCGAGCTCATTCTTCTTCTTTTCTCATCTCTCACCACCGAAACTTGTTTCCATCTCCACTTCTTGTGTTTTTTTGGAAGCTATGCTGAATTACCACACTAAATACATGCCTTTACCCTTCACAAAATAGTTAAAAAACCAGCTGATTGTTGTTGTTTCCTCATAGCTTAAAGTCATTTAATTCCACCTTGAATGTGTGATGATTCTACATGTTTGGAGTATTGATTTAGAGTGATTTGTAAGCCGGGATTAGAACTGGACAAGTAAGTAAAGGATTAGTGTTTTGGCATTTTATAACAGAGAATTGATGATGATGAATTAGGATGAATGCCATATGATGTTAATGATTGATTGTGTTGGAATTTGATAACTGGATGTTTTTATTGAACATACATTTGTATTTAGTGCATAACTTGATATGTGAGTATCAAAATTGGATGGAGTTTGATTTAGAGTAAACTAAAGACCTATAACTACATTTTTCATAAAGAATCGAATTCGAAATATGTCCTTAAAATTCTGGAAATTTGGCTTAAAGTTGAAATTGGTGTTCTGTTGAGGTATGAAAACAGTCTGTGGAGTTTTGATTGTAACTTGTAGGATACTGAACTAAAATGCATGATATTGGTGTCATTAGACTTTTAAAACATTTAGGAACTTTTGATTAGTAGAAGATGTTGCCTAAATACCCCATTTTCGAAGTGAAAATGGTCATCCAAATCAGACCCGAAATCTGCTTAAGAAAAATCTAGAAAATTGATAGGTTTATGATTGTTTTTATTGAACATGCTTTGGTATTTTGATGATATCTAGATATGTAGATGTCCAAATGAGGTGATTTATGATTCAGATTAAATTAGAGGCATATTTCTACAATTTTCTTGAAGATGTCAAATTTTAATTCTATCTGTAAGACTTTCAAAATATGTTTTGAAAATTGAGTCCTGATTGAGGTTATAGTACTAACTAAGACAGAAATTATGTCTTGAGGTTATCAAAGAAACTAAATTGATGTAGACTGAATCAAACAATGTTCTCTTCACTAAAGTTGTATTTCATTCTCTTATCTTTCAATTTATACTAAGTTTGTAATTTTTTGATATCGAAGTTGAAAGATATGAGTTGTACAATTCGAGGGTATGATTATGTAGTATACAAAAGTTCAAATATACACAATCTATGGTATTTTGAGCATAACTCATAAAATACTCAATAAAATTAGATGATCTTAGAGACATTAGAAACTTAAGATATTTGAGAACAACTTTCCAGAAGGAAGTGTTACCTAATTTTGTCATTTACCTCATCAAAACAATTATGTAAAGTTGACCCGAAAGCATTTATGGGAAAAAATCTGAAATGATCAATTGGGTTATGAAATTAATTTCACATTGTTTTATTATGGTCCAAACCCTAAGTACAAATTATATTAATGAGGGTTTTGCTATCTAAATGATATGGTGGAAAAATCTCATTAAGATACCCAGAATTGTCATTGAACATGCATTGTGCATATTGTTTATACATTGATGTGCACAAAGAAAGACTTATACATTTGTGCTAAATTGTGATATATGTAAATGTGTTTTGTATGATATAGAGGAACACATTGGACACCAATCGGATATTGCTGGACCATCTAGGCAATAGCATATTGGAGTGTACTGTGAGTAACCTAAGATGGTCTCACCTTGATTTTTTTTTATACTTAATTGAATTTGATATTGATGAATGTGTAATGAATTCCGGATAATAATTGTCCAAGGCGTTTGATGTATGTGAATATCATTGGAAGTGCTATTTGTATGTGAATGAGACTGCCTACTTGAATATTCTGATTCTCAACTGGAAAGTTGAATGCTAGATTTATGTCCGATGACCTCTGAATGATATTTGAATTCTCAACGAAAGTTGAATGCCAGACTTAGGTCCGATGACTATGAGATTTTGATTGTGAATTATGAATGTCTGCTATACATGACTTAATTTTGTATTTGATGCATTTCATAAATACATGCTTAGATAAAGGCCTTGTGACGGGAGTAGCTAGTATGAAAGCGCTTACACGTAAAGCTTTGCTTCGTGATTACTATTTCTGCAATGCTCCGTGATTTTGTTCTAACTGAGCCCAATAGGCCAGTATATGTATATGTATATGATAGGCTCTCAGTCACAATAATAAAAATGAATGTGAGTCTCATGCATATAGCATTCATATATGATTGAAATTCATTAAATGATTTATAAAGCTAAAATGTAATGATAAATTTATATGAACTATTTGACTATATGAACTGTGTGATTATATAACGATTTAATTTTGTTATATGAGTGAGCCATCGAGGATGGTTACTCAACTGAGTTTGCAAAAATCATCAAAAATTGCAACGTGGCTTTTAGTGCTTAGTAAAGAACTCTAGAGAGGCTCCGAGTAAAAGTTCTAGGTCGGAATCAGTGTGCGCCTGCATATGTCTTCAATGAATTTTATGTTTTTGAATTATGTTCCACAAGAATTGTACAAAGTGTATGTTTATGATTTGGTAATGAAATGACTTTATGATTGTAAGTGTTTTATTCTGTAATGGGTCCAAGTGATTACTGAAACTTTGATGAATTCAATAATGATTGTAATAAAAATAATGATTGTAATTTTTATGATTAAAATTGTTTATAAATAAGTTGGATCAAAATTGATTATTGATTTTCCACATATATATACATTGTTTCAAACAATTTGTAATGAGTTTTAACCAATGACTGTTTTAGCATGCCGTTCTTAGGGGTTTCATACTCAGATATCACTTAGGATGTTGGGTACATGTCCTGTGAGAGTGGGGTCTTACATTTTGGTATCAGAGCCCAGATTTAGTATCTTACATAGGCATTTTTCGAAATATGTGTAAGTTAAATGCATTTAGTTATGTCATAGCAGGCAGTAACAACTGATCCCCAGTCTGAGTTACATATCTATGAGTCACATATATGAGCATTTGTTAAGTGTTTGAATTGATGGAAGTAGTAGGAAGAATAATGATCTGTTTGAACGTGAGAAAATGAAAGTTTGTGGATATTTAGAAATAGGAAATAGTATATGGTTATATATGTCAAATAATGATTTAATGCAATTGTATTGGTGGATATATTATATTGTACTTTGGTAATACAGCATCAATACAATGGGATTTTCATATAGTTTTTGTAGATTTGGAGAAGGCGTATGACAGGGTTCCTAGAGAACTCATATAGTGGTGTTTGGAGCAAAGAGCATTCCTACGACATATATCAGAGTGATTAGGGATATGTATGAAGGAGCTTTGACTAGCATTAGGACGGTGGGAGGCGACACAAAAGCGTTCTCTATTGGTGTTAGACTACACCAAGGCTCGACTTTAAGTCATTTTTTATTCACATTAATGTTAGATGAACTTACCAAACATATTCAAGGGGAGATACCTTGGTGTATGTTATTTGCTGACGATATTGTCCCGATGGATGAGACCAAGGAGGGGGTCAATGTCAAGTTAGAACGTTGAAGAGAAGTGTTAGAGTCAAAAGGTTTTAAAATGAGCAAGTCCAAGATGGAGTATTTATAATGCAATTTCTCGGGTAGCCAGATGGTACAACAGGTGGAGGTAGCGATTGACAATGACATCATACCATAGAAATCGAATTTTAAATACCTCATATCCATCATTTAGAGTGATGATAATATCGATGACGATATATTACATCGTATTAGATTTGGGTAGATCAAATGACGGTGTGCCTCAGTTATTTTATGTGATAAAAAGGTCCCCGTAAAAATCAAAAGGAGGTTCTATAAAATGGTGATTCGGCGCATCATACTATATGGGGCAAAATATTGACCGACTAAACGTAGACACACGAGACAGTTGGTGGGAGCAGAAATGCGTATACTTAGGTGGATGTGTGACATTACCATAAGAGATGGGGCACATAATCGAGTAGTGAGAGACAAACTACAAGTGGCAAGTATTGCAAACAAGTTGAGAGAGACAAGGCTTAGGTGGTTTAGACATGCGCGCAAGATGCCCTCTAATACTTCGATACGACGCTGTGAGATAATATCCATGCGTGGCTACAAGAGGAGGAGGGGAAGGCCTTACAAGACCTGAAGGGAATTGATCAAGAAAGATATGTCAGAGTTGGCCCTCACTGAGGCAGTTGTTAGAAATAGAAAAGTCTAGCATGATAGGATAAGCTTAAACGACACACGTATCACATAAGAAGTTTAACCCAATGTTAGGGAAAGATTCCCGTGATGGACGCCTAAATCGTAGGATTGTTGTATCATCAGGGCTGCTCAGTGAAGACCCTCTAGCGCGACTAGTGACAAAAAGAGCTGGTTTTTACAAGGTGTCAGGTACAGGCAGATCTAGTTAAACATCAGGTATGTCTTTGTCTTTTATTGTAATTCTATTTACTTCAATATTCGGCGTGTTACTTTTTACTTATTTACTTATTTCTTTTGATAACCTGCATCACTATTTTTCTGTCACTTCTACTTGTGGATCTACTAAAAATAACATCTCTTCTATGTAGGGGTAAGGTCGCATACTATCAGACCTTCCCAAACTCCGCTTCACTGTGAAACTTCGGATTGGGTGTGATAATGAGTTTCTGTTTTTCGGATTGGGTGTGATAATGAGTTTCTGTTTTTAAATAAAAACCAAAACTTATGTGGTTATTAATGTGTAATAATTACATACTAAATACAACTTAAAGATAAAACTTTTGTAAATAAATTTTAGTTTAATGTCTTATATAATATTTATGGATAAATTATCAATAAAACTATTTTATTTTATTAAAATAAATAATTTGATAAATATATATTTATTTTTAATATTTATTTAAATTATTAAAGTAAATTTTATTTAAATTTTCATATTATTAAGATATTTTAAATTAAAATTATATTTATTAATAATTTATATTTATATGTAAATTTTAAATTATTAAATAAAATTATTTATAATTATTATTATTTATTAATATATTAAATAATTAAATATAAAATATTGAATTACATTATTTATAATTCTTATTAATAATTAATATTAAATAATTAAATAATATATATTTAATAAATAGTAAATCATATTACGAAAAAGTATAAGTAAAAACAAAACAACCTTTTATGGTTTTCGCAGGTTATAAAAACTAAAAAATCGATACTTAAAACTAAAACAAATAATTTTTTTAACAAATTAAAATATAAAAATAATTTAAATAGAGACAAACAAGCCCAATTTGTTATCATCTAATGATTGGAATTAATGAAAATTTCCCCTCCAAAAGAATATCAATTCCATATCTCTCTCTTTCTTGGGACATAAATTGAAGAAGCCCAAAGCATTACTCTATTTGAGCAAAAAGCCCGATTGACAAAAACTCAAAATCCAACATAGCTACACGCTGCCGTTTCTGAAGGTCCTCCACCCCCACCTTGGCCTTGCTTGTCTTCTGTCGTCACTCCCATTTTCCCCTCTATTTCTCGATCGAATTACTTGCCGTCGTTGAAAGAATCCTTTTTTTTTATCCAACATGGAAGTCGATTCCCTCCCTAACGGAACCGCCACAACCGCCAACAGTTCCGTCACAACTGCTACGCCCAATACGGTTCCCTCGTCAAAACTGACGGAGTCCCTGAAGCTAGAGCACCAGTTCTTGCGTGTCCCCTTCGAACACTACAAGGAAACGATCCGTTCCAACCACCGCGCCGTCGAGAAAGAAGTCTCCTCCGTAATATCGGCCGTTAATGACGCCGCTGATTCCGATATGTCCAAAGACGACGCCGTTAGCCACCTCACCTCCCTCGTCACCAGATTGCAAGGCCTCAAAAGAAAGGTAACCCACAAATCTTTGAACTAAGAATTTTCCTCTATTATCAACACTACATCTTTGGACGATAGAATTGAACAATTTCTTGAAAGTGACGGGTTGAATGAGAATGGCTCTTCTGGATTGTTCAGTTGGAAGAGGGAAGTAAAACGGAAAACTTGCAAGCGCAAAGGTGTCGAACTCGGCTTGAGCATCTGGAATCGGCAGACGCAGAGAATTTATCGGAGTGGAGCAACACTCGCCTGAAGCGAATTCTTGTGGACTACATGTTGCGTATGTCGTACTATGAGACGGGAGTCAAACTGGCTCAAGACAGCAACATTCTGGTAACGTCATTGCCCATGTCCTTTCGTTTTTCTCCCAGTAATTGTTGCTTTTTTAAGTGGCTGGGTGCGAGTTGGAAGTTGTGGACTTATGCTTCTGTGTATGTACGCATTACCTGCTTTAGACTGCTCAATCACTGGGATGCAATTCATGTGATAAGTTGGATATTTCAGGATCTTGTTGATATTGATGTGTTCCAAGAAGCCAAAAAGGTGATTGATGCCCTTCATAACAGGGATGTTGGTGCTGCTCTGGCCTGGTGTGCTGATAACAAATCACGATTGAGGAAGACCAAGGTAAACAAATAATATTTTCATAGCACGTAAATTTGTTACCCTTTTTAAAACTTTTTGGTTTTTGCATTCAGAGTCACGGTATTGATATCTTTACCTTCTTGATTTTAACTATGCAAAATCTTGTTGAATCTTAAAGGTTCAAGCTTATTGACTGAACAGGTTTCTTATTTTTGTTCATCAGTTAGGATTTAGGAACTTCTTTGACTGGTTTAACTAGCAAGATGGAGATTTTTACAGTTCCTGAGTATTAAAACATTTATTGAGTGAAAAGAGAAAAGATTAATGCATCTAGTAGCCAATAATGTTTGAGTGAAGTATTGTCTCATAAACGTTTGGAATTGTTAGTAAATTTTGATTGGATTTATCTTCTGAATGTAACCTCTTAAAAGTTGACCCTTATTCTATAGTATGAGAATTCCACGGTCGTGTCTTTTTCACCCAGAGCAGGTTATTGTTGGGTCTTTAGAAAGAAGTTGAAACCAGATGCCGAGTTTTTGCGGCTAAACTTTTTTAAATTTAAAAAGGAGGCTGTCCATCAATGACATTTACGAAATTGATTTCTGATTGCTGTCGTCAAAGCTTACTTGTCTCCATAAGAATAGATGATTCCATCCCATCAACCTACAGAGACTTGATCATTTTGGTTGCTTATTAATCTCTTCTTGATGACAGAGCAAATTGGAATTCCAGCTGAGACTTCAAGACTTTGTAGAGTTGGTTCGGGCACAAAGCTACTTGCGTGCCATTACATATTGTCGGAAATATCTTGCACCATGGGGTGCCACACATATGAAAGAATTGCAACATGTTTTCGCAACAGTGGCACTTAGAAGCACCACTGATTGTACAACATACAAGGTATAATCCTATATTAGGACTGACTATCATCTTACTGTGAATGGCCATTTTGTTTTTGAAGTTTGGTTAGACAATACTATCCTTATTCTTTTATCAAGAAAAAGGAAAAAAGATGAGACTTCATACTTCCATGAAATATTCTGGTGAAATTTTTACTTATGAAACTGAGATTCTCGTTAGCCTGAACACACTTCATGATTTTTTCAGTAGGCAGTTGTCATTTTTAAAGTCGGGACCTTATGATCGCCTTTTATTTTATGACTTGCAGGTTTTGTTTGAACATAAACAGTGGGACCACCTGGTGGAACAATTTAAACAGGAATTCTGCAAATTATATGGCATGACACTAGAGCCTTTACTAAATATTTACCTACAGGCAGGCTTATCTGCGCTGAAAACACCGTATCCATCATCCGGTGACTTATTTCTTGTGTTCAAAACAATTTTTCATCCTTTACTTTTTTATCTGCTCTGTGTTGACCAAGCTTGCATAGAACTACCTAGATATCAGTTCTGCATAAACCTCTAGCAACTGGGACTCTGACCAAGGTTATGATACATAATGTGATTCCTAATGGTGTAATTGTATGGGATGAAAGAGAGAATACGTTAAGGCAGATGAGATGTTTTGTGAAAAGGAGCATCTTGAATCTGTTCATATTCCCACTCTAGCATAAATAGAATTTTTATAACAAGTTTTGTATCAGATGAGCTAATATGTTTTAGCTTACCTCTTGGAACATGAACTTGCATCTTTCTGTGTCAGAGTTGCTAGTTATTTATTATATGTTGCTTTCCTTAGATTGTTTAAGATACTGTTACGAGGATGATTGCAGCAAGGAGGACCCTTTGTCACAGGAGGGTTTCAGGAAACTAGCATCGCCTTTACCATTCTCCAAGCAACACCATTCGAAGCTTGTTTGCTACATAACTAAAGAGCTGATGGACACGGAGAACCCGCCTCAAGTCTTACCCAATGGATATGTGTACAGCACCAAGGTTCTGATTATTCTAGTCATAGATAAGTGAAGTTTGATATGTCCAAACTAGCTGACATCATTTTTATTGACTCCGCAGGCGCTAGAAGAAATGGCTAAGAAAAATGATGGTAAAATAACCTGTCCAAGGACGGGTCTCGTCTGCAATTATTCAGATTTGGTAAAGGCATATATATCATAGATTGAGCAAAAAGGAATCTCGTTGGCTGGGCCTCTGAAGCAGTTATGATAGTGCAGCAATATCTGTGAATATATTGGTGTTCTAATATGCCTTAAAACGCTTGAGCAACTCGGGCTGCCGTGTCCATTCCTACTTGTCGCGTGTATATACATACGCAAAGGACAATTGAACTCGTATTGAAACGTTCCCTGTAATTTTCTTCTCGTTTCAAATTAAAGAAAACTAGAGCTGATCTTAAATACAATGTCTTCTAGAGGTGCTGCTCTCACGTTTCAATGGACTTTGTTGAAGTCCAAGAGATGCAACTATCAGCGTTCAGGGCATAATGCAATTAAAGAAATAAGAGGAAATCCACAGACGTCCATATAATGACTAGTTTCTTAAAACTTCTGATTCTGCTTTTTAGTCGCATTGACATCATGAACCATGATCTATTCTTCTTCCCGTTTGGGGTTACACCTGACGCCTTGATTTGTGCGTTCCATCCCAGACCTCAGGGCCTTGTATTTCCACTTCTTGATTTGTATAGTGCTAAGACAACTAGGCATACACGAGCAAAAATACAATTGATCTGTCAAAGTGTACCTTTCACGTTGTTGATCAAGGAACCTGCCCGGTGTCAATGCAACGTAGCACAGTAATTCTTCAGCCATGCTGATGCAGATTCAAGTACTCGAAGCTCACCATTAAGGAGGTTTAGAGCCATTTTCCTTCGCGTGGCAAAATTTTCACATGTAGGTACTGAACAAATTTTTTCCAATGACTGCAAAGTACAAACAGATGCTTGAAACAAATGGCGAACCTTCCGATCAGAAGGGACAAATGCCAGGATATCAAGTTTCTTGATCCTAATGTAAGTGTCATATCTTCGATACGATCCTAGCACAATATTTTGGTTATATGCTGACAATCAAGCATAAGAGGCCCTCCAATAAAAATATGCAAGACTTTACTAGCTAATGCAGTCATTTATCTCCAAATCTACCCCAAACTCGAATTAAGCAACGGGAGATCATACTTCTGCATTTACCTCAATAGACGCATTGTACTCCCCGATGAGCTGTGAAAACCGTGACAACAGGATCTCGTGGGCTTGAATCTCCCTGCTGATATCCTTTAATGGACGACGAGCCAATCGTCCATCAGTTTCTGCTGCTTCCTTGGTCAGATCTTCTAATTCTAAATATTTATATAACCGATGAAGACCTCATTTTACCAAACAGATATAATTCAAAAGATATATGTTCAAGCATACCCTGATGAGAGGTGCAAGACAGAACACGAGCAAATGCACGAAGAGATTGTGGAAGGCCCTTTCCTTTCCCTTCAACAGATTTGACTTCCCTGAGTGTGATTATCACTATAATGTTATCAGAAATTGGAATAGGTACTAGTAAAGACAACTTTACGATGCATTTTACTCGCGATACTGTATGCATTTAAGCAAGACATAGCCTTAGTTATGGTTCACAAACTAGACATAGCCTAGTTATGGTTCACAAACTAGTAATGGCTACAAACAGCAATAGGTTTCACAGTTACTGCCAAAAGACTAGAAATAAGTACACAACTTTTTGAATTTGCTAGGAACAGCATAAAGTACAATGAATTTCTGAGGTGAGGAGAAGCAAAAGAGAATTCAGAGGGTGAGTTAAAGCAATATTATTTCACTTCATTGTGAACTTCCAATGGGCAATAATCCGATGAACAAATTGGAAAAGATTTGTAGGGCTTAGAATCAACTCATCCAGACCTGCTTTCCCTGATCGCAAGATCTTCCTTGAAACAGCTCTAATACAAGACATTGTACCAGGGCTATAAAGCTGGAGTTACACACTACACTCAATTAAGTGGGAAGTCGTACTTTATAAAAGGTCAAATAAGCAATGACTCAAGTACACATAACAACTACTTAAGTGTCATGCAAACATCCGAGACAGTGTATCTGTATGTGAGATCATCAGGAAGTTGATTAGAAGTAGAATCTAACCAGCTAACGATAATGGATGTCTGGATGTAGAATTTCCCATAACCTTTGAATTCAATAACTCTAAAGACCATGACTCAACTCTTACTTTATTGTGAAAGAGTTCCCTGAAGTCTTGAAGACATTGGCATCATTAGTGACTGGAAATAGATGTCCTTGCAAAATTTCGAACTTCATTTTGGGTAAAAGATCATGATGGGGTATACTGATCTGAACCTGAACCAGAGAGTAACCACCATAATTTTCATATTAGACAGCAAAAGTTGGAGCAAAAACTTGGAGCACTGATCAGATATTGGACCAGTACAATAAGGACAAGACTGATACAACTATGCAAAACCAAGACTAACCTCCTCGTGCTTGTTATATGGAAGTGCAAATCCGTATTCCAACAGCAAGGTAGAATTTGAAAACTTTCCATAACTAATAAATACCTGCTAAGCATGTATGCAAATTACAAAGATATACTGGTGTCAAATTTCACAAGAATACATCATCTGTTGGCTAATGTTTGAACGAGAGAGTTCTCTCTAAACTAATCTCCAAGATCAGAGGATTATTGTCTATCAAGAACATTAGCTATGTTTCATTGTAACCTCTTCATGAGCAGCATAATCATGATCAGCAATGACCTGCACAAAATGACTCAGATAATTAAGGAGATTTCTAGACATACCTGATAATACAAGGTTGAGAATAATTCAAAATTTAGAATAATAAAAGCAGAACTAGGAGAATATTAGTGGTTCTTTGTAGTTAAGGTTACCAACAGAAAACATATTTTGCTAAACAGTGGATGTCGGAAGGAACACGATAACCATGCCAAAGTCTAGAAATCACATTTAAACAGCAGAAACAATTTATACCTCTGAGACCTGCATGTCCTCATCATTTAAAACAAATGCTTCAGAATCAGCTTGATGGTTCAAAAAATCTGCAAGGGGAATCTATAGAATAATGCAATCATAAACATGTTCGTTGAAACAGGAAAGTACTCCAGAAATTTTTTTTCATGTATATGACAGGAAAACTGTACCAGAGATGCACCCTTTGAGCTTCCCCAAGCTCGAGATCCAACTGTCACATTCACAACAAACTATTCACGAGAACTTTACAAACCATCTCAATAGAACAAAAATTCCCGTCAACATGGACAATGAAATATCAGTTTTAGCAACTTTTTCCTTTTCTTTTTCTATGATTTGGTACAAATCACCCTCATACTACAACATCAACTTGTCAGGAAGCAAATTCCACACATAAATTCAAGGAGTGAGAGGCGCTGCCAAAAGGTGCCACTATTATCCTCAACTTTCACATTTCTAGCTATAGATGTGACAGAAGTTTCACCACAAAGCACATAATCACCAAGATTATCAATATAACCAGGCTCAAAGAAAAATTGCTACTTATATTATTGTCACAATAAACCAAAATATATATATATATCAAAGTGGAAGTAGCTACTGCCGTAAATAGCTACTCACCTAAAGCATGTGCATGCTTAAAGTCCCTTAAAGTAACACCTTCAAAAATTCCATAGAAACGATCAAGAACCTATAAGAAAAGGTAATCATATAAAAAAACTATCACCAGTGAGATTGCTACTAACTTAACTTTATTCATATTATCACTTATACGCTATTAGCACAAGTATTGTTTGATGGCTGCATTTCCATGCAGTTAAAAAGCCAAATTTCCATTTATATCAAAATCGTCACTGTAAAAGTGTTCTTAGTACTGTAACTTGTCAAATAAATGCTTGGATGTTTAATATGACTACCACTAAATTCCAAAGTATACTTGGCTAAGAAGGTTTTTTTTGTATCCCTTAGGGTGGCTCGATTAGATTGCAGATTCAAGCAACCAAAAAGACACTACATTTTACCAACGTTGGTCAGATTCTTATAGAACTCAACAAAAATCTTGCAGCAAGAAAGGGGATAAAAGGTGCACATGAATTACCAGCTTAATGGTCGAGAAGTCCCTTTCAATTTGAGCATTCTGCTTCATAGTTTCTTGATATAAGGAACTTTGACGAATCATCTCCAACTCTCTCTCACTCCAAAATATCTGCAGATATTGACAAAAAAGATAACAGATTATTTTCTCTCTTACAAGAGTGAGAAACTCAATGGAAAAGGAAAGATTTTACCGTGCTATGAATATCACCAGGCTGAGGAAGACGACTGGTATAAGGGGCCCATTCTGATTCCTGCTACAAGTAATAAGCCTAATTCAATTGGCAGTCATACTCACACAAATCTGCATAAGCTAAAAAGTAAGTACAGAAATGTCAAACGAAATAATACAAAATTATGTCAAACGAAATAATACAAAATTCTTGATGGTGAAATATATATGTTACAGGCAGTATGCAGTACCATTGCTTTACACAATTTGACTTCATATCAAAAACACATAGAGATTACCAGGCCGATGTTTTGCTCAACCAAAAGGACGACAGCAAGCTTTGCCACATTTCCAACTTCATTTTCCAACAAAGTTCTTACTTTTGGAAGTAGACAATCAGGTGAAACTTGCTGAGATATTACATTAGAAAGCAATTTCTAATTTAACATCGACAGCTACCACCAATAAAGGTCGTGTATACTTTATAATAAAATTAAGGGTCAACATAATGAGTAGTATACCACGTTGTATGGAACTTGAAGGATGCACTCTCCAGCTCGTATGTCTTCCGCAGCAAATAGTGACCTGTACTTGCAGGAATATACAGTAAAAGAAAACAGCACATAGTGACGTGAATGGAATGCTATGAAGTAATTTTAGTACGCAATAACAGGAGGCAATCGAAGGGGCCAAAAATTATAATGAGACGCAACCTGCCGTGGGCGGATTTTCCAATGTAAACCTTCGAAGAAACTTGAACTCCAGCTTTCCTTTCCAACCACGGCAAAAAGTCTTCACAGTCCTTGTCCTGGTGATTCAACAACTAATCCGAACAAGTAAATCATAAATTCCGACAAACAAAAACTAGACGTAGACATAAAACAATTCGACCCTACGCAGACACAGAAAAGAGAAAATAATTGTCAAGTCATTAACCCTGGGCTTCGATGAGGAGGAGGAAAACTTGATGTTGGCAGAGAAATGACGAAGACACCAACAGTGTTTGGTCAGGCTAGAGGATGACAAGAACATCTGATATGGTGTGAAGGAGGTTGCACTTCTTTGCTCACCAACCGTTCGCGTTAATGTCAAGAGGAGGTTTACATGTTAGCTCTTCCCTGCGCGGGAAGTTTGTTTGACACCAAAGATGGCCGCTCCGGGGGTCCGTTTCGCTGTTTAGATCTAAAATTTGGAAGTCTTTTTAAACAATTTAAATATTTTTTTAAAATATTAAATTTAAATTTTATGATGATGAAACTTTACCCTTCTATTTAGATTCTATCAATTTAAATCTACGATATTTTTAATTATTTATATTTTCTCAATTAAATATTAAGTTAGCAAAATGGGTGTATAAAATTTCCTTTATCTCTTTTCCAAATAAACTTCTCAAAATTAATTAAATTTTGGTACGATGTTTTATTTTCATCCATTTCTAAATTTAAGAAGTTTTGACATTCTCCTTAATTTTGAAAATTTTCATTAAAATTGTAATTTTATTAAAATTAATAAAACAAACATTTGGATGAATCTCCAATGAGTTCATAATGCTTCTATTAAATTGATTATCATCATGACAGCCCTAATTTACTCCGAGTAATTTTTATATAAATAAGCAATAACCTTGTAAATTTGGTAATCAATTGTTATTTAAAAGTTAACTAATCTTAACAAGAGTATGTAATTTCAAAATCAATTGAAATGTTTTCAGAAAATTAAATGGTGAAGAGATTTAAATTTGAAAATTATAAAATTTTGATTTTAGTTTAAGAAAAGTAAGTTGTAAAATAATTTCAAAAATTTCCCATTTAGTTGTTAATGTTAAGGTCAAGATTTTGTAATCACATCATATTGTTAATATTTGTCATGAGTGTTGCAATGAGATTGTTAAAGAAAAGGTTTAAGATTTTAACATTTATACGTGAATTTAAGTTGAACTCTAACTTCAAAGCATTCAAGTTGAATTCCAACATTTATAAAATGTTGAAATTGACAGAAGATTTGATGTCACTTAAATGCCACATCATATACGACATAGCTTTTTTTAGTTATGAGCTTTTAGTGAGACCCACTTCTTATTGATGTGACATTCTTATTTTTTAAATGAACATGAGACCCACAGCTATGGATAAAGTTCACTATTTTGATTCTCTTGAATCCTCACCGTTTTGAGCTATATATAAAACTCACTGTTTTGAGCCTAGTTATTCTTCAATCCTCACCATTTTAAGTCTAGTTCTTCAATCCTTAATTTTTCTTCTTCTCTTCAAACGATTGCAAAAGCATCCCTAAATCCCTGATTCTTTTCTCTTCAAACGATTGAAGAAACATCCTTAAATCCTTAACTCTTCCACACTCCGTTCTAACGTTTGAAGAAACTTGCACACTCTTGCGCTATTTCAATTGCATCAGTAGCACCTCTATCTGATTTCTAGGAAACAAGATAGGGAATGATGTATCACTTTTGGAAAGTTGTATCACATTTGTTAGTTGCTTAAAAGTTTTCCATTCCTATCTCATTTACATAAACCAAGTAACATTCTCTCCAGTTTAGAAACTAACATAATCATGTGATGTAAGGAATTTTGTCTAGTTTGCAATTGCCATTTGGAGTATATATGTATATGTTTAAAGTTAGTAAGGTTATAAGATGACTATGAAAAATTAATGTTGGTGTTATGATTAGGAGGATTGATCTTTTCTCCAAAGATTAGTCGAAAGTGTTATCACAGGTTAAATAACAAATGCTTTGCTTTTTGATTATTTCCTTTCAATTATTTGTATATAGATTTATTTATACTATAATCCTATAATTGGAATTTGTTTGTACTAATTTGCCTTAGCTTGCCACTAGTTCTTATGACTAGTATTTGATTGGTGTAATGGTACAACTGTTTTCTTCTTTCTTATCCATTGACTTATGGATGAAAACTTCATTTCACTTTTATAAAGTCATAATCCGATGCATTAATTCATACCCTAAGATGAATGCTGCTTTAGATGCACTAGTTCATACAATTCATTAAAATGGGATATAATTCATAATTAGTTGGTATCACCAATAAAAGATAAGAAGTGGAGGCAGGGAAAACTAGTAAATGCTTGTAGCCCTTTTAATTAAGCAAATGGAAATTTCATAATAAATTTTTGTTATCATCATTATTACGATGTATTCAAATTATAGCTTTTTTCTTTTAAACTTTGGTTTTGTTTGAGTTTATAAGATGCCTTTTCCAAAACTAAGGCATGATTGGTGGTAAGTGATAAATGACTACAAAGCTAGTCCATTTGCTTATTTGAATCATTTCTTGTCAATTATGTAGCTATATGTAGGAGAACTAAAAGTATTAATATAGTTTTGCAGTGACAACCCAAAGCTATGGATGCGACGTCTTCAACTAATACTATATTACATTCAAATAATGGTTATATGGTGTGTTATTGTAGTTTAAAAGCCTCATTAAGAACTTTATAGAGTCATAATAACCCAGGAAGAAGATTTTATGAAGCCCCAAATATCCTGTAAGTTTATTTTTGATAAGGTATAATTGTTCGTATATATGTTTCATGTTTTTTATTAATTATTAATTATTCTTTTAGGTTACAAGATATGATTTTTAAGTGGTACGATGACAAATTTAATGAGAGAATTGTTGAAGTAATATATTGTGCTTTGTCTTTATTGTTTTTTATTTATGAAAATGCTTCAATGATGCCTAATTGATAGTTTTAAAATCTTTAGCAAGTATATATAGAAGTGATTATATCACAATAAATAATTAGAGCAGTATATACAAAAGTGATTGTATCATGAAAGAGATTGGACTTATCTGTCCATAAACAAAAATGATTGGATGTAATAACTAAAGTTCCAATAACACATAGACAACATTAATTTATAGTTTGGGAATTAACCAATTTGCTTCCCTCATTTGCACTTAACCGAGAAGGTTAATCATGTAGTGGTTAATTCACTAATGATCTCCTCCTCATTGCTTAGGTTTGTAACCATTGGGAAGTGATGCTAGGTTGTCCTTTGAACCTTAGATTTTTTTTGGTTCAAAAGACAACTTGAATGAATGTGGATCAACTTCTTCATACTTCCATTTACGAAGAGCTAGCAACCTACAAATATGCATGATATTAACAATATTCATTAGTGAAAGTTATCAATAACATGATGAATGGTTATATACTCACAGTATTGTTGTGTTGACTCAGTATAACAATATGTTCAACTTGTGAAGAAACCTCATAAATGACCTAATAAATATAACATGAATATCATTGTTAGTTTAATAATCAAATAATGTCATAAATGATCACTAGATATATGAAGTAATACATGGTAACCAAAACAAGGTTTGATAATCAAAGAATGTTTTATACTTATGGAGATTGCTGAGCAGGATGAGTTGAGCCTTCATTCTTATATTTTCCGGCATTATGGCTAGAATTATCACATTTCCTATATATTTGTAGTTGACCCTTTAGAGTCAAAAGTTTTTTTATTTTTCAACTTATTAGGCTCATTTAATCCTCTCTTTCTAGTTGTTTTAGGTCATCTTGACATATCTTTTTTGAACGGGGGTTTATTACTTTTGCATTAACAGTAGGCCAAAATTTGCACTTCTAATAGGTTGCAACATATGGTCATACAATGACAGAAATTTGGACTTCTTGTAGTAATCATCTACAAATGCCTCCGATCAATTCTTGAAATGATGAAAAACACTTATAACATGGTTACAAGGATATTCATATAGCACCCATGCTCGACAACTTTATAATTAGTGTTTACCAATCCTTACAGTATGCTTGTCATCACCGTTAGACACTTCATATGCTCCATTAATATTTCAAACTATTCTCCACTACATTGCATCTTTCTTAGTCTTCTCCAATGTCTTCATAATCCTTGGTGCAATATTCTTACTTCCAACCATGCGTAAATTCTCTCTTGTCTGCATGCCTCTTTATCATCATGTTTCTAATGGTTTCAAGCTTGCTGATAACTGGCCTATCTCTTATCAATAAGATTCATCTAATAAAAGTTTCGCTCACATTGTTGTCGACAACCAGACATTTCGATTCAAAAGATTGGTAACTTCTTGCTTAACTCTCCTTAGGATATTGAAACAATGATGATGCACATCTAGGTCTTATTTTATCCAGTCTTTTTTTTACTCGTTAAAATTTTCAATGTAAGTTGACCATGCACAATTCCAAAACTATTTCCACAATCCTTTCCCTTCTAATTCATATGCCAATTATGGTATATGCATCTAACACACATACGATGAGTTTTATACGGTAATGTCACTTCCACAACCCTAATTAATCCCTATAATAATAGAAAATATTAAATTAATGTAAAATATATATAATAATAAACTTTAAATCAATAAAAAATAAAATACCTTTTGTACATCTAATATAATTGTAAGTCTTTCACTATTATCCAATTCCTATTCAAAAAGCCAACAAATTCATAAACCATATCCAAGAATCAATATTCTCTACCTCTGCAATAGCGTAAGCTAATGGATACATCCCTCCTTCACTATCCCTCTCAACTACACTCAATAGTTGGCCTTGGAATTCTATCTTTAAAAAGCAGCTATCAATACCAAAAATTGGCCTCAAATGCCTTCATCCTCTTTTCGTGGCATCTAAGCAAATGTACAATCTTTTGAACTACACAATGAGATAAAGATGTAAGAACAAATGAAAAAATGTCATAAATATTATTTTCGATGATATGTATAAATTTAATTTTGCATACCTGTAACAAATAAGTTTCTTCATTCCTTGCCAACTGTAACTTTACTGTTGATCATAAATTACTAATCCTTAACCGATATACGTATCTTTGCAACTTGGAATATTTATTCACATATTTAGTTGGCCTCTCTTTTCTCAATCTCCTCCTAACAACTCTACACATACTTGAGTTAACAAATATATTTAAGTTTTTCCATTCATCAATCATCTTCGCCTTCAAAATACTAGGCTTCTCAGGTATTCTTTCCCTAAAACGTCTTATAAGAAACTTAGCTTAAACCAATTTAAGTTTATTGGTAGTAAACTCGCTATGTTCAGGATTGTATGTCTTCACTTTGAAGTACTATTCATTTTTATCATAACCAACATACAACTCTCATGGCCATCCCTCGATACATCTAACTCTGATCCTATGAATTTCAGTTTTTTAAAACTTGATATTGTATCATGTTTGTACTGCGTGATCCATAACAAAATCTTTAAATACTTTAGCTAATCCAAACTCCATCTCCCATCTCCAATGTGTTGCCACATTAGATGGATTATGCCTAATAATAGTACTAGGTCTTCGCTATGGTTCACTAGGCTTTTCTTCACTTAGATATTCAACACTATCAATAAAATTATCATAATCAATCGAGTTAATTTCAACTAGTTGCTTGTCATCAGGAATCTTAACTTGTATAAAACCCGCATCCTAGTCTTTATCATGACCATCTAGCTCTTCATCAAATACTCCATCAACTCCTTCACTAACTCCTACACCAACTTGTACTTCAACTCTTACATTAAGTCCTTCACTAACTCCTACTCCAACTCCTTCACTAACTCCTTCAATAACTCCTTTATTAGCTTTATAACTTCCGTCTTCACCCTCTCTATCTCCATCCTCTCTTCCAACTGTAGGTAATAACTCAGGTGTAAAGAATGGGGTGTCTAACAAATGAGTTACATAAAAGATCAATCATTTGGGGGATTTTTATAATATTCATAAGCCTTAGGCAACTTTCATTAGATTCAATCAATCTTAATGACTTACTAAATTGAAAATCAAGTACACTGTAATAGGCCTTATGCATTTAAAGGTATCCTAATTCCTTTCCTATCTCATATATTTGTCTGTAGCTAACATAACCAAGGTCTACTTTATTAAAAATACTTGTTTGTTCTTCAACATATTTCAACTCCAGTTCAACTACAAACTTTCCACCATAAAACAATCTTATATTATCAAATTGGGCCATCACACATCTGTTCATAATAAAGGGGAAATAAAACTTGTCAATAGAATTTAAGAAGCTAATAATATATCATTACCTTTTATAGACAAAACAAAGGTTGAGTCTTGTTATGTAAGAGTCCTTTCCTTTTGGTTAAACAACAAATCAATCTACACATGATAAATGTTGATGTTTGAAATAGAAGCTTAATTCAGCAACAAAGTGGTTAAAGAATTAAAGGACAAAAACTAAAACAATATGCAATGGAGTTAGACCATCATTAAATGATTTGTTGGTAGGTGTACACATTTCTTTGATGCCAAACTAATTATGTGAGATTTCAGTTCTCTAATTCTACTGGCTAATAAGAGAACTAATTAACTACTTTGTTACTGGAACTACTCTAAAATGTATTTAGAACTAATTCTTTAAATAAAAGTCTATGATTTGAATGATTCACTTAGCTAATGATTACACGTATTACATATAGAGTGTGAAATGATTAGTAGGCAAAAGATAATTGATATCAAGATTTTGGTTTTACCTCACATTATTTATAGGTATGAATTGCAATTTGGGGTTAACTTAGTGTTGCTCTATGTCCATGTAATACCTTTACACTTCCTATAATGTATGGACCCTCCACACCACCTCACACAAGTCGACAAATGAGAGACATACAAAATAAGAGAGAGAGAAGTGAGATCAGAGGTGTAAAATGGAAGCAAAGAAAAATAAATAAAAGGGCATGCAATTCTAGAGTGAAAATGTGCACGTTAGGTCAAACTGAATATTTATGGACTCTTTTTGTGCAAGCCAAAATATGAGGTCACTCGATCTCCTCTAGCCCCAAACTTTAATACCTTCTTTATGGACTCATATGTTTCTTAGTCTCATTATTACACTCTAGCACATATTGGCATATCAAGTTAAGAGTATATTTCAAGATTTTATGAACTAAATCTAAAGATATATTTGCCATTTTTCCTAACAAAACAAGAAAAAGACAAGTTCTTCAAAACAAACCAAAAACAAATTGACATAATACCATCTTTTAAAATGTGGAAAACATATACATTATCATTTTCAAGTTAAAACAAATGCTTTTATATTTTAATTATAAGTCATTAAATATGTAATGGGTTATTTAAGTTAACACAATTACTTACAACTTTTAACGTTGTAATTAATAATTAGTTTGCTTGTTTTAATTTAATGATTAAAGGAAATTCAAACAATTACTTACAACTTTTTACCATTGTAATTAATAATTAGTTAGTTTGTTTTTAATTTAATGATTAAAGGAAATTCAATTTCCTATAACTCTGTTACTTTTATCTTTACTAACACATTAACTGCCAACAAGAAAACTTCTCAAATAAATTAAGGAATAGGGAACCACAACAAGAACACCTCAACAAGGATTTCAAGCTTAAGTCAAAAACAGGAGACCACAATACACAGTAAACATAAACTAACAACCAGATGAAATCATCAAATCCTCCATTCTTCGATGTTGACCCTGAAATACTAGCAAACACAATAAAGTACCTTAAAAACATAATATTTAAGCTCAAAGACTTGTACTAACCCATAAAACAATTAAAACATAAATAATTAACCAACTAGCACAATTCTAACCTAAACATATACTAAATGATTGAATTAATAGCTAAACATATATCAAACTATGCCCTAAAATATGATGTAATTTACACTTATTAGTGAAGAAGGTAATCTTCGTGAGATTTTTCATCCTCATAGCGTTAGTTTTGAACATTTTGTAAATGTTGAAGTTTAACCTGAATGCCTAGAATGTTATGGTTCAACTTGAATGCTCCAAAATGTTAGGTTTTAACTTAGATTCTAACGTAAATGTTAGGATTTAAAATACACGTTTGGCCTTTTGAAGTTTGAAAAAGTTTAAAGTGTGGAAAAGTTGTCCCTAATAATTAGTTTCTTAAAAGGTGTAACCTAATTACAAATCTTTACTCGGATTGACTCAAAGAAAGTATTATTGTATAGGAACAAAATATTAAGATTTACTAATAGTATGATGCTTCCTAAGAACAAATTGTTATGGAATTGTAATCTAATTGATAATAGGATGGGATGAGAGCCCATTATAGAAATAGTTATAAAACATGCCTACTTCAGTTAAGTTAATTTGGAAAGTAAGTATATAGGGAGGTGTGGCATTGCATGCCTCTTACTAATTTATTGGCATAATTGGTAGTAAACTTGGAGCTTTGTTAATCTAAAATTCAAGTTAAACTTTTTGAAAAAGTTAAATTTCAGGTTCTACTTAATTTAACAAAAAAGTATAACTTGAATTGTTTCGTTTTGTTATACAATATCAAATACTAGTAATTAATTGCACCAAATAAAATTTTAACTTGCTTCGGATATTATGAAGTTCTAGCTTTTGAAAAAGTTATGATTTGTTTTTTCTTTTTGAAGTTGTTTATTATTTATTTATTTTAGATAAATCTTTCTATTTATTTTTAAATTTGAAAGGATGCATGTAATTTAACAACTAGTTAAATGATTTATTATTCGTGTTGCATTATGTTTTAATTTCATAAAATATTAAATATTTGTTCCTAATCAATTTTTTATCATCCAATTTTGTTTGCTAGATAAAAATTGGTCAAACCAAATTCTTTCACAACAAAATATTAAAAGATTAACATGAATTACTAAAAACCCAAATTGGGGCTTAACCTTTTTGAGTTTGATCATTTTGGGACTTAAACTTGAAACTTGATCAACGAAGGGCTAAAATTTTATGAGTCTGCTCAATTAAAGAATCTTTTGGACAAAAATTAGGACGTGTTTATACGCATCGTTACATGTAGATCAATTAGTGTTTAGATCTCACGTTAATAAACCTAATTTATTGTCTAGGCCAGGTGTAATGTAAGAAAAATGTATTAATTTCATTTATATTTCGAATTAAATGAAATACTCTTCAAGCTTATATCAACGATTTTTTGAATATGTTTTTTCACCATATTTTTATTCTCTAGGTTGTACCTTCACTCCAACCCCTAAACGCATCATCACTTAATGCATGTGCCTTCACTCCAATCTCGCTTGTGCCTTCTTAGTAGTGTGAGTGTGAGATCTCTCTTTTGGCATTGGAGGTGAATGGACGGTAAGGTTTTTGGAGATTTGAAACATACATATGCTGTGATTGAAGACCGAAGTAGGTAATGAGTCATGCTCCCTTTTAATTTTTTTACATAAATTTATGATGTTTTAATGTTCACTTTATTCCTTTGCCCTAACAATGTTACATTTACGTAAATTATTTTATCTTCTTTAAATGGTTTTGATTATTGGGTTGAATAGTGTGTACACGATAATTATTTTTCATGTACAATTCTATTATACATTTGTATATAGGATATAATTAAGTTTTCTCTTCCCCATGTACTTGACATTGTACGTAGGATATGATTTGTGTCACTTGGTTTAGCTTCGTTGGTGGTTGTCCATATTTTGTTTATCTTTATTATTTAGGTTAAAGATAAAGTATGACATTCATGGAAGAGATGTAGAATATTAGGAGCAATCAAATTCAGTTCTGTAGACATCATTTAGTTGTCAATGGGTGCACAATTAACATTACAACATTGTGCTGTAATACTTGAGAATGAGCTCAAGTAGTAGTTCTTCAAGGTAATGAGGTTGATTAGAGGATTCATTTTGTTTTTTTTTCTTGGTTGTGGTTTTGTGTTGGGTTGAAATTTTTAAAATTTTCAACTTTGGCAATAAAAGGACACGTTCTAGGCTTGATTTGAGGTCATACAAATTGATTTCTTCAACTTACCCAGTTGAAAAGGACTATGATAGAGAGGCTAAATATTGTTAGTGTAATTTGAAAGAACCTAGATGGACTTTATGGACTAATGAAAATCAAGGAAGAAGGTTTTATAGTTATCGACTCTTTCCGGTAATTTGGTACATTTTTATGTTGTTTTAGCTAAATATGTTCATATATTTCATTAATTGTTGCTTTTCCTTTGATGGTAGAGTGAAAATGTTTGTGGATTTCATGAATGGCATGATCAAATATTTTGTCCAAGAGCATGACAGATTATTTTAGAGTTGAAAAACAAAGAGAAGACCTTATATTGTCATTATAATCTATTGAAGGCTGAAGTGATAAAGTTAAAAGAGAAAGCAGTTGATGTTTTGCAAGCTGAAAGGATTGCAAAAATTTGAAGTTGAAGAATGAGTTAGTTGCCATAAGTACTAGTTATGAAACACATTCAGCAAAGTGTTGGAAATGGTAAGCTTGTTTAAGATTATGTTTATTAGTTTTGCTTATGTTTGTTAGTCTAAATAATAAAGACAAAAAAGGCAATAGTTATACGTTTAAAGCCTTACTTGGAAATGGTTTGATGTACTAAAACAATTTGTAAAAAATTTTCACCTAACATGATGTTGAAAAGTGCAAAGTGTTAGATGTTTCAACCTCTGTTGTAATACTAATTTGATGTTATAGCCTAAATAGGTTTGATGTTTTATGTAATAGCCTAAAGATGTTTGATGTACTACCTTAAAGATGTTTGATGTTTCAACATTTGGTAAAGAAGATTAGTTACAAAATAGGATCTTTAATTAATGGAGATGGAGTACTGGTTAGTAGTCAAAAGGAGTTAAAAGAGGCCGCAATTGACTACTTTAAAAAATTCCATCCGTACTTTACCTTTAATGATTAACACATCTATTAAAATGTTTTATAGATAATCAAATTATTGATAAGGAGACAAAGATGTTTAATAGACGTATAATTCCAATTCTTTGTATTAACAATGTACATGTTCTACCATTCAAAACTTCAATGAAAATGAAAAAACCTAAAAGAAGTGCAATTCACAGTAATTGGAAAATAAAGAAAACCAACACTTTACTACAAAAAACTGATAATCTCTTTCCATCCATAGACTTTAAGCATTCCCTGAAGAATGGTCATTGCATTCATTGCTTAATAACATTAATCCCAACAAGATCCTTACATTCTATTATTGTTCAGTTCACAAATATCACAAAACTGTTCAATTCACTAACACTTAAATGTTAAGTTTACATTTTGTCCTTTCCCTTTGAAGGTGCAGTTTGACTTTGTTGGCTTGGATTTATATGCGCAGTAATAGCTTCCCTCCTCTTTACTAATTTTTGCCCAAAGTTTAGTAGTCTCTGACTTCTCCTTTCAGGAGGTAGATAAAATGCAAATCTTTGTTAAGCTTTATGAATTAATTAATGTTTAGTAAGAATGCAAATATTTAACACTTACATTTAGCATCTGCAACCCTGTGGTTTCATTTGTGTATTTCCCCATCCCTTCCATCCGTTTCTTGATCTTCCTATTTGCTTCTTGTTGAAGAGAAGAGTATGGACATGCCTTTTTCCTATAATTTTTCCTTGAGAATTTAGACTACATTTGCCAGCACCAAACATCCTCAATCTGCTTCCATCATTTGTAACACCATAACTAGACCTTTTTCTCCCTTTGATTTGGTTCTTGGTGGTGGACTTTGAAGATGTATAGATATTTGTTATTTCTGAAGCACCTCTAGGTATTGGGAGAACAACTAAGGCTGTTGCATTTGCACTTCCACATACATGAGTAGTACTTGAGGTGTTGGCAGTACTTAAAGCAATTGTAACACCGACAGATACAAACACAGTGTTAGAGTAGTGTCCTGAAGGCAATCGCCTTTAGCGCATTTTGTACAAAGTTGTGTACACACTTTATGAATGAATAAAGAAAGGCATATTTCATTAATTTGATGTTCATTATTTATGAACTGATATTGATCAATAAGCAAATTAATGAAGTCCATGATATATGACATAGCATGAAGGAAATTGTGATGTGATCATACTACTGATATTACTATCATGTGCAATTATATCAGTATCTAAATTATCCCTAGTCATAGGATTACTGAGACTGGACATCGGTAATCCGGAGAGACTAGTACATCTCAAGCTCCTTGATTTGATCAAGCAGTGGATCTCAGAAGTTGTAAATATGAGATATTTAGGGTTGAGATGTGGATGCTTACTAGAGGTAGTAAGTACATTGGATGACCTGCTATGAGATCATCACATGGATGTCCTATTCTAATGTCAGTGATAATCTCATTATAGCAATGGTGCAAGTATCCTTAGACTTGAGGTGCTCAAGGATATCTTGGATACTGATTCTGTGCTTTGACTCCATTCCTTGTTGCCTTACAGAGGCCGCTCATAGGGTGGTGATTGGAGTGCGACTTGAGGTATTGAAGGTAATTGAGTAGCCAATAGAGGATTCACCACACGTGATAGCAGAAGATGATACCCATGGCCTCTTATCAGGGTCATTACTTGGAAGTCTCTGGCCGGAGCATATATGTCATGAAGAATGTCTTCATTGACATATTAAGTAATGAGTCCCAGGACAAGAACTGAAATCACTTAGACTAGATTTGACATAGTCAGTCTAAGTAAGAGTTGACACATTGCCCATACTCATAACCAAGTGGGGTATAGCATGGTGAAAGGACGAATTGCACGGTAATTGTCTATGGAAAGGTTCGTGATATGGTTCATGATGAATACATGTTCATTCGTCAAACCAATTACTTTCCGGTCAATTGGGGGTCATGATGTGTTGCTAGATACCGCTCATGACTTGCTTGGATTAAGTGTTAATCTAAGTGGCCAACATAACCGGGAACCTAATGGGTCACACGCATAAGAGTGTCTCGGAGAATTTGTAAAATAGTTTTGGAAAGAGTTCCAATATATGGAGAGCAAACGGATTAAATGGATCCCGATGAGATCGAGATATGTCCCGATGAGATCGCGACATCGATATTGCTGAAAAATATTTCCGGGGGTTTTTCTCATACTGGGACCCGGTAGGTCGGTAGGACCGACCCCAGTGTGATTGGACCACTTCAACATTTATTTATATATATATATAATTAATTAATTAAAGAATTAATATATATATATATATATATGTTGATACGTGGAAGGAGAGGAAGTTAGCCTTATCATCTTTAACTTTATTATATATATATATATTGGCTAACGTGGACAAGCCTCCACCATTAGCTTTAATATGTCTTGAAAGGTTATAAGACATATGAAAAGGTAAGAAAGATAGGTGATGATCGTGGGATAGCAAGATTAAGAGAGGTTTTTGGAAAACCTAAGAGAAAGTGTTCTCTCACCATCGATCAAGTTCTCTTCTTGTCCAAGTTTCTCCTTCCTTTCATCTTTGTTTCCAAGCTCTCCAAGAACAAGGTAAAATCTAGCAGTCTTTAACTTGTTCTAGCTATTCCCGGGTCAAAGGGTTTGTCCCGGTTAGGTTCTCCGATCTCTGCGTGGATACCGTTAGAGACGATCTCCTTTGGCCGTTATGGTTTGAGTTTGTTGTATAGATACATGGATCCTGGCTTTAGGGAAGGTCCCGGAACAAAAATTTTTGTTTTCCGTGCCGTGGGCATGTTATGCTCACACCGGGATTTTCCTACAGTGGTATCAGAGCCACTTGTGTCGTATATAACGAAGAAATCATGACTAGGTCGGAGTTGCCTATTGCTTGTGACGATGATGCATGTTGATTGTGTGAATTTTGAATTCAGTATAGAAATATATTTTTTGAAATTTTCTTGCCCAGATATGTTCACAAGATGTTGTTGCATATGTCTGTGGAAGCTCGGAATTTATCAATGTGATTTGATATGGTTTTGCTAATTTATTCCTCAATGTTCTGGTTGCTGTCTTTGTGCACATTCAATGAACAGACATGCTTATAAATTCGAGAATAAATTGTAGAAAATTTTTTATTTGGATTTGCTTTCACCAACATGTCTCTAAGATGTTTATAAATGTCTATGAGAATGGAAAAATGTTTTCGAGGTGATTTACTATTTATTTGAGAATTTATTGTGTGCTTCTGGGAATAACTGTGTTGAGGAACACAGATTCTACATTGGCTTTGTTGCTGAAGTTGGATGAGTTTTTGATGGAAATAAATCCTGAAAAACTTCATGGAGTATGTTGTGAACAGGTTTTAACCTCTTTAATTTTCTCATAATTTATTGAAATTGTTTCAATGAGTTTTTCAAGCAAAACAAAGAACTTGGCAGTTTTGAGAAAGTTGCTGGAGCTGTTTTGTTTGGCATGAAAAATTGTGTATTTCTCAATTTCAATGCCTTGGATCATTTTTAATGTGATTAAAAATGTGTTATATTGATGTTATATGCTTTCCAAATTGAATTTCTTGAAATTGGGTTTCCAAATATTTTTCGGATGTCAAATGTGTCACATTAGCGTCTCGTTAGTGCATTTCGTTGTCTTGATTATTTTGGCCGTCACAAATTTTGTGACCAGTGCCGAAGTAGTCTTGATAAAGTTTAGACTACCTAGAGATACTTAGGGTGATAGTTTGATATTCTCAAATTATTTGGAAATCTAAATGAATAAGAGTGTATTCATCAATTTCAAGTTTTTCATGTATAGTTTGACTATATATGGTAAGCAACAATGAAAGTGTTTCATTGGTACATCATAATAAAGGATATTACACTTGGTATTGTGAATTGGAACTGCACGGATTGAGAAATTAGTCGATTAGATAGCAATTCCACATGGATAAGTCGACAAATAAAGATACAAGTCGACTTGTCCGTGCACTGTAGACACATAAGTCGACTTGCACAATGGTACAAGTCGACTTGTTCGTGCACAGCTGCATAAGTCGACTTACACATGCATAAGTCGACTTACACACTAGCATAAGTCGACTTACACATACACAAGTCGACTTACAACATGCAAAGCTGGGATGATGGATGATTTTAGGTATAGACTCAATGTGATTGATGAAATGCCCTAAATCATTCCATATAGTCATGGTGACTATAATCCTACGGCTTGGAGGAAAAGAAGATGAGACCTGAAAACCCTCACACATCATATGAAAACTAACGCCTTCCATTAATATGGGGAGAACCAGAGTTCTTATAGAGTTGGGTTGTTGGGTAAACCCAAGCTCACTCTATACGGATATATTCGACCCATGAAAATAAAATTTTCGGATTAATGGGTCGGTTTTCACTAGAAGCGTTGATTTGTTGAGTAAACTCAAGGTCAACGTGGACAGAGGCGAAATTGGGCAGTGTGCATCAGATGTACGCGCATCAAGAGTTGATAACCCAATGTGTGTGCATACATCACGAGTTGATAGCACTAGTCGATAGTTGCATCTATGAAGCAAATGGTATGACCGATACCTGCCGATAGATTTAAGGTGGCTTGTTGGGTAAACCCAAGGTCATTTTAGTAATGTAGGATATCTATGATGCAATTGGTATGACCGATACCTACCGATTGACCTAAGGTGGCTTGTTGGGTAAACCCAAGGTCATTTTAGTAATGTCGGATATCGACCCACTAGGACATTTTGTCATAATGTTTCTTAGATTCGTACTGAGGGTTATGGATTCTTTGAAACTAGTGGGAGCCATATGTATGTCATGCAAGTCCTTATGATCATGCATGTAATTCTATTCTAACATTCTTTCTTTCTTTCCCTATAGGTTATTGAAGATGACTTCCAGTGTGAACTTGCGCTCGCTTATGGATTCCAACAAATTAACTGGACCTAACTTTCTAGATTGGCTGAGAAATCTGAGAATTGTTCTCAGGTCAGAGGAACTAGGATATGTCCTAGATGTTCCACTTCCTGATCCACCTGCTGCTGATGCTTCTGATGAGGATCAGAAAGCATATCGTAAGCATCTTAAAGACAGTGACATGGCTACCTGCATTATGCTTGCCTCGATGTCACCAGAGCTGCAGAAGCAGCATGAGTCAATGGATGCTAATACCATAGTGTTTCATCTTAGGGAACTGTTTGATGAGCAAGCTCGGTCTGAAAGGTTCGAGATCTCGAGGCTACTCTTCACTACTAAGATGACTCCAGGTTCATCAGCAGTGCAGTATGCACTGAAGATGAATAGGTATATTGAGAGGTTGGCTGTCTTAGGTTTTGTTATGGATTATGAATTAAGTGTTGACTTAATTCTAGTTGGATTGTCTGATAGTTATTCACAGTTTGTGTTAAACTATCGGATGAACCAAATATCCACGACAATCCACGAGTTGATCAATCTGCCTTTCGAGGCAATGAGCAATCTATCAAGAAGGATAGCAAGCAAGTGCTTATGGTGGACTCTTCTTCTGGTTCAAAGAAAAAGAATATAAAGAAGAAAAGGTCTAAGAAACCAAAAGGAAGTGCAGCCAAGAAGAAAAAGAAAGCGCACCTAAAGGAACTTGCTTCTATTGTGGCAAGACGGCCACTAGAAGCGGAATATAAAGTCTATCTGGAAGAATTGAAGCGAAGAAGGCATCGATGCCTCGACTTCTTCAGTATGTTTGTCATTGAGGTTAATCTGCTTTCGACCATAACATATGGGTATTAGATACGGTTGTGGCTCACACATATGCAATGATATCACAGGGCCTCGGGGACGATGAGGCGGCTCATGAAGGAGAACTAGACTGCGTGTGGGAAATGGAGCAAGAGTTCTTTGCATTAGCCGTAGGCACTTACTTTTGTCACTCCCCACTGGGCTTGTAATTAAATTGGATGAATGTTATTTTGTACTGTATTAACAAAGAACATATTATGCATTTCTTGTTTAAATAGATTTGGTTTCCATGTGACTTTTAGTAACAATGGTTGTTCTATTAGTTTGAATGGAATGCTTTATGGTACTGGTATATTATGCAATGGAATTTACATATTAGATATGTCACATCCAATTATGAATGTCAATGACACGAAAAGACATAAACGAGATAATTTAAAATCAACTTACTTATGACATTGTCGCCTTGGCCATATAAATGAGAGACGCATAGCTAAGCTCCATAAGAGTGGTAGTTTAGGGTCATTTGATTATGAATCATATGACACATGCGAATCTTGTTAGGAAAGATGACTAAATTACCCTTTAAGGGAAAGGCTGAACGAGCGACTGGAGTATTAGACCTAATACATTCAGATGTATGTGGTCCGATGTCCATCCATGCCAGAAGTGGTTGTCTTTACTTCGTTACCTTTATCGATGATTATTCTCGATATGGGTACTTGTATCGATGAGATACAAATCAAGCATTTGAAAAGTTCAAACAATTCAAAATGAAGTAGAAAACCAACTTGGGAAAAGTATCAAGACATTACGATCGATCGTGGTGGGAATACTTAGACCAAGAGTTTTGGATTATCTCGAGATAATGGGATTTTATCTCAATGGACTCCTCCTTACACACCACAAAGATAATGGTGTGGCAGAAGGAGAAATCGAACCTTGTTAGACATGGTACGATCTATGATGGGCTTTGCAAAGTTACCAAAATCCTTTTGGGGTATGCACTTGAGACAAATTGTTTACTTGTTAAGCGAGTTCCATCAAAGCAGTTGATGTTACTCCATATGAGATGTGGACTAACAAAAACCCTATCTTACTCATTTGAAAGTTTGGGGTTGTCCTTATGAAGCGGACACGGTCGAGATAAACTTGATGCAAAATCGACAAGTGTTTGTTCGTAAGATATCCTAAAGAAACAATGGGATATCAATTCTACCTTCACGAGGAACAAAGGTGTTTGTTTGAAACATGCTGTCTTTTAGAGAAAGAGTTTCTTTACAAGAAGGCGGTGGGAGCAAAATTGAGCTTGAAGAAGTTCAAGATGCTCGAACAGACGCAGATCAACTGCCTGAACCTGAAACTGTGACTCATACAGATGAAGTAACAGTTCAACCTTCTACAACACACGAAGTTTGTAGGTCACGTAGGATACACTCTGTTCCCGAGAGATATGGATTTCTCGTGAATGAACAGGATGACGTATTGCTCATAGAAGATGATGAGCCGACCACCTATGAAGAGGTTCTGAAGAGTTCAGAGTCTGAGAAATGGCTTCAAGCCATGAAGGCTGAAATGGATCCCATGTATGAAAACCAAGTATGGACTTTGGTTGAGGCACCCGAAGGAATCAAACCCATAGGGTGCAAATGGGTTTTCAAAAAGAAAACCGATATGGATGGTAATGTAATTACCTATAAAGCAAGGCTTGTGGCTAAAGGCTTTCGTCAAAGACAAGGAGTTGACTACGACGAGACCTTGACCCAAAGAGCAATGCTTAAATCCATTAGAATACTCTAGCCATTGCCACTCATTATGATTATGAGATATGGCAAATGGATGTGAAGACGACTTTCTAAATGAAAATTTAGCTGAGGATGTGTATATGACACAACCCGAGGGCTTCACCTCTATGATGGCAAAAGGTATGCAAGCTCGTAAATCCATCTATGGATTGAAACAAGCATCCAGGAGCTGGAATATCTGTTTTGATGAGGTAATCAAAGAGTTTGGTTTCTCACAAAATCTGGATGAACACTGTGTGTATAAGAAGGTTAATAGGACTGCAATCGTATTCCTTGTGAAGTATGTAGATGACATATTATTGCTAGGAAACGATGTCTCGATGCTACAATCAGTCAAGATTTGGTTGTCCAAACAATTTGCTATAAAAGACCTTGGTGAAGCAACTTATATCCTTGGGATAAAGATCTATAGAGATAGATCAAAAATGTTGCTTGGTCTTTCACAATCAACGTACATAGACAAGATGCTAAAGAGGTTTAGCATGGAGCAATCCAAGAGAGGGTACCTTCCCGTGACTCATGGGATAACACTCTCGAAATCTATGTGTCCTAAGACACAAGATGAGAGGATGCGCATGAATATGATCCCGTATGCCTCTGCGGTAGGATCTATCATGTACGCTATGCTATGTACGAGACCCGATGTATCATATGCTCTAAGTGTTACGAGCGATACCAATCGGATCTGGTGAGGGTCCTTTGGGTGGTATCAAGAATATCCTCAAGTACTGCGAAGGACTAAGGATGTTTTCTTGATATATGGGGATGGAGATCTCCAGGTGAGCGTGTATATAGATGCCAGTTTTCAATCTGATAAGGATGATTCCAAATCCCAATCAGGTTACGTATTCACACTGAATGGCGGGGCAGTTAGTTGGAAGAGTTCCAAACAAGAGACAACTGCCGATTCAACGACCGAGGCAGAGTACATTGCCGCTTCAGAAGCAGCAAAGGAAGTAGTTTGGATCTAGAAGTTTATTACTGAACTTGGTGTGGTTCCTAGCAGTGATGGGCCCATACAATTGTATTGAGACAACAATGGGGCTATTGCGCAGGCGAAAGAACTAAGGTCTCATCAACGATCCAAACACGTACTCCGCAGATATCATCTGATCAGGGAGATCATAGGACGAGGTGATGTCCAGATCGAGAGAATTCCCACCGAGCAGAATATTGCTGATCCGTTGACAAAGTCATTATCACAAAAGAGTTTTGATTCTCATGTACTCGCCTATGGTATTAGATATCAAGGCGATTGACTTTAGGTCAAGTGGGAGATTGTTAGAGTAGTGCCCTGAAGGCAATCGCCTTTAGCGCATTTTATACAAAGTTGTGTACACACTTTATGAATGAATAAAGAAAGGCATATTTCATTAATTTGATGTTCATTATTTATGAATTGATATTGATCAATAAGCAAATTAATGAAGTCCATGATATATGACATAGCATGAAGGAAATTGTGATGTGATCATACTACTGAAATTCCTATCATGTGCAATTATGTCAGTATCTAAATTATTCCTAGTCATAGGATTACTGAGACTGGACATCGGTAATCCGGAGAGACTAGTACATCTCAAGCTCCTTGATTTAATCAAGCAGTGGATCTTAGAAGCTGTAAATATGAGATATTTAGGGTTGAGATGTGGATGCTTACTAGAGGTAGTAAATACATTGGATGACCTGCTATGAGATCATCACATGGATGTCCTATTCTAATGTCAGTGATAATCTCATCATAGTAATGGTGCAAGTATCCTTAGACTTGAGGTGCTCAAGGATATCTTGGATACTGATTCTGTGCTTTGACTTCATTCCTTGTTGCCTTACAGAGGTCGCTCATAAAGTGGTGATTGGGTACAGCTTTAGATATTTGAAGATAATTGAGTAGCCAATAGAGGATTCACCACTTCTGTGATAGCAGAAGATGATACCCATGGCCTCTTGCCAGGGTCATTACTTGGAAGTCTCTGGCCGGAGCATATATGTCATGAAGAATGTCTTCATTGACATATTAAGTAATGAGTCCCAGGACAAGAACTGAAATCACTTGGACTAGATTTGACATAGTCAGTCTAAGTAAGAGTTGACACATTGCCCATACTTATAACCAAGTGGGGTATAGCATGGTGAAAGGACGAATTGCACGGTAATTGTCTATGGAAAGGTTCGTGATATGGTTCATGATGAATACATATTCATTCGTCAAACCAATTACTTTCCGGTCAATTGGGGGTCATGATGTGTTGCTAGATACTGCTCATGACTTGCTTGGATTAAGTGTTAATCTAAGTGGCCAACATAACCGGGAACCTAATGGGTCACACGCATAAGAGTGTTTCGGAGAATTTGTAAAATAGTTTTGGACAGAGTTCCAATATATAGAGAGCAAACGGATTAAATGGATCCCGATGAGATCGAGATATGTCCCGATGAGATCGCGACATCGATATTGCTGAAAAATATTTCCGGGGGTTTTTCCCATATCGGGACCCGGTAGGCCGGTAGGACCGACCCCAGTGTGACTAGACCACTTCAACATTTATTTATATATATATATAATTAATTAATTAAATAATTAATATATATATATATATATATGTGTTGATACGTGGAAGGAGAGGAAGTTAGCCTTATCATCTTTAACTTTATTATATATATATATATATATATATTGGCTAACGTGGACAAGCCTCCACCATTAGCTTTAATATGTCTTTAAAGGTTATAAGACATATGAAAAGGTAAGAAAGATAGGTGATGATCGTGGGATAGCAAGATTAAGAGAGGTTTTTGGAAAACCTAAGAGAAAGTGTTCTCTCACCATCGATCAAGCTCTCTTCTTCTTCAAGTTTCTCCTTCCTTTCATCGTTGTTTCCAAGCTCTCCAAGAACAAGGTAAGATCTAGCAGTCTTCAACTTGTTCTAGCTATTCCGGGGTCAAAGGGTTTGTCTTGGTTAGGTTCTCCGATCTCTGCGTGGATATCGTTAGAGACGGTTTCCTTTGGCCATTATGGTTTGAGTTTGTTGTATAGATACATGGATCCTGGCTTTAGGGAAGGTCCCGGAACAAAAATTTTTGTTTTCCGCACCGTGGGCATGTGATGCTCACACCGAGATTTTCCTACACACAGTAGCAGAGGCAGAGACAGAAGCAGAGACTTTTGCTCTTCTTTTACCTTTCTTTCCGCTTTTAGTGTTGGATGTAGATTTAGAGGAACTTATTGGGTTGTCATTGTTGATTTCAACTGTGGATATGTTTTCGGGGGTTGATTGTGAGTTAATTGTGTTTTGCTCCATATGGAAATTAATTGACTAGTCTTGATTCGAATTTTGAAACTAGGCTAAAACCTGCCATTGATAACAGTGATAACAAAACAAAAAAAACTAGAAGATTACTACTATTATGGAAAATAATCTTAGTTGTACCATAAAAAGACAAAATAGCTTATAAATTACCTCTTGATCTTTCCAAAGATAGTCACTTTTGTTGTGTCCATTTGTAAGGCAGTAACTATATGTAATGATCATACCCCTCTTAAACACGTGATCAGCATTTTGCTTTTTATTTACTTTTGTATGCTTTTGAGGCTTATCAATGCCCTTTTTCCTAGCTATTTTAGGCCTACTAGGCCCTTGCTTGAATTATGGTGGCCTAATAGTTTCTTCATTGCTAATAGGTTAGCCCTTCATACCAGACATCGGTTGAATTGCCTTCCCAAATGCTTTGACATATTCAATCTTCCATAACTAACTATAATTTTGTTATGAAGCCTCACCGCATATCTGTTCTATCCATGATTAATCTCATACCCTCCTTCTCCATTATGATGCACTGAACAATGTCGAGCAATCATGACACTCTTCTCAATTACTTCCTATATTCTTGGCCCTAAATTACCCTTTCACTTGTCATCAATTCTCTTATAATATGTTCAAACAACCCTAAAACTGACATTTCCTTGCATCAACCAGAGTCTTATTAAAGGCCTCATATAAGTTATTATCAACCAACCCAATTATAAAATCTTCCCTCTAGAAAGCTCAACACCGTTGCTAAACTGGTGTATAACTCTCAATATCTTCTGTTGCCCTTTGCTTCTTGGTTCTGAGCTTATCCAAATTTTCTTTATATGCCCATAATGTGAAGGAATTTGCAATTTTCCAAAAGTGTTCATCTCTTCCCCTTTATGTCCTCTTCCATACCAATTCACATAAACATGTCTAGCACAAAACCTGGGCTCAACATCTGGACGCAAATCAGTAATGGCTCTATCAAGTCCCTACAAGGGAAAACATAATCATTTGAATACGCATGTGGACACAACTCTACATATTTCACAACAATTACACTATTAATAAAAGTAAAAACAAGGCTGATGTCAAACTTTTACCTTTTATCGGTTAATCATTATAGTCCAACCAATTCTAGAGCCTATGTGAGGTAAATCTTCTTTCGGCCTTTCAATGAACCACTTCCATGTGATTGTCAACTCAACTTCAAAAATAGCCCAAGTAATATGAAACATTTGATTGTTTCCATCTCTTCTCACATCAGATAGAAGTTAACCCTTAATTTTGGTTTTCAGCCTGCATCCATGCCTAAACCCATGTTTAATAGCTTTTAAGCATATGTACATTCTTTCACATACAGGTGGAGATGTTGGAATTGGCGAGACACTATCAATGTAATAGTACTTCCTGGGCTGGTCTGCCTAATCACTTCAACATAAGACCAAAGCTTCCTAAACTCCTCTTCAATGTTGATCACAACACTGTCTACTTTTTTTTCTTTTCTCTTCTCACCATGAACATAGACACTTCAACACCTAAACAATCCTTAACATAAAATTTGATATCATCATTCTTCAAAAATGGCTCCCTTGGGCTCCCTTTTAAGGTTATCCTTGAAGAAGTCTGATAAGATGCTGGTGTTCATCCTAGGATTTGAATATACCCTATTATAGTCATGATTGTTCCTAAATTTTCTAACTTGAAATAATTGTAGCTTCCCATTAAATGCTCCATATATATACCAATGGCAGTTCTTTGTCCTACATTTTTCTTAGACAAAGTTGGGCTTATTTTTGGTAAACATGACAACCTTATTTGTTTTGATACACAACAAACTCACTGCATGATTAAATTACAAATGATTCAGAAAATTCATCCCTACTTCAATGTAAGGATTAGCTACATTTTCATCATAAACAGGGTATTTCCTTTTTCATCATCTACATCACTAACAAGTTCTCTCTATTCATCACTGTTGTAATATTCAGACAAAACTACCTCATCTTCATCATCTGCATCACCTGTCAGCTGTATATGGTTTATTATCTTCATTAGGACCATTACCTTCATCTTCTTGCTCTCAATCCTCTTCAACATCTTCATCAGGACCATTACCTTCATCTCCTTGCTCTAAATCCTCTTCAACATCTTCATCAGGACCTTTACCTTCCATCTCATTGCTCTAAATCCTCTTCAACATCTTCATCTGGACCATTACTTCCATCTCCTTGCTCTAAATCCTCTTCATCCTCTTCAACCTCCATATTTGTATCATCTTCATTCTCCATATTTGCATCATTTTCATCCTCACATTTGACACATTGTCTAAATTCCTCGAACCCTTTATTATTAACATCCTCACTATTATCTTCAACTACATTATCCTTATTAACCTTATTACATTCATCCTCAATCACTTCAACAGGGGTATTCATGCCATGTTCAATATAAATATCAATACCACCTGTACCCATCATCTGACTAACCATATCTAACACACTAACATCATCTTGTACAACTGTCAAAAGTTAACATTTTTTTCTTTAAAATGAATATTTTATTTTTAATTTTAGTAATCAAACTACAGTTGCAAGTTTCACATGTTAACTTTTCCTTTAATAGAATAACCACTTAATATTTAAAGAAAAAAGGATGTAGGAGGACAACGTAATTAAAAGCATCAAATTAAGATTTGTAGGACCAACTGCTTTTCTATTGTGCTCTGAATGGTAGGAAAGATGAATTTTTCTACTTTAGTAAGTACATCTTCCATTACCCTAGTTAGGTACTCTATAAACCAATACAAGTTAAAGTGACACTATAGTAGGTTTCAGTTCACCTATTCTAAGCTACTTAAAAGGAGATAAAGTCATTGGATTAACACTAGTAAACATAAACAATTAATAACATCAGAAGCACTCAAATAACATGGAATCATAAAACTCCCAAGATCCTTTATCTTTACAAGTAATTGGTCATGCAGTTTACTCAAAGGAACCATAGCATAATCCTCAAGTTTATTTTTTTTAGAGATAATCTTCTTCAAAGTTACTCAATATATATGAAGGGTATATTAATACGCAACTTCTTTAAAATATTTCAGACTTGAAGTTTTCTATTATTTTCTTTAGCATCTGAGGTTACAGAATCGATAGCTGCTAAGATTTGATAGTGGTTCAAGGTGAATGATCCTAACCATTTTTGGTAGAAGATGAAACTAATACCAGTTTGTTTTTTCCCATCTCATTCATACTATCTTCCTTAGACTGCTCTAACCTTTGCACTTTCTTCTTTTTAACGCTCTAACCTCAGACTTCTCATAATTAAATGTTTTACTGCTCTTAAGGCTAATGGATAATACTTAATTATAGGACTTAGCTTAGTTTCAAGAGATGATGCATGAACCAGGTAAGCCTGTAACATCCCACCCCCTCCTGGAAGGGTAAAATAGGAAATTTGTCGTAGGATGGGATTGATAGGGAATAATTAGTACTGTTCATGCATAATAGGATTGATACACAGTATCAATCGTGTACATGGAATTTCGGTTTATGCATTCATGATAATTCCCGGTAATTGGGCCTAAAGCAATTTTATTGGGATTGACGTGGTATATGGGTTTGAAAAATTATTCTGAGTGCGCTATTAAGCGTTTTAGATTTTAAGGGATTTTCAGGAATTTTTCTGAAATTTTCTGGAGAAAATTCCCGGACCGGCAAAATCGCCGGTAACTGGCCTAAACGTGTTTTGGGGTAGAAAAGGTGATTTTCGTGATTGAAAAATTATTTGGAGTGCACTGTTACCTGTTTTATAATTTTAGGGAATTTCAATAATTTTCAAAAAAATGATTTGGGGAAAATTCCCGGACCGGATAAAATCGCCAGTTGGCGAACCGGACGATTTTCGGTAGCAAAAATCGCTACCCAATTGCACTGTAATATTGGGTATATTATTTTGGGACTGAAAGGAGGGTCATTGGAGTTAATTGAGGTAAAATTTTGATCTGGATTAAACAAAGAATACTTTGACTTTTCTTATAAACATTGACCAATCACAAGTTGCCATTTAAAAGCAACATTAAATGCTCCTCTCAATGCTCTCTCGGATGTGTGTGTTTAAAGAAGGAAGATGAATTGTTTTAGGTCTTGAAACTCATCCAAAAACACACACTCTCCTTTACATATATCCATCGATTTTGGCTCTCTTTACTCATCCTTCTTCATAACTCCAAGCTACTCTCTTTAATTCCATCAAAGCTAGAAGATGAGCTTTGTGTATACTTGAGAAGGGAAGGAGGTTGATACTTTGGTGTAGAAGTTAGAAAGTGGTTGTTGAAGATTTGAAGGAGGTTTTAATTTGGTAAGTATTCATTTAAGGTTTGATCTTTAAATGGTGTTTTGCATATGGAATTAAATGCCATGATAGTAAGGAGTGATTAATAAAAGGTTTAGAGTATTTATTAGGTTCATGTTGGCATTAAAATGATGATTAATATGGTTGGAAGAAATGGGTTTAAGGCTAGGTGTTGTTGAGTGGAAATTAATGATATGGTTTGATATTGAATTGAATATGGATAATTATTTGAGTATTTGAATTGAGGAATTTAATGCTGCCAATTTTTCAGTGTTAGCCCTAGTATATGTATGACTGTAGTAATATTTAATTTGTATTTATTTTGATGTCTAGTGATGTGAAAAAGGCATTGGAAGTGATTGAACTAAGATTAACCTTAGATCTGGAAAATTGGAATTATAATTGATGTTACCGTTTTATTCATAACTTATTGTGTAGAAATGCAAATGAGGTAAGGTTAGTGGCCACTGAAACTTTGGGATGTTGGCTCCAATTTAGTGTGAAATAGGTGTTGTTGAATTTCAATGATAGAAGGGTGAATTTTTGAATGGGAAAGTTCCTGTTCCATTGCCTATGAACAGTAACCGCAACCATAACATCTGAGTTTTGTTGATTTTTATGAATTAATTGAAATGGAATTAGGGAGAATGGTCTTCATGGAAGTTGTAGCATATTTGATTATCTTTCCATTGCTACTGATCTTGCTATTTTTAGAATTGTGTATTGGGAGATATGAATTGATTACTAATGACTGGTTTTGAGCATTTTTGATGAAACCTAGCTTAAGTGTGATTTTGTGAGCTTTCGGATTGGAGGCAATTTTAACATTTTATGTGGACTGAATTGGTGTGAGTGAGCTTCTGAAAAGTTGTAGAGGAAGAGATTACCTTGAAATTGATATATGATGTGTAATTTTTAGTGGTCAGATTTGGGAGTTATGATTTTGCAAACATTGATCCTGCATTAGGTTATGAATTGCTGATCATGGCAGTAACTTCCACAACGGTTTTGACATTGTTAGAAATTGAATTGGAAATTGAGTTCTTCATGAAAATTGAAGTTTGAGAACTTATCTTTTCAGGGATATAAGGTAGTGAATTTTTTGACATTTGTGCTAAGAGTTATGCTGATTGGAAAATTACTGACCAGATTGGTTAATTTCTGTATACAGATTCTTTGTCGAATTGTTTGACCTAGTTGGTTATGGAATTTGATTTTGGGTTGTTCATGAAAGTTGTAGATGACATTGTGAACTTATTGAGCATATTTATTTGGTAATTTTTGGCTGAAGAATCAGAGAGTTATGGAATTTGCAATGTACTGTTCTGTTTTAATGGGATTTGAGTAGGCAGTACCTTTGAAGGGATTTTTGACACCCTTAGGGGTGAGATTGATTTTTATGGTCTTCTTGAGAATTGTAGAGGATTTCTTTATCTTTCCAACAAGGTATAATTTGTATTTTTCTGATTTGTGTGCTAAGAGTTATGGGTATTGAAAGTTGGTTTAGAAATCTGAAAAAAAAAAGGAATGAGAATGGTATATTGCCCGGTCACTAGGGCGACGGCTCGCCCTAGTGACGAGGCTCGTTTGAAATGGCGTCACTAGGGCGACGCGTCGCCCTATCGACGACGTCGGATCAGACGGCATCACTAGGGCGACGCCTCGCCCTAGTGACGAGGCCATCTGATTTTTTTTTTTATTATTATTATTTATTATTATTTGATTATTTGGTATTTGGTGTTTCTTTTGTCAATTTCTTTTCCGTCCGACGTCCGATTGACCTGATTCTTGAGGCATCGGATTAGTGAAATATTGAATTTCATTATTTGAGAAATTGGGAATTTTTGGACGGGAAATTGACGTGGCCCTGAGTAATTGTTCTATGGTCACTGTTTTATTTATTTTTGGACCGATCAAGATCCGAATTGAGTGCTGGCAGTGGCTATAGTTTTCTAATTTTAGATGGAATTTTTATTATGGGAAAAATTTGGGATTAGGGCCGGGAAATTCATGAACATGCATATCTCATCAACATGAGCACAAATTTCATATTTAGTGACTCGTACTTTTTCTGATTCATATAGAGACCAATTGGAGCGTCGATTGACCGACGTCACAGAGACTTCCCGGCATTAGCTCGGAAGTAATAGGTGAGTAACCTAGTTGGTTTCTCAAATTTCTGGTTGCTTATATGTTCTACGTGAATTACATACAACGATGGCTGTATGATTTCTGGCGTGTATAAGAGTGGACTATTGTATGTTTCTTGATTTTCTTGTCTTGAATGACACCGATCTTGATATCTTGGGCTTTATAGCCATATCATTGATTCTTGATACTTTGGGCTTTATAGCCAAACACGGTTCATTCTTGAATCTTGCATCGCATGCATAATTGCATGATCGGATAATGGGCGTGCCCTAAGTTGCTATTTTCTTGATAAGAGCTTGAGCTCTCATCTTTGTCTTGGACCGCCTCGAGCCCGAGGGGAGAAAATCACGACGCGTCCCCCGAATCTTGGTGAGCACTTGGGCTGTCTTGAATAAGCTGGAAAGAGTCACATATGCATTGCATTCGCATAAATGACCGTTACGTGACATGTCTTGCTTTTGTAATGGCATGAATTTCGTGAATAGTTTTACATTCTTTGGACATTGTTATTGATCGCCATGGTAATTGATTATTATCGATCGTGTCTATGACGCCATGGGCGTAATGCATGATTTGAGTGAACCATCGATGATGGTTTCTCTTTGAGTTCATAAAACTCACCCAAAATTTGCATCTATTTTTCAGTCTGAAGAATACCCGGTTGACACGGAGTATGTCTACGTAGGCGAGTAAAGGTTAGAGATCGGGATCGTTAGCGTCGCATTAGTGTCTTAGTAAATTGTGTTCCGCAATCATTTGTATAACAAGGCTTTGTATTATTCTTGAGCCCATTGTGGTTTTAATGTTTTCTTGCATTGGTGATTGTAAACTATTCTTGGATGACCGTAATAATGGCGGTTTTCTTGAACACGGGTTTTATTTACTTCTTGTGTTGGTCGTGTTAACGTGGAATCAATGGCCCAAAAAAATGTATCTTGAGTTTTAAATCGGTGATATAATACGCCACTCTCGCATGGGCACGGACTCGGATATCACCAACGATATCGGGTTGGGTCTTACGGAGTGGGTGTTATTAGGTGGTATCGAGCCCGAGAGTACGTAATGTATCTGGGCACGATTTGGAACATAGGTTGCATGCATTTGAGTAAGCGTCGTTGCGCACCGTGGTAAGCGATCCTAGTCGAGTCGACGAGGATAAATCCTACGGTGCGTAAGTGTCAGTGACTAAGTGAGAGAAGAGTGAAGCAGGATTAGAGTGTAAATCCTAAAGGGATAATCAATTAGGAAAGGATAAAGGAAAATGGATAAGAATTTTGATATTGTACTGGGTTAGAAACCCTCATATGTGATAGCAGAATGACTGTGTTGGCCTAGACTAATTAAGATTTTCCGAATTAAGTTGACAAAATTATGGTGCCAGAAAAAAAAAAGATGTTGAGAACTTAGAGAGGTCCATTAGAGATATGGGAAGCATATTGGTTATAGTAGATCTAAGTGAAATGAAAAAGCCCGGGATGGTTAGGTAATTACAGTTTTGACTGCATATGTCATGAAAGGGGAAATATTGGAATTGAGTAAAATGTAGATGGTCCAATCGGGCATATTTTGATTCACTGTATTCGAGTTAGAGATCAGTAGATATTATAAGCGAAGATAATAGCGAAATGGAAAGAAGCTCGATAGAGTCTTTATAACGGTTTATTGAGAACTGAAAGAACCAGAAAAGTAAGATGCCAGTGCCTATTAGAGTGAGATAAAGTGTACAGATAAACTAAAGAATTTGTGAAATGGTTATGATCTGGACCGCATAAGCTTGAGATTGAAATGGTTATGTGATTATTGTGTTACGAGTTTGGAAATTGTATGATAAAATCATAAAGGAAAAAGACAAGCAGATGATTTCTCTTGATGGTGTATCGGGAAATTCGAATTAGGTGTATATGGACACAAAAGCGGTAAATGGATAGGCATATAGATAGAGATAAAATGGAGTGGTATCAACGATTTTATGCGGTATTGGGGAATTGTGACCACCCGATCATAAATTGTTTAAGGACAATAGGGATAAGTAGCGAGAAAAAAAAATATATATATATATATATACTAATGATCATGAGATGATAAGCCAAATTGATCGACCTTACAAGGTCAAGTTACGCATAACGGATAAGGGAATGAGACATGCGGTTTAATACGGGAGAATGAAATAAAGATCTTGAAATGAATGAAACCATAATAGTGGTATATGAAAAGAGTTATTGCATTTAAGTCGATTTTTGTTGGGGATATCTATCGACGATAATGTTGATTGTGATTAATGAAATGTATATTACGATATATGGAAACCATAGGGAAATGAGCGGTAAATGTTTAGAGTGATTATAAGTGTGAAGTTAAGTAAGGGTTAAAGTAAGACAAAAGTGGAATTGAGTGTACTGTATGAGAGGCGAAAAGTGATTACGGTATAGATTACAGAATAAGTGTGAAAGAAAGTATTTAAGTAGTATCATAAGGAACCTTCGTGAAAGGAATGTTCGATATTTAAATTATGGCATAAAATTGTTCTAATTGAGTTATGCGTATAGTGAAGAAGGATTGAAAAGCAATTAGGGATAATAATTGATTGATGAGACTTTCGTGAACCGTATAAAGATGGTATCAAGACGAGCGGTCAAATGGATAGAAATACGGACAAAATTAAAGGTGAAATTGGGACATAGCTCATATAGTTGAGGTTATACACCTTTGTATGTACAGAAATGTAAAGTATCAATATAAGTGAAATTTTAATTGGAGGTAATCCTATTGCAATGTGAAGTAAATCGATCTCGATTATGATTCAAAACCGTTGAGGAATCCAGATTTGAAACGAAGAATAAAAGAGTTTCGAACTGAGAAGTGAGGTACTAAAATAAAATGGAAATTTTGGAGGTTTAAATATGGATGACAAGGTATTAACATATGTTGATATGAATGATATGAAAACAATTGCGAAGAAAATGAAAAGAGTGGCGAAATGAAGACAAGAGGTTGAAAGGAAACCGACAATGAGGTGATGTAGTGACACTTTCATAAAGAAATTGCGAGATACACTAATTGTGGACTCAATGAAAAGGGTAAAAGATGTATGGTAAAGTCAATAAGACCCTAATAGGATTTATACGAGGTAAGCAAATGGTAGTAAGCGTGATTAGAGCGAATGTGTTTGGAAGTGTTGAGCAGTGAAAAGTAAAAGAACGATAGGACTAATTGAGGAATCGATCGATGATATACATACACTGGAAGAGTGGGCAGTGAGTATTGAACTGCGACAATATGTTGAACGAGTATGAAATAAATTGAACTGATTGTGATAAATGTTACGGGTGTCATGCTCGCGATTGAAAGCCTTGGAGACTGTAGATTCCTATAAGGATACACTGGGTTAATTTGAGGAAAGAGACCGGTGTAAATACGACAATGCTGAAATGAACGAACAATTCTACCTACTAAACTCAACTAGTGAACAGATAATGCTGCAATGAATAGATCAATTACAGATATTGAGATTTTAAATGAGTGTCAAGCAGATTATGGGTAATTGTGAAATGTTTCTGGAAAATTGAAGTTGTAAATCTAGTGATAAATTTTATGATGAGTTTGAATATACGAATTGAATTGGAAAAAAAACAATAGTGAAAAATTCAAAGAAGAAGTAAGTGCACCCGATAAAAAGGTATTAGAACAAGAAAGTGAACAGTCAAAGTTAGACATTCTAGTAAGCATATGTGAAAAGTGAAATTGAGTAATTGTAGGTATAGAATGAAGTGATTATTGGCTCAAGTGTTTATAGGTTGAATGTCCAATAGGAAAAAGGTTTGATTATGGTCGTGTTATAGAGTTTTGATTCATTGGAAGAATATCTTGTTACCTTTGCGATTGCCTAACTCCACAAGTGCCCTCTTGGAGTTAAAGACCATAATGGATTTGAGACTAAAATGTGTGAGATAAAAGGAAAGTTGACCTAGGAAAACTGCATGGGTTAGCTAAAGTGGATCAGGATCGGAAAAATGAAACAGAGTAAAAGGTATATCCGACTAAAGTGTGTGGACACTATAGAATAGTGAATTGTCTTACGAGAATCGAATTTAAATGTAAAGTGAATGACATATAACAAATGACTGCATTAGGTACATTGTTACTGATTATAGTGAAGTGGAGTTAAATGTCACAGTATTGGTACCAAAGGAATGTAAATCGTCCCTGACGTAATAAAGAGAGGTATCAAAGAAATGGAGATGTACTCAAGGGAATACGAATTGGACTTTATGGCACTGGGGGACAAAGGTATTAGAGGGATATAATGTGATGACTGAATAGATTTGGAAATACTGCATTGAGTCCTTATATCGGAACCAAAGGTAATGACTATTCTAGAAATGGCAAGTGAGATAGCTAAGAAAATGAGATCGCCAACTAATAGTCTTGTTGAATCCGTCTACTGTACTAAGTGATAATGAGTGAGCCAAATTAGTAACTGAACCACGGAATGAGAGTGGTTACTGTGATCACTTGAAAAGTGAATCATTAAGTGGAAAGGTGTATGAGATATGTAGAATCATGTGATAACGGTCATAGTGAACCGTTGACTGAGAATTTCGAGGACGAAATTCTTATAAGGAGGGGAGAATTGTAACATCCCACCCCCTCCTGGAAGGGTAAAATAGGAAATTTGTCGTAGGATGGGATTGATAGGGAATAATTAGTACTGTTCATGCATAATAGGATTGATACACAGTATCAATCGTGTACATGGAATTTCGGTTTATGCATTCATGATAATTCCCGGTAATTGGGCCTAAAGCAATTTTATTGGGATTGACGTGGTATATGGGTTTGAAAAATTATTCTGAGTGCGCTATTAAGCGTTTTAGATTTTAAGAGATTTTCAGGAATTTTTCTGGAATTTTCTGGAGAAAATTCTGACCGCAAAATCGCCGATGGCAGCCTAAACGTGTTTTGGGGTAGAAAAGGTGATTTTCGTGATTGAAAAATTATTTGGAGTGCTTTGTTACTGTTTTATAATTTTAGGAATTTCAATAATTTTCAAAAAATGATTTGGGGAAAATTTCGGAAATTTTGATAGGATAAAATCGTGGTTTATGAACAGGACGATTTTGGTAGCAAAAATCGCTACCCAATTGCTTTGTAATATTGGGTATATTATTTTGGGACTGAAAGGAGGGTCATTGGAGTTAATTGAGGTAAAATTTTGATCTGGATTAAACAAAGAATACTTTGACTTTTCTTATAAACATTGATCAATCACAAGTTGCCATTTAAAAGCAACATTAAATGCTCCTCTCAATGCTCTCTCGGATGTGTGTGTTTAAAGAAGGAAGATGAATTGTTTTAGGTCTTGGAAACTCATCCAAAACACACACACTCTCCTTTACATATATCCATCGATTTTGGCTCTCTTTACTCATCCTTCTTCATAACTCCAAGCTACTCTCTTTAATTCCATCAAAGCTAGAAGATGAGCTTTGTGTATATTTGAGAAGGGAAGGAGGTTGATACTTTGGTGTAGAAGTTAGAAAGTGGTTGTTGAAGGTTTGAAGGAGGTTTTAATTTGGTAAGTATTCATTTAAGGTTTGATCTTTAAATGGTGTTTTGCATATGGAATTAAATGCCATGATAGTAAGGAGTGATTAATAAAAGGTTTAGAGTATTTATTAGGTTCATGTTGGCATTAAAATGATGATTAATATGGTTGGAAGAAATGGGTTTAAGGCTAGGTGTTGTTGAGTGGAAATTAATGATATGGTTTGATATTGAATTGAATATGGATAATTATTTGAGTATTTGAATTGAGGAATTTAATGCTGCCAATTTTTCAGTGTTAGCCCTAGTATATGTATGACTGTAGTAATATTTAATTTGTATTTATTTTGATGTCTAGTGATGTGAAAAGGCATTGGAAGTGATTGAACTAAGATTAACCTTAGATCTGGAAAATTGGAATTATAATTGATGTTACCGTTTTATTCATAACTTATTGTGTAGAAATGCAAATGAGGTAAGGTTAGTGGCCACTGAAACTTTGGGATGTTGGCTCCAATTTAGTGTGAAATAGGTGTTGTTGAATTTCAATGATAGAAGGTGAATTTTGAATGGGAAAGTTCCTGTTCCATTGCCTATGAACAGTAACCGCAACCATAACATCTGAGTTTTGTTGATTTTTATGAATTAATTGAAATGGAATTAGGGAGAATGGTCTTCATGGAAGTTGTAGAATATTTGATTATCTTTCCATTGCTACTGATCTTGCTATTTTTAGAATTGTGTATTGGGAGATATGAATTGATTACTAATGACTGGTTTTGAGCATTTTGATGAAACCTAGCTTAAGTGTGATTTTGTGAGCTTTCGGATTGGAGGCAATTTTAACATTTTATGTGGACTGAATTGGTGTGAGTGAGCTTCTGAAAAGTTGTAGAGGAAGAGATTACCTTGAAATTGATATATGATGTGTAATTTGTAGTGGTCAGATTTGGGAGTTATGATTTTGCAAACATTGATCCTGCATTAGGTTATGAATTGCTGATCATGGCAGTAACTTCCACAACGGTTTTGACATTGTTAGAAATTGAATTGGAAATTGAGTTCTTCATGAAAATTGAAGTTTGAGAACTTATCTTTTCAGGGATATAAGGTAGTGAATTTTGTGACATTTGTGCTAAGAGTTATGCTGATTGGAAAATTACTGACCAGATTGGTTAATTTCTGTATACAGATTCTTTGTCGAATTGTTTGACCTAGTTGGTTATGGAATTTGATTTTGGGTTGTTCATGAAAGTTGTAGATGACATTGTGAACTTATTGAGCATATTTATTTGGTAATTTTTGGCTGAAGAATCAGAGAGTTATGGAATTTGCAATGTACTGTTCTGTTTTAATGGGATTTGAGTAGGCAGTACCTTTGAAGGGATTTTTGACACCCTTAGGGGTGAAATTGATTTTTATGGTCTTCTTGAGAATTGTAGAGGATTTCTTTATCTTTCCAACAAGGTATAATTTGTATTTTTCTGATTTGTGTGCTAAGAGTTATGGGTATTGAAAGTTGGTTTAGAAATCTGAAAAAAAGGAATGAGAATGGTATATTGCTTTCGGTCACTAGGCTGACGGCTAGCCTAGTGGCGAACTCGTTGAAATAAGCGTCACTAGGGCGACGCATCGCCCTATCGACGACGTCGGATCAGACGGCATCACTAGGGCGACGCCTCACCCTAGTGACGAGGCCATCTGATTTTTTTTTAATTATTATTATTTATTATTATTTGATTATTTGGTATTTGGTGTTTCTTTTGTCAATTTCTTTTCCGTCCGACGTCCGATTGACCTGATTCTTGAGGCATCGGATTAGTGAAATATTGAATTTCATTATTTGAGAAATTGGAAATTTTTGGACGGGAAATTGACGTGGCCCCGGGTAATTGTTCTATGGTCACTGTTTTATTTATTTTTGGACCGATCAAGATCCGAATTGAGTGCTGGCAGTGGCTATAGTTTTCTAATTTTAGATGAAATTTTTATTATGGGAAAAATTTGGGATTAGGGCCGGGAAATTCATGAACATGCATATCTCATCAACATGAGCACAAATTTCATATTTAGTGACTCGTACTTTTTCTGATTCATATAGAGGCCAATTGGAGCGTCGATTGACCGAAGCGTCACGAGACTTCCGGCATTAGCTCGGAAGTAATAGGTGAGTAACCTAGTTAGTTTCTCAAATTTCGGTTGCTTATATGTTCTACGTGAATTACATGCAACGATGGTGTATGATTCTGGCATGTATAAGAGTGGACTATTGTATGTTTCTTGATTTTCTTGTCTTGAATGACACCGATCTTGATATCTTGGGCTTTATAGCCATATCATTGATTCTTGATACTTTGGGCTTTATAGCCAAACATGGTTCATTCTTGAATATTGCCGCATGCATAATTGCATGATCGGATAATGGGCGTGCCCTAAGTTGCTATTTTTCTTGATAAGAGCTTGAGCTCTCATATTGTCTTGACCGCCTCGAGCCCGAGGGAAAATCACGATCGCCCCCACCTGAATCTTGAGCACTTGGGGCAATCTTGAATAAGCTGGAAAGAGTAACATATGCATTGCATTCGCATAAATAATCGTTACGTGACATGTACCGCTTTTGTAATGGCATGAATTACTATGAATAGTTTTACATTCTTGGACATTGTTATTGATCGCCATCGGTAATTGATTATTATCGATCTTCAGACGCCACGGGCGTAATGCATGATTTGAGTGAACCATCGATGATGGTTTCACATTGAGTTCGCAAAACTCACCCAAAATTTGCATCTATTTTTGGTCTGAAGAATACCCCGGTTGACACGGAGTATGTCTCTTGTAGGCGAGTAAAGGTTAGAGATCGGGATCGGCCAAGGCGTCGCATTAGTGTCTTAGTAAATTGTGTTCATAATCATTTGTATAACAAGGCTTTGTATTATTCTTGAGCCCATTGTGGTTTTAATGTTTCTTGCATTGGTGATTGTAAACTATTTTTGGATGACCGTAATAATCGGCTGGTTTTCTTGAACACGGGTTTTATTTACTTACTGTGTTGGCCGTGTTAACGTGGAATCAATGGCCCAAAAAAAAAATATATACTGAGTTTTAAATCGACTGATGTAGTACGCCACTCTCGCGGGGCACGGACTCGGATATCACCAACGATATCGGGTTCGGGTCTTACGGGAGTGGGGTGTTACAAAGCCAACCTCTTCAATGAAGACTGGAGTGCGGATCAAGCGACGTTGAAGATACATCAACCAGGCAAGACATTAGTTCAATGAAGGAAGAAGTGTGGATCGAGCGATAGTTTTAATGTGTGACAACCCTTTCACGAAGACTGGAGCACGGATTGGCCGACGGTGAAGATGTGTCCAAGAGGGAAGATGGAAAATTTAAGATTTTCTGTAACTTTTACTTCTAGGATTTCTTTTTTTACTTTACCAAATTTACTAATATCTAAAGTTAAAACTTAAAACACCATGTAGCTTTTACTCTTTTAAACATGTCATTTAAAACAATAGTAATGGTGCCAAGTTGTACATTGTAACGACGTGTATAAACATGTCCTAATTTTTGTCAAAAAAGTCTTTAATTAAGCAAACTCATAAAATTTTAGCTCTTCATTAAGAGGTTTCAAGTTTAAGTCTCAAATTGATCAAATTCAAAAAGATTAAGCCCCAATTTGAGTTTTTGACCTGAATTATATTATAACTAACGTTGGAAAAGCACCATAATTGTTGAAGCAATAGAATTATTTATTTACGTATTTTAAGATTATATAATTAGTAGAAAATCTAAGTCACTACTAAATCAAGTTTATTAAAATTAACTATATGTAAATTATGTTTATTAAATTGTCGAGTTCTAACTTTTAATTGAGTTTCAAATTAGGATTTGAGTTGTCAATATCAATCAATCATCTTTTATTTATAATTAAAATTGTATTTTTGACTTTAAAAATAATTTTGAATTTAATCTATTGAAAATTTAGAAGTATTCTAATTTTTAGTTTTAAATTTTACATTTATATTTTGAGTTAGTATTTAAACAAACAAATGTTTTTAAAAGACTACATCACCTTTTTAAAGTCAAGCAATTTAGTGCTTTTATGAGTTAAAACAGCAACGTTGATTGGATAATAATCACTTCATTATTATTTATGTGCATTTTATATACTTTTTATTCAATTTTAAAATATTAAACTTCAATTCTTACATTGAAAATCTTAAATAAATTAAAATTAAAATCCTAAACTAATAAATTAAAATAAAACTTCTAAGCAATTGATAAAATTTTAAATCTTTAATTTTAACTAAATGCACTCTTTTTCACTTATTGCTAAACATGATGTCCAAGTTTATCAATATTAGAATTGACATGATTTTTTTAATTTCAACTTAAGTTTAATTTGAAGCTCGTTAAAACTTGTATTATTCTTTTTTGAACCTGACTTGAATAATTGGGTGACTTAAATTTCGATCTTCATTTTGATGTTTTAGTTAAATTGTTGAAATATTCGAATTTGATTGAACTGAGCTAAATCCCTTTCAATTCGAGTTAAGTCCAAATCAATTTGTCATCCCTAATCAACGTATAAGATACTTCAACATAATGCGGGAAGGTAATTAAATGATCTATGTATGTAAATAAGACATAAATTTCATTTTAATAGTTGGATTCTTCAAATTGGCAGGCGCGGCGCGAGTTTCGTTTGAGAAAAAACGGAAGGACGCTATTGTTATTTCGGGCATTAGAAATCACGTGCCATGTCATCGATCCTGAACGCTTCCAACCTAGATTCTCAGCCGTTGGCTCAGTACTTGACGGCTTGAAACACTCTACCAAAATAATTTGCACGGATTGAGCCTGTAACCCCTCTCTGTTGTCCTTCCTTCTATAAATACATATTCACGAGTTCCTCAGTACGCATCAACTGCTTTTTTCCTCTGGACGTGTTAAGCTTGTGATTGAGGTACAACTCTTTCTCTTAGCTAAAGCTTTTTGAGTTCCAGTTTCATGGGCTATAGTATAGACTTATTTGCCTGATGCTCTTTACGAGGGTTTCCTAGATTTCGGAGTTGGGTGCCAGACTAGCTCAGTTTTTCCTTTGGTTTTACGCAAGTTTTGTTAATCTTTGTTCTTACATTTAACATTTGGACTGATGATTGTGATGCTTCGTGTTATCTTACGCACTCATATTGGTGGATTTGACAAGGATTAGGTTTTTGTTAGTCCATTGTCGATGTTGGAATTGGGATGTTCATTCACTTGCTTCACTTCAATTTTCGTACCACCCAGGCGATTATTATGTAATGATTTACAAACTTTTTTCAGATTGCGTTCTGATCCGAAAAATGTCTGGGCGTGGAAAGGGCGGAAAGGGTTTGGGGAAAGGAGGGGCAAAGCGTCACCGAAAAGTCCTCCGTGATAACATTCAAGGCATTACGAAGCCAGCAATTCGCCGCCTGGCTCGCAGAGGCGGGGTAAAGCGTATCAGTGGGCTGATCTATGAAGAGACTCGTGGCGTACTGAAGATCTTCCTTGAGAATGTGATCAGAGATGCTGTGACCTACACAGAGCACGCTCGCCGGAAGACTGTGACTGCCATGGATGTGGTGTATGCTCTCAAGAGGCAGGGCAGAACCCTGTATGGTTTTGGTGGTTAGATGGTTTGAAAGCGTTGAGGGTTGATAAGTTAGATGGATGAAGGGGTTTGTATGTAAAGGAGGATGTAGTTTTAGTCTGTATTGACAGTAATTGTTATGGTAATTGAAAGACTGTCTTTATTCGCCTGCAGTTAGAAGAGGAATCTTGTTTGAGATGCATGATATTATTAATGGGCATGAATTCCATTCTTTCCCTGTGTTTTTGATTTTTTTAAATTTCTAATTGTTCTTTCTTTCTTCCTTCTTTTGTATAGCATTAATGCAAAAAAATAAAAAGTTTTAAGTACAATAATGAAAGTGGTTTCCACTCCACTCAAGTTCCACAATAGATTATAATAATTGACATGCGAGATATAATTCCGATGTAGAGGTCGATTTGCATATCCTGCGCGTTTTGGCTGCAATTCTTTCTCTGGAGCGGAGTCATGGGTGATTGTAGTTTTTAAAACCGTTTGTTCTTATTCATTGATCAATCTACTACATTTTAGCAGACTGTGTTGAAGTCCTGGTAGGATTTATTTTAAATAAATCCCATTTTTATTTTTGACAATTTTACTAGATATGGGACATACCATATATCTTGAAGATTTGTTTTAGATTTGTTTTAAATTAGTAATTGCGTGTTGGAGATTTTGTTTGGTATTGAGTCCAAGTGTGATTAGGATTCCATCTAAAACTTAGCTGTGTGTGTGTGCTGAATGTGGATTGTGGGCAGCCAACGAAACGTGTGTTGTGATTTTTTGTGTGGCTGCGTATGTTCTAATTTTTCAGTGGAAAAGTGGTTTTGTTGGAACGAATTTGCTGTTGCTCTATTCTTCCTTTGATCCTCTATTTTGTGAGCTGATTGTGTGGGTAACCTTGAGCAGTATTTTTCAATGGTTTATCTCTAACAAGCATTAGATGTTGTATGCGAAGTTGGAGATTTTTTGGGCTCTTGAAGGTGTTTGTTAGTTGCTGCACAAAAGAGGATTATTTATGAAGGCTGCGTGACTTGTTTGGTGGAGCAACTTGGTCATACTGTTGAATATTACAGATCTGAAAAATTGTTGTTCCTTGGTTTATTTATCTTTGTTCTTGAGTAAAAATAGTTAGGAAAATCTTCTGACGAGGTTAACACGAATCGATCGTGTTATTGGGCGTGAAGATCTTTCACTAGTAGTTAAGTTGTGGGTCGGTTATATAGATTGGGTCTTACGGGGTAGATCAATCTGGTGTAATTTTTGTGAACTACAATGAAAAAATTTAATCTAGGTGAGGGCCCCGTAGACGTAGGCAAGGTATGCCGAACTGCGTTACCAAACGTCAGTGTTTTTGGTGCTTTGCTTTTACGATTATTAATTTACTCGTGCGAAAAAATTAATTTTGGTCAGTCTGCAATTTTATTAACGATTTAATTTTCTCAATTGGTATCAGAGCGGGTTACCTATTCAAAACTTGGTAGCAAGTTGGTGCAGATCCGAGATTCGCAGATATGGCTACGAGAGTGGGTGCATTAATTACCAGACCTCTACTATTGGATGGATCGAATTATCTATCATGGAAATCCCGGATGAAATTCTTTATTCAAGCTCAGGGGACAAGAGCCTGGCATTTGGTAGTATACGGTTGGACTCATCCAATGATTGTTGATGATACAGGAGAGACAATTCGGAAAGATCCATCTGAATGGACTAGACAGGAAGAAGAAAGTGCACAGGCAAATTCACAAGCAATACATGCGATATTCAGTGCTGTTGACGAAGGACGCTTCTCAATGATTTCAGCATGTGAAACGACAAAAGAAGCGTGAGACATATTACAAACTATTCATGAAGGGTCTAAATCTGTGATATCGTCAAAACTATAAATGTTAGCTGTGCAGTTTGAAGAGCTGAAGATGGATGAAAATGAGATCATTGGAGATTTTCATGAAAGATTGAGAGATATAGCCAAGAAAACGCTGAGATTGCTGCCACCGAGATTTATTCCAAAAATTACAACAATAGAAGAGGCTCATGACATTGATAATCTGTCATTGGAAAAAGTTATCGGCATTCTCACAAATTTTGAGATGAATCTCTTAAGAGGTAAGCAAGAAAGAAGTAAAGGATTGACATTGAAAGTGAAAGCCAGAAAAAGTGTGAACAATGTAGAAGATGAGTCAGATGAGAATGAAGATATGGTGTTGCTCACTATAAATTTCGGTAAATGGTGAAAACAATGAAAAGGACGAGACCGACTCTAGACAATATGGTGGAAGTTCATCAGTAATAGCCAAGACAACAAGTTAAGGCACAATGAGGCGAATGGAAGGAAAGAAGAATACAAAGGTCATGAATGTCGGGGATTTGGGCATATTCAATCCGAATGTCTAACACGTTGAAGAAACAAAGAGGAAAGTCCTTCATGACCACGGGTGAAAATGAATCGAAAGTGATTTTGGCGTTGAGGAAGAGATGACAAATAATGCGACCTTGGTTGCATTACTGCAAAAAGTCCGATACTTGTCTAACAAGATGGCGAGAAGGAAGTAAGCGATAGAACGAGGAGAAGACTTGAAAATTTGAGAATCGATTCACCGAATTCAATTTGGACTATGAGCGGTGATAGAAGCGGTATGATGATGAAGTTGAGAATACCCATGAGAACTACAAAGCCTTGTATGAGAAATGATTGAAAATGCAGAAAAAGAATGAGAGTTTGAAAGAAGAGAATCTTAATTTGAAGAATACTATACGAGAATTGGAAAAGAAGCTAGCAATGACCTCAGATGATCTTGGAGACAAGAGAATAAAATTATTTAGTACTGAAAAGGGATTGAGGATGTTGAATGGAGGCATCGAAAAACTTGATAAGTTGATAGAAACTGGTAAGGTTAAAGGAAACTTCGAAGGCATAGGCTATAAAGGTCAGTGTTCGAAAGTGAATGAAGAAAAATTTGAAATGTCCATATCAGCCCAAGAAGTAGAAGCACCAAAAAAGAGTGATAGATTTATACCTACATGTCATTTTTGTGGAGTCATTAGACATATAAAGCCAAGATGTTATCAGTTATTACAAATGATATTTCAAAGGGGCCAAAATCGAAAATCTAGACATTCTCCATTAAGTTTTCAGTAGCATCCCATGGTATCGAAGCAGGCTTGGATTATAAAGGGTCAAGTACAAGCACAAAAATGTAGTGAAGGGAAAACCAGAAAATGCCAGTTGCGAGTTAATTATCACGAGGAAGTAATCTCAGAATCGAAGAACTTTTAGTTACTTCGGATGATGAATCAACTAAAACAATGAAAGCTGATTTGAACCGAGGCTCTTCATCTCAAATCCGAAGAAATCATCCAGCAGAAAATTTTATTAGGGATGTGAGTGAAAGAAGAAAAACAAGAGAAAGAAAAAGGGTTGATTATCAAGAACTTACAGGAAACTTGTGTTATACATCTTCATTTGAGCAAAAAAAAACACCAGGTTTGAGATTCTTCGAAGAGCACAGGGACAATGTACTTTATATTTTTGAAGTATTTTTTGTGTTGTTAAAAAAAAAAACAAAAAAAAACAAAAACAAAAAAAGGAACATATTTTCTTTAGTTTTTGTTGTTGTTATTGTCGTTTCATCTTTTTAGTAGTTTGCACTGTGACTTCTATTTGGCTCCACCGAAGACTTCTCAGCTCTCTCATCGGTATGGATCTTTCTCGGGTATCTCTCTCCTTCGGGCATATCTTAGTGTTTTGAATAGTGGTAAATTGTCATATTGGCGTGCTTATGATTCTTCCGCTGCATCTATGGTTGATTATTATGATTACGCATTTTGATACTGTTTTGTCTCAAGAGGGAGACATCAGGTTGTTTATGGTGAATGTTCCATTCAGGGGAGGATTTCAAGATATATATGTGACTGCATGTCTTGCTTTTTGGCATCTTTTTGTGCCAAGTGGGAGAAATTTGGATGATTGGATAAACTTGATGTTCTTTGGAGCTTGATATTTGATTAAGGGGGAGTTCACTTTTCATCTTATGTGGATTGTGAATTTGATTTATATGTCCAATTATGTTATTTAGGGGGAGTTTCATGTTTGTGACAAAAATGCCAAAAAAGGGGGAGATTGTTAGGATTTATTTTAAATAAATCCCATTTTTATTTTTGACATTTTTATTGGATATGGGACATACCATATATCTTGAAGATTTGTTTTAAATTAGTAATTGCGTGTTGGAGATTTTGTTCGGTATTGGGTTTTTGAATTTGCAATTTTGGTATTGGATATGGTATGGAATTGGACTTGGAGACATATACCATATATGTAGAATTTTTATTGGATTGAATCTTTGAGTCCAAGTGTGACTAGGATTCTATCTAAAACCTAGCAGTGTGTGTGTGTTGAATGTGGATTGTGGGCAGCCAACGAAACGTGTGTGTTGTGGTTTTTTTGTGGCTGCGTATGTTCTGATTTTTCAGTGGAAAAGTGGTTTTGCTGGAACGAATTTGTTGTTGCTCTATTCTTCCTTTGATCCTCTATTTTGTAAGCTGATTGTGTGGGTAACCTTGAGCAGTGTTTTTCAGTGGTTTATCTCTAACAAGCATTAGATGTTGTATGCGAAGTTGGAGATTTTTTGGGCTCTTGAAGGTGTTTGTTAGTTGCTGCATAAAAAAGGATTATTTATGAAGACTGCGTGACTTGTTTGGTGGAGCAACTTGGTCATACTGTTGAATATTACAGATCTGAAAAATTGTTGTTCCTTGGTTTATTTATCTTTGTTCTTGAGTAGAAATAGTTAGGAAAATCCTTTGACGAGGTTAACACGAGTCGATCGTGTTATTGGGCATGAAGATCTTTCACGGGTAATTAGGTTGTGGGTCGGTTACATAGATTGAGTCTTACAGGGTAGATCAATCTGCTGTAATTTTTGTGAACTACAGTGAAAGAATTTATCTGGGTGAGGGCCCCGCAGACGTAGGCAAGGTGTACCGAACTGCGTTACCAAACGTCGGTGTTTTTGGTGCTTTGCTTTTACGATTATTGATTTACTCGTGCGGAAAAATTAGTTTTGGACAGTCTGCGATTTTATTAACGATTTAATTTTTTCAAGTCCCATGCCCAGCGGTTAAGTGTCAATATTGCAAGTGTTCCTATCAAAAAGAGGGGGTTTTTCGGCCTCCTTGACCTTCACTTGAAGAACCCTCTCTGCTTGCCGCGAAAGGTAACGCCTTCACAGATTAAACATAACTTAGATTCTGCTCCTCCAAATGCTTTTATCTCATTAAATTGCGGCTTAGTTGAGGCAACAAGAGTTTTGCACCTGAAGGAAATAACCAACGCGCATAAAATTGGCAGATTCCACTTCTGAAAATGAAGGTAAAATTGGAAAACCAAGTGGTACTACTCAGTTTGGTAGTTGGGTTATGAAAAACTTGTTGCAGCTGAGAACACTGAGTTGAATTTAGTAGCCAAAGGAGCATCTGCACTTAAAGTTGGTAAGGAGACGCATGAATCGACAAATGGTAGGAGGAGTTTGTAGGATGAAGATGCACAGAGATGTCAGAAATTATGATGTAGCAGCAGAAGTGATAGAACATCAAGACTTGTCTTTGAAAGATTATGGTGATGATTGGAACTGCAGGAATCATAATAATTCACTATTTATTTTGAAGAAAGGAAGGAAGAAGCACTGACGCAATATATATGTACTTAAATATTGATTCGTTTAATATACTAAACTTAATGATTAATGCCTTAAAAATGTTTAGGATACTTATTTTAGCTCGTATTTGATATTAGGCACATTTTAGAAGTGAAGAAGCAAAAATAACCTGAAAGCATATTAATTGAGTCATCTTCTTATTATTCATAGTCTATTGAGTCATGGAGCAAGAAGAAGAAAAAGATTAAAAGAAGAGACAAGATAAGAGTCTGAAAGTTAAGAACAAAGCAAGGAAGTAGCTCACGACTAGCTGATGAAGTTGCACAATTGTGAGATGGCCGTGAGCAATCTCCTGATTGTGCAACCAACCTCATGGGTGTGAGACCACTCTCATGCATGGTGATGAGAGGTGCCATTCGCACCTAGATTTCACTATAAAAAGGAATAATTTGTGATAGTGGACAGGGGGAGTAGCGGAGAAAAATGAAAACATCTCCATTCTTCACAATTTCTCTTCAATTTTCAACAAGGATGGAGGAAATAGAGGCTACTCCTTGGACTTGATGGAGAAAATGGAAGGCTAACTTCCTGATACCGTTCGAAGGTGAAATTGATGCTTAGGATGCACGATTAAGCTTATATTATCTTTGTTTAATGTTTGATTCCTCTCTTGGAATTGTTTAGGTTATCTTTTGCTTAATCAATTTAGGCTTTCATGTATGGATAATCATGAAGTAAATCACACATTAGTACAATGCTTATAATACGATAACGAATACACGAGAAGGGGGGTTGAATTGTGTATTCCCCTTTTTAAAACTTTTTCAAAACTGTTTCGTTAACAAAAATTCTTTTACAGAAACTTCAGTAAGTTCCAATCAATCAAAACTTTGAAAACTTGTTTCAGAAATTAAGTAATAACAAAACTTTGAACTTTAAGAGAGATAGAGTAGAGAGAAGTTGACACAACGATTTTATACTGGTTCACCCCAAACCGTGAGCTACGTCCAGTCCTCAGAGTTCTTTCTGAGATTTCACTATCTCTTCAACGTTTACAAGTATTCTTTCCGAGCCTCTTTAGGTCTCTCCACTCAGTATTCTTTCACTTTTAGCCTCTGCAGGCTATCTGTACTACTTTCTTACAAAAGTATTTGAAACCTGTTACAGTAAAACTAGCTCTCAGCTAATTTGCACAATGTTCGCGTACGTAAATCAATTATCTCAACTTTTTCTCTTTTTGCTAACTTTGTAATCTTCGACTTCGACTTATATTTATAGTCTTCGTCTATAACTGCTTCTTGAATCTTGAATCTTGAATCTTGCTTCTTGAAAGAAACGGTTAATCAGTTGAGTTATGTAACTAACTCGAATTGACTCTTGAGTCTTCTTTTGAATTTTGCGTCTACTTTTCTTCGTCTGTATTTTTGCGTCTGTCTTTCTTCGTATGAGTTTTTGCGTCTGCGTCTGCTTTTCAATTTGCGTCTGCGTCTGTTTTTCATTTTGCGTCTGCGTCTGCTTTTCATTTTGCGTCTGCGTCTGCTTTTCATTTTGCGTCTGCGTCTGTTTTTCATTTTACGTCTGCGTCTGTTTTTCATTTTGTGTCTGCGTCTATTTTTCATTTTGCGTCTGCGTCTGCGTCTGCTTCAGTTTTTCATTTTGCATCTGCGTCTGCTTTTCATTTTGCGTCTACGTCTGTATTTCTTCGTCTGTCTGTTTTCTATTTACGTATTCTTTTTACTACTTCTTTGTTATACATCAAAATCATATATATGTAAAGTCTTTTTGACTCAACAATCTCCCCCTTTTTGATGATAACAAATTATACACATAAAAAAGAAAACAAAATACAATGTTTAAAAAGAAAAAAACTTATCTTCAAAAATCTTCTTCTTCCTTCTTTCTTTTTCTTCGACTCCTTCAATCATACCCTTTGAGATTCTTGATTGCTTCCTTCCATTCTCTTCTGCTGCCTTCCATTCTCTTCTCCCCCTATTTGTTATAATAAAAAAATGATCAATGACGATGACTCTTCATCAGTTCTGTCATCATCTTCTTCATTTTATTCATCAACTCCTTTATCTCGTTGACTTCTCCGTGTAAGTGAGTGATTTCAGCCTGGGAGTCAAACGGTGAGGAGGGTTGATCATTATCTGCTGAGGGTGCAGTGAACGCAATTGTTGTAGCATATGCGTCCGAGGATGGAATGTAGTCGTCAACAACCTCAAAAATTGGTGGATGAGCGGATAATTAGCTTCTGGAAGATCTAAATCAAAAGGAGCAGGTAGCATTAGCAACTTTCTTCCTTGTAGGGGTATGGCTTCAGCTTCAATAGACATTGTATTAGATAAAGGCCTAATACGCATGACTGTCCGAACAAGGTATTCAATAAACGACCCTGTAACCAATCTTCCCCCTACTGGACAGTATTCATACTTATCTATATAGCTACAACTAGCTTCGTTAGTATTTTCCTTTAAAGCGCATGCTGCATCAATTCGACGCACTTCATCTTCAATTTGATCTGCGGACAGATCATCACTGATTTCTTCAGGATATAGCTTCATCTTCCCCTTATTCAAATCCAAAAGATATCTAGGCTGGATATCCGGTACAACCTTTATCACTATCTTCTCTGTGATCGGATAAATAGTACACAGTTTGCTGGACATTTTTGTAGGGTATGACTTTGTAGCAGCATCCCTCAAGACATCATAGAAGGTCTTTTCATCTTCATTCAGTAACTGCCATGTCTCATTATTTATCAAGATAGGTTGTAGGATAGCCTTCATGATCCTTCTTGGTTGATTACAAATTGCAATAGCAGTGCTTCTCTTGGTCACAATTTCCACCAGTCTGGTTTCCAACTCATCTTTTCTCAAAAATTCAGAGTAGTTGTATATGACCAGTGTAACATCCCGTTACTGCGAGCAAGGGCATTTTGGTAATTATGGGTTAGGTGATAGATCGCATCGCATTCATCGATTGAATATATTCTTGGCCTCTAATTATAGAGGAACAGTCTCTATCATATGCATATTTATTTATTCATTGGTACATGCATTCATGATTTCGGTATATAATTATAAATCGAGACCGATTGAATTGATTTGGATAGTGAGCCGAGGGGTGATTGACCGATCAATCGTGTTTAATTGAGGAATTGAGTTATTGGGTTCAAGTGGTGATTTAGAATAGTTTATGAGTGTTGGTATTTTATAGTGGCTTATAGAAATTTCGAGAAATTTGGGAGAAAATGCCTGCATCGGAAATTTTTGAACCGACCGATCGATTGATCAGTATAGTCTTGAAAGAATAGTCCGATGATAATGGAAAAATTTAGAGTTATCTTGATAAGAAATAAATGTGTTGAGCCATTGAAAATTTGAGGCTGAAATTTGGGTGATTCAAGACTTAAGTCTATAAATACAAGGGTTAGTAATTTGGGGAAAGGTTAAAGGCATTTTTGAGTTCTCTTCTCCTCTCGACGACGTCCTTTGATTTCCTCCCATCGGGTTTAGAGGCTTGAGAGTGGAGTAATCGTGGATTTTGGAGAAAGTTAGGGTTACGGTGATTTGTGGATCGATCGTAATTGGCACCGTTAGATCGTCGTTCCACGGGCATTCTTTGGGACTTCCGTGCGAGCTCGAAGTTCTGGTGAGTAACCTAGTTGGTTTCTCAAATTCTTGAGTGTCTAAATGTTCACTTTGTAAATTACTTGATAACGTGAAGTACATGATTCTTGAATTATATGTGATTGGATTACCTTTGTATTATGGTGAAATGTATATGGAAGTTGCATGCTCTTCTTGTATAGAATCGAACAATGTGAATTGCCTTTGTATGACCGCATGACTCTTTGGAAAGAGTACGATCGCATTGTATGTGTTTCTTGTATTTGATTGAATTCTTGAATCATCGAGTCTTCGTTACCTTTGGGCTTTATAGCTATACACTGTAAATTATTGAATCATTGAATACTAAATTTCTGTATGTTACTGAGAAATACACTACCGGGCTTTTATAGCCATATACTGAGCTACTGAATACTGAATTTATTAAACACTGCATTGCATGCATAAATGCATGATCAGATAAAGGACTGTGACCCAAGTTGCTAATCTCATTGAAAAGAGCCTAGAGCTCGAACCTTTGCATCGTCTCGGGCTTAGCGATGGGAGAAATCACGACAGCGCCCCCATCTGAACACCGATCGAGCACTTGGGCACAACATCGAATAACCGAAAAGAGTCTCATATGCATCATATACATGATTGATTGAGCGCCAAATTGTGTGATGATTCTTGGCGAGTGATGCCATGATTTCTTGTAGAATTGTGATGTGATCATCGTGAATCGCATTATATTCTTGTAATATTGTTACCGATCAGTATCTTGATATAGACTCATCGATACCGTTACGTAAACTGTTCTACGCCATGTATTATTATTCTTGACATCGATATCGTCAGTAAATGGCGTTATAGACCCATCGAAATCGTTATATAATATCGCGTCTTCAGATGATTGGCGTAATGCATGATTTGAGTGAACCATCGACGATGGTTTTCTTTGAGTTCATAAACTCACCCAACATTGCAACTTATTTTTCAGAATCGAAGAGTACCCGTTAGCAAAGCGGAGTATGTTCGCAGGATTCAAGTGAAGGTCGAAGTCGGGATCGATTCGCGTCGCATTGCATGTCTTGACTTTTGTACTAAAATGGTTATTTGTATTCGTAAGATTGATCTCGATGGCTATTGAAAATGTTTGTACCCAATTGGATGAACTTAGCGCATTTGTTATTTAAAAGTAATGTCTTGATTTACGATCGAGTGGTTAGCACGCCATTCTCGCGGGGCATGGACCCGGATATCACTGTAGATGTCGGGTTCGGATCCTGCGGGTGTGGGGTGTTACAACTAGACTCGGTTCATCAGATTCTGCCTGTGGTACCTGTACCAAGCTTAATTCTGCTGTTGCCTCTGGTTGAGGTTCAATAGATTCACCGAACGAGCTTAGCTCCATTGGTTCCTCTGTTGGCGGTGGGAATATCCTGAACTCTGCTATGCTCAGTTTCCTTTTCCTTTTGAGCAGCATTGAAAGTAACTTTGTTTTGACTAACTTCTCCAGCAGTGGGCACACTCTTCTTTCAACTAATCTCCTTAGTCTTTCCTTCTGCTTCAGTCAGTCTCGGAGTTTTCTGAACTTGAGACTTTTGCCTCTCAGACTCCGACTTTCTCTTCTTCTCAGTCTCTTTAGCCTGTTTGGATGAATCTTCTTGTAAAAATGAGACTAGAGATCTTGTTTCCTTCAGTACGCGAGATCCAGAACCTTTTTCCTGACTCTGCTCTCTGGCTCTCTTCTCTTCCTGTTGTCGCAGAGTACGAATCCTAGGTGATCTCCTTGCCTTTTTGGAAATTTCACCCAAAAGATTCTCTCATTTTCTCTTCAGCGCACCTTCATCTGTCCTCGGAACTAGGCTCACTTCTTTTTGAGGACTTGCCTATTTTATCAACTGTCTACCTGATAATTTTCTTCTTTCATCTATCGATAATCTCATACATACTTGAGATTTAGAACTTGTGGCGGGAGACTTCTTCAATAACTGCTCCCCCTCATTTCTAGCTTTCTTTGTAGACTCTGCTTCTACTTTCACAACAGTTTTCAAGCCAATTCTTCTTATTGTATCTGAGTTAATGGTACTCTTGACAGATACCATCCTTCTGATTCCTTTGTGAAGAAGGACTCTGGATTTCCTAAAAATCCTGGTGAGTAGCATGCCATAAGGATAACTGTTGGTATCCTTCATCCCCTTAACCATATAATGAAAAATAAAAAATGGTAGGTCTATTGGTTGGCGATTTAGCAGATAGAATAGAAATTACTCATCCAAGGTAGTCACTAGATGCCTTGACTCAGCTCTTGGTAAAATGCAATTAAACAAAATTGCATGATGAACCCTAGCCTTCGGGACCAGACTTGAAGTCTTCCTCTCCCATGGGTCATTAGCTCCATATAACTGTGTTCTGACATCTTCTTCCTTCATACTAACCCTGGACATCCATCCGGCTTTGGTTGATAAGGTTTCTCCAACCGAAGAGCATTCAGTCACCTTCTCCACTAACTCCTTTGTCACAATAACAGTTATTCCATCTACTGTGGAGACGATGGTGTTATCAACCAGTTTCGCATGCTTCCAAAAGACATATACCTCATCTGTATACACTGGTTCCCGCACCTGGAAAAAATTTCTCCACCCAGCTTCTACAATTTCCTGTTCAACATCCATAGTATCTTTCTTCAGAGATTCGAAGTCCATATGCCTTCCAAACATCATAGCTGGCTTCATTGCTTCTGATTTGAAATTGGCTTCGATAATGTGTTCTTCAAGGGTAAAGTTGATTTCAAGAGTTTTTCGAGAGAGATGAAACGTCTGTATTTGAGAGTAACCGTAATGATTTTAATTTCAGACTACTTGTAGTGTAGCGCCCCCTTACCATAGGGTATCCACCAGAACGCCCGTAGGTCGTTCCGATACATATCCTACGACAAGAGACCACTACCGACAACAACTACTACACTCCTCATGGTATCACAATCGTAAGACAGTAATAAGAAACTGGCTACTTTTTAAAACCAAACTAGATTCCATTTCATTCATTCAAAACTTAATAATTCACAATCTGTCAAGATTTTTAAGTTACACATGTTTCACATATTGACTATACAATAACCAGATCTAACTATCGGTCTCCAAAAGAAAGCCCGGTGACCGACCTTTGAGCCATTGCTTTTCTCGCCAATCCATCAGATACTACTCTACAATCACGAGGAGCTATACATCATGCTAGGCCTGAAAAATAAGTTGCAATTTGGGTGAGTTTGCGAACTCAATGAGAAACCATCATCGATGGTTCTCCCAATTCATGCATCATATAAGCATGAAACAAGATACACGCAGAATTATACAAAACACAACATGAATCTGATCCACGAATAATTACGACAAGACAAGAATATACACCGATTAAAAATATTGTCGATATAGAATCCAAGATGCAATGCACATGTGACTTTTTCCAGTTCATTTCAAGATTGTGACCGAGCGCATAATGGTGATCAAGATAGACGGCGTCTGGGAGAATTATCTCCCATCGAGCTCGAGGCTCGGTTCAAGATATCGAGCTCTAGGCTCGGTTCAATCTGATGGCGCCTCGGTTCACAATTTTCCTTTTAACGATGTGATGTATTTGTGCATGAATGCACATGTTTCACAACAATAAACATGGTATTTCACATTCAATATTCAATTCAATTAAACGATTACCTCATGTAAATTCACATCAAGTAATACCACATAATTCCGTAGAGGGCAATCAATCACGATTATAATTCATGTAATCCCGTAGGCGCCAAGTCACAACAATAATTCATGTATTCCCGTAGGCAATCAATTCACAGCTAACACATAGATTGGAATAACCAACTAGGTTACTCACCTAATAACTTTCACGCTAACGCCGGAAGTCTCTCGCCAAATCGTGGAACGATGGTCCACCGGAGCCTCTATAACAAATTAAATGAATAACCATTACCATTGGTGTAAATGATTAAACAATGCACATGAAATCGGTGAAATGTATATAATGCATGTTCATGGCAATCCCGCCCTAATCCAATATTTCCCATAATAAAATTCTATGAAAATTAGAAATCCATAGCGCCGACGGTTGCGCAATTCGGACCTCTATAGGTCCCCAATTAAATAAAGCAGTGTTTACAAGTTCCATCGATAGGGGCTACGTCAAATTCCGTCTAAAATTCCCATTTTCTCAGAAAATGAAATTAAATATTCAACGAATCCGATGCCTCTGGAATCAGGTCAATCGGACGTCGGACGGAAAGAAATTGACAAAAGAACAATTGTACCTTTTAATAACAAATAATAATCAAAAAAATAAAAAAATATATATATATATATCGAACGCTCGCCTGGGCGAGACGTCGCCCTCATGAGGTAAATCGCTCTCACTTCGTCAGGCGAGGCGAGGCGCGCCCTCGCGACCAGCCACTAAATCTCGCGAGGCGAGGCTAAACGTCGCCCTCATGAGGCTGAAGTTTCTCTCTTCTTAGCTTTTTTTTTTTCCAGATTTCAATCTTAATTTCCATCCACTCTAACTTTTAGCACACAATTCAGAAAATACCCACTATACCTCATTGGAAAGCTTATGCAAAGCTCTACAACTCTCAAGAAGACCAAAAATCAAATCCAACCCTAAGGGTATCAAATAACCCATCAAACCTTCTGCCTACTAAATTTTCATCAACACAGGGCAGTACATTTTCAATGTCATAACTCACTGATTCTTCAGTAATGAATTGCCACAAAATATGGTCAACAAGTTCACAATGTCCTCAACAACTTTCATGAACAACCCAAAATCAAATTCTATTGCAAACCAAGTCAATTAATTCATCTAATGTTACTGTCCCTGAAAACCTTCAATTTGGGCAGTAACCTTACAACAAGCATAACTTCCAGTATACAAGTCAATAAAATCAGAACTTTATATCCCTGTAAAGATAACATCTTAAACTTAATTTTCATGAAGCACTCATCATCCAATTCGATCTCTAACCATTTGAAAACTGTTATGGAAGTTTCTGTTGTCATCAGCCATTCATAACCTAATGTAGGATCAGTTTTTGAAAATCATATCTCCCAATTCTGACTTCTAAAATTACATACCAAATATCAATTTCAAGATAATCTCTTCCTCTACAACTTTTCAGAAGCTCACTCACACCACTTCAGTCCACATAAAATGTTAAAATTGCCTCAAATCAGTAAACTCACAAAATCACACTTAAACTAGGTTTCATCCAAAATGCTCACAACCAGCCATTAATAATCAATTCATATCTCCCAACACAAAATTCCAAAATAGCAAGATCAGTAGCAATGGAAATATAATCAAATATACTACAACTTCCATGAAGACCATTCTCCTAATTCCATCTCAATTAATTTACAAAATCAACAAAACTCAGATGTCATGGTTGCGGTTACTGTTCACAGGCAATGGAACAGTAACTTTCCATGCAAAATTTCACCTTTTATCATTGAAATTCAACAACACCTATTTCACACTAAATTAAAGCCAACATCCCAAAGTTTCAGTGGCCACTAACCTTACCTCATTTGCATTTCTACACAATAAGTTATGAATAAAACAGTAACATCTATTACAAATCTCATTTTCCAGATTCAATGTTAACCTTAGTTCAAACACTTCCAATATCTTTTTCACATCACTAAACATCAAAATAAATACAAATTAAATATTAATACCATCATACATATATTAGGGCTAACACTGAAAAATTGGCAGCACTAAATTCCTCAATTCAAATACTCAATTAATTATCCCTATTCAATCCAAAATCAAACTATAACATTAACTTCAATGCATCTTCACCTAGCCTCATCCCTTTTTCATCAAACCATAATAACCATCACTTTAATGCCTACCTAAACCTAATACATGCTTTAAACCCATTTATTAACTACCCCACACTATCATGGCATTTAATCCATATGAAAGACATCATTAAACTCAAATACTTAAATGAAACTTACCTAACACAATTCTCCTTCAAAGCTTTAACTTCCAACCTTTTCCTTCTAACCTTTATACCAAGCTACCACCTTTTCCTTCTCAAGCATATACCAAACTCATCATCTAGCTTTGATGAGAGTAAAGAACTTTGCTTAAAGCTATGGAGAAAATGGAGAAAGAAAAGCCAATTTGCGATAGTTTAAAAGAGAGTTTATGTGTTTGTGTTTTCGGATGGATCATTACAAAGCCTAACAATTCATCTTTTCATTCTCTTTTAAACCTACACGTCTAAGCATTGGAAGGGAGCATTAAATGTGACTAAAAAAAATGGCAACATGTGATTGGCTTCTTTTAATAAGAAAAGTCAAATTATTACTATTTAATCCAGTCCAAAATTTTACTCCATTTAACTCTAATGACCCTACTTTCAGTCCCAAAATAATATACCCCATATTACTGTGCCACTGGGTAGTAATTTTTGCTACCGAGAATTGACCGATTCGCCACTTGGCGATTTTACCGGTCACAATTCTCCTTCAAAGCTTTAACTTCCAACCTTTTCCTTCTAACCTTTATACCAAGCTACCACCTTTTCCTTCTCAAGCATATACCAAACTCATCATCTAGCTTTGATGAGAGTAAAGAACTTTGCTTAAAGCTATGGAGAAAATGGAGAAAGAAAAGCCAATTTGCGATAGTTTAAAAGAGAGAGTTTATGTGTTTGTGTTTTCGGATGGATCATTACAAAGCCTAACAATTCATCTTTTCATTCTCTTTTAAACCTACACGTCTAAGCATTGGAAGGAGCATTAAATGTGACTAAAAAATGGCAACATGTGATTGGCTTCTTTTAATAAGAAAAGTCAAATTATTACTATTTAATCAAGTCCAAAATTTTACTCCATTTAACTCTAATGACCCTACTTTCAGTCCCAAAATAATATACCCTATATTCTCGTGCCTTTGGGTAGTAATTTTTACCGAGAATTGACCGATTCGCCACTTGGCGATTTTGCGTCCGGGAATTTTCTCCGGAAAATCCAGAAAATTCCTAAAATCCCTAAAATGTAAAAGCGATTTATGACACAGTCCAAATAATTTTCCAAACTCAATTTCCCATTAATTTCACACAAGAGTTCCATTTCAATCTAAGTAGGAAAATGACATGAATGCATGTATACTATGTGCATGTGCAACCCGTCAGTAATTATAGAGACTATATGCTGTATGCACATGCCGAGATATAATTAAATATCCCGAACCCATCCTAATTACCAAAATACCCTTCCTATAGGAGAGGGGATGTTACAATTCTCCCCTCCTAACAAAAATTTCGTCCTCGAAATTCTTACCTGACTGATCAAAAAGGTGAGGATACTGTCTCCTCATATGCTCCTCGGTCTCCTGTAGCCTCCTCGGTCGAATGGTTCCAGAGAACCTTCACCGATGGAATACTCTTATTCCTCGGTTGTTTCACCCGAGACCCGATAATCAATCGGCTCCACATAACTCGACATGGAGACCTCAATCTCCGAGCCGGTATCACATGTGTCGGATCCGACCGATATCTCATGGAGCATACTCACATGAAAGGCGTCATGGCGAGACATCTCACTCGGTAAAGCTAGCACTCAGAGGCCAAAGGTCCGATCCTCTCGGTGATCTCAGATGGACCAATGTACTAGGCTTAACTTCCCTTTCTCCCAAATCTCAAGACACCACGCCACGGTGACACCGTAAGAACACTTTGTCGCCCACATTATACTCAATGTCCCTCCTATCTTGATCAACATAGCTCTTCATTCATCCCGAGCCGCTTTAATGCGACTTCAATCAGTTCACTTTCTCAATCGGCCTCACCATAACGGGATCCTTATCACGAACTCTCCTAATCTGCCCGGTAGCATCGGTCTCAATCTCAATGTAGCCAATAATACTCCATCCCCTCCAAATTCATCTCGCACATTCAAAGCTCTCAACTGAATCAAATTAGGCAATCTCATTGCCTGAATCTGAGCTGTACTCGTATGTGACTTTCTACTCAGAGCATCTGCCACCACATTAGCTTTTCCGGTGATACTCAATAAGACATCGTAATCCTTCAACAACTCAAGCCACCTCCTCTGTCTCAAATTCAACTCTCTCTGGCTCAGTAGGTATCTCAAACTCTTATGGTCAGTAAAGATTTGAAAGGTCTCACCATACAGGTAATGCCTCCAAATCTTCAATGCAAATACATTGCAGCTTAACTCCAAATCATGAGCAGGATAGTTTACCTCATGAATTCTCAAGCTGTCTCGAGGCATAGGCAATGACTCTACCATGTTTGCATCAAGACACATCCCAATCCTCGATGTGATGCATCATTCAGACACCTCAAATCCTCAGGTCCCAGATGGAATAGCCAACACCGTGCGAGAGTCAACCGATGTTTCAGCTCCTCAAAGCTCTTCTGACACTCCTCGGTCCATCTGAATGGCACATTCTTCCTCAGAAGTTTTGTCAGAGGGGCTGAGATCAATGAAAACCCCTCGACAAACCTCCGGTAATAACCAGCCAATCCAAGGAAACTCCGAATCTCCGGCACATTCCTAGGAGCTTCCCACTTCAAAGATCGCCTACCTTACTCGGATCCACCAATACCCTCTCCGGTCACTATATGCCCCAAAAAGATCACTTGATCCAGCCAAAATTCACATTTGCTGAATTTGGCGAACAACTGTCTCTCCCTCATCGTCTGTAACACAATCCTCAAATGCTCACTATGCTCCTGTCTATCCCTCGAATACACTAGGATGTCATCAATGAAAACTATAACAAACCGATCCGGTGTAGGCTGAAATACCTTATTCATCAAGGCCATAAAAGCTGCCGGGGCATTTGTCAACCCAAACGGCATCACTAGAAACTCGAAATGCCCATACCTGCTCCTAAATGCACTCTTAGGCACATCGGCCTCGTAATCTTCAATCGATAGTAACCAGATCGCAGATCTAACTTGGTGAACACCGAGCTCCTCGCAATCGATCAAATAAGTCATCGATCCTAGGCGGTGGGTACTTGTTCTTCATGTCACCCGATTCACCGCTTATAATCGATGCTGACCTCAAAGTCCCATCCTTTTCTTCACAAACAAAACTGGAGCTCCCGGGTGAAACACTAGGTCTAATGAACCCTTCTCCAAAGAACTCCTGAATCGAACCTTCAACTCCCTCGGCCCACAGGTGCCATCCTATATGGAGGTATAGATATAGAGCGGTACTGAACGAGGTCAATGGTAAACTCGTCTCCCGATCCGCGGCAAACCCAGAACTCATCAGAAACACATCCGAAATTCCTAACCACGGAATATCCAGAAGCCTCCGCTTTCGACTCGGTGTCAATCACATGAGCCAGATAGGCCTCACAACCTCCTGCATCAACCTCGTGGCACTAAGGAAAGAGATCATCCGGGTGGGCTTTGCTGGCTAACTCCTCGAACACCGCTCTAGGTGACCAGAGACTCCAACACAACCTCCTTGGTATAGCAGTCCATGATAGCCCTATGAGCGAAGAAGCCAATCCATCCCAGAATGACATCGATCTCTCTGGAGGCAACACTATAAGGTGCGCCTCAATACCGCTGATCAATCAATCGAGCATCCCTGCAGACCTCTCCCAATGCAAGTAGTACTAGAGGTGTACTCACCTCTAGCCCATATGTAACATCTCCCTATCCCATGCAATCTACATGCCATATGAGGTGCAATAAAAGAACGCGTGGATCCGGGATCCAAAGAATGCAAATGCCTCAATATCGAAAGGAGAAGCATACCACCACAACATCGGGAATCCGAGCCTCCTGCAGCGTCATGGCATACACTCGCTCGGGATCGTGGTGGCTGCCCCACCCTCGGTCCTCACAAAGGACCCTCGGCTCTACCACGGCCTCTACCTCGGCCCTCCGTCCTGGGATCCACCCACTCTACTCACAGACAAGGTGGAACTCCCGGCTCGTCCACTCCCAAGTGCTGAACTCTCAATGTATCAGGCAATCCCCGACGATGCTCGGTCGAGCCGCGACCTCAAACAAGCCCCAAGAAGCCACCAACACTCCCCACTGTGTCTTCTATCACAATGCGGCACACTGGAGAAATCGCTTGAGCCTCTTCCACTACCACTACCGGTCGATCCAAATCTCTCCTCGCCCAAATCCAGGTGTCTCGAACCTCCCGGAGACACGAAAGTCCCGCCTCAAGCGCTTACTAAAGCTCCCGCCAGAGCGCCCCGACTATCACGGGCCGCTTACCGGGACCCAATCTCGGCTGTCTCTGTCTCATCACCGCTTCCACTCTAACAAAGCCCTCAACTCAATGAATGTACCCATGTCCCACCAAGCCAACTGGTACGGATCTCAAGTGTTGAGGCCATTCTCGAACCTCCGGCACTTATCAGCCTCAGTCGGGACCATCACAGTAGCATAATCTATCAGCTCATTAAATTTTACCTCATAATCAGCCACCGACATCCTACCCTGCTTTAGTTCCGAAACTCCTGCATCTTCATATCAAGATAGACCTTGGGCATATAATTATCCTCAAGGCCCTCGAAACTCGGCCCGTGTCGTCAAGCAAGGCACGGTGGTACCGCTCGCACAGATCTTCCACCACTTATATGTCGGGCCTCGCAATGGTGATATCGCATAATCGAACCTCTCATCAGTTCGCGATCCATCCGATCAAGACTCTCTCATCCTCTCCAACCATCCTCGGCCTCTACGGGTCTCAGACGCCATAAAATCTAAACCCCACCTTAAAGAAGTCATACCTCCTTTCCGCCTCACGGAACTCGAGGAGGCAACCTCAAGACGAGGCATAGAAGACTCCTACTTGCTCCCACGGATCCTCGTCACCGACCGCTCAACCCGATCACCTAAGATCAAGACCTAAAACAAAACAAAAATTCGATCGGTTTCAATAGCAGTTCCATCGATTCATACCTATATTGTTACTATTCCCAAAAGATGCCAAACCATGCTCGATGTTACTAAATGTAGCGCCCCTTACCATAGGGTATCCACCGAACGCCCGTAGGTCGTCCGATACATATCCTACGACAAGAGACCACTACCGACAACAACTACTACACTCCTCATGGCATCACAATCGTAAGACAAGAATAAGAAACCGCTACTTTTAAAACCAAACTAGATTCCATTTCATTCATTCAAAACTTAATAATTCACAATCACAAGATTTTTTAAGTTACACATGTTTCACATCTCAGACTATACAATAACCAGATCTAACTATCGGTCTCCAAAAGAAAGCCCGGTGACCGACCTTTGAGCCATTGCTTTTCTCGCCAATCCATCGATACTCGGCTCTACAATCACGAGGAGCTATCTGCATACATGCTAGGCACGAAAAATAAGTTGCAATTTTGGGTGAGTTTTGCGAACTCAATGAGAAACCATCATCGATGGTTCTCCCAATTCATGCATCATATAAGCATGAACAAAGATATACGCAGAATTATACAAAACACAACATGAATACGATCACGAGAATAATTACAGTCCACGAAGACAAAGAATATACACCCGATTAAAAATATTGTCGATATAGAATCCAAGATGCAATGCACATGTGACTCTTTTTCCATTCATTTCAAGATTGTGACCGGCGATAATGTTGATCAAGTATATAGACGCGTCTGGGAGAATTATCTCCCATCGAGCTCGAGGCTCGGTTCAAAGATATCGAGCTCTAGGCTCGGTTCGATCTGATGGCGCCTCGGTTCACAATTTTCCTTTAACGATGTGATGTATTTGTGCATGAATGCACATGTTTCACAACAATAAACATGGTATTTCACGGTCAATATTCAATTCAATTAAACGATTACCTCATGTAAATTCACATCAAGAATACCACATAATTCCGTAGGGCAATCAATCACGCTTATAATTCATGTAATCCCCGTAGGCGTTGAGTCACAACAATAATTCATGTATTCCCCGTAGGGCAATCAATTCACAGTTAACACATAGATTGGAATAACCAACTAGGTTACTCACCTAATAACTTCCACGCTAACGCCGGGAAGTCTCTGCCAAATCTGTGGAACGATGGTCCACTGGAGCCTCTATAACAAATTAAATGAATAACCATTACCATTGGTGTAAATGATTAAACAATGCACATGAAATCAGTGAAATGTATATAATGCATGTTCATGGCAATCCCGGCCCTAATCAATATTTCCCCATAATAAAATTCTATGAAAATTAGAAATCCATAGGCGCCGACGGCGCATGCAATTCGGACCTCTATAGGTCCCAATTAAATAAAACAGTGTTTACAAGTTCCATCGATAGGGGCTACGTCAAATTCCCGTCTAAAAATTCCCGTTTTCTCAGAAAATGAAATTAAATATTCAACGAATCCGATGCCTCTGGAATCAGGTCAATCGGACGTCGGACGGAAAGAAATTGACAAAAGAACAATTGTACCTTTTAATAACAAATAATAATCAAAATAAAATAATAAAAAAAATACATATATATATCGAACGCGCCTCATGGGCGAGACGTCGCCTCATGAGGCGTAAATCGCCTCACTGTCATCGCGAGGCGGCGTCGCCTCGCGACCAGCCACTAAATCTCGCGAGGCGAGGCTAAACGTCCTCATGAGTGGCGAGTTTCTCTGCTCTTAGCCTTTTTTTTCCAGATTTCAATCTTAATTTCCATCCACTCTAACTTTTAGCACACAATTCAGAAAATACCCACTATACCTCATTGGAAAGCTTATGCAAAGCTCTACAACTCTCAAGAAGACCAAAAAAATCAAATCCAACCCTAAGGGTATCAAATAACCCATCAAACCTTCTGCCTACTAAATTTTCATCAACACAGGGCAGTACATTTTCAATGTCATAACTCACTGATTCTTCAGTAATGAATTACCACAAAAATATGGTCAACAAGTTCACAATGTCCTCAACAACTTTCATGAACAACCCAAAATCAAATTCTATTGCAAACCAAGTCAATTAATTCATCTAATGTTACTGTCCCTGAAAACCTTCAATTTGGGCAGTAACCTTACAACAAGCATAACTTCCAGTATACAAGTCAATAAAATCAGAACTTTATATCCCTGTAAAGATAACATCTTAAACTTAATTTTCATGAAGCACTCATCATCCAATTCGATCTCTAACCATTTGAAAACTGTTATGGAAGTTTCTGTTGTCATCAGCCATTCATAACCTAATGTAGGATCAGTTTTGAAAATCATATCTCCCAATTCTGAATTCTAAAATTACATACCAAATATCAATTTCAAGATAATCTCTTCCTCTACAACTTTCAGAAGCTCACTCACACCACTTCAGTCCACATAAAATGTTAAAATTGCCTCAAATCAGTAAACTCACAAAATCACACTTAAACTAGGTTTCATCCAAAATGCTCACAACCAGCCATTAATAATCAATTCATATCTCCCAACACACAATTCCAAAATAGCAAGATCAGTAGCAATGGAAATATAATCAAATATAATACAACTTCCATGAAGACCATTCTCCTAATTCCATCTCAATTAATTTACAAAAATCAACAAAACTCAGATGTCATGGTTGCGGTTACTGTTCACAGGCAATGGAACAGTAACTTTCCATGCAAAATTTCACCCTTTATCATTGAAATTCAACAACACCTATTTCACACTAAATTAAAGCCAACATCCCAAAGTTTCAGTGGCCACTAACCTTACCTCATTTGCATTTCTACACAATAAGTTATGAATAAAACAGTAACATCTATTACAAATCTCATTTTCCAGATTCAATGTTAACCTTAGTTCAAACACTTCCAATATCTTTTCACATCACTAAACATCAAAATAAATACAAATTAAATATTAATACCATCATACATATATTAGGGCTAACACTGAAAAATTGGCAGCACTAAATTCCTCAATTCAAATACTCAATTAATTATCCCTATTCAATCCAAAATCAAACTATAACATTAACTTCAATGCATCTTCACCTAGCCTCATCCCTTTTTCATCAAACCATAATAACCATCACTTTAATGCCTACCTAAACCTAATACATGCTTTAAACCCATTTATTAACTACCCCACACTATCATGGCATTTAATCCATATGAAAGACATCATTAAACTCAAATACTTAAATGAAACTTACCTAACACAATTCTCCTTCAAAGCTTTAACTTCCAACCTTTTCCTTCTAACCTTTATACCAAGCTACCACCTTTTCCTTCTCAAGCATATACCAAACTCATCATCTAGCTTTGATGAGAGTAAAGAACTTTGCTTAAAGCTATGGAGAAAATGGAGAAAGAAAAGCCAATTTGCGATAGTTTAAAAGAGAGAGTTTATGTGTTTGTGTTTTCGGATGGATCATTACAAAGCCTAACAATTCATCTTTTCATTCTCTTTTAAACCTACACGTCTAAGCATTGGAAGGGAGCATTAAATGTGACTAAAAAAAATGGCAACATGTGATTGGCTTCTTTTAATAAGAAAAGTCAAATTATTACTATTTAATCCAGTCCAAAATTTTACTCCATTTAACTCTAATGACCCTACTTTCAGTCCCAAAATAATATACCCCATATTACTGTGCCACTGGGTAGTAATTTTTGCTACCGAGAATTGACCGATTCGCCACTTGGCGATTTTACGTCAGGAATTTTCTCCGGAAAATCCAGAAAAATTCCTAAAAATCCCTAAAAATGTAAAACGATTTATGGCACAGTCCAAATAATTTTCCAAACTCAATTTCCCCATTAATTTCACACAAGAGTTCCATTTCAATCCTAAGCCGGAAAATGACATGAATGCATGTATACTATGTGCATGTGCAACCCGTCAGTAATTATAGAGACTATATGCTGTATGCACATGCCGAGATATAATTAAATATCCCGAACCCATCCTAATTACCAAAATACCCTTCCTATAGGAGAGGGGATGTTACATGTAGGGTTCTTGTCTGGTGGGTTCTAGAATTATTGGGATCCTCAAGACCATCAGATTTTCCCTCCACAACTTCCTTGTGAGAGAAATTACCAGTTGTAAACCACTGTTTCTGACACCGTTATCTTTGACGATGTCTTAGCTTGACTGGTCATTTAACATAACCATGTTAAGGTTCCGTCTGATTTCCTTGAATCGTTCTTCACTCAATGGTTTAGTGAAGATATCTGGCCATTGATACTCTGTTTCAATGAACTGTAGTCGCAACACCTTCCTTTGGACGTAGTCTCTCAAGAAATGACGTCTGACTTCGATATGCTTTACTCTCGAATGTTGTATAGGATTCTTTGACAGATTGATGGAACTGATGTTGTCACAATAGATTGGGATCTCCTCTTCTTGAACTGAATAGTCTTCCAGTTGATATTTAATCCATAGTGTTTGTGAACAACAGCTTGCGACAGACATGTACTCGGCTTCGGCAGTTGATAAAACGATTGAGCTTTGTCTCTTGCTTGACCAGGAAACTAGGTTTGCGCCAAGAAAGTGACATCCTCCACTAGTGATCTTCCTTTCAATTCTATCTCCGGAATAGTCTGCATCGCAATATCCGATTAATCTGAAATCTTTACCTTTCTTAAACATTAAGCAAAGATCAGTAGTACCTGCGAGATATCTCATAATCCTTTTAACAGCAATAACATGAGACTCTCTAGGATTGGCCTGAAACCTTGCACACAAGCATACACTGAACAGAATATTAGGTCTACTTGCTGTAAGATATAGTAAAGAACCGATCATCCCTCTATACAGGGTTTGATCCACCTTCTTACCAAGTTCATCTTTCGACAAAAGGTTCGAAGAATGTATCGGAGTTGCCATAGGTTTCACATTATTCATATCAAATTTACACAACAATTCTTTCACACACTTTTGTTGATGGATAAAGATTTTCTCTTCGGTTTGCTTAACTTGCAACCCAAGAAAGAACTTTAACTCACCCATCATACTCATTTCAAACTCATTTTTCATCAGACTCTCAAAACTCATACACAACTTCTTTGAAGTAGCACCAAATATAATATCATCAACATATATTTGTACTAAGATAAACTCACCCTCATAATTCTTTCTAAAAAGCGTCTTATCAAATTGACCTCTAGTAAACCCACTCTCCAAGAGAAAATTACTTAGACGATCATACCAAGCTCTAGGAGCTTGCTTCAGGCCGTATAAAGCTTTATGAAGTATATAGACATGATCTGAATTCTTAACATCCTCAAAGCCAGGAGGTTGCTTCACATACACCTCTTCGTCTATAAAACCATTTGGAAAAGCGCTTTTCACGTCCATCTGAAAAAGCTTTATATCATGACAAACAACATATGCCAGCAATATCCGAATAGCTTCAAGTCTTGCTATTGGAGCATACGTCTCATTGTAGTCTATCCCTTCTTGCTGATTATAGCCTTGAGTTACTAATATAGCTTTATTCCGACTTACCCTACTTGATTCGTCTAACTTATTTTTAAAAACCCATCTGGTTCCAATAATGGATTTCTTCGAAGATTTTGGAACTAAGGACCACACTTTATTCCTAGTAAACTGATTTAGCTCCTCTTATATGGCTAAAACCTAAGCTTCGTCCTAAAGAGCTTCCTCAATCTTCTTAGGTTCTACTTCAGAGATGAAAGCCACATTAGCTTCTCTTCTGAATTTGGACTTTTTCTTAACTCCTTCTGAGATCTCTCCGATAATTAGCTCTTCTGGATGAGAACTCCTATATTTCCAATCTCTTTTTAATCCTATAGTTTTTGGAATATCCTCAACCTTATCTACTTGAGTTCCTGATAATGGAGTTTCTGTTATATCATCTAAGTTCTTTGAAGGACCTTCACTCTCCATGTCATCTTCCTTATGGGGTTGGGAACGATCATCAAACTTGACATGGTTGGTTTCCTCAACTGTCTTTGAGATAGAGTTATATACCCGAAAGGCCTTAGATGATAATGAGTAGCCTAGAAAAATTCCTGAATAGGTCTTTGAATCGAATTTATCCAACAACTCCTTTGTATTCAGAATAGAGCACTTGCACCCGAATGGATGAAAGTAAGATATATTAGGTCTCCTTCCATTCCATAACTCATAAGGAGTCTTCTTCAACAAGGGTTGCAACAGTATTCTGTTATGAATATAACATGCTGTATTCACAGCTTCTGCCCAGAAGTACTTAGGAAGATTCTTCTCATATAGCATAGTCCTTGCCATCTCTTGAATCGTCCTGTTCTTCCTTTCAACAACTCCATTCTGTTGTGGGGTTTTAGGGGCTGAGAAATTGTGGAAAATTCCATTCTCCTCACAGAATAACCTAAACTTCTCATTCTCGAATTCTCCACCATGATCACTCCTGATACTAGCTATGGATACTCCTTTTTCAATCTGTAACTTTCTGGAAAGGGTTCTAAAACACTTAAAGGATTCATCTTTGTGTGACAAAATCAATATCCAACAAAACCTAGTAAAGTCATCAACAATAACAAGTCCATATTTCTTTCCGCCAAGACTTATTGTCCTAGTTGGACCAAATAAATCCACATGTAACAATTCTAAAGGTCTAGAAGATGTTACAAAATTTTTAGAAGAAAACGATGTTTTAACTTGTTTTCCTTTCAAACAACTTTCATAGAAAAATTCTTTGTCAAAACTCATTTTTGGTAAGCCTCTTACCAAATCAAAATTTGCCAATTTTGAAATGTGTTTAAAAGAGACATGACCTAGCTTTTTATGCCAGATTAGTCTTTCTTCTTCAGAAGATAGAAAACATGAAACATTTTGATCTTGAAAATCTTCTAAGTTAATTTTATAAAGATTATTTCTTCTCTTGGAAGAAAAGAATATAGACCCATCTTTGTTTCTGACTTCACATAGATTTTGATTGAACGTCACTACGAAAGCAGAATCACATAACTGACTTACACTAATCAAATTGTGCTTCAGACCATTAACAAGCAGTACATTATCTATGAATGCAAAGGAATCTTTACCTATCTTACCGATTCCAATTATCTTGCCTCTTTGGTTGTCTCCAAAGTCACCGATCCTCCTTCTTATATCAAGATCTAGGAACATAGACCTTCTTTCCGTCATATGTCATGACGACCATCGCCTAAATACCAACGGTGCTTGTCGCATTTTCCAAGGAAGGATATCTGCAGGAGAAACTATTTTACTCTTTGGTACCTATATTTTCTTGGGTCCTTTCTGGTTAGTAGTAGGCATATAATGAGTGCTTTGATGCCTTTTCTTAAACTGTTGATGAAAACGTGTTTGGTAATACCCTTTATTTTGAGAAAAAGGCTTCTTATTATAATGAGACTTATTATCTGTAAACCCTAATCCGGTTTTATCACTCGGATGTCTACATGTACCTAGCATTTCATTTATTCTCTTTGTACTCTCAGTGAATGTAGCTAAATCAGATGAAAGACTTTTAATTATAAGCTTTAACTGATTTATCTCATCAGATTTATCTACAACTTCCTTTTTCTCCTCTAGTTGTTTCTTTAAGCAAAAAATTTCTCTCTCTATTTCTGCTATATGTTTAAGGTTTTCTACATACTTCTTCTTTAACGGTTTGTACTGTTTCAGAATAGCATGAGAATTCTCTAATAGTTATGAATAAGTTTTATGCAAGTTATCGTATTCAGAAGTTACCTCCTCATCACTTTCTTCCTCGACAACTAGGAAAATATTAGCATGTTCAGATGACTCGGAATTTGTATCTGACTCAGATGAATCTAGATCTTTCCAAGTTGCCATCATGCTTTTCTTGCCTTCTCTATTCTTCTTTGGTTTCTTCTTTAGAGTAGGACATTCGGACTTGTAATGTCCAGGTTGATTACACTCGTAGCTTATGATAGTTGTCTTTTCGACTTTACCATTATCTTTGCTATTTTTCTTGAAGGGTTGGCTTCCTTTGGACTTCTTCTTCCACATCCGTCTTATCTTCCGGGAAATGAACGATAATTCGTCATCTTCATCACTTGACTCCTGTTCTGATTCGCTTGAGTCATCATTCTTCAATTCTTCTATCTTTAATGCTTTCGATGACTTTCTCCTTCTTTATGTCTTGTGGTTCTTCTGTCTGGCTTTTAGTTCTTTTGACTTGTCCCGTATGGGCTTGTCTTCAGCATCGAGCTCTACTTTATGAATCTTCAGTGATCCAAGCAACTCGTCAAGCTTTAGCACGCTCAAGTCCTTTGCTTCCTGCACCGCTGTAACTTTTGGTCTCCATCTCTTCGGAAGACTTCTTAAGATCTTTCGCACGTGATCTTGATTATTGTACGTTCTTCCAAGAGCTTTCAATCCGTTGACAATTGTTTGAAATCTTCCAAACATTTGATCAATAGATTCTTCATCCTTCATCTTGAAAAGCTCGTACTGGTGAACAAGAATGCTTATCTTGGATTCTTTGACTTGGTTTGTGCCTTCATAAGCGATGGACAGTGTGTCCCACATCTCCTTCGCAGTGTCGCATCCGTGAACTTTGTCATATTCACTCCTGCTTAGGGCACACGTCAAGAAGAACTTCGCTTTAGAGTTGAGCTGAATTCTCGCCTTTGATCAGCCGTCCATCTGGACCGTAGAATAAGATTTCCATCTTCGTCTACTGGTGTATATGGTCCATTCTCTATTACATCCCAAAGGTCGACATGAGTAGATTTTATGAACAACTGCATTCTATCTTTCCAAAGAGGATAATCTTCACCGTTGAATGCCGGAGGTCTAGTGATCGGGGCACCTTCTGCAATGTATATATGTGATTCTGCCATTATCTTTAATCCACACTTTGCTACAGTGATCCTTGGATACCAGGCTCTGATACCAATTGAAGTAAATTACACGTTAGTACAATGCTTATAATACGATAACGAATACACGAGAAGGGGGGTTGAATTGTGTATTCCCCTTTTTTAAAACTTTTTCAAAACTGTTTCGTTAAAATTTTTTTTTTACAGAAACTTCAGTAAATTCCAATCAATCAAAACTTTGAAAACTTGTTTCGAAAATTAAGTAATAACAAAACTTTGAACTTTAAGAGAGATAGAGTAGGTTGACACAACGATTTTATACTGGTTCACCCCAAACCGTGGGCTACGTCCAGTCCTCAGAGTTCTTTATGATATTTCACTATCTCTTCAATGTTTACAAGTATTCTTTCCGAGCCTCTTCAGGTCTCTACACTCAGTATTCTTTCACTCTTAGCCTCTGCAGGCTATCTGTACTACTTTCTTACAAAAGTATTTGAAACTCACATAAGAAAACTAGCTCTCATTTAATTTGCACAATGTTAGACACGTAAATCAATTATCTCAACTTTTGCTCTTTTGCTAACTTTGTAATCTTCGACTTCGACTTATATTTATAGTCTTAAATCAGAATGCTTCTTGATTCTTGAATCTTGAATCTTGCTTCTTGAAAGAAACGGTTAATCAGTTGAGTTCTGTAACTAACTTGAACTGACTCTTGTGTCTTCTTTTGAATTCTGTGTTTGCTTTTCTCCGTCTGTATTTTTGCGTCTCTCTTTCTTCGTCTGTGTTTTTGCGTCTACGTCTGCTTTTCATTTTGCGTTTGCGTCTGTTTTTCATTTTGCGTCTGCGTCTACTTTTCATTTTGCTTCTGCGTCTGCTTTTCATTTTGCGTCTGCGTCTGTTTTTCATTTTACGCTCGTCTCGTTTTTCATTTTCATACCGTGATTCGCTTTTCATTTCAAGGCTCACGCTCTGCTTTTCATTTTGCGCCCGCTTCGCATTTTTCATTTTGCGTATGGGTCTGCTTTTCATTTTGTGTCTGCGTCTGTATTTCTTTGTCTGTCTGTTTTCTATTTACGTCTGCTTTTTACTACTTCTTTGTTATACATCAAAATCATATATATGTAAAGTCATTTTGACTCAACAAATCGTACTCTTGTTATCGTTAGATTGTTTATATTGTGAATCTATTGTTATAATCGTTAATAAGATTTGTAATCATTGTATTTGGATGACCTTATAGGTGAGGATGCACATAAGCATCTTAAGTAGCTCGGTGTGGTTTGTCTAAGCATGCAGCCTCCAAGGGGTGGCAGATAAACAAATCATGTTGAGGGCTTTTCCATTCTCACTTAAAGATGCAACAAAGGACTGGTTGTTTAATCTATCTACTGGGAGTGTAAATACATTGATAGAGATGAAACATTGATTCTTGGAAAAATATTTTCTAGCTTTAAAGACAATGAATATTCGAAAGGAAATTTGTGGCATAAGGCAACATAATGGAGAATCCTTTTATGAGTGCTGAGAGCGCTTTAAGAAGTTGTGCAATAGTTGCCCCCATCATAACATACCCGAATAACTCTATTTCCAGTATTTCCATGAGGGTTTGTTGCTTATGGAGAGAAGTTTGGTTGATACAGTGAGTGTTGGAGCATTTTGTGAAAGGACTCATATGGAGGCTTATATTTTGAATGAGAGAATGACCACTAACACTTAACAATTCAACACTCGCAGTGATGTTTGTCACGTGAACGAGGTAAATACTTCATCCATCAAACAACATTTAGATGAGCTAACATCTTTTATTAGAAAACATGTAGTTGGAAAGCATATGTAAAGGCATGTGGAATATGTGAAAACACAAGTCATCCAACTAATAAGTGTCCGACATTGCAAAAGGGAAGTATGAAATATGTGAATGTTATTGGAGGGAATTTTCCTAACCAGTATAACTTGTACTCCTAGACGTATAACCTAGGTTGGAGGGATCATCCCAACTTGAATTACGAGAGGAATTGATAGCATAACAACTTTTCGAATCAACCGTAAGGACCATAGCAATTCCAACCAAGCCTACAAGCTTCATCTTCAGATTAAGGTACATCTTTGAAAGATTTGATTAAGTCCATTGCTAATAACACTCTACAATTTCAGTAGGAAGTAAAATCGAGCTTCCAACAGTTGGAACGCCAAATGGATTAGATGACGGTAAGGATCAATCATCTAGAGTCATAAAGTGGAGGACAATTGCCATCACAATCAGAGACGAATGTGAAGAATATTAGTGTAATCACCTTAAGAAGTGGTAGGAAGCTTGATGACCCTAAAAAAATTACTTATGGGATGGATAATGAGGAAGACATTGATAAGGAGCTTGAAGAAGAAAGGGATATGCCATCAAGTTCAAAGGTAAATGTTGAATTCCTAATTGTTGAAAAGATTAATCTTCCACCTTTTCCTAGCAGGTTAGCAAAGTCAAATAAGGAGGATAGGGATAAAAAGATATGACAGACTTTTCGGAATGTTGAGGTGAACACCCCATTGTTAGAAGTGATTAAGCAAGTGACGAGGTATGTGAAATTCCTTAAGTTAATTGTGTACGAACAAACAAAAGTTAAGAGGTAATGAAAGGATTAGGATGAGTGAAACTGCTTATGTAGTTTTCAAAAAGAAAATACCTCCTAAGTGTAAGGACCTAGGCATGTTTACTATTGCAAAATTGGTAACATTGAGATTAAATATTGTTAGAGTAGTGCCCTGAAGGCAATCACCTTTAACGCATTTTGTACAAAGTTGTGTACATACTTTATGAATAAATAAAGAAAGACATATTTCATTAACTTGCTGTTCATTATTTATGAATGGATATTGATCTATAAGCAAATTAATGAAGTCCATGATATATGACATAGCATGAAGGAAATTATGATGTGATCATACTACTGAGATTCCTATCATGTGCAATTATGTCAGTATCTAAATTATCCCTAGTCATAGGATGACTGAGACCTGGACATCGATAATCCGGAGAGACTAGTACATCTCAAGCTCCTTGATTTGATCAAGCAGTGGATCTCAGAAGCTGTAAATATGAGATATTTAGGGTTGAGATGTGGATGCTTACTAGAGGTAGTAAGTACATTAGATGACCTGCTATGAGATCATCACATGGATGTCCTATTCTAATGTCAGTGATAATCTCATCATAGCAATGGTGCAAGTATCCTTAGACTTGAGGTGCTCAAGGATATCTTGGATACTGATTCTGTGCTTTGATACCACAAAGAGTTCCAATATATGGAGAGCAAAAGGATTAAATGGATCTCGATGAGATCGAGATATGTCCCGATGAGATCACGACATCGATATTGCTGAAAAACGTTTCCGGTGGATTTTCCCATACCGGGACCCGGTAGGCCGGTAGGACCGACCCCAGTATGACTGGACTACTTCAGCATTTATTTATATATATATATAATTAATTAATTAAAGAATAAATAAATAAATAAATAAATAAATAAATAAATAAATAAATATATATATATATATATGTGTGTGTGTGTGTGTGTGTGTGTACGTGGATAGGAAGGAGAAGCTTCCTTTATATGCTTAGTCAAAAGTAGCTTTAATGGCTTTAAATGCTAAAAGACAAAATGCTAAAGGAAGGATGATTATCGTGTATCATATATAAAGAGCCTTTAACATGTTAAAGGTGGTAAGAAGTGGGATTGATGATCGTTGGACAAGTGAGAGGATAAGTGGAAAAGGTGTTTTTCAAGCTTCCTCTCCAAGACCTACGACTCTTCATCTTCTCCAAGGTTTCATCTTCTCCTTCATTGTTTCTTCCATAGCTCTCCAAGGACAAAGGTAAGAGCTAGCACTCTTTAATTTGTTCTAGCTATTTCCGGGTCAAAGGGTTTGTCCCGGTTAGGTTCTCCGATCTCTGCGTGGATACCGTTAGAGACGGTCTCCTTTGGCCGTTATGGTTTGAGTTTGTTGTATAGACACATGGATCCTGGCTTTCGGAAAGGTCCCGGAACAAAAATTTTTGTTTTCCGCACCGTGGGCATGTGATGCTCACACCGGGATTTTCCTACAAATAAGCCATGCCAGATTTAGGAGCATCGATCAATGTTATGTCTCGTTCCATGTATGCTTCTTTAAATTTAGGGCCATTAAAAAGAAACTGGTGTTACCATACAATCGACTGATCATTCTAATGCTTACCCAGATGGGGTAATTGGGGATGTGCTTGTGCAGTTAAATGAGCTAATATTTCCTACTGACTTTTATATGGTTGACATGAATGATGAAACTTCCTATCACCCAATGCCTATTTTACTAGGGAGGTCATTTCAATGGGGAAGTTACTCATTTCAATATTTTTGATGTTAATAAGCACTCCTATAATGACCACTTTGTTGTTGCAATTAATATGATTGGCTTTTTAGTGGAGGAAGATTGTAAGCAGAAATATACAAATAAACAAGAAGCGATTTCCACAAAAGAGATAACCAAAGCTTTTAATGTCTCACCAAAAAGCTTTACTATTGGTCAAAAAGTGATTCCTTATTGTGCTAAATATAAATTTTTTTAGTATAAATTTTTTCCTTATTGGGTGATCCTTTTATGATAACTAATGTTTTTCCTTATGGTGTAGTAGATATTAAAAGTTTAAAAACAGGGAAGACATTGCATGTAGGTGGTCATCGACTCAAGCCTTATTTTGATGAAGGTCAACTGGAAAATGCCAAAGTCGTGATTCTGGGGATCAAAATTTTGTAACTTGATGAGAGCAACATGGAGTCAATCCAACAACAATAAACAAAGGCGTTGCTTAGGAGATCACCCAAGGGAAGTTTTCTTTTATTTACATTCTCACATTTGTTGTTTTTGTTAAATTCTCCATTTCTTGTATTTGATGTTATATTGAGGACAATGTAAGTTTTAAGTGTGAGGGTGGGGATCCTAGTTTTATTGCTTGTTTTGAGCTTAATTGTTGTTTACATGACTTCTTAGGTAGTTTTCAAAACTAAACAAACAAATTTTCTTTCTTGTTTTCTATTGCTTTAAAGATTATATAGTCATAATTAGAGTGTGAATTGACTAGAAAAATCAATAGCAACTTTAGCATGTACTATTGCTCTTGTAATTAGTTAATGTTCATTATCTTTAGAAGAGTGGTGACTAGTAGTAGACAAAAAAAGTGAGATTTTGAGTTGTATTAGACTGACACATCCATATCTGTCTCACTGTCTTTTGTTATGAGCGACCTTCATGACATGTACATCCTGACTTTGTTTTGATTTTCTATTAAAGATCACATTTTTATCACAAGCACTTTCATGAAAATGATTAAACATTCTTTGTTGATTACAAGCTACATTAGTCAAATAGCCTACCCATTTATATAAATTTTCCTTTGTTAACCCCTTTTGAGCTTTATTAGCCTTACCTTTTGTATAAACTACATTACATGCTTTTAAACTTAACCAAGTGTCCTACCCAAGCCTTAAAACTATTGGAACATTTATTGATTGTTAATGATTGTGGATGTAAAAAAGTATAAGTATGTGGGTGTGCGTATGCGTGGGATGATTATTATTGTTAGGATGCTATTTTATGTCTTGTCAATGGAATTCTCATGTTGATGTAGCTTCTTTCAATTTTAAATGAAAAGAAATAAAAAATAAAAAGGAAAAGAAAACAAAGAAAAAAAAGTTTGAATAAAAATATCAAGGAGGAAATGTATATGTTTTGCAAAGTTATTTATGATTAGTCTTTCCTCCTAAAGTTATATTTAATGGGTGGTTTGAATATATTGCATATAAGGCAAATGCTGTTTTGGATGGAACACTCTTTTTGTTATGTTCATATGGTATGGTGTGAGAGTTGAATTGAGCTGTGAAATATAGTTGTTGCATTTATCATAGCTGATGGTACCCTGTTGTAAATGAATGTTAACTTATGCACTTGATATCTCATTGAGTGTTACTTTTGCTTCACTAGTTTGATGACTTTTACGTTATATTACCCAAAGTATATCTCAGTTTGCCCTTACCCATATTACAACCCTAGAAAAGTCCTTTGATTCATGATTATGTATGTCACTTTTAATGGTGGAGAAATGAAATGATATGAAAAGTTGTAGATTGTTATGATCATGAATGGTGTTTGAGTGTACCTATAGATATATCTTGTTTAAACACATTTGGTCTAAGTCTACCCCTAGATTGCTCAGTTTATAAGGGTGATGAATGTTGATTGATATGAATAAAAGCTTTGCATGTTGAGTACTTGCTATAGTTTTAGAAAGTTATTCATCTTTATTTGTGATTACCTATTCTTATGAAATCTAGAAAATGAGTAAGAGTTTGGGTTTGTAATTTTGATTTTGACGATTTGTCCAAGGACGGTCAAAATTTAAATATGGGGAAACTTGATATGTGTTTAAATGTTGAATCATTTAATCTACTACATTTATTGATTAATGCCTTAAAAATGCTTAGGATACTCACTTTAGCTCATATTTGATTTTAAGTACATTTTGGAAATGAAAAAGCTAAAGTGACCCCAAAAGCATATTCATTGAGCCATCTTCTCAATATTCATACTCTATTGATTCACAGAGTAAGAAGAAGAAGATGATTAAAAGAAGAAGAGACAAAATAGAGTGTTAAAGTGAAGAACAAAGCAATGAAGTAGCTCACGACTAGTTGGTGAAGTTGCATAGCCGTGAGCTATCTCATGGCCAATGTAAGCATCTGCATAGGCATGAGACCACTCTCACTCCTATACAATGATGTCTCACGGAGGGCACGGTCGTGAGAAGTGCCACTTATCCTTAGGTTTTACTATAAAAAGGAACAAGTTGTGTCGGTGGATAGGGGAGCTGCAGACAAAAACAAAAACATCTCCATTCTTCATCGTTTCTCTTCGGTTTTCAACAAGGATGGAGGCGATAGAGGCTACTCTTTGGAGCTTGATGGAGAAGAAGGAAGACTAACTTCTCGATACTAGTTCAAAGGTGAAATCGACTCCTAGGATGCACGATTAAGTTTGTCTTATCTTTGTTTAATGTTGTATCTCTCTCTTGGAATTGTTTAGGTTATGGTTATCCTTTGCTTAATCGATTTGGATATTCATGTATGGATAATTGTACTCTTTTTATCGCTAGATTGTTTATATTGTGAACCCATTGTTAGAATCGTTAATACAATTCATAATCATTGTATTTGGATTCATTGCTAGAATACTTAATATAATTCGTAATTATTATGTTGAGATTCATTTATGGCAATAATGGTTTCAAATCATTAGGAAGAGCTTAACCTAGGTTAAAATGACCCGAGCTTATGTTGCTATTGTTTAGATTGATTTGTTTTTCATTTTTTAATGCAGTTACCCAATTAAATCTAGAGATCATATTCTAGGTTATTCAATAGTTAGGTTTAATTAACGATCGTATCCTAACTAAATATAACCTAAGGAAAAACTAGGATTAACAGAGCTTGTTATTAGTCTATGACCAATAGTTCTAGGAGACATGTGAAAGCATTATAACAATAAAAGATGTTTAATCGTGTGTAGGCCGAGATTGATCCGAGAATCAGGTTTCACATATTCACGACTTTTATCATTTTCAATTATTTTTTATAATTTTTTTGTTAGTTTAAGTTTACTTTATTTTCTTAATTTCTTCAAATTCAATTGTGAAGGCATTATAATAATAAAAGATGTTTAATCGTGTGTAGGCTGAGATTGATCCGAAAACTAGGTTTCACATATTATTATTATTTTTTTGTATTCCTTTTTCCAATACCTAGTGGATGCACTGATTTGTTTTACTTTCTTATTTGAAATTTGGCTTCAGGGATGATGTTTATTGTGATGGCTTATACAAGTTCACAAGAGCTATGAAAGAATGCATTTTGTAAGAGGTAGAGGAAATATTTTGAGTCTACATGGTGATAGAAAATTTGAACGTGACATTGCTTCAGAATTTCACAATTTATATTTTTATATTCTTATACATAAATATGCCTATTCTAATGATGAAGCAGATGGTGAGCTCATTAATTATAACATTGGACTAGATGGTGCACTTGTTAGCAGAGCTTAAGCTGGGAGAAAGATATTGAAGATAGGAATTCAATTTGTTTTCCGTGAAGTAGGTAGTCCCAAAAGGGAGGGATGAGTCTGCTGCAGGTGGTGTTTAGATGGTTAATAGAGTTGCAAGAAACATCGGTAAAGATGGCTTTGAAGCTATTGGTGTAACGCATACTGAGAAGATGAATAAGAGTTTTCCCAATTATGCTACTGAGCACTTATTTCTCTACTATATTTGTTGCAACAAAAAGAAATGAGGAAAATGAATCTTGCTCAGAACACTGGTCATCTAAGTTTTTTGATCTTTAATAGGAGTTCGAATGCACATATTTTATGAAACAATCAAAGATTTGGGATTGTGGATCCTTAAAATAGGATAGGTGTTGATGAATTTGTGGTGCTGTGGGTTTGTAGAATTTTTTTAATGGTTGGCAGCTGGGGAAATGGGAGATTGGTGTTAGAAGCACATAACAAGTTGAACAATTTGATTGTGGTTCTTAATCATGTTATGAACGAGTGACACATTCTAACTTGATTTTACTTGTCCATCAAACCTTTGAATGAAGTAACCTAGCATGTACATATTCAAGTTCTTAAAAAAATTTGCATGGTAATTGTGGATTATAGTTAGCACTTCAGTTTTGTTTTCACAAGAGCTACTATCACATTTGTGGCTGTAGTGAAATACAATTGATTAATTACTTGAATGTCTATATATTGGGTGCATATATACGAGTTTTTATGATTATAGTGAGCTTTATTATTAGTTCATTAGGCTAAAGTTATATGTGTTAGAAGAGAAAGTACAAAAGGCATAAAGGAAAATTTCACTACCAACTAATATGAGCTATATTACACTTTCTGTTGAAACAAAATACCCACAATTGTTTGATTTATTTCTATTATAACCAAATGATTCATGTTCATTCACCAAGTGTTTATATAAAAATTTTCTTAGATGAAATAAATAACTATTCCTGTCATAAATTTTTTTATGGTATCAGAGCTTTATCTGTGACCAACGTCAATGGATCCCTGAAGTGAATCACACGTTAATATATTGAACAATAATATGATCAAGATACACAAGAAGGGGGGTTGAATTGTGATAAACTTTTCGTTAATCCCTTTAGAAATTACTTGTTTTTCAAAACTTATCAGTAAATCAATTAAGTAACTAGTTTAAAAAACTTTGTTAATTTTGAAAACTACGATATAAGTAATATGAGAGTAGAAAGAAAAAACACAGCAATTTATCCTGGTTCACCCTAAACCGTGGGCTACGTCCAGTCTTCAGATATCTTTCTGAGATTTCACTATCTCTCGAGCATTTACAAGTATTCTTTCGATCGAGCCTCTCCGTGTCTCTTTACAAAGAAGTATTCTTTTACTCTTAGCCTCTTCAAAGCTATCTGTAACACTTTCTAATTGAAAGAATAGTAAAGAGCTTGTTACAATAGAAATGCTCTTAACACTGTTCACTCGAAATATCGTTCACAATTTTTCTCTCAGATAATCTGAAAATCAAAAGTTGAATATTCAAGGTTTCATGAAGTTATGTCTTCTTCAATCTCGACTCTTATTTATAGTCGGGTTCTTCAACTTTCTTGAATAAGCGCGCTTGAATCTTGAAAAAACGGTTATTCAGTTTGACTCCGTAACTAACTCAAACTGATGTTTATTTCTTCCATCTGATATTTTATATCGGCTGCTTTTCTCTTGTAAAGCTTTCTTCTGCTTTTCCCTTGTAAAGCTTTCGTCTGCTTTTCTCTTGTAAGGCTTTAAACCGCTTTTCTCTTGTAAGGCTTTAAATCGCTTTTCTCTTGTAAAGCTTTAAATCGCTTTTCTCTTGTAAAGCTTTAAATGCCTTTTCTCTTGTAAAGCTTTAAATGCGCTTTTAAGCTTGGTGATTCTTACTTGACTGATTTTCTCCTTCAATTGTTTTTACTTCTCATCGTCCATCTACTTTTCATTTGTATATTTCTCTTTGTTTGTCATCAAAATTATTTAATCGTGAAGTCCGGTTTGACTTAACATTCTCCCCTTTTGATGATAACAAATATTGTGAATTAGAGAAATATGAAAGGTATCAAATATCTGAAGTATGAATAAATCAAAATAACTTCGCTTTCAAAATTTCTTCGCCTTTTCCTTTCAAATTGATTCTCCTTCTCATTCTTCCTTCTCCCCTATTTGTTATTAATCAAAAATTATTTCCCAAACTGTTTCACCAACTTTTTCAAGATCTTCTTAATCTTCTTCATATCCTTATCAAGTTTACGAACTTGTTTCTTTAAAGTCAATGATTCATTTGTAGTGAGGATTCTGTCTCAACAACTTGTCATCAACAACAAAGAATCGTTGTTGTATAAGCTTCCACGTTTGAGACATGTGGTTCAATAATTTGTAGGAGGCGGAGGAACATATACAACGATCAGAATATCAAGATCATAAGAATCAAGTATACGTTGAAATGTGCTTCCAAGCCAAGGCATAGCTTCAGAATCGAGTTGATCTCCACAGAGGTCGATTTTGCAGAATGTTCGTAAAATACTATAAGAACATTTTAAGTTGCCAATCGAAAAGAACGACATCTTGACCTTTTCGATAGTACCTCCTCGTGGATCATCTGCTGTAGCCTTAGTTTGGCTTGTTCTCGGATCTTGATAAATGCAGATAGAACTTCCACTTCTTTTCTCTTCACATGCTTCATCAATCAATTGCACTGCTTCTGCAATCTGATCAGAAGTCATGTCATCCAAAACTGGTTCTGGTTGAACTTTCAGCTTCAGTTTCTCTTCACACTTGCGTTCAACAAAATTTGGTGGTTGTAAATCAGGTACCACCTTGATTACTGTACTGTCCAGTATTGGATAAAAAGTAAGACGCTCTCCAAATGGCTCTGGTGGATATGGTTCTCTTCCAACTCTCTTCAGTTGATCATAGAAATTTTTGTAACCCCTATCCAACAGATGTAGAATGCTGTTATCAAATTCAACTGATTTGAAGAAGGCTTTCACAAATCTCTTTGGTTTGTCTCGGATGATGTGATTTGGTCTTCTTCTCCTCTGTGACAACCAATATGTGTTCCCAACTTTCTCTTTGAAAAGTTAAGTATTTGGATGGAACATTAGTCATCACACTCAAGACTTTTTGAGTAACCTTTTGTCCCATAACATGTGTAGCAATTTGCTTGCGAATAAGTGAAGACTGAAAAGTAGTAGAAACTACTTCTTCAAAAATTGGATTATCAAGGACATTGTGAGTATCCTTAAGATTACGAATGACTTCCATATTTACTTCAAAGAATATCAACCGTATCAATAACAGACTTTTTTGTAGTATCAACAACAGTCTTTTCTTGCCTTACCTTCTTAGATTTTGTTTCTGTTGTTGGACTTCCTTCTTTTGTCGCACTCATTTTCTTTCCCCTTGGTGACTTTTTAGGTTGCGTTTCTTTCTTTTCAGGTTCTTCTTTCCTTTTTCCTCCACTTCCTTGAGACTGAGTTTCTGAATCTTTTTCAAGGATTGATGTCAACGACTTTGTAGCTTTTGATCTTTGCAGTTCAGAATGCTTTGACTGACTTGATTCTCTGGATTGACTGGCTTCTTTCTGTTGCACAGTTTTCACTTTGGGTGACCTTCTTGCTTGCTTTGGAATGTCACTCAGTAGTGGTTCCCCTTTACGCTTCAAGTCACCTGATTCAAAAAATTGAACACTTCTCGACTTTGATTCCTGAGAATGTGATCTTGTTTCCTTCATAGAAGACTTCTTGATATCGCTCCCCTCAATTGTTGCTTTCCTTGGCGATTCTGCTCCTTTTTTGTCTGAAAATCTCAGACCCATTTTAGCAATAGATGACGAATCTATATAGCTTTTAACAGATATCTTCTGTCTAATTCCCCAATCCAATCTGATGCCAGATTCTCTGAACACTCTTGTCAACAACATCCCATAAGGACAAGTGTTTGTATCCTTTATTGATTTTACCATGTACTGATAAATCAAATATGGTAAATCTATTGGGTGATGATTCAGAAGATGAAGAATACATTGTTCATCCAGGGTAGTGACCTGATGTCGTGAACCTATTCTCGGTAAAACACAGTCACATAGAACCGCGAACAATACCCTTGCCTTTGGTACCAGCCAAGAGGCTCTCCTTTCAGTTAGGTTATGTTGTCCATATAGTTGACGACTAACTTCATCTTCGTTCATCTTAAGCTTAGTCATCCATTTCGCCATATTAGTGAGTTGAACTCCATCCATCGGACATTCAAGTGACTTTCTCCAAGAACTCTTCGTCACATTATAATAGAGTGTGTGTCTACATATCGACACGATTGTATCGCTCTCGACTTAGTATTCTTCCGTAACTCATAAACTTCTTGGAGATAGACTTCATCTCGTACTTGAAAGAAGTTTCTCCAACCCGCCGCTATTATCTCCGACTCTATATCCATCTCATTCTTTTCTTAGTTCTTGAAGTTTACCAATCTTCCCACTGATCTGGATCAACTCGCAAAATGGGCTTGACATTCATCTTCTGATTCGATTGAGTAGGAACTTGCTTGAAGAAATTTCGAGAGATTTAAGAGAACTAGCAATTTCGAATTCGGTAGAAATCCCAAAAGTCAGTTTTAGGAAATTTATAGCTAATTCTAGAACTATTGTACTTCTCGATGATCGTGACTTTTCCTCTAAAACTTTTCTTGTGAAAGAAGTTTTATATCTCGAAACAAATCTAACGCCGTTAACTCCACCGTTCCTTTGTCTTGTCTTTATAAAAAACCAGATGAATGGTCCGTTAACTCCTTCGTCTGTCATCTTGTCTTTATGAAAACCGGATGAATGGTCCGTTAACTCCTCCGTCATCATCTTGTCTTTATGAAAACCGATGAATGGTCCGTTAACTCCTCCGTCATGCATCTTGTCTTTATGAAAACCGGATGAATGGTCCGTAACCATCACCATATTGAGGTTGCGTCGATTTCTTTAAAGGCGATCTTCACTTAGTGATTTTGTGAAGATATCCGCCATCGATATTTCGTTTCTACAATTGTAGACGACTTTCTTCCGAGGGTAATCTCTCAAAAATGATGTCGACTTCTATGTGCTTTACCCTTGAATGTTGAATTGGATTCTTTGACAAGTCGATGGCGCCGATGTTGTCGCGAGATATTGGAATCTCTTCCTCTTGTATTGAGTAGTCCTCTAATTGATACTTGATCCACAATATTTTGAACAACAACTGCGGCGGACATATATTCACTTTCTAGCGATTGATAATGCAATCGAGCTTTGTCTCTTGCTTGACCATGACACCAGGTTTGGTCCAAGAAAGTGACAGCCACCACTCGTGCTCTTCCTTTCGATTCTATCACCGGCATAGTCCGCATCGCAATATCCATTCAACCTGAAATTTTTACCTTTCTCATACATTAAGCAAAGATCAGTAGTACCTGCGAGATATCTCAAAATTCGTTTTACAGCAATATAATGAGATTCTCTAGGATCGGCCTGAAACTTTGCACACAAGCATACAATGAATAGAATGTCAGGTCTACTTGCTGTAAGATAAAGCAAAGAACAGATCATCCCTCTAAATAGGGTTTGATCCACCTTCTTACCACTTTCGTCTTTTGACAACAAGTTTGAAGGATGCATCGGGGTAGACATATATTTAACACTGCATATATCAAACTTAGACAACAATTCTTTAAGATATTTTTGTTGATGGATAAAAATCTTATCCTCAGTTTGCTTTACTTGCAATCCAAGAAAGAATTTTAACTCACCCATCATGCTCATCTCAAATTCATTTTTCATCAGATTTTCAAAACTCATGCATAACCTTCTTGAAGTTGCACCAAAAATAATATCATTAACATAAATTTGCACAATAATGAAATCATTACTCAAGTTCTTCCTAAAAAGAGTTTTGTCTACTTTACCTCTAGTAAATCCATTTTCTATAAGAAATGAACTCAGACGATCATACCATGCTCTAGGGGCTTGTTTCATTCCATATAAGGCTTTATGAAGTCTGTAGACATGATCTGGATACTTTATGTCCTCAAATCTGGGAGGTTGCTTAACATAGACTTCTTCATCTATAAAACCATTCAGAAATGCACTTTTTACATCCATATGAAAAAACTTTATGTCATGGCAAACCGCATATGCAAGCAGTATCCTTATTGCTTCAAGTCTTGCTACTGGAGCATATGTCTCATTGTAGTCTATTCCTTCTTGCTGATTATAGCCTTGTGCTACTAATCTTGCCTTATTCGACTTACTTTTCCTGATTCGCCTAGTTTTTCTTGAATACCCATCTAGTACCAATAATGGATTTCTTTTCAGGTTTAGGAACTAAGGACCAGACTTTATTTCTACAGAATTGATTCAACTCCTCTTGCATAGCTAGTATCCATGCTTCATCTTTTATAGCTTCATCAATCTTCTTAGGTTCTACTTCAGATATAAATGCCACGTTGGCTTCTCTTCTGAACTTGGACCTTGTTCGAACACCTTCTGAGGTTTCTCCAATAATTGACTCTTTAGGATGAGAACTTTTGTATCTCCAATCTTTCTTTAACTCCAAATTCTTCGAAATGTCTTTTTTTTTGTCATATAGTGTTTCTGATGAAGATACTTCTTTGTACTCCATCAAAGGCACTGTAACAACATCATTATCTGATTCCTCTTCCTTATTGGGTTGAGAGCTATCATCGAACTTGACATGAATAGTTTCTTCAATGATCTTTGAGGTGAGGTTGTAGACTCTAAATGCCTTTGAGGTGAGAGAATAACCTAGAAATATTCCCGAAAGTGTCTTTGCATCAAACTTGTCCGAACTTCCTTTGTGTTCGAATAGTGCACTTGCAACCGAAAGGATGGAAATAAGAAATGTTTGGTTTCCTTCCATTCCACAACTCATAGGAGTTTTCTTCAATATTGGTCGCAACAACACTCTATTCTCGAATATAGCATGTCAGATTGATGACTTCCGCTTGAAATATTTAGGAAGATTCATCTCGCACAAAGATTGTTCTTGCCATCTCTTGAATCGTCATATTCTTCCTTTCAACAACTCCATTCTGCTGCGGAGTCCTTGGGGCAGAGAAGTTATGGAAAATTCCATTTTCTTCGCAGAATACTCTAAATTTCTCATTCTCGAATTCTCCACCATGATCACTCCTTATACTGGCTATAGACACTCCTTTTTCATTTTGTAACCTCATGGAAAGGTTTCTAAAGCACTTGAAAGACTCATCTTTATGTGCCAGAAAAAGTATCCAACAAAACCTTGTAAAATCATCAACAATGAGAAGTCCATACTTCTTTCCACCAAGACTTATTGTCCTTGTTGGACCAAATAAATCCATATGTAACAACTCTAGTGGTCTAGATGAAGTTACGAAATGTTTTGAAGAGAAAGAGGTTTTAACTTGTTTCCCTTTCTGACAACTTTCACAAAAGAAATCTTTGTCAAAACAAATTTGTGGCAAACCTTTTACCAAATCATGTTTCAAAAGTTTTGAAATATGTTTAAAACTGACATGACCTAGTTTTTATGCCAGATCAGTCTTTCTTCTTGATAGATAAAAACATGAAATATTTTGAGACCGAAAATCGCCTAAATCAATTTTGTAAAGATTGTTTCGTCTTTCGGCGAAAAAGAAGATAGAACCATCTTTGTTTCTGACTTCACAAAAGTTTTGGTTGAATGTAACTTCAAAACCAGAATCATATAATTGACTAATACTTATCAAGTTATGCTTTAGACTATCAACTAGCAGTACGTTGTTAATGCATGCATGGAATTCTTACCAATCTTACCAATTCGATTATCTTGCCCGCTGTTGTCTCCAAAAGTTACCGAACCTCCTTTCTTGATCAAGATCTAGGAACATAGACCTTTTTCTCGTCATGTGACGCGAGCATCCTTGTCCAAATACCAATGGTGCTTGCTGGCTCTTCCAAAGAAGGATTTCGTAGGAGATATTATCTTGTTTTAGGTACCAGTTCTCTTGGGTCCTTTAGGGTTAGTATGGTGTAATGAATGATAATAAGAAGTAGAATGAAAACGTTGATGACCTTTTGAAAACCTGATTGATATCTTTTCTTATCTTTTGAACAATTGATTTCACGTAATCTTTGGGACTTATTTTAGTAAACCCTAATCCAGCTTTTATCACTCGGATATCGCATTTTCCTAGCATTTCATTCATCTTTTTGTACTATCTGTAAATTTAGCTAGATCAATTGAGAGTTTATTGATTCTCGGTTTCAACTATTTAATCTCTTGGATCTATCTATAACTTTGTTGTTATTCAGTTCCTCAACTTGCTTTCTCGGACTTATATTCTCTCTCTATCTCATGAGTATGTTTGAGGTTTTCTACATATTTCTTCTTCAACGACTTGTACTTGTTTCGAATAGCATGAGAATCCTCTAACAATTACGAGTATGCATCTTGTATATTATTATAGTTAGAAGTTACCTCTTCATCACTTTCTTCTTGACTACCGGACATATGTTAGCATGTTACGACGCTTCTGAGCTTGTATCTGATTCTGATGAATCCAGATCCTCCCACGTTGCCATCATGCTTTTCTTGTTATCCCTACTCTTTTGGGTTGTCTTTTCAACATTGGACACTCGGACTTGTAATGTCCCGACTTATTGCATTCATAACATGTAATAGATGCTTTCTCGACTTTTCCATCGTCTTTGCGCTGTTCCTTCGAATGTTGAATTTCCTTTGGACTTCTTTTTCACATTCTTCTTATCTTTCTTGAAATGAAAGATAGCTCATCGTCTTCATCACTTGATTCAGATTTCGACTTCTTTGGAATCATCATCCTTTGATTCTTCAATCTTTAATGCCTTTGATGTATTCCTCTTTGTCTTTTCTTCCGGATTTTGTGATTCTTTTGACCGCTTTGAGCGCTATGGACTTCTCTTTCTTGGGCTTATCTTACGCATCAAGCTCTACGTGTATCTTCAATGATCCAAGCAATTCATCAAGCTTTAGTACGCTTAAGTCTTTGGCTTCTTGTCAGCAGATTACTTTGGGTCTCCATCTTTTGGCAGACTCCTCAAAATCTTTCGAACATGGTCTTGACTGTATGACGTTCTTCCAAGAGCTTTTAGCCCATTAACAATTGTTTGAAATCTTCCAAACATTTGATCAATGGTCTCTTCTTCTTTCATTTTGAACAACTCGTACTGATGCACCAGAATGCTTATCTTGGACTCATTGACTTGATTTGTTCCTTCATGTGCAATTGATAATGTATCCCACATTTCTTTGGCAGTGTCGCATCCATGAACTTTGTCATACTCGCTTATGCTCAATGCACAACTCAAGAAAAATTTCGCTTTGGAGTTTAGTTGAAATCTTGCTTTCTGCTCAGCTGTTCATCTTTCTCGTGGAATTGGATTTTTATCATCATCTTCAGGTGTGTATGGTCCGTTCTTGATGATGTCCCAAAGGTCAATGTGAGTAGATTCGATAAACAATCTCATCCGGTCCTTCCAATAGTGGTAGTCTTCACCATTGAATGCTGGAGGTCTAGTGACTGAAGCTCCTTCGGCAATATACATGTGTGATTCCACCATTTTCTTTAATTCACACTTTATTAAAGTGACTCTTGAACACCAGGCTCTGATACCAATTGAAGTGAATCACACGTTAATATTTTGAACAATAATATGATCAAGATACACAAGAAGGGGGGTTGAATTGTGATAAACTTTTCGTTAATCCCTTTAGAAATTACTTGTTCTTTCAAAAGCTTATCGTAAATCAATTCGTAACTAGTTTAAAAAAACTTTGTTAATTTTGAAAACTACGATATAAGTAATATGAGAGTAGAAAGAAAAAACACAGCAATTTATCCTGGTTCACCCCAAACCATGGGCTACGTCCAGTCCTCAGATATCTTTCTGAGATTTCTTTATCTCTGAATTGTTTACAAGTATTCTTTCGACTGAGCCTCTCCAGGTCTCTTTACAGCAAGTATTCTTTTACTCTTAGCCTCTTCAGGCTATCTGTAACACTTTCTAATTGAAAGAATAGTAAAGAGCTTGTTACAATAGAAATGCTCTTAACACTGTTCACTCGAAATATCGTTCACAATTTTTCTTTCAGATAATCTAAAAATCAAAAGTTGAATATTCAAGGTTTCATGAAGTTATGTCTTCTTCAATCTCGACTCTTATTTATAGTCGGGTTCTTCAACTGTTTCTTGAATAACTGCTTCTTGAATCTTGAAAAGCGGTTATTCAGTTTGACTCAGAATTAACTCAAATGATGTTTCTTTCTTCCATCGATATTTTGTATCGGCCGCTTTTCTCTTGTAAAGCTTTAAATACGCTTTTCTTTTGTAAAGCTTTAAATGCCTTTTCTCTTGTAAGGCTTTAAATCGCTTTTCTCTTGTAAAGCTTTAAATACGCTTTTCTCTTGTAAAGCTTTAAATCGCTTTTCTCTTGTAAAGCTTTAAATGCCTTTTCTCTTGTAAAGCTTTAAATGCGCTTTTAACGGTGATTCTTACTTCGGCTGATTTTTCTCCTTCAGCTGTTTTTTACTTCTCATGCGTCCATCTACTTTTCATTTGTATATTTCTCTTTGTTTGTCATCAAAATTATTTAATACGTGAAGTCTGGTTTGACTTAACAATCCCAACTCTAGCTTAACAGCTACTAGCCAAAATGCTTCCTAATCTCCCACCCCTTATCTTGATTTTCCCATCTTAGCAAAAATCCTAAACTTTAATCTTCCTATTAAGCTTGATAGGCAGAACTTTATCAACTAGAAAGCACAAGTACTTGTAGCCATAAGAGCTTTTGAGCTTGAAAGTTTCATTACCACTGCACCTCTTCCTCAGTTCATTACAGTAGATATGGATCAAGCCATTGAAAACCCATATTACAAAGCATGGCGTAGAACATATTAGTTGTTGCTATGTTGGTTGCTCTTAACCATTGGAGAAGAAGTGATCCGACAGGAAAACCATTCTAATTCATCCTACTAAGTATGGTAAATCCTGGAGTCTTGATGCTCAAACTTAATGGTTAGAGTCTTGCAACTAAAACATCAAATCTCCACAATTAAAAAGGGATCACACACCATATCTAAATATATACAAAAAGTTAAATCCATAAAAGATTCACTCCAAGTTGTTGGACATATCATCACATAATATGAACTAAAATTAAGTGCTCTCATTGGTCTTGGTCATGAATATGATCTAGTTGTGGTTTATTTAACACACTCTATGAGAAATTTACAAGAGGTACAATACTCTCTCATAATGCATGAAACAAGGATAGAACAGTTGAATACTATTGCTTAGGTAGATATTTCATCACCTGCAACCAACCTTGCAACTTACAACAACAATAACCAAAATCGAGGTGGAAGAAGTGGATTTAGAAGTAGAGGAGGTCATGGAAAAGGAGGTAGTTAGAATTGAAATGGAGTTTTTTGTCAGTTATGTCACAATCCCGGACACGAGGCCCTAAAATGTCACAAACAGTTTGATATATTGTGGTAAGGCAACGCTAGATAGTTATGGAAATAGAACAACCCCACTCATCAATCTACACAAAATAGTGTACAAAGTAACCCTCAATCTTAATTAGCCTTAATCAATAAGGTTATTACTCTTTTGAAGTAGGCAGTGATGATACATGGTTTGTAGATAGTGGGGCTACGAATCATATAACAATAGACCTCAACAATCTCTCAATCAGCTTAAAGTATGGTGGTAAGGACCAACTTACAATTGGTAATGGTAATTCTCTTCCTATTGCTAATGTTAGCTCTTGTCATATCCATTTCTAAGACAACATACACACATCTCTTGCATTGAAACAAATCTTGCATGCCAAATATAACAAAAAACCTACCGAGCATATCTAAACTTACAAAAGATAACAAGATTAATGTTGAGTTTACTGATGTTAATTGTATATTTAAGGATAAGGTAACAAGGAAGGTTCTGCTCAAGGGAGTGCTTGGGGATGACCTATATAGCCTTGAAGCTACCACACCACAAAACAAAACTAGGCCAGTCATACAACCATATCCTGCTTATAAGTCTAGTGATTTTCATTATTCAAAATACACATATTTTTCTTCTTCAAAAGATAGCCACTATGAGGTAAACTTAGCACACAAGCTACACAGTCCTTTTGTGATGCATGTAAGCAAGGAAAACTGCATAAATTACCCTTTCAAACAGATGGTATAACATCTCAAAATCTATTAGACATCGTATTCTCAGACATTTGGGGACCGTCTCCATATCTCTTAACTAAAGGGCATAAATAATATCCCATTTTTGTTGATGCTTGCACCAAGTTTACCTAGTTTTGTCCCCTAAAACTAAAATTTAATGAATTATCTATTTTTATTAAATTCAAAGCTAATATTTGACATCAATTGATTGAAAAAGCAAAGCTCTTCACACTAACATAGGAGGGGAATAAAAAGCCCTATTACCTTACCTCACACAGCATGGGATACAACCATATTTTAGTTGTCCTCACATTTATCAACAATATGGTGTTTCTGAAAGGAAACATCGACATATCATTAAAACAAGCCTAGCTCTCTTATCTCATGCTCATATGCCCTTTACCTATTAGTTTAAAGCTTTCTCTACAACTAGTTTTCTCAGCAATAACCTTCCTTCTCCAAGGTTCAATAATACCTCACCATTTGAAAAGTTGTTTAATAAACCACTAAATTATCTTTATCTCAAAACATTTGTTTTTAGTTGTTTTTCCTTATCTTAGATATTATTCTCACCATAAATTTGACTTTTATACTACCAAGTGTGTTTTTCTTAGATATAGTTCCATGCATCATGACTATAAATGCTTAAATAATCAAGGCAAGATCTTCATCTCTGGTATATAAAATTCAATGAGGAAGAGTTTCCATTTCCTCAACTTTTTCTTCTTATATCCATTCTATCCTCAGCCTCATCCTATCAAAAGGCATTGGATCACTCCTCTATAAAAGAATATTTTATCACAAAATTCTTAGCCAACAATCAGGTAAGCTCTTAGAATCCTTGTTTACCAATATGTACAACCACATAAAACACTATAAACTCACTGCATTACCAAAACACCTTACCCAATCCTATTTTGCCCACTATATCAAACACTGCACCTAACATCATTGTGTTATTACCAGAGAACACTCATCCTATGCAAACTTGCTCCAAGAGTGGTATTTTTAAAACAAAACTGTACTTTAGCACTCTTGTTTCTACCCAACACACTGAACCTATAATAGTATCAACAGCCTTAATTGATCCTATGTGGTTTCAAGCTATGCAAGATGAATTTTATGCTTTACAAAAAAACAATACATGGACACTTATTCCCTATAAACCTACCATGCACATTTTTAGTACAAAATGGGTGTTTAAGACAAAGTACAATACTGATGGGACTATTTCTAAATAAAAAGCTCTTTTTATTACAAAAAGGTTCAATCAAACCCCTGACATTGATTTTTCAAAGACTTTTAGTCCAGTTGTTAAAGCTTTAATATTCAAAGTTATTATGTCACTTACTGTTTCCCATCACTGGGATATCTAGTAAGTTGACATTAGCAATGCATTTTTAAATGGTAACTTGCAAGAAACTGTCTACATTAGTTAACCATAATGTTTTAAAAGCACAATATAGCCATATCATGTCTACAAGTCAGCTAAGGCTCTCTATGGTTTAAAACAAGCCCCTAGAGCTTGGTTCCATAAACTTAAACATGCACTGTGTCAATGGGGCTTTCTCAATTCTAAGTCAGATACGTCTATGTTATATTAACACAATTGGGGTGTCATTACAATATAAATGCTCTACATGGATGATATACTCATCACTGGAAACTCATCTAAAGTAATCCACACAGTCATCAATCAATTACAGTCTCAATTGGCATTAAAAACTATTAGAAGTATAAATCATTTTCTTGGTTTTCAGGCGTACTAAAATAGCAACAGCTTATACTTTCACAAAGCCACTATATCTAAGATTTGCTTCATAGAGCCAACATGTCCTAGTGTAAGCCTTGCTACACTCCAGTCACCACAATAACCAAGCTATCACTTCATGATGGCACACCTTTTAAGCATCTAACTCTCTATCAAAACATTGTAAGAGCACTTCAATATTTGTGCAACACTAGACCAGACATATGCTCCGTTGTAAATAAACTAAGCTAGTACTTAGCAAATCCACTAAATACTCATCAGGTTGCTTGTAAACGTGTGCTATGTTACCCGAAAGGCACTTCCAGTCTAGAATTGTTTTTTTTCCTTCATCTACACCTTTGGCCTTTCAAGCCTACAGTGATTCTGATTGGGCTAGCTCTTTAGATGACCGAAAGTCTATCACTAATGATTGTGTCTTCCTGGGGGCAATCTTGTCTATTGGCCTTCCAAAAAATAACCCATAATCGCTTGGTCAAGTACCTGAGCTCTCTCACAAGTGTCCACTAAACTTCTATGGCTCACATTGTTACTCTCTGAGCTGGGGTTTTCTCTTCCTCACAAACTAACTCTGTGGTGTGATAATAATGGAGTTTAATTGCTAGCCCAAAACCTCATTTTTCACTCACGAACAAAGCACATAGAAGTAGGTGTACATTTCATCAACGATAAGGTCAAAAATGGGTTTATGGAAATTAAATATGTGAGTACCATAAAGTAGCTTGTCGACATCGTCAAGAAGCCTCTCACTTCAACGAGACTTAATCTTTTAGTCTCCAAACAAACCTAGTTCCAAGCCTTTGATTTTCTTTGAGTGAGGCTATAAGAAGAGAAAGTACAAAGGCCATAAAGGGAAATTTCATTGCCAACTAATATGAGTTGTCTTACACTTTATGTTGAAATAGAATACCCCACAATCATTTGATTTATTCATGTTATAACTTAATGATTCATGTTCATTCACCAAGTGTATATACAAACATTTGTAGAGATGAAGTAAATAACTATTCCTTTCATAAATCTTTTCAATATGCAGGAAGAGAATTTGAACTCCCAACTATTTAAAACCATCTAAGAGCTTCAATAAAGGGTTTCTTTGCTCTTTTGTAGTTTTTTGTCATACCACATAAGTCTATCATGTTCCATACTTGTGAAACTACTGTATTATGATATATTGCTTAAATTTTTATAAGGTAACTCTTTTCTTTAACATACTTTAACTGATCTATAGAAATTATAGGTTTGCAACTTTGTCCTCAATATTAATAGGCATATTAGGTTGATGCCCGTTGGCAGGTTAATGGATACGGGACTACTTGAGAGTTTTATGTTTCATTACATGCAAATTGTGGGCTTTAGTTGTTTGACCTATTTAAGGTTTTCTAATTTCTTACTGGCATTATTCTCAAGGGAAAAGGATTTGAGCCAAACATCTTGACTTCTTTATTGGTGCTAATTCTCATTCAGATGACAATCGTAGCTCTAGTTGGTTGGTGGGTGTATATCGTAGCAATTATCAATTTTTAAGCTAAAGAATGTTAACAATAATCTTGTCATTATAATATTTAACCTTATCTTATCCTTGATTCTAGCTCATTGATATAATATTATCCTTGATTCTAAATAATTTATATGATTGTATATCATAATATTGGAGATATTTCGTTAGACTAATTATATATAAATACCTCCTTTTGTTTGGAAAAATGACTAGTTGGATGTTACTATAACTGAAACAAATAAAAACATTACAATGGGTTGAAGAATAACAGACGAATAATCATGCAACAAACATTAAGAGAAATCTAAAACATAGTAATTGGGATATAACATAGGCCAAATGAGCTAGAGAAGTTAAAAATGCTATCTACCATGCATGCCCAATGAGAGAGTGTGATGCATTTATTTAGCATATAGGCATTCGCAGATCAAGTTAACTAGCCAGTTAGCAACCAAGTATTTATCCATCCTCTTATAAGTGAAACGTCAACTATTATGCTACTTCCACATTGTATAAATGGTAAATGTAAAGGCTGCTTTAAAGAGGGTTGTGTTTGGTTTCCTAGGCTTTGAGTTGCATATGATCCAATGTAATTGATTAGTGTGAATTGCATCGTGTTTTAGGGCTTAGTTTGATATATATTTAATTGTTAATTTGATCGTTTAGTACGTGTTTAGATTAGAATTGTGTTAGTTTGTTAATTATTTATGTTTTAAGTGTTTTATGGGTAGACAAGTCTTTGAGCTTAATTATTATATTTTTGAGGTACCTTGATGTGTTTGTTAGTGTTTTAGGGTCAACATCGAAGAATGAAGAAGTTTTAGAGACATTGGGGCCGAAACAACGACCCATGATTGTGGCATAACAGGCCACGATTATGACAGAAGCATCAGAGTTGGGGGCCACGATTGTGACAGAAGCCTAGGACATGGCCCATGATCGTGGCCTACTTGCCACAACCATAACAGAAGGTTCAAATGTGGCCCACGATTATGGCCTGTGTTGGGTAGACGTGCAGACACTAAAAATGTCAAGTTTTGAGGAAATTTTTAGACCTTTTGGACCCCAAAAAAACCTTAAGACTACTTGTAATACAAAAGGTATAAAAAGATCAAAACAAAGAGGCAAAGGGAGCTTTTGCATTAACCACTTTTAGAGAAACCCTAAAAAGGATTATTGAGAGATAGAGGAAGATAAGAAGGAAGAAAGAAGAGGAGAAGAAGCTAACTCGACATACTTCTCAGATCAGGAGTTTCCCGACGTCACTGTCTCCCGTTGTCCGTTCAATTTCATATTTCCTACTATTTTTAGTTTTATTATTGTATATAATTGGAATAATAGTTGATGACATGATTTTTGGATGTTGATGATGTTCTAAACTCACTTTTAGTTTTTTTAAATATTTGATTTAATGAAATCTGATTCTTTATATGTTATTTGGATTTATTGTGATTTAATTTTGGAAGTCCATAATTCGATAATAAACTAAGAGGGTGAATCGAATGAAAAATAATTAAATTGGGCTAATAAGAGTTAGGTGATTTAATAAAACAAGAATTAAATGAAATTAGTAAATTGTGCGATGAGAGATCTTGCATAGGTTTTCAATAATTTATTAGACAACTTCAGATCTAATTTGGGTTTTGGATAAGCTGATAATTGAGAAATTGCAACTTCCATAATCTGATTAGGTTTAGGGTTAATGGCTATAATGAGAGAGAGAGTGATCAACTCTAGGATTGTCTAGAACCAATAATTCAATAATTCATAATTGATTAGGTTAGTGTTAAAGATAGGTAAAATTCCCTTACTCTCAATTGGTAATTCCTTTAGGTTGATTCTTGAGTGTGTGTTGCAATTGTTAAATTGTTAATATTTTCGTGATTGATTTTTGAATCGATTTGCTTGATTAAAATGAATTCTCATTTTAGTTCCATTACATTTTGAATTTTGCGAATTATTATGGCCTTAGATTTTAAGATTAGATTATCCCTCCTCATAGGGTTGACACCTTAGGTATTGTGCAAATGACCCTTGCGCTTGCAGATTATCGAGGTTAATTAATTAGAACTTACACACATTGAAATAAAAAACGATCACTAATACAACCTCTGAATTATAACTACAGTTGCTAGGAGGTAGTAGGTTAAGTATTTGACTCCATATCACTTTTGTATAGTTCCATAAAAAGAATAAATGGTCCCCTCCCTCCTCGACCTTATGGTAAATAACATAAATAGTATTAGCTACAGTACTATACCATTGTTGCATAGTTTGTAGTCGATTTTTAATTGTGAGCCAAGTGATGAATGAAGCATTGGGACTAATTGAGATTTTCCATAACAAAAAAGCTCAAGTTACAATTTGATAGCTATTGTAAAACAACTGACAACATGACCTGTTACTAAAGATGTTGTTACAGTTTAGCACCCATACAACAAAATCATCATTCTTAACCGACTATAGACAAGGGGAATGCATCAAGAGGGCTGAAAAGCCTTTAAATGCACCTGCCCATTCACTATTACAATCAATGAGGAGACCTTGAGTTTTAGAGGCAGTCAATTCCTTAAAAGTTAGAAGTGAGTGTGTTATACGATGGAGCTATTGTTAGGCTAATTATCAAACCACAGTCAGGTCCATTCACCATTCCCAATCCGATGTTTAATGTAAGGATAAATGAACAGCCTCATCTTAGTCGTTTGCTTAAGAATGGGGGAGAGATAACTTTTGTGAAATTAACTTATTAGAAGCTCAAACATTTAAAATAATATTCATATACCCATTTAATTCATAAAGCCTTCTAATTAGTATAAAGTTTCTATTGTCGCTTACTCATTAATACTTTCTACATTTTATTGATTAAGAGAATCTCCAAACCACCTTGCCTTTTTGGGATTGTGACATCACTCTATTTAATTTTGCCTTTTTTGTGGAGTTGTTCAGACTATAGGAATGTTTTCATAATATGATCCATCTCTTTGATAGCTCTCCTTGGTATAGCCACATTCGCAAGCCAGGGAATATGAAGACTCATAAGTACCAAAATAACTAAATTAATGCGAGTTGTATATGATAAGTGTCTATTCTGCCATGCCATCACTCTATTTTTGAGTCGTTCAATGATAGCGAAGAGGTGGTGGAACTTGAGTTTAGTGGCTGTAATAGGTACTCCAAGAAAATTAAAAGTAGTAGAAATATTATGTAAACTAGTGAGTCTCATGATGTCTCCACTATTCCTCACATCTACTAATAAATAGATATGGTTCTAATCTAAATTATGGTGCAATCTAGACCATTGAGTGAACAACTCAAGTGTATTAATCATAATCCATATATAATATATATTAGTCACACAAAGAAGGAGCAAATAATCATCATAAATTAAATGAGTGACGCTAACCTCCTTGCATTTATGGTGATCCATTACATATTACCAGCTAGTTTAATAATCTGGAAAATCCCTTTATAACTAGCATAAAAAGGTATGGAGACAAAGGGTCTCCTTGTCGTAATCCTCGACCAATTTTGAACAGTTTAGTTGGAATACCGAATACAAAACATAATCCATTGAATGAATTTTGATGGAATATGCAACTCCTCAAGATATATCTGAATGAATTTCTAGCTAATGGTAATGAATGCCTTGAAGAAATTGATCTTAATTAAGTAGTTGTTAATTTTTTTCCCAGATTGAAAATCTTTATGTAGCTCTTGAATGAATATGATATTCTCCCCAATGTTACGGTCAGGTATAAAAACCCCTTGTGTAATGTTGATGATATCTGATAGTACCAATTTAATACACTATGCTGGTAACTTCGATATAATCTTATAGATGGTGTTGCAGTAGGAAATAAGTCAAAAATTAGACATAGTGCATGATTGTCACTTTTCAGGAACTAGGCAAACATAGGTGTGATTTATTTCTTAAAGTAACTTGGACTAGTTAAAAAAATCAAGGACAGTTGCTGTGCATAACTCACTAATGATTAACTATGTCTTATGGAAGAATAAGGACGTAAATCAGTAAGGACTAGGTGATTTTGAGGGATGTAGGATGAATAAAATTCTACATATATATATCATTGGTAGTAAAGGGAGCAATCAACTTCTCTATGACATCTTGAGCAATACGACAAACAAATAGTTCTAGTACATTAGGACTAGGATACTCAACATAATCAGTAATCATAAGATTTAAGAAATGATCTTTAGCTAACTACATCTGTTGTTATTGCTTAATATTCTCTACCATTGACATCATGCAACAGAGATATTATGTTAACATTACGACGAGCTAGTAAGGAGGAGTGAAAATATTTGGTATTGGAGTCACTCTCTTGTAACCAATTTAATCTTGCCTTCTATTTAAGAATAGAGTTGTGAAATGTGAGAGCATCTTGATAGTCCCTAAGACATTTCCTCTCCACCTGTCGTAATGTATCATTAAGAGGAGAATAATAATAATGCCTCTGTGCCAGCAGAAGTTTATCCTTTAGTGTGTGAAGGTTAAAGTTTCTACAGCCCAAATTTTTTTTGAGAGCTACTTTCATGCATCGCAATTTACTCAAGAGATGAAACAGTGAAATCCGTCCACCTCATTATGCCAGCAGCTTTGAACTAATTCTAAAAAACCATCTATACCTATAAGTGAAGAATCGAAAAGGGGAACTAATAGAGCAAGGACTCATTAGTTTCTGAATCAACATAAAAGAATGATTAGACATGAGATTATTTCTAAAGTGTACAAATGAATTAGGGAATTGGACTAACCATAAAGAGTTAGCAAGGGTTTGATCTAACTTCTTACGAAGTAGTAGACTAACATGTTGGTTATTTGACCATATGAACAATCTACCAGTGCTATTAAGATCAACCAAATCATTATTCAAGAGTAAATTGGATATTTCTTTAATAAGATGGTGATTGCATTATAAGTCGACTTGTCGTCATGTATAAGTCGACTTGTGACAACATTTTTCGTAAAATTTTATCTCCGCTCTTCTGTAAGTCGACTTATGCTATGTAAGTCGACTTGTGTCCTTCTATAAGTCGACTTATGTACTATTAGTCGACTTGTGTTGACATATCTTCATATGTAAGTCGACTTATGCTATTCTACTCGACTTACGATGTTCAGATCTTGATGTATAAATCGACTTATGATGTGCAAGTCGACTTATGTAAGCTTCTGTTGGACCCCGAACTTTAATTGGACGTCAGAATTATTAAATGAGGAATTAGTGATGTTAAATGTTTATTTGGGTAATGTGAATTGGAGAAATTTTAAATGATATTTGGGGGTTAAAGCGTGAAATGGGTTTTTGTGTATGTTGTATTATGGGTAACATCTTTATAATTGAAAAAGTAAGTCTGTATAGTTACTATTTATGTAACTTCTTTGAAATTGCAAATTTTGAGACTTCGATTTATTGGGGCTAGAAATGCCCACTAAAGTTTTGTAAAGAACCTTTTATTGTGTTCTGCCCATGCTTGTTCAAGTATGACCTTGCATTGATTTGAAAATGTGCCATAAGTTGTGTATATGAACCTTGTACATGGACTTTGTGTGATATGTGGTTGCTTTTAAATTTATTCCCAAAAGTTGTATTTTGTGGCTTATGGATGATTTGAGAAATGGCTTGATGCTTGACGTAGAATGTGTTTAACGAATTGTGTATGGAGGACTTAAGTAGGGATGATGAGTTGATGAATTTTGAATGTGAGCTATTGTTGATGTATAATACGCAATTTGTGGATGTGGAGGCTGAAAGATGTGAAATTGTGAAGTTTGAATATTGTTTAATATGAAATTCTGGACTGATGTGTTCATGTGGTCAATTTTGAGAATGTGTGTTGTACTGCAATTTCTGGACTGATTTAGATAGGATAGAATCATTTAGTCTTATGGAGAGTGGTAGACAAGTTGTAGAGCTTGTCCATGATGTGTATGAGCTAGTTTTGGAGGTGTTAATGTGAGTTGCTAGAGTTGGGTACAGGGGCTGTCTAAATGGCAGATCACAGACAGATCTTTGAGGCTACTTTTGACCTTTATATAGTTGGAATTGGGGTTGGTGATCTTCATGAAAGTTGTAGATCTTTCTTTAAGCTTTCCATAGACACCAAGTTTGTTAAATTTGGAGCTCTGGATCAAAAGTTATGATGTTTGTAAGTTTTGGTACTGTTGAGAAATTATCAATCAGTCATCGTTGTGTAAACTTTTGATCCCTTTAGAGTCCGAGCTTGCTTGTGAGTCCTTCTTGAAAATGGTAGAGCTATCTCTTAGCTTTCAAAAAAACAAACCGCGTGTCATTTGGAGCTCGGAGTCAAAAGATATGAACGTTTGAAATTCGGAGGTCGGATCAGAGTGGTCGAGCGACCACGCGGCGACAAGGCCGACCGACCTGGTGCGGGAGACCGACCTGGTGTGGGCGATCGACCTGGTGCGGGCGACCGACTGGTCAAGGGAGACCGACACAGTGTGGCGACCGACTGGCACGGCGACGGACTCTCTTCCTTATTTTGGCCATAACTTCTTCGTCCGACATCCGATCGACCCGATTCTTGAAGCGTTGGACTCCTAAGACATTTTCTATCTTTCCATGCTAGATAGATCAGTTTTTGCATTAAATGGAGAAAGATAGCTCGGATTATAATGAGCCGATCAGTTGTAAAAGTTTGAACAGTATTTGGTATTTTGGATATATCTTGAGCTATAGAGCTCGGATTGAATTGATTCTTGTTTATGATTAAACTAGAGACATATATATACAAATGTTATGAAGGAGCCGAGCTATGATTTAGCCTCTAACACTTCCAAATATAGGTCGGAAGTTCAGTGTGGTGTTCAGTCTTGGTGTTGTAACGGCCGAACAGTGCTCAGTATTATAGGTCGCTAGAACTCGTTAGAGCTCGGATTGAGTTGATTATTGTTTTTGATTAAACTAGAGACATATATCAACAAATGTTATGAAGGAGCCGAGCTATGATTTAGCCTCTAGCACTTCCAAATATAGGTCGGAAGTTCAGTGTGGTGTTCAGTCTTGGTGTTGTAACGGCCGAATAGTGCTCAGTATTATAGGTCGCTAGAACTCGCTAGAGCTCGGATTGAGTTGATTCTTGTTTCTGATTAAACTAGATACATAAGGCTACAAATGTTATGAAGAAGCCGATCGACAATTGAGCCTCTAAGACTTCCAAATACGGGTCAGAAGTTAGGTGTAGTGTTCAGCCTCGGGTCTGAAAAATAGACTTCAGTATTTTGGAGATATCTCGAGCTATAGAGCTCCAATCGATCCGATTCTCGTGGTGTTGGATTCGTAAGACATAGGAGAACATTTCTCTAGAAGAAAGTTTTATCAAATGGCTTCATTTACTTGATCGAAATAATCAGACAAGATGTCAGTTTTGAAGATCAATGAAGGGGCAATTTTGGAAGTTTACTTAAAGGGTTAAGTTAGTAGGCTTATAAGGAAGGGCAATTAAGTCATTGGCCATTCATTAAATGACATGGCATTATAAATATAAGGGCTGTCTGTTGTTTGAAGGAAAACCCGATACTTAGAGAAATGAATAGAAGAAAAGAAAGAAAGAAGAGAGAAAAGAGAAGAGTGGTTTCATGATGGAGGGAAAGAGAGACAGCAGCTAAGTTCCGATTTTTGTGAGCTTTCAAGGAGGATTTCGAGCATGCTCCAAGAGGGAAAAGGTGGAAGATGAAGAGAGCTCCAAGATGAGCTAAGAAAATCCAAAATGGAGAAGATGAAGGTAAGAGCCGACTTTTAAGTCTTGAGCTTTTCTTGAGTTTTTGGTTTAGAATCATGGAAAATATTATGGGTTGTGGATTTTGAAGTTATTTGTGATGATTATGCTAAGATGGTGATTAATTTTGGATTATTATAAATTAGGGTTTATGCCCAATTTTGAAAATTGGGGCTTTTGTAAATTGATGACTAAGATAGCTTGGAAATATGTTGGAAGTGGGTTCCCTATAGTTAATCTTGAGGATTATGATATTTATGATATTGAATTTGGGTATTTATGGTTTAGGAAAAAGTATGTTGGAGGAAAGAAGGAAGCAATGGAGAAATTGGAGCATTGGATAAGTTCCTAGCATGGAATCGAGGTGGGTACCTTGTTTATGATTGAGAAATGAGCCATAACATCGCCACTAAGCTTTCTTGTGTTTTCAAATATAAGAAATAAAAGTCAGTTTTCGGAACTCAATTGATTAAATGATTTCAACTACTTCCATTATTGCTTGTAAACGCTCGAAAGAAATTGTTATTGTGAATTATGGTGATTTTTGAAAAAATGCATTGAAATTTTATGAATATGCTGAGAATGACATGTCATGAGATCATAAGATCATATGATTGTGATTTCGATATGCCTTAGAGAATGGCATTGTGAACATGTGAAAATGAATATGTTCTTTGTTTGGGCGAGAGAGGAACGTTGTGTTAGTCTCGTGCACGAGACAAAAGAAAATAAAACCTTCTCCCTGCCCGCACAGGGCTTACGAGATCCAAAATGGACTCGATGTGTTCACGGTAAACTTCGGTTTCGGTGTGTACTGAACTCGAGCCGTTATGTGTGCATTTGCATTTTGACATGTGATGTGCTATGAAATGAATGATGATTTATAATGTTTACGAATTGTCGATTTGTGATGAATTAGGAAGAGTTATGTTACATGAATTTCAAATGTGAGTTTACAAAGAAAAGTTATGGTTTTGTGTTTAATCACGATGAGTTTTAGTTTTATCAAAGCTCCAAATTAAAATTTTGACCAAAGCGGAGCAATTATGATCTTTTCAACAGATTCTAAACATTGACTTTGGAAATATGTGGCATCGATTTCAATTCAAACTTTTCAATGGTTTTGCTTATTTTCGGTTATAAGCTTGTTACCCATTGAGCGTAAGCTCACCCCCTCATTCCCATCCATGTAATGAGAAGAAGATCGGTGAACGAAAAGAAGGATTTTGTATCCTTGTATTTGCATTGGGATTCCTATGTTGTTGTTGTATTGTGGCTTGTAATGCCATTAAAGTTTGTATATGATTATGGGATTGAATTATGTAAGTAAATTATGGTTAGTATATATGAATGTGAATTATGATTATGACTTGAGATGTGATTGAGAATTATGGAAATGTTTAGATATAGGTTTGTGAATGTGTATGATGGGATTCGGACGGAGGTCCAAGGAATTGTGTGATGGATTGGAGATATTGAAGTGTTTTGTGTATGGTTGGTTTTGGATAAACTTTTGGCTAGTGAGATTTTAGAGGAGGTGCTGCCCAATTTTTGATAAATTAAGGGTATTAAGTGTCATTTGGCAAAAGAAAAGGAATAATATGATTTTGATAAATTAATTGATATGTTTTGATTATGAAAGATATAATGAATCGAGGAATTGCCGAATTTCAAATTGGAAATTTGAACTACCCTGAATGTTGTGTAATTGAAAAAAATATATATATGAAGCGACTTTAGTTAAGTTGTGATTCGTTCGTTATGAGTTGGGTTCCGAAAACAGGTCCCAACATTTGTGGTATCAGAGCGCCGGTATTATGATCTTACATGGGCGCGTGTGTATGGATTAGACGCATAAGAACTTGATAAAAGTTTGAGGTGATAGATCTAATAGGAAAATGATGATACTCTGACATGAGAAAAAGGAAGTTGTGGATAAGCAGAGGCAATTATGGCAGATTCTGATTCAATGCCATTACATTGGAAGTGTCGAAAGTCTTTAGTTGAGAATTTAAGTCTCGGATTGTTAAGTTGATGTCCTTAACCGTCAGATGATTTAGACCTCGATCAGAGTACTTATCGACATTCCTTTTGATGGTAATGATTCGCATTAAGAAGAGATTAGTGGAATTGAGGTCAAAATTTCATGATGTTTCGAATTGGCTGAGGAATATACGTTAAACTTTAGTGTTTGCATTGAAGGAGTAGTGTGCCACCTCGTAACGGAATACGAGGAGTTTTGCGAGGATCGGCTACACCTGATTTCTCACCCTTAAAGAAGGGCACGGATAAGTATAGAATCCGTTATATGGGTGAACTGCTGTTAAATGTTTGGACTATGAGAGCCAATACGAAGAAGGGTATTTGGTTAGAGTATAAGGCAAGGAAATTATGACTAATTGGGAATAAGAATTTTTGTGGTCCGATATGTTAGGCAAGAATTCAGTATTTATGGATGTGTCAGTGACTTTGGTAATAGAATTATGTTGAAGGTAAGTATTTGAATCGATCTGAATATGACATGACTCACAGGAATCAAATGAAAGATAGTATGCAAGCAAAGTGGAATTGGTCAGAAGGCCAGATAAGTTAGTGTATGACTATAGACGGCAGGTCTTTCTGGACTAGTAGCTGGGATTATAAGTTCTTCCCTCGATTCAACAATAGAATCTGGTAATTCATCCATGGTCCAGAGGACAAAGACCCCTGGTATGGATCAATCGGGTTGTTTTAGAAAGGAACCGACAGATGCGAGAGAGGGAAGTTTGAAATGAGACGATATGTCTCTAGGAGTTGGGATGTGGATCTTGTACTCCTTTTGGATTTGCTTCTTGTAAATGGTGGATTCGAGGATAAATTTTCAAAAAGTGGCGACCAGTTATTAAGAGTCCACCTCTGATAATGTGAGTGGGTATGTGAGATCTATTTTCAGATATGGCTTATGGAGTCATTTTAATTCCTAGAGTCAAGTTATGAGATGAATCAGAGAACTAAGATAAAGTATGGTATAGATGATTTTGCTTTGGAAAGGTAACTGCGATGGAGCGTAAAATTTGAAAAGAAGGTGTGATAATGTACCTCCATAAGGGATCGATTATTTAAGGAATCGCGAGGACTAATCAAGAAGCACATGGAATATGATAAAATTGGTGGTGTTAACCAAAGGACCGACAACACTATAATATTGAGACCTAAGTGATCAAAGATCGATGATGTATTAAAAGTATTCGAGGAATTGAGAGACTAGTCGAATATGTGAGGAAAATACATATATATATATATATATATAAAGCATATGATTAATGGAAGGAAAGAGAATTTTGAAGAATGATTCGATGTAAATCAAACCGCATGAATTTGGAAAGTTTGTTGTATGCCTTTGGTGTTGTATAAGAGATTTGGCTCAAATCTAATGAAGCATAATGAAGTGATTTTATATATATATGCGGAGCCAACTAAGGTCTTATGAGTTCTTGAGTTGATACATGTTTAAGAGTCGCTACGCTAACGATTGTTTTAAAGTTTGGAGACAAGATGAGTAAAGCAACATCTTGGATGTATTTATGCAAGTACGATCGAAAAGTCGAGACAATCATTGAATCGAGAGCATGGAATATGAAAAAAGAGATTTTGAGTGTATAAATGAGAAATTCCTAGCAATGCCGAGTGTTTTGTCAAATGTATAAAATGTAAAATCGATATCGAGGCTATCGGAACCAAAGAAAAAGGAAGCATAACATATGGGGCGCTTGGTACGTCTGAATTAAGGATCAAGAGATTATGAATCGATTGAAAGATTGGAAAACAGATCTGAATTTTGAGTTTGAATATAAGGAGGACTGCATGGAAATTGCAATAAGAAAGATGTGAAATTAATAATGATGGTCGAAAGGTGGGGAATTTGCTAAGCCGTTATGAATTAGTTCGTATGGAGTTTTATGAGATAGTGTTATCGATAAAAGATGTCCGGATTCAAATGTGATTCGTGAGTATGTTTTAATTAGATGATATTGGTATTATTGTCACAAGAAGTTGGAAGTTGTGAGTGATCTGAACTAGAATGAGGAACCAGTCAAGAAAGTGATATGAATTTCGAGGACGAAATTCTTTAAGGAGGGGAGAATTGTTGGACCCCGAACTTTAATTGGACGTCAGAATTATTAAATGAGGAATTAGTGATGTTAAATGTTTATTTGGGTAATGTGAATTGGAGAAATTTTAAATGATATTTGGGGGTTAAAGCGTGAAATGGGTTTTTGTGTATGTTGTATTATGGGTAACATCTTTATAATTGAAAAGTAAGTCGTATAGTTACTATTTATGTAACTTCTTTGAAATTGCAAATTTTGAGACTTCGATTTATCGGGGCTAGAAATGCCCACTAAAGTTTTGTAAAGAACCTTTTATTGTGTTCTGCCCATGCTTGTTCAAGTATGACCTTGCATTGATTTGAAAATGTGCCATAAGTTGTGTATATGAACCTTGTACATGGACTTTGTGTGATATGTGGTTGCTTTTAAATTTATTCCCAAAAGTTGTATTTTGTGGCTTATGGATGATTTGAGAAATGGCTTGATGCTTGACGTAGAATGTGTTTAACGAATTGTGTATGGAGGACTTAAGTAGGGATGATGAGTTGATGAATTTTGAATGTGAGCTATTGTTGATGTATAATACGCAATTTGTGGATGTGGAGGCTGAAAGATGTGAAATTGTGAAGTTTGAATATTGTTTAATATGAAATTCTGGACTGATGTGTTCATGTGGTCAATTTTGAGAATGTGTGTTGTACTGCAATTTCTGGACTGATTTAGATAGGATAGAATCATTTAGTCTTATGGAGAGTGGTAGACAAGTTGTAGAGCTTGTCCATGATGTGTATGAGCTAGTTTTGGAGGTGTTAATGTAAGTTGTTAGAGTTGGGTACAGGGGCTGTCTAAATGGCAGATCACAGACAGATCTTTGAGGCTACTTTTGACCTTTATATAGTTGGAATTGGGGTTGGTGATCTTCATGAAAGTTGTAGATCTTTCTTTAAGCTTTCCATAGACACCAAGTTTGTTAAATTTGGAGCTCTGGATCAAAAGTTATGATGTTTGTAAGTTTTGGTACTGTTGAGAAATTATCAATCAGTCATCGTTGTGTAAACTTTTGATCCCTTTAGAGTCCGAGCTTGCTTATGAGTCCTTCTTGAAAATGGTAGAGCTATCTCTTAGCTTTCCAACGAAACAAACCGCGTGTCATTTGGAGCTCGGAGTCAAAAGATATGAACGTTTGAAATTCGGAGGTCGGATCAGAGTGGTCGAGCGACCTACGCGGGCGCACAAGGCCGACCGACCTGGTGCGGGAGACCGACCTGGTGCGGGCGACCGACCTGGTGCGGGAGACCGACCTGAAAGGGCGATCGACCTGGTGCGGGCGACCGACCAGTGCGGAGACCGACAGTGCGGGCGACCGACTGCACGGCGATCCTCTCTTCCTTGTTTTGGCCATAACTTCTTCGTCCGACATCCGATCGACCCGATTCTTGAAGCGTTGGACTCCTAAGACATTTTTCTATCTTTCCATGCTAGATAGATCAATTTTTGCATTAAATGGAGAAAGATAGCTCGGATTATAATGAGTCGATCAGTTGTAAAAGTTTGAATAGTGTTTGGTATTTTGGATATATCTTGAGCTATAGAGCTCGGATTGAATTGATTCTTGTTTCTGATTAAACTAGAGACATATATATACAAATGTTATGAAGGAGCCGAGCTATGATTTAGCCTCTAACACTTCCAAATATAGGTCGGAAGTTCAGTGTGGTGTTCAGTCTTGGTGTTGTAACGGCCGAACAGTGCTCAGTATTATAGGTCGCTAGAACTCGTTAGAGCTCGGATTGAGTTGATTCTTGTTTCAGATTAAACTAGAGACATATATAAACAAATGTTATGAAGGAGTCGAGCTATGATTTAGCCTCTAACACTTCCAAATATAGGTCGGAAGTTCAGTGTGGTGTTCAGTCTTGGTGTTGTAACGGCCGAACAGTGCTCAGTATTATAGGTCGCTAGAACTCGCTAGAGCTCGGATTGAGTTGATTCTTATTTCTGATTAAACTAGATACATAAGGCTACAAATGTTATGAAGAAGCCGATCGACAATTGAGCCTCTAAGACTTCCAAATACGGGTCGGAAGTTAGGTGTAGTGTTCAGCCTCGGGTCTGAAAAACAGACTTCAGTATTTTGGAGATATCTCGAGCTATAGAGCTCCAATCGATCCAATTCTTGTGGTGTTGGATTCGTAAGACATAGGAGAACATTTCTCTAGAAGAAAGTTTTATCAAATGGCTTCATTTACTTGATCGAAATAATCAGACAAGATGTCAGTTTTGAAGATCAATGAAGGGGCAATTTTGGAAGTTTACTTAAAGGGTTAAGTTAGTAGGCTTATAAGGAAGGGCAATTAAGTCATTGGCCATTCATTAAATGACATGGCATTATAAATATAAGGGCTGTCTGTTGTTTGAAGGAGAAGCCCGATACTTAGAGAAATGTATAGAACAAAAGAAAGAAAGAAGAGAGAAAGAGAAGAGTGGTTTCATGATGGAGGGAAAAGAGAGACAGCAGCTAAGTTCTGATTTTGTGAGCTTTCAAGGAGGATTTCGAGCATGCTCCAAGAGGGAAAAAGGTGGAAGATGAAGAGAGCTCCAAGATGAGCTAAGAAAATCCAAAAATGGAGAAGATGGAGGTAAGAGCCGACTTTTAAGTCTTGAGCTTTTCTTGAGTTTTTGGTTTAGAATCATGGAAAATATTATGGGTTGTGGATTTTGAAGTTATTTATGATGATTATGCTAAGATGGTGATTAATTTTGGATTATTATAAATTAGGGTTTATGCCCAATTTTGAAAATTGGGGCTTTGTAAATTGATGACTAAGATAGCTTGGAAATATGTTGGAAGTGGGTTCCTATAGTTAATCTTGAGGATTATGATATTTATGATATTGAATTTGGGTATTTATGGTTTAGGAAAAGTATGTTGGAGGAAAGAAGGAAGCAATGAAGAAATTGGAGCATTGGATAAGTTCCTAGCATGGAATCGAGGTGGGTACCTTGTTTATGATTGAGAAATGAGCCATAACACTGCCACTAAGCTTTCTTGTGTTTTCAAATATAAGAAATAAAAGTCAGTTTTCGGAACTCAATTGATTAAATGATTTCAACTACTTCCATTATTGCTTCAGAACGCCGAAAGAAATTGTTATTGTGAATTATGGTGATTTTGAAAAAATGCATTGAAATTTTATGAATATGCTGAGAATGACATGTCATGAGATCATAAGATCATATGATTGTGATTTCGATATGCCTTAGAGAATGGCATTGTGAACATGTGAAAATGAATATGTGCTTTGTTTGGGCGAGAGAGGAACGTTGTGTTAGTCTCTGCACGAGACAAAAGAAAATAAAAGCCTTCTCCGGCTGCCCGCCAGGGCTTACGAGATCCAAAATGGACTCGATGTGTTCACGGTAAACTTCGGTTTCCGGTGTGTGTACTGAACTCTCGAGTTATGTGTGCATTTGCATTTTGACATGTGATGTGCTATGAAATGAATGATGATTTATAATGTTTACGAATTGTCGATTTGTGATGAATTAGGAAGAGTTATGTTACATGAATTTCAAATGTGAGTTTACAAAGAAAAGTTATGGTTTTGTGTTTAATCACGATGAGTTTTAGTTTTATCAAAGCTCCAAATTAAAATTTTGACCAAAGCGGAGCAATTATGATCTTTTCAACAGCTTCTAAACATTGACTTTGGAAATATGTGGCATCGATTTCAATTGAACTTTTCAATGGTTTTGCTTATTTTCGGTTATAAGCTTGTTACCCATCGAGCGTAAGCTCACCCCCTCATTCCCATCCACATGTAATGAGAAGAAGATCGGTGAACGAAAAGAAGGATTTTGTATCCTTGTATTTGCATTGGGATTCCTATGTTGTTGTTGTATTGTGGCTTGTAATGCCATTAAAGTTTGTATATGATTATGGGATTGAATTATGTAAGTAAATTATGGTTAGTATATATGAATGTGAATTATGATTATGACTTGAGATGTGATTGAGAATTATGGAAATGTTTAGATATAGGTTTGTGAATGTGTATGATGGGATTCGGACGTGAGGTCCAAGGAATTGTGTGATGGATTGGAGATATGAAGTGTTTTGTGTATGGTTGGTTTTGGATAAACTTTTGGCTAGTGAGATTTTAGAGGAGGTGCTGCCCAATTTTGATAAATTAAGGGTATTAAGTGTCATTTGGCAAAAGAAAAGGAATAATATGATTTTGATAAATTAATTGATATGTTTTGATTATGAAAGATATAATAAATTGAGGAATTGCCGAATTTCAAATTGGAAATTTGAACTACCCTGAATGTTGTGTAATTGAAAAAAAATAATATATGAAGCGACTTTAGTTAAGCTGTGATTCGTTCGTTATGAGTTGGGTTCCGGAAACGGGTCCCAACAGCTTCAACGGTAACATCCAACCAAATCTTCTATAATCCTCATTATTATTGTCTCTTTCACTTATAAGGAAACTTCCATCTTGGTTCTTCAATGATTAATCACTTGCCCATCTTGATTTGCACAATTCTTTCATTGAATAATAATCCCAAAATACCTGAAATAATTTCTTAACTAATTCTATATATTTTATTATTATCAAAAAATAAAGGGATTTAATTTTTCAACCACCATTGGTCCAGCAATCTCCCCCTTTTTGATAATAACAAAATATTTAGGAATTGAAAAGAAATATGAAAAACATGAAACTTGATCAAGGTTTTTTAATCCCTTGTCTTGATGGTTAGTTTGTCTCCCCCTTAATTAATAAACTAAGGAATTTTAATAGAAATCAAAATAGTCGCAAATCAAACTCACTCCCCCTCAATCAAATGACCGTTACCAATATCAATTTCCAAACTTATTCTGTTACCAATATCAATTTCCAATCTTACTCCCCCTTTTTGTCATAATCAAAAACCAATACGAAAAGTTGTCGCAACGGGAGTTCATACACAAACAAAATAGCAAACACAAACAAATGCAACGTCATCACATAATATAACAATCCAACAGTTGATACAAATATCATAAGTCATAATGAGCACCACACACTGGAAATAGCAAAAGAAGAAATGTTGGTCGAGGCAAAAGCAATACAAATCATGATGAAGAGTCATCATGCCTACAACCTAACTTCTTAAAAATCTTCTTGAGAATGCGATGTTGTGCATCAACTTTCTTTTCCAAACCATGAAACACACATTGTATATTATCAACGCGATCATTTAGGTCATCCAGTTGATCGTGAATCTCATTAAGCTCCTCATGAGTGACCTCACTTCGTCTCACATTACTGGGCCGAGAGCTACTCGGACGATCCACTGCCCTCTTAGACCGTTTTCGTGGAGGCACTTGCTTACCCTCCAAGGTCAAACCGAGTTTCTCTACATGATAGGAGTATACCCATCCTTTTTCAACGATTTTCACCAGCTTCATGCTTCGCAAATTATAAGGAGTGAATCTCCAACTCTGAGGATATGGATAATGTGCATAATTATTCAGATCACACCTTTGTAATTGAGCTAGAGAGGAAATCAAGGCTGCATATGGCATTCCCTTATGTTGGACTGGTTTCCCTTTCAACTGTCCTCGTAATAAACTGGCCTTTTTCCTCATCATTTGAATAATCAAGCTCGGATAATTGATTTTCCTCCCTTCTTCCATATGCCAAAGAATCTCTTTATCTAATGAAGTAATCTGATTATTACTTGCCTTCTTCGGGTAAACAACCCTGTTAATTGCATAGTGAAGCAAGCGATAGTTTAACGGCAAGTCCATTGCGTCAAATGGAGGGGAGTGATCAGAACATAACCGACTAAGTAGATCAACACCTTTTTCCTCAGTATAGCTGAAATTTTTTTCAGCTTCCTCATTGGTCTCACCATCCTCATTTCTCAAAATATGAAAATCAATAAAAGATGCTCTAGGCCGGACTCCCCCTCTAGGCAATCGAAATAAAGTGCACATATTAGCCTCACACAGAAAAATTTCCTTTCCATTTATTTTTGATTTCAGATAAACGCCATCCTCAAAATTACTACCAGTCACAAAGAGATTCGTATAAAACTCCCTAACTACTTCTTCATAGATTTCATTATGATAACCCAAAAAATCTCGCAGTCCAAGATTTGTAATTTCAGAAAATACATCTGTAAACTCACTATGGTCTAGTTCACTCCAATCGAATCTCATTGAAGGAATCAATACCTCATTTTGGAGTACCTTGTAATACAGAGTTTGTGCGTCCCTTGACACAAACCTAGGTTCAACCACATCATCCTCTCTGGAAGCATCGCCTCTCGAAGAAGACCCACGAACTCGTGGTCCATATTGAACATGGGGACCTTGTGGAGGAGCGGGTTCTTTGCCTTTCCTTGTAGATTTTTGTGGAGCCATGGATTTTTAGAGAGAAGTGGAGAAAATCGCAGGTTAGGGTTTGAGAAAGATGAGAGAGGGGTTTTCGAAAAAAAGAAGTTTGTGTGAAGTGAGAATGAGTGGGAGTTGTGATAATGGAGGTCGAAAGATAATGGGCAAAGAAGATCTGAAGAGATTGCAAGAAATAAGTCGACTTGGAGAAAAAATTTCAGAGGTTTTGAGAGAATAGGGTTTCGGAGAATGAAAGGGAGAGAAGGTTTTAAAGAGTCCGCGTAAACATAAGTCGACTTGTTTACCTCCATAAGTCGACTTATCGATCTTCATAAGTCGACTAGTCGAACCTTATAAGTCGACTTTTCCTAAATTAATTCCAAGTCCAAAGAGTTGAGTATATCATAGGTCGACTTATTGATCCATATAAGTCGACTTGTTATCAGACAAGTCACCAATTAGTCGACTTAGACACCCATAAGTCGACTAGAATGTGTCAAAACTCCAAATCAGTCACTTTTCAACCCAAGTGTAAATCATGATGAATGTATCTTCAGATGTGATTGCACATTTGCCTCATAAATTGACCATTTGGTATATGAATGTAGCCAAAAACAAATTCAACCAAAAGAATTTAAATCATACATGCCCAGTTTCAATTTAATATTCATAAACACATCTTCCTTAAGAGTTTTAGTAAAAATGTCAGCTAATTGGTCACTAGAAGATACATGCTTCAAACAAATGTCACCTTTTAAACAATGATCACGGATGAAATGATGTCTAATTTCTATATGCTTTGTTCTACTATGCAGAATTGGATTTTTACTCAAACAAATTGCACTGGTATTATCACAATAAATAGGAATATTTTTAACCACAATACCATAGTCAAGCAATTGATGTTTAATCCAAAGAACTTGAGCACATGCACTCCCAGATGCTACATATTCAGATTCAGCAGTGGAAATGGCTACACTAACTTGCTTCTTACTAGCCCAAGATATCAAAGATGATCCTAAGAAATGACGCAAGCCACTAATACTTTTTTTATCGATCCTACAGCCACCATGATCAGCATCACTAAAAGCATATAAATCAAATGATTCACAACTAGGATACCATAAGCCATGATTAACAGTTCTACTCAAATATCTAAAAATTCTTTTGCAAGCACTTAAGTGAGAAGTTTTAGGACACGATTGAAATCTAGCACAAAGACACGTGGCAAACATAATATCAGGTCTAGAGGCAGTTAAATACAAGAGAGAGCCGATCATACCTCTATAGAGTTTTTGATCAACATCTTCTTCATGTTCATGTTTCTCCAAGACCACATTTGTTGCCATTGGTGTTGCTGCGACTTTGCATCCTTCCATTTTGAACTTCTTTAGAAGTTCCTTGGTGTACTTAGATTGGTGAATGAAGATGCCATTTTTGAGTTTCTTGATTTGCAATCCAAGAAAGAACTTGAGTTCTCCCATCATGCTCATTTCAAATTCACTTTGCATTAAATCACTAAATTCTTTGCACAAAAATTCATTAGTGGCACCAAACACAATATCATCAACATAAATTTGACAAATAAGCATATCTTGATCAACACGTTTAATGAATAAAGTATTATCAATCTTACCACGAACATACCCATGTTGAGTTAGAAAAGTACTCAACCTTTCATACCATGCTCTAGGTGCTTGCTTTAATCCATAGAGTACCTTCTTGAGTTTGTAGACATAATCCGGATGCTCATGATCTTCAAATCTTGGTGGTTGTTTGACATAGACTTCCTCTTGAATGTATCCATTGAGAAATGCGCTCTTGACATCTATTTGATTTAATTTGATCCTTTTATGTGATGCAAAAGCACATAATAGTCTAATTGCCTCCAACCGAGCTACAGGAGCATATGTCTCATTGTAATCAAGGCCTTCTTCTTGATAAAATCCTTGAGCCACTAACCTTGATTTTTTTTAATCGCTTCACCATTCTTATCATATTTTATCCGATTTACCCACTTGACTCCAATAATGGTCTTGTCCTTTGGTGGAGCTACCAAATCCCACACATTATTCCTCTTGAATCGATTAAGCTCTTCTTGCATAGCTACAAGCCAATTCTCATCTTCAATAGCTTCTTTTATATTCTTGGGTTCTACTAAAGAGATGAAGGCTGAATTGCTCATATTCTCATAGACATTCCTCCTGGTTCTTAAGCCATCATTCAAATCACCAATTACTTGCTCCATAGGATGGTTCTTTGCTTTTGCCCACGTTTTAATGTCGGGTACATGATTTTCTTCATCTAACTTCAATTCCTCAATCTTGGATTCAATTTCTTCAACTTTATTTCCTGAATTTCCTACATCATCATCAAAACAAACCTTTCTTGGTGGTGAAATCATATCATAGAATTTAACATGAACACTTTCTTCAACACATTTAGTCCTATTATTATAAACTCTAAAAGCCTTACTAGTTTGAGAATAACCAATAAACACACCAACATCAGATTTTGAATCAAATTTTCCTAAATTGTTCTTTCCATTATTATGAATAAAAACTTTACAACCAAAAGGATGAAAATAAGAAATATTGGGTTTCTTACCTTTCCAAAGCCCATATGGTGTCTTATTTTTGTCTCTTCGTAAATGCATCCTATTGATGACATAGCACGCGATATTGATTGCTTCCGCCCAAAATGATTTAGGAAGATCTTACTCATTTAACATAGTTCTACTCATTTCTTCAAGAGAGCGATTCTTTCTTTCTACTACACCATTTTATTGTGGAGTCCTTGGTGTTGAGAAGTTGTGCTCCATTCCATACTTTTCGCAGAGACTCTCGAATGGTTCACATTCAAATTCACCTCCATGATCGGTTCTAATAGCGATAATTGACAAATTTTTCTCATTTTGAACCAACCTACACCACTTAGTAAATTCGTTAAAGGCATCACTTTTATTCGCAAGAAATCTCACCCAAGTAAATCTAGAAAAATCATCCACAATCACAAGGACATATAATTTTCCACTAAGACTAGCATGTCGAGATGGTTCAATCAAATCCATATGAACAAGTTCAAGAATTCTAGATGTGCAAATTTCTTTCTTTGGTTTGAAGGATTCTCTAACATGTTTGCCTTTTAAACAAGATTCACACAAGTGATCTTTAACAAATTTTATCTTAGGCAATCATCTCACAATGTCATTTTTTGAAAGCTTAGAAATTAAAGGCAAAGGAGCATGTCTTAATTTTCTATGCCATAAAAATGCATTTTCTTCTAATGTCACCAAACATTTTTCATTAAAAGAACTATCATCATGTAAATCGACAATGTATGTATTTCCATGTCTCAAACCAATGAAAGCAACATGACCATCCTTCTTAACCATGCAATGTGATGATTCAAAGACTACATTAAAATTCATATCACATAGTTGTGAAACACTTAACAAGTTATGTTTCAAACCATCAACTAGCAAAACATTGTCAATGGTAGGCAAAGGTTCCTTACCCACTTTACCAATACCAATGACCTTACCTTTGTTGTTGTCTCCAAAAGTGACATAGACTTGATTCTTTGGCTTAATTTCTGCAAATAGATTCTTGTCACCACTCATGTGCCTTGAACATCCACTATCAATGTACCAAGTGCTTGATGGTTTTTCATTCCTTGCTTGTACCTACAATATCAATGTTCTTTCTTCTTATAGGTACCCAAGACATTTTGGGTCCATTTTGGTTAGACATATAAACCACATTAGGTGGTGTTGTGCCTTTTAATACCCAAATTTTCTTTACCTTAATGCATCTCCTAGTACTTTTGCATACAAGTTCTATATGACCATCTTTCAAGCATCTAACACATTGAGCAATTTTCCATCTTTAGTAAATTTGGAAATTAAGGAACAATCTCTATCAAAAGGATCATATCCTAATCCATGTCTAGAAATCGAATATCTTTGCAAGGATAACAATTTTTTAAGCTTTTCATTTCCATTTGCAAATTTTCCAACCACATAAGAAAATTCCTTTATAAGTTTGTCAAACTCACAAATAAGATTTTCCTTTTCAACAAGGCATGCAGAATGATCTTCTTTTAGACTATCTAAATCATCAATAGTCTCATGTAAGACACTATTTTCAGCAACCAATTCTCTTATTTTCTTTCTCAATTTTTTGTTAATCTCAATAGCTTCTTCAAAATCAGCTTGTAAAGCATCAAAAGAATCTCTTAGATCTTGGTCATTGAAAGTTACCTCATTTTCATCATCACTTGATGAGCTATTTGCCATAAGCGCCAAGTTGTTTTCATCATTGCTTTGGTATGCTTCCTCATCGTCACTCCAAGTAGCTACCAGGCTGGCTTTCTTTTTCCCTTTGTCATATTTTTCACTTTTCTGGAAATTTGATGTGGAAGATGTGCTCTTGCATTCTCTTGCATGATGTCCCCGTTTCCACATTTCCAACATTCTTCATTGCTCTTCTTTTCATCACACCCCTTTGATTTTCTTTCCACGGCAAACCTCTTTCTTTCTCCATTTCTTCCACCATTTAATTCCTTCCTCTGATTTTTGAGAAGTCCTTTGAATTTTTTCAAATTTATGGCGTACATTGCTATTTCTTCATTATCCTCTTCTTCATCTATTTCTTCATCACTTTCATCAAGAGAAGAAATATTAGCCTTTAAAGCAATTGACTTTTGTGACTTACCTCTACCTCCTCTGGATTTGAGAATGATCTCATAGTTGATAAGTGATCCCACCAAGGCGTTGAATTCCAAATGATTAAGATCCTTGGATTCCATAATGGCGATGACTTGTGAGTCCCATTCCTTCGGTAGTGAGCGAAGAATTTTTTCACCTTCTCGCTATCCGTCATATGCTTTCCAAGGTTGCCTAATCCATTTATGATTTCTGCAAAACGATCAAGCATAGTGGAAATAGACCACCTTCCTTCATGACAAACATTTCATAGTCATGGAAAAGCATGTTGATCTTTGTTTCCCGGACTTGGTTGGTTTCTTCATGGGTGATGCGAAGTCTTTCCGACATTTCTTTAGCGCTGGTGCAAGAATTAACTCAGTTTCTTTCCTCAACTGTGAGAGCACAATAAATTAGCTTCATGGCTTTCGCGTTGATGTAAGCTTGCTTCCAATCATTGTCGTCGTACTCCATCTCCATTTTTAACTCACCATTTTCTTTCAAAGGAGCTTGTGGACCAAAAATGATAATCTTTCAGTATTCCACTCCCTCGCTTATAATGTGATACTTCATAGGATTTTTCCAAGAAGAATAGTTAGTACCATTAAATAAAGGAGGGCGATTGTTTGTGTTACCTTCTTTCTCTAGGTTATTGTGTGCCATCCCTAGATACTTCTGCTCTGATACCAATTGTAAACGATCTAGAAGGGGGGGTTGAATAGATCTTTAAGCTTTTTGTAATTTTCTACAACAAAATCAGAAGTTAATTCACACAAAAGCAATTTAATCAAAATTAAATGTAAAGAGTAGGGAAGAAGAGCAAACACTGTTTTTATAGAGGTTCGGTGCTAAGACCTACGTCCTCTACCTAAGCTCACACTTAGGATTTTGCAAACCACTTTATTGCACACTTTGTAGTTTAGTGTGAACTTTTACAATACCACTTGATTTCCTACAAGTTACCTTTACACCCGATTTGTTTTCCAGACAAATCCTACCTCACACGTGACCTTTCACTAGTCACCAAATTGTAAGAGAAATAAGATAAAGTTTGAAGAACAAAGCTCAATACAATGGTGTAACAAGATAAGAGCAATAGTGAGCAAAATATGAAGCAATAGTGGAGTCTTTTTCTTGTGGAACTTCTTAGGTATTTTTCCTTGATCATCCACACTTATACTTGAAGGAAAATAGCTATTAGAACCCATTCTAGCCGTTGCATGATTGTTATGACCATTCCTTAACATCCTCCTTTCCATTTGTGACTAATTGACTTGTTGGAATTAATTTGTTGTACCCATAAGTCGACTTGTCGTCATGTATAAGTCGACTTGTGACAACATTTTTTGTAAAATTTCATCTCCGCTCTTCTGTAAGTTGACTTATGCTATGTAAGTCGACTTGTGTCCTTCTATAAGTCGACTTATGTACTATTAGTCGACTTGTGTTGACATATCTTCATATGTAAGTCGACTTATGCTGTTCTAGTCGACTTATGATGTTCGGATCTTGATGTATAAGTCGACTTATGATGTGCAAGTCGACTTATGTCAGCTTCAACGGTAACATCCTGTAGGAAAATCCCGGGAGGAACATCACATGTTCCAGCAGCGGAAACAAAAATTTTTGGTCCCGGACCTTCCCGAAAACCAGGATCCCGGTGTCAGATGAAAACTCAAACTGAATAGCCAATAGAGACTATCTCTAAAGGTATCCACGCAGAGATCGAAAACCCAACCGAAAGTGAAACTCTTTTGACCGGGAATAGCTAGAACAGAATAAGAGCTGCTAGACCCTACCTCCGTCTCCTGGAGAGCTTGAGAATAACGTTGAATCCTTGCTTGGAAGAAGAGAGAATCGATGATGCTTGATGGAAGAAGACTTGAAAATCCACTTTCAAACCAAAGCTTAACCTTTAAGCTTTCTTCTTCTTCTCCTTATCAAAACTCATTTACCACACCCACCAAAATCCCATGTTATATTGATTTTTAACCTTTTAAAATCAATCCATAAGAACATGACACGTGGTGGAATGATGGCCATTCATTCTTTAAAGGATTAAAGTAATAAAGCTTTGACTTTTCAACATTCTTATCCTCTCCTCCTCTTTCAACGTGTATAACACATATATATATATATAATTAATTAATTACTTAATTAATTAACATATATATATAATTACTAAGAGGTCCATCAAACTGGGCTCATGGTCCCACGGCTTATCGGCTCCGGTGGTCAAACACTCCTAAACCTTTCTTAGCAATATTGATGTCGCGATCTCATCGACATATCCCAATCCCATTGGGATCTATTTAATCCTAATGCTCTCCATAATTGGAACTCTATCCAATTACTATTTTCTGATTCTCCAAACACTCTTACGCGTGTGACCCTTTAGGTTCCGGTTATGTTGGCCACTTAGATTAACAATTAACTGAGCAAGTCATGAGCGGTATCTAGCAACACATTATGACCCCCAATTGACCGGAAAGTAATTGGTTTGATGAATTCATCACGAACCGATCACGAACCCTTCCATAGACAATTACTGTGCAATTCGTCCTTTCATCATCCTATACCCCACTTGGTTATGAGTATGGCTAATATGTCAACTCTTACTAGACTAAGTCTAGCCTAAGTGAAATCAGTTCGTCGAGGACTCATTACTTTATATGTCCATGAAGACACTCTTCATGACATAGTCATGCTCGCCGAGACTTAAAGTAATGATCCCGACAAGAGGGCAGGTATCTCTTCGCTTTCACGTATGATGAATCCTTTATTGGCTACTCAATTACCTTCGAATACCTCAAACTGTACTCAAGCACCACCCTATGAGTAACCTCTCGAAGGCCACAAGGAATGGAGTCAAAGTACAGGATCAGTATCCAAGATATCCTCGAGTACCTCAAGTCTAAGGATACTTGCACCATTGCTATGATGAGATTATCACTGACATAAATCCATGTGATGATCTCATGGCAGGTCATCCAATGAACTTACTACCACTAGTAAGCATCCATATGTCAACTCTAAATATCTCATATTTACAGCTTCGAGATCCACCGCTGATCCAATCAAGGAGTATGACATATGTTAGTCCGTGGGATTAATGATGTCCAGCCTCATTAATCCTATGACTAGGAAAATTTAGATATTGACATAATTACACATGATAGGAATCTCAGGAGTATGATCACATCATAATTTCCTTCATGCTATGTCATATATCATGGACTTCATTAATTTGATTAAAGATCACTATCAATTCATAAAGAACATCAAATAAATGAAACATGCCTTTCTTTATTTATTCATAAAGTCTGTACATGACTATGAACAAAAAATGCTAAAGGGGATTGCCTTTAGGGCACTACTCTAACACATCCAACCAAATCTTCTTTAATCCTCATTATTAATGTCTCTTTCACTTATAAGGAAACTTCCATCTTGGTTCTTCAATGATTAATCACTTGCCCATCTTGATTTGCACAATTCTTTCATTGAATAATAATCCCAAAATATCTGAAATAATTTCTTAACTAATTCTAGATATTTTATTATTATCAAAACATAAAGGGATTTAATTTGTCAACCACCATTGGTCCAACAGACTACCATGTTGGTTATTTGACCATACGAACAATCTACCAGTGCTATTAAGATCAACCAAATCATTATTCAAGAGTAAACTGGATAGTTCTTTAATAAGATGGTGATTGCATTATTGACCCCCTTCAATTTTGAACAACTTTAAAAAGCAGTTAAAGTCACCTACTACAAGCTAAGGGGTAATGATACTCAACTGCTTCTTCCGCAGATTAAATCAAAGTTTTTTCATATTGGAAGGAGAAATTGGATGTATAAACCATCATGATGACAAAATTACAGTTGGTGTTATTAAAATGGCAGTGAAGATGCAAGTATTGATCAAATTCAGCCAGAGCTTGAAACTCAATCAAATCAGTGTTATAGTGACAAAAAATCCTACCATTATAGTGAGAACTATGGTTAACGAAAAGTGTAAAAGGATCCTTTATTTTTGTTCCAATAAGACCGACTAACATTGATTTTTTATCGTTAATCACCTCTTTCACCACTAACTTTTTTTAGCGTCATTGGGCCCCCAAGTATTCCAAACTAAGATTGACATGAGGGGGAAGATTCCCTTATAGTTTTCATTTTTCCCTTCCTCCGAGCTGACTTCCTTTGAGCTTGAGTAGATGGTAGTTTCAAATCATCAATATCAAGACCAAGTGAGTTATGTTTTGCTAAGGAGATTTGCAGAGTATCCTCCTCCTTAGATAGTTCATTAGCACATGATTCAGTAATCAACAACATTAGAGCATTTGAAGAAGAAGCAGCCTCTATTTTAGGTTCTATATTACAGGTCTCGACATGGATTAGTACTGTTGATATTGCACTGACATTGGTTATAAGACCATCCTTTTCAATTATCTTCACTAGGATTCCTCACTTCATTTGGTGTCATCATAATAGAACTAGTCTCGATAATGGCTTGCAAGGGTTGAGGACCATTTGTAGCTTGGCAATCAGTCTCAGTAGGGGTTATAATAGATGTATAATTTACCAATTCCTCCTACCATTTAGTCTTGAACTGTTTACTCATAAGGATCTATTGTTTTGTAGAATGATTCAACTTCCATGGATATGAGAGGTGAATCTCTATTTTTTCCATCTCTCCAGATTCTCCCAATTTTAAAATAGATAAGTTGTCCCAAAGGGAAGCAGTTTTTGCGATTTTGATACATATTTTAGCATCGCCTAACCTTTGCATCATTGCAGTTTGCGAATCCATACATATTGGTTTTCCTAAATAGTTAGCAATGAATCATCTAAAGCTCCATAGGTAGGTTATGAAAATGTACCCACAATGGCAACACATCAATAGTACTTTGATATAAAGCCATACCAAGTTTCCATTGATGAACAAACAAGGGTAGTCACCAATGTTCCAAGGCCCTTGCTCGACAATCTCATCCAAATTGGTTCCATCCATAAATTTGAAAAGAATAGTACCTGTAGTTACCGATCAATCACACACCAAGATAACCAAGAAATAACAATGCACAGTAGAGAGAAGTTTTAGAGCGAGAAGGAATTTCAGAAACAGGGGCAAACAGAGCAAAGTTAAGGACTCAACAATCTGTTGAGATTTTGTCAGAATATTATTGATTGTCAACTTGTATATTGTGTGTATACAAATGCTATCAAATTACAGTATTTATAACGTTCAAATTCTAACTGCCAATTAACTAACTAATCTTGATCTTCTTTGATCGTCTTTTTTTACGTTGATGCATGGCGTGCATGTTCACTCTGTTCCATCACTTGTCTGAAACTCTAAGACATCTCCAACATACTCCTCCTTGGATTAGAGGTTCAGCTTCTGAATTCCAATCATTTTCCTCAATTGCTCAAAGCGCGAAACATTGAACCCTTTCGTAAACAAGTCCGCAATCTGCTCATCCGTATGTATGTATCGAAGCTTCAACTCTCCTTCCTTTTGAATGTCTCTTAGATAATAATACCTAAGTTTAAAAATGTTTGTTCTTACCATGAAAGACTGACTTCAATGAAATTGAAATTGCGGCTTGATTATCGATGTTTACCACTGTAGCTCCTCCCAATTGAACTTGTAAATCCGTCAACAATTTTCTCACCCAAACCACTTGCTTGGCTGCCACAGTTGCCACCACTAATTCGGCTTCTGCTGTCGAGAGTGCCACCAACTCTTGCTTCTTCGATGTCCATGAAAAACACGCCGAGCCTAATGTTAGACAATATCCAGTAGTACTTTTCATATCTTCAGTTGCTCCACCCCAATCGCTATCAATATAGCACATTAGCTTTCACTTACCAGACTTCTCATATAATAATCCATAATCAACCATTCCCTTCAAATACCTTAAAATTCTTTTTACAGCTATCACATGTTGCTTTCCTGGATCACTTAAGAATCTGAAAAGTATAATGACTGAATATAGCACATCCGACCTTATAGCTGTGATGTACATGAGACATCCGATTATACTTCTATAATTTTTCTTGTCAACTTCATTGTCTCCTTCCTTCTTCACTAACTTTTCATTTGGGCAGATTGGAGTTAACACTGGCTTACACTGGTCCATTTTGAACTTCTTCAATACATCCTGTATGTATTTCTTTTGACATACGGTAATGCATCCTTTACGTTGAGATACTTCCATGCCTAAGAAATATTTCATACCTTCGAGATCTGTCATTCTGAAAGTTTCACTGAATTGCTTCTTCAGATGATTTATCTGCTTCTCAGAACTCCCAGTAAGTAGCAAATCATCTACGTAAATCACAACTACAGTCACTTTCCCTTCTTCCATCCGCACATACAACGTCGGCTTGCTGCAGCTTCTATTGAACTGAATTTCCAGAAGAAATTCGTCTATCCTCGCATACTAGCACCGAGGTGTTTGCTTCAGCTTATAAACCATCTCCTCCTTTCCTTTAATTACGAAGCCCTCCGGTTGTTGGACAAAAATTTATTCTTGTAGGATGCCATTGAGGAAGGCAGATTTCACGTCCAGTTGATGCATCTTCCACTGCTTTACCGCCAAAGACCAACAAAGAAATGATCGCTTCTATTCTGGCCACTGGAGCTAACGTCTCCCTGAAGTCTATTCCTTCGATTTGCGCATATCCTTTTACAACGAGCCTCGCCTTCAGTTTATTTACAGACCCATCTGGATTCAATTTCGTCTTGTATACCCACTTTAATCCTAGGGCTCTCTTGTTCGGTGGTTTATCAACCAGGCTCCAGGTTTGATTTTTATCTTTCATCAACATTTCCTCTTCCATGGATTTTACCCATTTCGGATTCTTCAACACTTCTTGGGTTCGGGTCGGCTCCAAAACCGCTTCGTTGCTTCTTTTGTATATTTCCGCTAGGCTCCTCATTCCTCTTACCGGTAAGTGATCGAAATCGTCACCACTATCTTCTTCTGAGTTGTGCTCGCCTTCGGAAATCCACTCTTCTAGATCATGTGGTTGTTCCTGTTCTGCAGCATCTCGAGGTTCCGGCTCCCCCTCTCCTTCAAGCTGGTCTGGGTTATTTACTGTTGCTGGAGTATTTAAGGGCATCTTCGTGGTTGGTCTTATGGCTTCGTCTACCTTCTCGACTTCGGACCAATTCCAATATTCATCTTCAAAGAAATATACGTCCCTACTGACCTTTATTTTCTTCTGGTCCGGAAGATACACCCTATACCCTTTGCTGACCTCTGAATATCTAACAAAGATCGCCGAATATGATTTTTCGTCTAGTTTGTTTCTTTTGACCTGAGGAATGAGAACGCTGCATAAAGATCCAAATACCTTCAGATTACTTATTTTCGGTTTGTAGCCAAACCATAATTCATACGGCGTCTTATCCTCAAGTGTCCTGGAGTACACCCTGTTTAGCAGAAAATAGGCGGTGGTCACGGCCTCCGCCCAGAACTCCTTCGGTAGGTGTTTTTCTTCCAGCATGCACCTAGTCATTTCCACCACAGTTCGATTCCTCCTCTCCACTACTCCATTTTGCTGTGGAGTGTAGGGCATGGTGAGTTGATGCTGTATCCCTGCTGATGTACAGATTAAACTAAACTCGTTAGATAAAAATTCAGAATTGTTATCCGTCCTCACCGACTTGATGTTCAGGTTCAACTGGTTTTCAACATATATTTTGAACTCCTTGAACACCTTGGCTACTTCTCCCTTGCTTTTGAGACAGTAGATCCAGGCGTATCTGGAGTAGTCATCAATAATCAGCAGGAAGTATCTACTTCCACTCAGCGAAGGCACTGGCATGGGACCGCAAATATCCATATGTAGCAGTTCCAACTTTTCTTTAGCTCTCCATTTCATCTTTTGAAATGGTGCCCGAGCTTGCTTTCCCATCATGCAGACTTTGCATGGCTTGATCTCATTTGGAGTTGATGGTAAACCTACGACCATCTGCTTCTTTCTCATCATCTCCAAACCCTTCACGTGATAATGCCCAAGCCTCCGATGCCAGAGATCCGGGTCAGTTGAGTCTCCTACTAATGCTTCTTTGTGCAGCTCTTCGAGTCCCATTGAGAAGCTTTTGTTTCTCATTTGAGTGCAAAGTATTTCCTGTCCATAATCATAAAAAAATTTGCAAGTATTCGATGAAGTGAATCACACGTTAGTACAATGCTGAGAAAACGATATAAGAATGCACGAGAAGGGGGGTTGAATTGTGTATTCCCCTTTTTTGAAAATCTTTCAAAACTGTTTATTAGAAATAAAATTCTTTTACAGAATTTCCAATAGATTCTAATTAATCAAAAACTTTGTTTCAAAATAAGTAATGATAAAACTTGAATCTAAAAGAGAGATAGTGTAGCGCCCCCTTACCGCAAGGTACGCACCAGGACGCCCGTGGGTCGTTCCGACGCATATCTCGCAATAAGGGTGCACTACGCTCGATTCTTTCTATAATCCACATGGCATCAATGCAAGAAAACCGCAATATCAAAATCACTAAATTTTAAAACCAATAATGCTTTTCTCATTTCATAACATCAAACAGAAATATAGACAAGTCTATCGGCCCCTATGCCTAAATACAATACTCCAAAAGGAAACCGATACAAAAGTCTATACTAAGTCATCCTCAAATCAATCCCAAATGACCGACATTGTGCCATCACTTCTCTTGCCAACGCTACCAACAAAGCAGAAAAGTCTATCTCTGGAGCTAAGAGTCTAATCTATCAGTCCTAAAAAATAGATGCAATTTTGGGTGAGTTTGCGAACTCAATGAGAAACCATCATCGATGGTTCACCCAGTTCATGCATTACGCAAATTGCGTACTTCACATCACAATAACATTCAAGTATCATATAGCAGTTTACAGAACACAGACAATTCGCAATTCAGTTATCACAATTGTATCATGCAATGCATATGTGACTCTTTTCCCGTTTATTTCAATGTTGTGACCGAGCGCTAAATCAGTGTCAGTGTTCAGTAGACGCGTCTAGGGAGTAGGAGAGCCCTCATGCAGGATGCACTAACTCCCCTCGAGCTCGAGGCTCGATTCAGTGACAGTGTTCGAACGCAAGGCTCTTTTCAGTATTTGGGGTGAATCAGGTCACAACGTTCATTATCTGTTCATGCATTTATGTATGAAATACCTATGCCAATAATTCGCAGTCATATGGCTATAAAAGCCCGTTTATCCCCAGTTTCAGAATCATGTAACAGTCACGTGCACTTTGTCAACAATAGGCATTCCAATCCTAATCATTTACATAATCATACAATTCACAATTTGCAATCAGTTCACACAGAGCATTTAACAATAAGCAATTGAGGAACCAACTAGGTTACTCACCTGTAACTTTCGAGCTACTGCCTAGAAGTCCTAGCAATATCCGTGGAATGACGATCCAACGACGCCTCTATAACAGATAAATAAATTCCCATTACTAGATGCTCGATCAAAACAATTCAATGATGCATATGTCTCAAGAAAAATATGTACGATGCATATTTATGATTTTCCGGTGTCAAAACCCAATTTGCTACCTTATGCCCAAATCTAACTCCTCACTCAATTGATCAATAATGATTTTTTTCATTCCTAAAATTCAGTTCAATTCATCAAATCATACACCCTATAGTAATTCCCAAGAAAACCCATTCGTTGGGTCAAAATCATCCATTGAAGACCCCAATTAATCCTCCAATTATCATAGTACAATTCTTAGGTTGCAAAAGAAACTATAATCGACTTTTTCTCTATGAGGAGACCATACTAAATTAAATTCTAACTTTCATTCATTTCCTCAATTGTAGACCTCTTTCTCTAGATCATAACGAATCAAGAATCACCTAAATTGGAGGTCTACACCATAAGTTATGCCCTATAAATTAAAATACCTCCATTCAAAAAATTGTCCCTCGCTGCGGCGTGGAAAACGCTCGCCGCAGCGAACATCTTCCTCACGGCTCGCTGCGACGCAATGGGAGGGGCTCGTCGCGGCATAAATTCATACGCTCGCCGCGACGTCTCGCCTTGCTCGTCGTGGCGAAGGCTTTACCCAGCTCGTCGCGGCGAGTACTCCTTTACTCGTCGCCGTGAGGCCTCTATCAGACGTCGCGACATGCGGGTCTCCTTCGTCTTCTCCGATCGACTTTTTCCCATTTCTCTCTCTAAAATCAGTATTAACTCACTCTAAACTACCCTATCTTTCACATTAAACACCATAAATGCATCAAACAACAATAAATAACAACATTAAAACCATTAAACTTACCAATCAAGCCTCAAATCCTTAAACCTTCAAAAATCCTTCAACTCTTTCCCCTTTCTCTAGCACCCACAGTGAACCCTCATAACATTACAGAATATCATCCTCTATAAGCATCAAACAAAGCTTTGCACAGGGAGGAAGAAAGCATGCAACGATCGAGAAGGAGGAAGGAACGAAGATCACCAAAGAAAAGGAAGAAGAAAAATGCCCTAGGTTGGAGGAAGAGGAATAAAGCCAACATTTAAAACTTAAGGCTTATAAAGGGTTGAATTTGACCTATAGCTCAAAGTCCTCAAAATCTTATAATTTCAGTCTCTAAATTTTAATGGCTCAGTATTATCATTCCTAAAATCGCAAATCTAATTTTCCATGCTATTTGCCCATCAATTTTGGAATCGGAAACTAATACATGAGCCTCTAAGTCATTTTCCCGGTCCGGATCCATAACTCTAAAAATTCCAAAAAAATTCCTATAAATCCTAAAAAATATAAGACACAGGATCCTATACTCCAATTTCAATTTTCACTCCAGTTTAACTATACAAACCTAATTATTGTAAAATTCTTAATAAATCGAAATCAAACATAATTACCTTGAAGGCCATAATCCAATTCATGTTCACAATTAAGTACCGGAAACTGTCATGAATGCATGTACCTATAAATGCATATGTAAGTAACTCATTCCTCTATAATTAGTGGTCAATGAATGCTCAGTCAATAATATGCAGTATGAAATCCTAACCCGTCCCAATTTACCAATATGCCCATCACATCGGTAACGGAATGTTACAGATAGAGTAAGAGTAGTTGACACAACGATTTATCCTGGTTCACCCCAAAACATGGGCTATGTCCAGTCCTCAGAGTTCTTTCTGAGATTTTCACTATCTCTTCAACTTTACAAGTATTTTTTGCGAGCCTCTTCAGGTCTCTACAACCAATATTCTTTCACACTTAGCCTCTGCAGGCTATCTGTACTACTTTCTCACAGATAAGTGTTTGAACGCTTGTTACAGTAGGAATAGCTCTCGGCTAATTTGAACAGAATGCTTTTACGATCACGTAGATGTAATTCAGCTAATTTTTCAATTGTTCAGCTCACGTTTCAACTAACTTTTTCTAACTTTGCAATCTTCGACTTCGACTTATATTTATAGCCTTCGTCTCCAACTGCTTCTTGATTCTTGTTTTTTGAATCTTGTTTCTTGAATCTTTAACAGAAACGGTTAATCAGTTGAGTTCTGTAACTAACCTAAACTGACTCTTACGTCTGCTTTGTAATTCCTCTTCTGTGTCTATCTTTTCTATTCGCGTCTTCATCTATTTTACTATTGCGTCTTCGTCTGTTTTATACTGTGTCTCCATCTGCGTCTGTATTTCTCTTTTGAGTCTGCGTTGCTTCGTCTGTGTTTATTTTGTATCTGCAACTGTTTATTTCTTCTGCGTTCTTCGTCTACGTTTTATTGTGCATCTGCGTCTGTGTTGCTTCGTCTGTATTACTTCGTCTGCTTTGCTTCGTCTGCTTTGCTTTTTCTTTTATTTTGCTCTTTGTTATACATCAAAATTATATCTAAGTAAAGTCATTTTGACTTAACATTCGATTCAAAGTGCACGGTCATACCTTTCTCAATCAACTGTGCAACACTCAAGAGATTATACTGAATTTTTGGAACATATAACACATCCAAGATGATCTTGATTCCCTTCTTGGTTACAAGTTCCACTTCACCTTTCCCTTCCACCCGAATACTGTCCCCATTTCCAAGCTTTACCCGAGCTCTCTCATCTTTATTTAGAGTCTTGAATAAACTTGGATCCGGAGACATATGGCTCGTACATCCATTGTCGATAAGCCAATCTGCTGAGAAGTTCTTGATCTGATTTCCGTTTGCTACAAATAGTTGTTCTTCTTCCTCTTTCGTAACCTGCACGTTGGCTGCCTCCTGTGGTGATTCTTTCCTACAGTTTGCCTCCATGTGTCCTTTTTGATGACACCTTCGGCATTCTACATCGGGTCTTTTCCAGCATCTGATGGCTAGATGATTTGATTTGCCGCAATGAGGACGGGGGTTGTAATTGTTAGCCTTATCTCCTCCCGTGTTCTTGCTCCCATGCTTTTGACGGGGATGAAATCCTCTTGAGTTTGAACCTCCTTTCTTCTTTTTCTTCTTGGATTTTTCTTGAGTTTCTGATTTCACAAAAACTCTATACGCACCTTCAGTGCCTTCATTCTTTTTTATCAAGAATCTTTGTTCTTGAGCTTGCAAGGCGTTCACCACTTCAACAAGCCTCATTTTCCCTATATCCTTCGTATTTTTTAACGAAACAATTGTTGCTTCGTATTTTTCAGGAACCGATACAAGCAACTTTTGTACAAGCCGTTGATCCTTGAATTCGGCTCCTAAGAGCCTGATCTGATTTGCCAACTGAATCAAGCGATCACAATAATTCTGAATCAATTCTTCTTCTTTCATTTAAATTCTGTCGAATTCCCTCAGAAGGTTCAAGACCTTCATGTTCTTCGCCTTCTCATCACCTTCGTATTCTTGCTTCAAGAAATCCCATATTTCTTTTGCCGAAGCAAATCCCATTATTCTGGTAAAAATCAAAGGTGATACTGATTGGTACAGGCAAGATTTGGCTCGGGCTTTCTTCGTCACCCTCTCCCTTAGCCACCGTAGCTGAGCGATCGGAGCATCATCTGGAATCTCAACTGTGTAGTCATTGTCGATTGGTTCCCATAAGTCCTGACCTTGCAGGTAAGCCTCCATCTTGATCGCCCATATTTGATATCCTTCACCATTGAATATCGTCGGTTATAGACTAAGCGTTGAGCTCTCAGCCATCTCCGAGTGTTTCACGCTTGCCGTCACACCTTGTCTGAGAAAGAGTTACTTTCCAAGCCAAGTTCCTCACCTATATCGCCACAGATCCCTTAAGAATCTAGCTCTGATACCACTTTGTAGTTACCGATCAATCATACACCAAGATAACCAAGAAATAACAACTCACAGTAGAGAGAAGTTTTAGAGCGAGAAGGAATTTCAGAAACAGGGGCAAACAGAGCAAAGTTAAGGACTCAACAATCTGTTGAGATTTCGTCAGAATATTATTGATTGTCAACTTGTATATTGTGTTTATACAAATGCTATCAAATTACAGTATTTATAACGTTCAAATTCTAACTGCCAATTAACCAACTAATCTTGATCTTCTTTGATCGTCTTCTTTTACGTTGATGCATGGCGTGCATGTTCACTCTGTTCCATCACTTGTCTGAAACTCTAAGACATCTCCAACAGTACCATCCTCTTGAAGTAGTACTTTATCTAGAACCTTTTGACTCCAATAAGCCTTTGCTCACTCTTGAAAAATTGAGAAAGAATGCCTTTTATACCAAAAAAATAGATTAAAAAGGAGGACCAAGTTTTGGCCTCATCCTACAAAAACTCAATAGGGGCTGATATAATGCCATCCTGAACCACATTCTGAAAATGTGTGCGTGAACCCTTATTGTGATGAATAGGCATTTTCTCGCTCTAAGCACCAGCTGCTTAAAGTTCAGTAGCAGTAGAATCCCTTTTTAGACTGTCTTTCTTACTACCATGGTTTGTTGTGAGGGTATCCTTGGATAAAGTCAGAAAGTCGTCATTATAAAGGGATGGGGCTTCTTCATCTATCTGGAAGACCCATGAGAGCCTTCCTATAAGCCAGAAGCCTCCACCAACTTAGTGCCAAAGGCGAACTAGCAGGAGTAGCTTTGAGATATATTTTTCCAAAAGTGGAAAAAGGGCAGGGTAGAATCATAAAGAAGGATAAAAAGAAGTCTTTTTGTCATTCTTTCTCTGCTCTTAGTTTCTACATGATATTATAGCCTTCTTTTTTCTTAAACTTTTTCTTTCCATTCTTTTATCCGCGCATTTTAGGTTCCCATATCTGTCTGAGGTATACATTTAGCAGAAGCAGAGGGAGTTCCTCAGTCTTACTCAGAGGGAGATGACAGTCAGTGAGTATGAGTGTCGGTTCACTCAGTTGGCGAGGTATGCTTCGAATCTGATGCTGAGTGAGGGTGCTAGATGTCGCCGGTTTGAGTCAGGATTGCACTTGGCCATCAGAGAGAAAGTGATCGTGCAGAACTTCTGTGATTTTCGGCAGTTGGTTGAGGCAGCTTTGAGGGTGGAGAATATAGAAAACATCAAGAGTGCAGTAAACAAGAAGAGAAAAGGAAGAGAGCAGTTCAAGAGGGGAGGCAGTGCTAGTACTCCTATGCCAGACAGGAGTGCCAGGAGCCTTCCTATTTAGTCAGAGGAGAGGAGCAGTGGTGCGAGTAGGCCGAGACAGATGAGGACTACTGCTTATTCTCATCAGGCCTCTACGGCAGGGGGCAACAGAAAGGGAGATGGGGACAGGTCATCCGTCCCTAAGTGTGAGCATTGTGGAAGTTTTCATGGAGGCGAATGTTATAGATTAACAGGAGCCTGCTTCAATTGCAGACAGAAAGGACACTTGACTAGAGAGTGTCCCAAACCATCCAGAAGAGAGGGAGCACAGATGCAAGCTTCTAGGAGAACAGAGACTGTGGGATAGAGGACTTCTACAGAAGTGGGCAGTTCTGATACGGCTAAGAGGGTGAACATTCCGGGGAGATCTAGGGGGCAGGCACTAGCTAGGGTGTTTGCGATGACTCGGGAGGATGCAGAGACCGCTCCAGATGTTGTGACTGGTACGGTTAAGTTATTTTCTGATGATGTGCTTGCTTTGATTAATCCAGGATCTACTCATTCGTTTGTTTCCTAAAGTAGACCTGTGTGTGATAGAATTGTGAGCCCTTTGGATACTCCGCTGATGGTGAGTACTCCAATCGGCCAGTATATTGTTGTCAGTCAAGTATATAGAGGCTGTGAGCTATGTGTTGGTGGAGAACTTCTAGTGGTGTATTTAATGCCACTGAAGATGGGAGGATTAGATGTGATTTTGGGCATAGATATGTTAGAGAAGTACAACGCCCTTCTGGATTGTAAGCAGAAGACGGTGGAATTTGAATTGGATGACGACAGAAGAGTGGTATTTTCAGGGGATAGAAAAGCAAATCCGCTTGGAATTGTTTCAGCTTTGACAGCAGAGAAGATGATGAGGAAGGGATGTGAGGCATTTTTGGCCAATGTGGTAGACACCAGGGCAGATAGAGGGAAGCTAGAGGATACTCCTGTAGTCAAGGAATTCTCGGATGTTTTTCTCGATGAATTACTAGTACTACCACCAGCTAGAAAAATTGAGTTTCCCATTGAGCTTCTTTCAGGTACTGCACCGATTTCAATTCCGCCTTACCGGATGGCTCCGGTGGAATTGAAGGAGCTTAAGGAGCAATTAGAGGAGTTGATGGAGAAAGGGTACATAAGGCCGAGCTCTTCACCTTGGGGAGCTCCGGTCCTTTTTGTAAAGAAGAAAGATGGATCGTTGAGGATGTGTGTAGACTACCGGAAGCTGAATCAGGTCACAGTGAAGAACAGATATCCGCTTCCTCACATAGATGATCTGTTTGATCAATTGCAATGAGCGAAAGTCTTCTCCAAGATAGTCTTGAGATTGGGTTACCATCAGTTGAGGATTAAGGAGTCAGATGTGCCCAAGACTGCTTTTAGGACATGGTATGGGCATTTTGAGTTTTTGGTTATGCCTTTCGGATTGACAAATGCACCTGTAGCTTTTATGGATTTGATGAATCGGGTCTTTAAGCCTTTCTTGGACCAGTTTATCATTGTCTTCATCGATGATATATTGGTTTATTCCAAGAGTGATGAGCAGCATGAAGAACATTTGAGGATTGCTTTGGAGACATTGAGGAGAAACGAGTTGTATGCCAAATTTGATAAATGCGAATTTTGGCTAAGAGAAGTTTCATTTCTTGGACATGTAATCTCAGAGCAAGGAGTGCACGTGGATCCAAAAAAAATAGAAGCTGTGGTGAATTGGGAAGCATCGAAGAATGTAGCAGAGGTGAGGAGTTTTCTGGGTTTGGCAGGTTATTACCGGAGGTTTGTGGAGGGATTCTCCATGATAGCCGCTCCGATGACTAAGTTGTTGAGGAAGAATCAGAAGTTTATCTGGAGTGATGAATGCTAGAGGAGCTTTAAGGAGCTCAAGCATAGATTGACAAGTGCTCCGATTCTGATTTTGCTTTCCAGAGATGAGGGTTACACCGTGTATAATGATGCTTCGAGGAAGGGTCTTGGTTGTGTTTTGATGCAGGGAGACCGGGTGATTGCTTATGTTTTGAGGCAGTTGAAGCCACATGAGTTGAACTATCCGACGCATGATTTGGAGTTGGCAGCCGTGATCTTTGCTTTGAAAATTTGGAGGCATTATCTGTATGGAGTTCAGACGAGGATCTTTACCGATCATAAGAGTCTCAAGTACTTGTTGAGCCAGAAGGAATTGAATTTGAGATAGCGACGGTGGATCGATTTGCTTAAGGATTATGATTTGCTGATTGAGTATCATCCGGGCAAGGCCAATGTAGTGGCGGATGCTTTGAGCAGGAAGTCTTCGATTGCTCATGTGCGGACAGTTTATCTTCCTTTATTGGAAGAGATGGCCAAGCTTAAGATAAGCTTGAAACAGGAGGAGTCGGATTGTCTTCTAGCTAACTTCCGAGTGAGACCAATACTCAGGGAGAAAGTTAGAGATTTGCAGGTTCAAGATGCAGATTTGAGCAAGCTCAGGGAGGAAATTCAGAATGGTAAGATTTCTAAAGTAATGGTGAGAGATGATGGGCTTATGACAGTGGGGAACAAGTTGTGTATCCCAGATGTGCAGGAGGTTAAGGATGAGATTATGGATGAGGCACACAATGCTCCTTATGCCATGCATCCAGGTAGCACCAGAATGTACAGAGATTTGAGAGAGCATTTTTGGTGGAAAGGCATGAAGAGGGATGCGGCAGAATATGTCAGTAAGTGCCTAGTGTGTCAGCAAGTCAAAGCTGAACACCAGGCACCTTCAGGCAAGTTGAGGCCATTGTCCATCCCAGAATGGAAGTGACAAAGGGTGACTATGGATTTTCTGATGGGTTTGCCCAGGACTAGTACGAAGCATGATGCCATTTGGGTTATTGTGGATCGGTTGACGAAGTCAACTCACTTTTTGGCGATTAAGCAGACTGATTCTTTGCATATGCTAGCAAAGAAGTACATTGATGAGATAGTGAGATTGCATGGGATCCCGGATTCGATTATGTCTGATAGGGACCCTCGATTTACTTCGAGGTTTTGGAGAAGTTTGCAGGAAGCTTTGGGCACTAAGCTGAATTTTAGTACGACTTTTCATCCTCAGATCGATGGTCAATTTGAGAGGACCATTCGGACACTTGAGGGAATGCTTAGGGCTTATGTGATGGACTTTAGAGGAGCTTGGGATGAACATTTGCCATTGGTCGAATTTGCTTATAACAATTCGTACCATTCGAGCATTCAGATGGCTCCATATGAGGCATTGTATGGGAGGAGATGTAGGACCCCGATTTGTTGGGATGAAGAAGGAGAGAGGAAACTGGTAGGACCAGAATTGATTCAAAAAACGGATGAGAAAGTCAATCTGGTTAAGCAGCGACTTAAAGCAGCACAGGATAGGATGAAGTGCTACATTGATGCACATCGAAAGGAGATGGAGTTTGAAGTCGGTGAAAAAGTGTTCCTTAAGACATCTCCTTGGAAAGGAGTAATGAGGTTTGGAAAGAAGGGCAAGTTGAGTCCGAGGTATGTGAGTTCTTATGAAATCCTTGAGAGGATTGGGCCACTCGCCTACAGGTTGGCGTTACCTCCGGAATTGTCTCAGATTCATGATGTGTTTCATGTTTCCATGTTGAGAAGGTATAGATCGGATCCTTCTCATATCATTCAGACTAGTGAAGTTCAGCTGAGGGATGATTTGAGCTATGAGGAGCAACCAGTGGAGATTTTGGATTCAAAGGACAAGGTTCTCAGGAACAAGACAGTTCAGCTAGTCAAAGTCCTGTGGAGGAATCATTCGGTAGAGGAGGCTACATGGGAGCCATTGGAAGCCATGAAGGAGAAGTATCCATACCTCTTCGATGATTCAGGTAATAATTTCGAGGATAAATTTTTTTTAAGAGGGGGAGAAATGTTGGGCCCCGAATTTTTTTAATGATGTCATTAAGTATGAATTGTGTGATTATGGCTTAATTTGTTTTAATTGGGAGTTTTAGTGGATAATTAAGGTTTATTTGTGTTTAAGTGAGTATTAAAGGATAAAAATGTGTGAGGGTAAATAGGAAGATTACTTGAGTTGGATAGGCTAAAGCTTTGTTAGGAAGGGTATGATGGTCTTTGTCTTAGGCTTAAAAGAGAGAGAATTAGAAAGAAGAAAGAAATAGAAGAAGAGGAGAAGAGAAGAGGAAGTGTCGTAGGTGAGGAGGAAGGAGAAGAAAAGAGGGTTTCGTGATTTCAGTGATTTTTGACAGATTCGAAGCAATTTCTGGTAAGTTTAAGTTCGTTCTATCTTGTTGTGGTTGGATTAAACCTAAAGATAGGTTGAATGTGTGAAAATCGGTGGTTTAGGGTTTTAAGGGAAAAATGGATAGATTTCCTTGGGTTGATGATCTTAGGACTGTTTTTAAGGTTTGAATGAGTTAGAACTGAAGTTTAGGACTTGAATCAAGGTTTAGGTGTGTTGCATTTGCAAAAGGGATGGATTGAAGTTGAGAAATGTTGGAAAAATCAGGTTCGGAGACATTCTTCAGACCCGCACGTCGCGACGTGCGAATTTGTGTTCGTCGCGACGTACGAGTTTGTGTTCGTTGCGATGTGCAAAGTGGTGTTCGTCGCGGCGAGCAACAGGCCGTTCGTCGCGACGAGCTCGGTCTTCGTCATGTGAACAAAGAGCCGTTCGTCATGACGAAGCGGGATTCCATGGCGAGCCCTCGCTTCAAGAAAGATAAATTTTGGTATTTGGGCATATCTTTTTCTATAGATTTCCAAATGAGATGATTTTGGATTCGTTGTGGTCTAGAGAAATAGGGCTACAAGTTTTATGAAGAAGGAAAGTTTGGAATTTGCCTCGTAGGATTCGACAAATTAGGTGGAAGTCGAATGTAGACTCTTAATGCTAGTACTTTTGATTTTCAAGCTTTTTGGAATATTTCTTTTGAATGTTAATTGAATGGGAACTTGGTTATTATAGGAAACCAAGCCGACCTGATTCAATCGCAAGAGGAAGGACAGTAGTGAGCTTGGATTCTCGAGCGATATTAGGTAGGTAATGTAATTATAGTTATTGTGTGATTAGGAAAATTCTTGCCTATGTGTGACTATACGTTATGTGTTATGTATGATGAGATGCATGATATTTTTGATCGAATAGGTGGTTAATTGTTTAAACATGAATCGTTATAAGATAGGAATGATTTTGCTTTCGTATACTTTGAAAGAAGCATGAGAATTGATCGAAGCATATTTTGATTTTGAGCCTGTTATGCCTCGACTTCGGTCATGGCATTTTGAATAAATGAAAGCTTGAAAGCATACCATATGATAAAATGATTTTGAGCATGATTATGTGCTTTTGTTTGAGCGAGAGTGGAACAATTTCGTTCATCACGTGCACGTCGACAAGAGCCTTCTCCCTGCTGCCCGCTTGTGGCTTATGAGCTCCGAATGGACTCATTTTGTTCAGGGTGTAAACTTCGGTTTCTCCCTTTTGTTTCCATGGGACCCTCGAGCCGTATGATGTGTATTGCATATTGATCTGTTCATTATGAAGCATATTTGTGACATGTTCTGTAACTTGGATTAATTATGTTGAAGGCGTAAATTGTTTGATTAGCATGTGAGTGCGAGAATTGTTGCATGTATTTATATATAATATATATATACATACATATGCCTGAATTTGTGCTAGTTACCGATGGCTATAATTATATTAGCCACTGAGCTGTGTAGCTCAACCCATTACTTTTCCCTCCTCAGGTGCAACTCAAGACGATCGTTGATCTTGCAAGGCATCGGAAACTTCAAGCTAGTTAGGAGCTTTGTATTAAGTTAGTATTTTGGTTGGCCCTCCGAGCATATCATCATGGAGCATATTCATGTATTTTGGATTTAAACTTTATTCTATATTATGCTACTTTGAAAATGCTTGTTTGAATTTCCTTCGGATTGTAATGGCATGAAGCCCCTTGGTTATGGGGTGTTTACTTCATAGATGGAATGCATGTGTAGAATGTGTATATATATATATTTGTGTGAATCGATTATGTATGAATGTTGGGATCGGGTCTGAATGTTTAGGAGCTCGTCGCTGGCGTAGCCCGAGGGGCCGTCTCGGGAATAGGGATCTGAGACCCGGGCCCAACATGAAGGAACCAACCAAGTTCGAGAGACAAAGATCAACATGCTTCTCCATGACTATGAAATGTTTGTCATAAAGGAAGGTGAGTCTATTTCCACTATGTTTGATCGTTTTGCAGAAATCATAAATGGATTAGGAAACCTTGGAAAGCATATGACGGATAGCGAAAAGGTGAAAAAGATTCTTCGCTCACTACCGAAAGAATGAGACTCTCAAGTCACCGTTATTATGGAGTCTAAGGATCTCAATCATTTGGAATTCAATGCCTTGGCGGGATCTCTCATCAACTATGAGATCATTCTCAAATCAATAGGAGGAAGAGGTAAGTTACAAAAGTCAATTGCTTTAAAAGCTAATGCTTCTTCTCTTGATGAAAGTGACGAAGAAATTGATGAAGAAGAAGATTACGAAGAAATAGCAACGTATGCCAGAAATTTGAGAAAGTTCAAAGGGCTACTCAAAAATAGGAGGAAAGAATTAAGTGGTGGAAGAAATGGGGAAAGAAAGAAGTACACAATGGAAAGAATATCTAAGGGCTATGAAGAAAAGAAGAGCAATGAAGAATGTTGGAAATGTGGAAAAAGAGGACATCGTGCTAGAGAATGCAAAAGCTCATCTTTCACTTCAAATTTCCAGAAAAATGACAAGTATGAAAAAGGGAAAAAGAAAGCTAGCCTAGTAGCCACTTGGAGTGATGATGAAGAAGCATACCAAAGTAATGATGAAAACAACTTCACGCTTATGGAAAATAGCTCCTTAACAAGTGATGATGAAGATGAGGTACAAGCAAGGAATGAAAATTCATCAAGCACATGGTACATTGATAGTGGATGTTCAAGGCATATGAGTGGAGATAAGAGCCTATTTGCAGAAATTAGACCAAAGAATCAAGGATATGTCACATTTGGAGACAACAACAAAGGTAAAGTCATTGGTATTGGTAAAGTGGGTAAGGAACCTTTGCCTACCATTGACGATGTCTTGCTTGTTGATGGCTTGAAACATAATTTGTTAAGTGTTTCTCAATTGTGTGATATGAATTTTAATGTGACATTTGAATAATCTCATTGTATGGTTAAGAAGGATGAAAATGTTGCATTCATTGGTTTGAGACATTGTAATACGTATATTGTTGATTTGTATGATGATAGTTCTTTTAATGAAAAATGTTTGGTGACATTAGAAGAAAATGCATTTTTATGGCATAGAAAGTTGGGACATGCACCATTGCCTTTAATTTCTAAGCTTTCTAAAAATGATATCTTGAGAGGTTTGCCTAAGATCAAATTTGTTAAAGATCACTTATGTGAATCTTGCTTGAAAGGCAAACATGTTAGGGAATCGTTCAAACCAAAGAAAGAAATTTGTACATCTCGCATTCTTGTACTTGTTCATATAGATTTGATTGGACCAGCTAGGCATTCTAGTCTAAGTGGTAAATTATATGTTCTTGTAATTGTTGATGATTTTTCCAGATTTACTTGGGTGAGATTTCTTACAAATAAAAGTGATGCCTTTAACGAGTTTACTAAGTGGTGTAGATCATTTCAAAATGAAAAGAATTTGACAATTGTTGCAATAAGGACCGATCACGGAGGTGAATTTGAGTGTGAACCATTCGAAAGGCTTTGCGACAAATATGGAATGGAGCACAACTTCTCAACACCTAGAACACCACAACAAAACAGTGTTGTAGAAAGGAAGAATCACTCACTTGAAGAAATGAGTAGAACTATGCTGAATGAATACAATCTTCCTAAAACATTTTGGGCGGAGGCAATCAATACCGCATGCTATGTTATCAGCAGGGTACATCTCAGACGAGACAAAAACAAGACACCATGCGAGTTATGGAAAGGTAAGAAACCCAATATTTCATATTTTCACCCATTCGGTTGCAAAGTTTTTATTCATAATAATGGAAAGAATAACTTAGGAAAATTTGATTCAAAATCTGATGTCGGTGTATTTCTTGGTTATTCTCTAACTAGTAAGGTTTTTAGAGTTTATAATAATAGAACTAAGTGTTTTGAAGAAAGTATTCATGTTAAATTCGATGATATGATTTCACCCCCGAGAAAGGTTTGTTTTGATGATGATACAGGAAATTTAGGAAATGAAGTTGAAGAAATTGGATCCAAGATTGAAGAAATGAAATTGGATGAAGAAGAACATGTACCCAACATTAACGCTTGGGCAAAAGAAAAGAACCATCCTATGGAGCAAGTCATTGGTAGCTTGAATGATGGTTTAAGAACTAGGAGAAATGTCTATGAGCACATGAGCAACTCAGCCTTCATCTCATTAGTGGAACCCAAGAATATAAAAGAAGATCTTGAAGATGAAAATTGGTTATTAGAAATGCAAGAAGAGCTTAATCAATTCAAGAGAAATAATGTATGGGATTTGGTAGCTCCACCAAAGGACAAGACTATTATTGGAGTAGAACTATTAATCATGGTTTATGGTATCCCATTTGTGAATCATTTGATTTATATGCTTACAGTGATGCTGATCATGGTGGTTGTAGGGTAGATAGAAAAAGCACTAGTGGCTTATGTCATTTCTTAGGATCATCCTTTATCTCTTGGGCTAGTAAAAAGCAAGTTAGTGTAGTTGTTTCCACTATTGAATCTGAATATGTAACAGTTGGAAGTGCATGTGCCCAAGTTCTTTGGATTAAACATCAATTGCTTGACTATGGTATTGTGGTTAAAAATATTCCTATTTATTGTGATAATACCAGTGCAATTTGTTTGAGTAAAAATCTAATTTTGCATAGTAGAACGAAGCATATAGAAATTAGACATCATTTCAAACGAGATCATTGTTTGAAAGGTGACATTTGTTTGAAGCATGTTTCATCTAGTGACCAATTAGCTGATATATTTACTAAACCCCTTAAGGAAGATGTGTTTGTGAACATCAAATTGAAACTTGGTATGTGTGATTTAAATTCCTTTGGTTGATTTTAATTTTCTGCATACATTAGAACAAGCAAAATGGTCAAAATATTAGGCAAATGTGCAATTCCATCTGAAGAACACATCATCATGATCTACACTTGGGCTAAAATGTGATTGATTTGGAGTTTAGCAACATTCCAGTCGACTAATTGGAGTTTAAGTCGACTGAGGTAGAGGAATTATTCGATCTGTTTTGCTTTATTATAGTTATAGTCGACTTACAGTTTACGACCAGTCGACTAATACACCAATTTTTCAAAACCAGTCGACTAGCTGGACATGACCAGTCGACTAGTTTTCTATCAAATAACCCCCACTTTTTTTTACTAGTCGACTAACCCCATACCAGTCGACTATAAGTAATCTGGATCTCCTTTAAAAGCTTATTTTTCCCCAAAACCTCCGAAAAGGCTATCTCCCTCTCCTTTGAAAATTCTCCCTCCTAGTTGACTAATTTCCCCTGTTTTTCTCAAAAACTCCATACCCACTGTCAATCAATCCTCACAAACACCAAACCCTTTGATCAATTCTTCAAATCCTCCTCCTTCTCTTAAAATCCCCTTTCGACTCTCCTAAACCCTAACATTCGAAATTTACTTCTATCTCTCTTAAATATGTCAATTTCTCACAATGGCTCCAAGGAAATCTAATGGAAAAGGGAAGAAGACAGCCACTCCTCCACGAGGTCCAAGAGTACGTGGGTCTTCTTCAAGAGGAGGTGGTGATCGAGAAAATGAAGAAGTTGAAGCAAGGTTCATTTCACGTGAAGCTCAAACCCTCTATTATACGGTGCTTAAAACAGAGGTATTAATCCCATCTATGAGATTTGATTGGGTTGAGTTAGAGCATAGTGAATACACGGATTTATTTTCTGAAATCACAAGTTATGGACTGCGTTATTTCTTGGGGTATACTGATAACATCTATGAGGATATGGCGAGGAAATTTTATGCAAATCTTGTGGTAATTCGGAGTAATGTGGATACTGGTGTACACTTGAAATCACATATTCAAGGCAAAGAAATGTTTATCTGTGAAGATTATTTGTCAAGAGGGTTTCAATTACCTACTGGTGGAGTTAGGCCTAGTGCTTCCTTGTTAGATTTGGATATTTTAAGACATGAAGATGGTGAAACGGATGAAGAGGCTGAGGAAAATTTTGGTTACACTGAAGCAAAGGGTGATGATCTACTTGCTAGATTATGTTCCGACCATTCGCCACCTTTGAGGCAATGGACTTACCCTTGAACTATAGACTACTGCATTATGCTATCAATCGTGCGGTGTATCCAAAGAAGGCGAGCAATAATCACATAATATCTTTGGATAAGGAGATACTGTGGCACTTGGAAGAAGGGAGAAAAATAAATTTTCCAAGCTTGATTATACAGATGATGAGAAAGAAGGCCAATTTACTAAGGGGTGAGCTGAAAGAAAAAATGGGCAAACATAAAGGTATGCCATATGGAGCCGTGATAACTCACATGGCTAAGCTACAAAAATGCAATTTGAACGCCTATGACTATTATCCCTATCCTCAGAGTTAGAGATTTACTCCTTATAATCTCCGCAGTATGAAATTGGTCAAAACAATTTAGAGAGGTTGGGTTTATTCTTACCATGAAGAGAAGTTGGGTTTGACCTTGGAGAGTGAACAAGTGCCTAGGAGGCAACGGTCTAAGAGGGAAGGTGATCGCCCTAGTAGCTCCCGAACAAGTAGTGTCCGACGGAGTGAGGTATCTCATGATGACCTTAGGGAAATTAGAGACCAATTGGAAGAACTAAATGATCGGGTTGATGAACAACAAAGCATGCTTATACGCCTAGAGAAGAGTATTAAGAAAAGTTTTGACAAGCTAGGTTGTAGACATGATGATTCTTCACATTGATGGTTATTGCATTTCGTCTAGACCGACATTTTATATTGTGCTCTTTCTAGTGTTTGAAGTTTTTACTATTTGTCCTTGAGTACTACTTAAGACTTTTGGTGTTTTGTTCTTCTATGAAATGTCATTGCGATCATTTTTCCTCCTCATTTTTTATGACCATTTGTGTTTCCTCTATTTCATCTTCATATTGATTGTTTTGATTATGACAAAAAGGGGGAGTAAAATTGGAAATTGGATATTCTTTAGTTACTTGATTAAGGGGGAGTTTGTTAAAATGTCCTTGATTTGAGACTATCTTGATTTCAACTTACCTTTACAAATTTGATTTTACAAGGTTATTAAATTCAATATTTTATATGATTGAGGGGGAGACTTCTAACCAAAATGACAAGGTATAACAACCTTGATCAATGTTTCTTTGTTTTCATTTCTTAAACAATTTCTAAGTGTTTTGCCATTATCAAAAAGGGGGAGATTGTTGGACCAATGGTGATTGTCAAATTAAATCCCACTTATGTTTTTGTAGCATCCCACTCTCGCAAGACCCAAACTCAACATTGTGGGTGATATCCGAGCCCGTGCCTCACGAGGGTGGTATGCTAGAGCAATCAATTTCAGTCCGAAAACTCAATATGTTATTCTTCTTTTGAAAAACATTGTATGCGTGGAAATCAATAAACGATTTGGGTCCACTTTAACACGAAAACATTTTCAATCATACGCAGTTTCAGTCATTAAAAAGGCACTCAAAGGTGCTCAACCATTTCATAAACAGAAAGCCATAACCAAACCAAGCCCAGTGATTTTCCTTAACATTTTCAGAAATCACAATTCAAATACAACATTAACCAACTGGGGCCCACTGAAATAAAAAGTACTATTCTGCAGAACTTGCAGAAATACAAATTTACACAATAACAGAATGATATAGATGCAGACGTGAACTGATCCCAACTTCCAACTCTGACTTACATGCAGTAGGCATACTCCCGTTGTCTAACGGGGTACTCTTCAATTCCTAAAAAATAGATGCAATTTTGGGTGAGTTTGAGAACTCAGTGAAAAACCATCATCGATGGTTCACCCAACTTATGCATATACAATCAATTCACATAATGTCACACAGTATCATACATAGAAATATCACATGCACTATCATTTTACAAATATAAGGCGTTCCGCTTTCATACAGTCCATTTTCAATCATATGGTTATGCAATGCATATGTGACACTTTCCGTTTTATTTCGGTGTTGTGACCGTGTGCCTGAACTATCCCAGTGATGGGCACATTAACGGTGAGTCGATGGCTCTGAAATACGTTGGGCTTGAATGCCCTGATACGGTGAGCCTGTGGCTTTGAATTACGATGGGCTCGAGGCCCTGTTGCGTTGAGCTTTAAGCTCTGAAATACGTTGGCTTCTCCGGTCATAACTGTCATTATCTGATCATGCTTTTGTGCATGGAATGCATATGTTTCAATTCGTATTAAAATCCAGTACTTTCACATTTACACCCAAATAGCACTTCGATATCAAGTTTCCAATACTTCGGAAACCTGTGGTCCGAAACCAATCGAAATCCAACACATAAACCCTCCATTATCTCCACATGGCATAAGCACATAATAAAGATTGAGGAACCAACTAGGTTACTCACCTGTACTTCCGAGCTACTGTCTGGAAGTCTCAGCACTGTCCGTGGAAATGACGATCCAACGGTACCTCTATAATAGTCAAGTAATTATTCATTATTAAATGCATAATCAGAAAGATTTAATGATGCACATGTCTTAAGTAAAAGATGCACGATGCATGTTTATGACCTTCCGGCGCTATATCCCAATTTCGCTACCTTTTGTCCAAATCTAACTTTTCGTTCAATTGATCAATAATGACTAATTGCATTTCTAAAATTCAGTTCAATCCACCAGATCAAGCACCCTAGAATAATCCCAAGAAAACCTATTCATTTGGTCAAATTCACTCGTTGAAGACCCCAAGTTATACTCCAATTATCATAATACAATCCTTAGGTTGCAATAGGAAACCATATTTAACTTTCTTTCAGTATTTAAGATCTCACTTATTGGATTTCAAACTTTCTTTCTTTACCTAAATTGTAGACCCCTCTTTCTAGATCATAACGAATTAAACATCACCTTAATCGGAGGTCTACACCATTAGTTATGCCCCAAAAACCAAACTAAAGCAGATCAGAAAAAGGGTCCCTCGCCGCGGCGTCCTGGAGTCGCTCGGTGTGGCGAACAATCTCTACGGGGCTCACCGCGACGCGATGGAGAAGGGCTCGATGCGGCGTAAAAACTCGAGCTCGCCGCGACGTCGAAAGGAGCTCGTCGCGATGTCAGGTGTTTAGAGCTCGCCGCGACGACTTCCTTCACGCACGCCGCGACGTGCGAGTCGCAGGTCGTCTTCTCCGACCAATTTTTCCCATTTCTCTCACTAACACCAGTCAAAACTCACTCACAACTATCCCAATCTTTCATAATTAAACCCATACATACATTAAACTAACAAATAAACAACATATATCCAATTTACTTACCAAATCAAGCGTCCAATCTTCAAACTCCCGAAATCCTCCAACTCCTTCATCACTCACGGCTCTCTCTCAAACTTCCCCAATTTCCATCATATCAAAGGTTTAAGCTAGGCTTTGCATAAGGAGAAGAAGCAAACAAGAAAACCACAAGAAATCACACAAGGAGGAAGGAGGAGAATCGATCGGTGGAGAAGGAAAATATGCCCTAGGATGGGGGAAATCCATTTTCCAGCCAAAGAGATTTTCGAAGTCTTCCAAGGAAACAATTTAAACTTATATGCTTTAAGGTAACCCTAAGGCATTTTAAAGGGGGGGTTACTCTCCTCTCTAACATTTTCATTTATCAATTCCTCTAACACTCTTTCTCTTTTCACAATTTATTTCCAGTCCAATTTGTCTCCAATTTCCAATGGCTCGACATATTAATCTCTAAAATCATATTTATCTAATTTCCCATTACCATTGGATAGTTATTTCAGTACTATACAATCAATCAGTCCGTGTTGGACCCCGAACTTTTGATAAAAATTAGAAATATTAAAATGAATTTAAATGGAGAAAGAATTGGTGAGAATGAAAATGAATTTAAGAAAAATGTAGGAGAAAAGAATTGTTTCGGTTAGAGAAATCTGATATTTGAATGAATTTTTATGGATTATAAGAGGAAAGTGGATGAGTTGATTGAAATGAAGTTAAATAGCAAGAATTAAAAAGAAAAAGTGTGAAAATTTGAAGAAATTAGAAAGTTTGACTTTCTGGAGAGAGAATATTTGACTTTGAGAGTTGACTTTTGATTGAGGCAAAATTAGAGAAAATGATCTACATGAAAATTGTAGCCTCTGTCGAGAGCTTTTTGTGGACATAAAGTTTGCAATATTTCGATATCGGGAGTGAAAGTTATGATCAGTCAAAGTTTATGTTTGATCGGGTTTGACTTTTATTATGGTTGAAACTTTGACTGAGAAATTAACCTAGTTAGAGGTTAATTGAGCTTTGATGTTCTTCATGAAAATTGAAGCATTTGATTTGATCTTTATTTCGATATAAAGTATGTAATTTTTCGATCTCGGAATAATAAGTTATGATTTTTACAAGTTTGTATATAGAATAGTATCTTTGACCGAAAAATGGACTTCCCAAGGAGTCGAATTGAGTTTTATGTCCTTCGTGAAAGATGTAGAGCTTTCTTTAAGCTTTCTATAGAGACTAAGTTTGTCAAAATCGGAGTTCGGGATTAAAAGTTATGAATTTTGGAAGTTTAGAGGAAAAAAAAGAAGAGGAAAATGATTTATCCCGTCACTAGGGCGACGCGTATCGCCATAGCGATGGCGAACGTTCGATGCCGCCGTCGCCACGGTGACGCCGCATCGCCAGTAGCAATGGTAAGCATTTTGGCTCGCGTCGCTAGGGCGACGTCCGCGTCGCAGAGTGACCGTGCCCTATCCTCATACTAATCGATGTCGTTTTGCTCCTTCAGTTTTCTTGCTTCCTCCTCCAATCCGACCTTTGTTCACTGTTTTGCTCATATCTTTTCCGTCCGACATCCGATTGAGTTGATTCTTGCGGAGTTGGATTCGTAAGACAATTCTCTACATTCTCATGAGAAATTTGTAATTTTATAAGATTAAATTAATGGTGATTAATTTAATCAAAGTGAGTCGGGAAATTTTCCGAGCATAGTTCAGTGTTTTGTGAAATTCGAGATCTGTAGAGATCCGATTGAAGTGATTCTTGAGGCGAAATAAAGATAAGACAAAGGGCTACAAATCATATGAAGACATGAAATGTCAACTTTGCCCCTAAGACTTTTAATTTTTGAATTTAAGTTCGGATTAGGGTGAAATATTTGGATTGGGAACACCTGAGAGTATTTTGAGTATAAAGTTTGATCTGGGAATCGAAATGAGACGATTCTTGTTTTGAATTAAACTAGAGACATAAGGCTATAATTGTTATGAAGACATCGAGTTTCAATTCTGGGATTAAGAATGTGAAATTTTGGACGGAAATAATCGTACATGGAAAATGTGTTAGAATATGGATATACCCGCACTGTTTTGTACATAACTTTTGATGTAGTGATCGGAATTGAGCGCGGTCAGTGGCGTTGGATTCGTGTGATTGAGAGGAACATTTATCAAGAAGGAAGTTTTGACAAATTCCTTTAACTTGATAGTGCGAATCAGACCCGCAAGTGAGAATGGTATAAAGTAAATATAAGGGCAAAATGGTCAATTAACCATCATTTAATGAAACACATATGGTGATGTCGTTTTTGGCATATTAAAAGCCACAAAAGTGGCTGGAAATTTCCAGAGAAAAGAAGAAGAAATAAGAAGAAAAGGAAGAGTGGTTTTCGTATGGGAGAAGAGAGAAGAAGAAAGAGAACTTAATTTTGATTTTTCTACTTGATTCTTTAGGATTTTCATGTTGATCCAAGAGGGAAAAAGGTTGGAAATGAAGAAAGCTTGCTTTGGGAACCAAGAAATTTCGAAAATGAAGAGAGGAACAGGTAAGAGAAATTCTTCATCGTGAATTTTGATAAGTTTTGGTTTAGAATCATTAGAAATGATGTGGGTTTATGTGCTATGAGTTTTATTTTGTGATTGATGAGTTAATTTTGGTTATGGAAGATTTTAGAGAGAAAGCTTAGTGGGAAGATGATGAATAGTAAAAATTTGGGAGTTTTGAAATTGATGATTTAGATGGCTTGAATTAGTGATGAATTTGAGATATCCTAAGTTAATTTTGATGTTTATACTTTAGGTGGAGTTTAATTTGAAAAATTATGAATTGGGGGTTTAGGCCAAATTAGAGATTTGGGGGTTTTCCCAAATTTTGTGAATTAAAGGTGTAGAATCATCAAAAATAACATGAATTGATGAAATATGGAATTAATTTTGAAGAAATTATGTTTTATGAGAGTGAATTTGGGTGTATTGGTTTAGGCCAATTTTGAAAATTGGGGATTTTCAAAATTGGAGATTGAAATAGCTGGGAAATATGATAATTATGAATTTCCGATAGTTAATTTTGGGAATTATGCAAATTTATGATGTGAATTTGGGTGATTATGGCTTAGGTCATTTTTAATTGAAAGAAGGAAAGAAGCAAGGATCAAATTGGAGCTTGGAACAAGTTCCTAGCGTCATTTCGAGGTAGGTAGCATATTTATATTTTCATTTGTGAGCAATATGCAATTTTTGAAAAATTAAAGAAAGCAATTTTCAAAAATTAAAGAAAGCAAAATTTTGGATTTTGATACATTATTGTTTTAGTAAGTGTTTGAAAAGAAAAGTTGGTTAATGTTTGAAATTGTGATTTCAAAGGATTTCTGAAAAATTATTACAAGCTGAATTATGTTTGAAAAGAAAAATAGAAATTTCTGAAAGTTCATTTTGTTATGTATGCATGGCTAAATTATGTAAAGTGCTGAAATTATTGATTGATTGATTGAGTGATTTAATTGTATGTATTATGTGAATATATAAAAATCAAGACTTTGAAAAGTGCCTTGAGCGATTCAATTCTGTTTTCGCTTATGTGTTACGTGGGTTCGGTTAGGTCCTTGGTGAGTCAGCACTGTCTCTATTTGTATAGCCTTCGCCCGGCTGCCCGCTAGTGGCACGGAGCTCCGATTTCGGACTTCCTCACGGCTACTTTGACCGCTATCTGGGAAAGTGTAAGACGTTTCATTCACGATCGCATGTGACCGCTATGCTGAATGTGCGAGACGCTCTATTTTGGACCGAACCAGACCATTTTGATATGTTTTGTGTTTTCAATTTTGTTTCTGTATGTTGCATTCATATTTATGAAAATTCAAGAATTTCTGAAAAAAAACAAGAAAAAGTGAGATGACTATGAAAAGTTTGAAAAATATGAAAAAGGGGGTTTGAGGAAATTGTTTGAAAAATTATAAAGTTTGAAAAATTAGCCCTTTTGGTAAAAGCTTGTGAAAAATGATTTCGCTTATTTATCGATTTATAAATGTGTTATCCACGAGCTTTGAGCTCACCCTCTTTCATCCCTATCCGTGTTTGAGCGGAGATCGGATGAAAGAATGTGAAGACGTCGCTTTCGACATTTGAATATGTTAGATTTTGAGTATTTGGAATTTGTATATAAATTTGTGTATGATGTTTGGAATATATATTTATGTTTGATTTCGGGAATGAGTTTGATTGATGAGACTAGTGTATTGAGTTACAATTTGAAGCGGTTTAGAAATAGGTTTGTGTTTATCTGCTTTGAGATCCGGACGGAGGGTCCGGTTGATTTTGATGTGTATGATTGTTTGAGTTTTAGAAGTGTATTTTGAACCCTCGCAGGTTTGGGTTAGGATTAAGGTAGCCGTTATCTTGCGAAATTTTGATAAAAAAATAAGTATGAATATGATTTTTGGGATTAATACCAATGTGTAAGAATATGGTTAAGTTTTGAGATTTCGCATGAGAATAAGAATAAGGAAGAAAATTTATACCGGATTTTAGAACGTCTTAGGGTTTCCAACGCGACTATGTTCATTCGATCGTTTCCTTTGAAAATTGTTATCGGATGTCGAATCCGTTTAGTTAAGTGTTTGATCCGTTTTCGCTTTATGCTTCGATTTCGTTCTATCCGCTTTGTTATTCGATTCCGATTTGCTTCCGTTTTCGGTATCGTTGGTTGTTTTGCCTTTTGTTTTTGCGTTCGCTTTGCATTTGCTTCGAGTATACGCTTCGCTTTCGATTCTTATGCTTTGTTTCTGATTCAAAATTGCGATGCGAAATTTTCGTTTTCATTCGATTCCGTTTTTCGTTCTTGCTTTTCCGGTTGGGATCCGGTTCTCGGATCGGGTCTCAACATTTATGGTATCAGAGCCCAGTAATATGATCTTACTTGGGCGTATGAGTATGAATAAGGAATTGATACGAGTTTGTAAAGATAAGAGTGAATTTGTGAGAGTGTGCTAGGTGGTCATTTGATTTTGATGAAAGAAATATGATGGTCTTTAGGAATTTGAAATTGATGTGCATGACTATTCGATTTAATTCAAATGATTGGTTTGATTTGAGTGTTAAGAATATGTTTGATTTTCGGAATGTGTTGAGGAAATTAAGATTAGAATTTCTTGATTTATTGTGTTGAATTGATATAGACTATACTTCCGTAAGATGAAAGGATGACGAGTTGCTAAATGATCATTGAACCATATTAGGGTTCCTTAAGAAATGGACCATTAATTTGTGTCCATATATAAAGAAATAATGAGTTATAGATATAGTGTTTTGATATGATATGAGTGGTATATGATTTAAGGAAATGAAATTGGTGAAGAGATTGAGAATATGTATGATGAGTAAATGTGATGAAAAAGTAAATGATTATAAGTTTTGGAAAGAAATTAGTAAGAAAGTGCTTGATGATCATTGTTTAGAAATAAATTTATGCAAGAATGAGTTACTTGGAGTTTAAGTAAGTATGAATTTCGAGGACGAAATTCTTTTAAGAGGGGGAGAAATGTTGGACCCCGAACTTTTGATGAAAATTAGAAATATTAAAATGAATTTAAATGGAGAAAGAATTGGTGAGAATGAAAATGAATTTAAGAAAAATGTAGGAGAAAAGAATTGTTTCGGTTAGAGAAATCTGATATTTGAATGAATTTTTATGGATTATGAGAGGAAAGTGGATGAGTTGATTGAAATGAAGTTAAATAGCAAGAATTAAAAAGAAAAAGTGTGAAAATTTGAAGAAATTAGAAAGTTTGACTTTCTAGAGAGAGAATGTTTGACTTTGAGAGTTGACTTTTGATTGAGGCAAAATTAGAGAAAATGATCTACATGAAAATTGTAGCCTCTGTCGAGAGCTTTTTGTGGACATAAAGTTTGCAATATTTCGATATCGGGAGTGAAAGTTATGATCAGTCAAAGTTTATGTTTGATCGGTTTTGACTTTTATTATGGTTGAAACTTTGACTGAGAAATTAACCTAGTTAGAGGTTAATTGAGCTTTGATGTTCTTCATGAAAATTGAAACATTTGATTTGATCTTTATTTCGATATAAAGTATGTAATTTTTCGATCTCGGAATAATAAGTTATGATTTTACAAGTTTGTATAGAGAATAGTATCTTTGACAGAAAATGGACTTCCCAAGGAGTCGAATTGAGTTTTATGTCCTTCGTGAAAGATGTAGAACTTTCTTTAAGCTTTCTATAGAGACTAAGTTTGTCAAAATCGGAGTTCGGGATTAAAAGTTATGAATTTTGGAAGTTTAGAGGAAAAAAGGAAGAGGAAAATGATTTATCCCCGTCACTAGGGCGACGCAGATCGCCATAGCGATGGCGATGCACGCTCCTTGCCGCCGTTGTTACGGCGACGCAGCATCGCCGTAGCGATGGTGAGCATTTTGGCTCGCGTCGCTAGGGCGACGTCCGCGTCAGAGTGACCGTGCCCTATCCTCGCCCTAATACGACGTCGTTTTGCTCCTTCAGTTTTCTTGCTTCCTCCTCCAATCCGACCTTTGTTCACTGTTTTGCTCATATCTTTTCCGTCCGACATCCGATTGAGTTGATTCTTGCGGCGTTGGATTTGTAAGACAATTTTCTACATTCTCATGAGAAATTTGTAATTTTATGAGATTAAATTAATGGTGATTAATTTAATCAAAGTGAGTCGGGAAATTTTCCGAGCATAGTTAAGTGTTTTGTGAAATTCGGGATCTGTAGAGATCCGATTGAAGTGATTCTTGAGGAGAAATAAAGATAAGACAAAGGGCTACAAATCATATGAAGACATGAAATGTCAACTTTGCCCCTAAGACTTTTAATTTTTGAATTTAAGTTCGGATTAGGGTGAAATTTTTGGATTGGGAACACCTGAGAGTATTTTGAGTATAACTTTTGATCTGGGAATCGAAATGAGACGATTCTTGTTTTGAATTAAACTAGAGACATAAGGCTATAATTGTTATGAAGACATCGAGTTTCAATTCTGGGATTAAGAATGTGAAATTTTGGACGGAAATAATCATACATGGAAAATGTGTTAGAATATGGATATACCCGCACTGTTTTGTACATAACTTTTGATGTAGTGATCGGAATTGAGCGCGGTCAGTGGCGTTGGATTCGTGTGATTGAGAGGAACATTTCTCAAGAAGGAAGTTTTGACAAATTCCTTCAAATTGATAGTGCGAATCAGACCCGCAAGTGAGAATGGCATAAAGTAAATGTAAGGGCAAAATGGTCAATTAACCATCATTTAATGAAACACATATGGTGATGTTGTTTTTGGCATATTAAAAGCCACAAAAGTGGCTGGAAATTTCTAGAGAAAAGAAGAAGAAATAAGAAGAAAAGGAAGAGTGGTTTTCGTATGGGAGAAGAGAGAAGAAGATAGAGAAAACTTAATTTTGATTTTTCTACTTGATTCTTTAGAATTTTCATGTTGATCCAAGAGGGAAAAAGGTTGGAAATGAAGAAAGCTTGCTTTGGGAACCAAGAAATTTCGAAAATGAAGAGAGAAAGAGGTAAGAGAAATTCTTCTACTGTGAATTTTTGATAAGTTTTTGGTTTAGAATCATTAGAAATGATGTGGGTTTATGTGCTATGAGTTTTATTTTGTGATTGATGAGTTAATTTTGGTTATGGAAGATTTTAGAGAGAAAGCTTAGTGGGGAAGATGATGAATAGTAAAATTTGGGGTTTTGAAATTGATGATTTAGATGGCTTGAATTAGTGATGAATTTGAGATATCTAAGTTAATTTTGATGTTTATGCTTTAGGTGGAGTTTAATTTGAAAAATTATGAATTGGGGTTTAGGCCAAATTAGAGATTTGGGGTTTTCCCAAATTTTGTGAATTAAAGGTGTAGAATCATCAAAAATAACATGAATTGATGAAATATGGAATTAATTTTGAAGAAATTATGTTTTATGAGATTGAATTTGGGTGTATTGGTTTAGGCCAATTTTGAAAATTGGGGATTTTCAAAATTGGAGATTGAAATAGCTGGAAAATATGATAATTATGAATTTCCGATAGTTAATTTTGGGAATTTTGCAAATTTATGATGTGAATTTGGGTGATTATGGCTTAGGTCATTTTTAATTGAAAGAAGGAAAGAAGCAAGGATCAAATTGGAGCTTGGAACAAGTTCTAGCGTCATTCGAGGTGGGTAGCATATTTATATTTTGATTTGTGAGCAATATGCAATTTTTGAAAAATTAAAGAAAGCAATTTTCAAAAATTAAAGAAAGCAAAATTTTGGATTTTTGATACATTATTGTTTTAGTAAGTGTTTGAAAAGAAAAGTTGGTTAATGTTTGAAATTGTGATTTCCAAAGGATTTCTGAAAAATTATTACAAGCTGAATTATGTTTGAAAAGAAAAATAGAAATTTCTGAAAGTTCATTTTGTTATGTATGCATGGCTAAATTATGTAAAGTGCTGAAATTATTGATTGATTGATTGAGTGATTTAATTGTATGTATTATGTGAATATATGAAAAATCAAGACTTTGAAAAGTGCCTTCGGGCAGTTCGAATTTCTGTTTTCGCTTATGTGTTACGTGGGTTCGGTTAGGTCCTTGGTGAGTCAGCGCTGTCTCTATTTGTATAGCCTTCGCCCGGCTGCCCGCTAGTGGCACGGAGCTCCGATTTCGGACTCCCTCACGGCTACACTGGACCGCTATGCGGGAAAGTGTAGACGTTTCGCTCACGATCGCATGGACCGCTATCTTGAGAATGTGCGACGCTCTGCTATTTTGGACCGAACCAGACCATTTTGATATGTTTTGTGTTTTCAATTTTGTTTCTGTATGTTGCATTCATATTTATGAAAATTCGAGAATTTTTGAAAAAAAACAAGAAAAAGTGAGATGACTATGAAAAGTTTGAAAAATATGAAAAAGGGGGCTTGAGGAAATTGTTTGAAAAATTATAAAGTTTGAAAAATTAGCCCTTTTGGCGAAAAGCTTGTGAAAAATGATTTCCGCTTATTTATCGATTTATAAATGTGTTATCCACGAGCTTTCGAGCTCACCCCTCTTTCATCCCTATCTCCGTGGTTTGGGGGAGATCGGATGAAAGAATGTGAAAACGTCAGTTTCGACATTTGAATATGTTAGATTTTGAGTATTTGGAATTTGTATATGAATTTGTGTATGATGTTTGGAATATATATTTATGTTTGATTCTGGGAATGAGTTTGATTGATGAGACTAGTGTATTGAGTTACAATTTGAAGCAGTTTAGAAATAGGTTTGTGTTTATCTGCTGAGATCCGGACGGAGGTCCGGTTGATTTTGATGTGTATGATTGTTTGAGTTTTAGAAGTGTATTTTTGAACCCTTGCAGGTTTGGGTTAGGATTAAGGTAGCCGTTATGCTGCCGAAATTTTGATAAAAAAATAAGTATGAATATGATTTTTGGGATTAATACCAATGTGTAAGAATATGGTTAAGTTTTGAGATTTCGCATGAGAATAAGAATAAGGAAGAAAATTTATACCAGATTTTAGAACGTCTTAGGGTTTCCAATGCGACTATGTTCATTCGATCGTTTCCTTTGAAAATTGTTGTCGGATGTCGAATCCGTTTAGTTAAGTGTTTGATCCGTTTTCGCTTTATGCTTCGATTTCGTTCTATCCGCTTTGTTATTCGATTCCGATTTGCTTCCGTTTTCGGTTTCGTTGGTTGTTTTGCCTTTTGTTTTTGCGTTCGCTTTGCATTTGCTTCGAGTATACGCTTCGCTTTCAATTCTTATGCTTTGTTTCTGATTCAAAATTGCGATGCGAAATTTCCGTTTTTATTCGATTCCGTTTTTCGTTCTTGCTTTTTCGGTTGGGATCCGGTTCCCGGATCGGGTCTCAACATTTATGGTATCAGAGCCCAGTAATATGATCTTACTTGGGCGTATGAGTATGAATAAGGAATTGATACGAGTTTGTAAAGATAAGAGTGAATTTGTGAGAGTGTGCTAGGTGGTCATTTGATTTTGATGAAAGAAATATGATGGTCTTTAGGAATTTGAAATTGATGTGCATGACTATTGGTTAATTCAAATGATTGGTTTGATTTGAGTGTTAAGAATATGTTTGATTTTGAATGTGTTGAGGAAATTAAGATTAGAATTTCTTGATTTATTGTGATGAATTGATATAGACTATACTTAGTAAGATGAAAGGATGACGAGTTGCTAAATGATCATTGAACCATATTAGGGTTCCTTAAGAAATGGACCATTAATTTGTGTCCATATATAAAAAATAATGAGTTATAGATATAGTGTTTTGATATGATATGAGTGGTATATGATTTAAGGAAATGAAATTTGTGAAGAGATTGAGAATATGTATGATGAGTAAATGTGATGAAAAAGTAAATGATTATAAGTTTTGGAAAGAAATTAGTAAGAAAGTGCTTGATGATCATTATTTAGAAAGAAATTTATGCAAGAATGAGTTACTTGGAGTTTAAGTATGAATTTCGAGGACGAAATTCTTTTAAGAGGGGGAGAAATGTTGGACCCCGAACTTTTGATGAAAATTAGAAATATTAAAATGAATTTAAATGGAGAAAGAATTGGTGAGAATGAAAATGAATTTAAGAAAAATGTAGGAGAAAAGAATTGTTTCGGTTAGAGAAATCTGATATTTGAATGAATTTTTATGGATTATGAGAGGAAAGTGGATGAGTTGATTGAAATGAAGTTAAATAGCAAGAATTAAAAAGAAAAAGTGTGAAAATTTGAAGAAATTAGAAAGTTTGACTTTCTAGAGAGAGAATGTTTGACTTTGAGAGTTGACTTTTGATTGAGGCAAAATTAGAGAAAATGATCTACATGAAAATTGTAGCCTCTGCCGAGAGCTTTTTGTGGACATAAAGTTTGCAATATTTCGATATCGGGAATGAAAGTTATGATCAGTCAAAGTTTATGTTTGATCGGTTTTGACTTTTATTATGGTTGAAACTTTGACTGAGAAATTAACCTAGTTAGAGGTTAATTAAGCTTTGATGTTCTTCATGAAAATTGAAACATTTGATTTGATCTTTATTTCGATATAAAGTATGTAATTTTTCGATCTCGGAATAATAAGTTATGATTTTTACAAGTTTGTATAGAGAATAGTATCTTTGACAGAAAAATGGACTTCCCAAGGAGTCGAATTGAGTTTTATGTCCTTCGTGAAAGATGTAGAACTTTCTTTAAGCTTTCTATAGAGACTAAGTTTGTCAAAATCGGAGTTCGGGATTAAAAGTTATGAATTTTGGAAGTTTAGAGGAAAAAAAGGAAGAGGAAAATGATTTATCCCCGTCACTAGGGCGACGCGTATCGTCATAGCGATGGCGAACGTTCACTGCCGCCGTCGCTACGGCGACGCAGATCGCCGTAGCGATGGTGAGCATTTTATTTCGCGTCGCTAGGGCGACGTCCGCGTCGCCAGAGTGACCGTGCCTATCCTCGCCTCTAATACGTCGTTTTGCTCCTTCGATTTTCTTGCTTCCTCCTCCAATCCGACCTTTGTTCCTGTTTTGCTCATATCTTTCCGTCCGACATCCGATTGAGTTGATTCTTGTGGCGTTGGATTCGTAAGACAATTTTCTACATTCTCATGAGAAATTTGTAATTTTATGAGATTAAATTAATGGTGATTAATTTAATCAAAGTGAGTCGGGAAATTTTCCGAGCATAGTTCAGTGTTTTGTGCAATTCGGGATCTGTAGAGATCCGATTGAAGTGATTCTTGAGGAGAAATAAAGATAAGACAAAGGGCTACAAATCATATGAAGACATGAAATGTCAACTTTGCCCCTAAGACTTTTAATTTTTGAATTTAAGTTCGGATTAGGGTGAAATTTTTGGATTGGGAACACCTGAGAGTATTTTGAGTATAACTTTTGATCTGGGAATCGAAATGAGACGATTCTTGTTTTGAATTAAACTAGAGACATAAGGCTATAATTTTTATGAAGACATCGAGTTTCAATTCTGGGATTAAGAATGTGAAATTGTGGACGGAAATAATCGTACATGGAAAATGTGTTAGAATATGGATATACCCGCACTGTTTTGTACATAACTTTTGATGTAGTGATCGGAATTGAGCGCGGTCAGTGGCGTTGGATTCGTGTGATTGAGAGGAACATTTCTCAAGAAGGAAGTTTTGACAAATTCCTTCAAATTGATAGTGCGAATCAGACCCGCAAGTGAGAATGGCATAAAGTAAATGTAAGGGCAAAATGGTCAATTAACCATCATTTAATGAAACACATATGGTGATGTTGTTTTTGGCATATTAAAAGCCACAAAAGTGGCTGGAAATTTCTAGAGAAAAGAAGAAGAAATAAGAAGAAAAGGAAGAGTGGTTTTCGTATGGGAGAAGAGAGAAGAAGAAAGAGAAAACTTAATTTTGATTTTTCTACTTGATTCTTTAGGATTTTCATGTTGATCCAAGAGGGAAAAAGGTTGGAAATGAAGAAAGCTTGCTTTGGGAACCAAGAAATTTCGAAAATGAAGAGAGGAAGAGGTAAGAGAAATTCTTCTACTGTGAATTTTTGATAAGTTTTTGGTTTAGAATCATTAGAAATGATGTGGGTTTATGTGCTATGAGTTTTATTTTGTGATTGATGAGTTAATTTTGGTTATGGAAGATTTTAGAGAGAGAAAGCTTAGTGGGGAAGATGATGAATAGTAAAAATTTGGGGGTTTTTGAAATTGATGATTTAGATGGCTTGAATTAGTGATGAATTTGAGATATCCTAAGTTAATTTTGATGTTTATGCTTTAGGTGGAGTTTAATTTGAAAAATTATGAATTGGGGGTTTAGGCCAAATTAGAGATTTGGGGGTTTTCCCAAATTTTGTGAATTAAAGGTGTAGAATCATCAAAAATAACATGAATTGATGAAATATGGAATTAATTTTGAAGAAATTATGTTTTATGAGATTGAATTTGGGTGTATTGGTTTAGGCCAATTTTGAAAATTGGGGATTTTCAAAATTGGAGATTGAAATAGCTGGAAAATATGATAATTATGAATTTCCGATAGTTAATTTTGGGAATTATGCAAATTTATGATGTGAATTTGGGTGATTATGGCTTAGGTCATTTTTAATTGAAAGAAGGAAAGAAGCAAGGATCAAATTGGAGCTTGGAACAAGTTCCTAGCGTCATTTCGAGGTGGGTAGCATATTTATATTTTGATTTGTGAGCAATATGCAATTTTTGAAAAATTAAAGAAAGCAATTTTCAAAAATTAAAGAAAGCAAAATTTTGGATTTTTGATACATTATTGTTTTAGTAAGTGTTTGAAAAGAAAAGTTGGTTAATGTTTGAAATTGTGATTTCCAAAGGATTTCTGAAAAATTATTACAAGCTGAATTATGTTTGAAAAGAAAAATAGAAATTTCTGAAAGTTCATTTTGTTATGTATGCATGGCTAAATTATGTAAAGTGCTGAAATTATTGATTGATTGATTGAGTGATTTAATTGTATGTATTATGTGAATATATGAAAAATCAAGACTTTGAAAAGTGCCTTGGGCGATTCAATTCTGTTTTAAACTTATGTGTTACGTGGGTTGGTTAGGTCCTTGGTGAGTCGTCATTTGTCTCTATTTGTATAGCCTTCACCGGCTGCCCGCTAGTGGCACGGAGCTCCGATTTCGGACTCCCTCACGGCTACCTTTTGGACCGCTTATGCGGGAAAGTGTAATACGTTTATTCACGATCGCTGCAGACCGCATGCGGATCTGAATGTGAATGACGATCGCTATTTTGGACCGAACTGCACCATTTTGATATGTTTTGTGTTTTCAATTTTGTTTCTGTATGTTGCATTCATATTTATGAAAATTGAGAATTTTGAAAAAAACAAGAAAAGTGAGATGACTATGAAAAGTTTGAAAAATATGAAAAAGGGGGCTTGAGGAAATTGTTTGAAAAATTATAAAGTTTGAAAAATTAGCCCTTTTGGCGAAAAGCTTGTGAAAATGATTTCGCTTATTTATCGATTTATAAATGTGTTATCCACGAGCTTGAGCTCACCCCCTCTTTCATCCCTATCTCCAGGTTTCGAGCAGGAGATCGGATGAAAGAATGTGAAAACGTCAGTTTCGACATTTGAATATGTTAGATTTTGAGTATTTGGAATTTGTATATGAATTTGTGTATGATGTTTGGAATATATATTTATGTTTGATTCTGGGAATGAGTTTGATTGATGAGACTAGTGTATTGAGTTACTATTTGAAGCGGTTTAGAAATAGGTTTGTGTTTATCTCTTTGAGATCCGGACGGAGGGTGGGTTGATTTTGATGTGTGTATGATTGTTTGAGTTTTTAGAAGTGTATTTTTGAACCCTTGTAGGTTTGGGTTAGGATTAAGGTAGCCGTTATGCTGCCGAAATTTTGATAAAAAAATAAGTATGAATATGATTTTTGGGATTAATACCAATGTGTAAGAATATGGTTAAGTTTTGAGATTTCGCATGAGAATAAGAATAAGGAAGAAAATTTATACCAGATTTTAGAACGTCTTAGGGTTTCCAACGCGACTATGTTCATTCGATCGTTTCCTTTGAAAATTGTTGTCGGATGTCGAGTCCGTTTAGTTAAGTGTTTGATCCGTTTTCGCTTTATGCTTCGATTTCGTTCTATCCGCTTTGTTATTCGATTTCGATTTGTTTCCGTTTTCGGTATCGTTGGTTGTTTTGCCTTTTGTTTTTGCGTTCGCTTTGCATTTGCTTCGAGTATACGCTTCGCTTTCGATTCTTATGCTTTGTTTCTGATTCAAAATTGCGATGCGAAATTTCCGTTTTCATTCGATTCCGTTTTCCGTTCTTGCTTTTCCGGTTGGGATCCGGTTCCCGGATCGGGTCTCAACAGTCCGTCAGTCAGAAAATTTCCGGTCCGAACTTTTCTCCCAATTTTTCCAGAAAATTTCGAAGAGTCACTAACAATTGACAATCACTCTAAAACAGTTCCAATTCTAATTCTCAAGCACAATTATCTCAGAAATTACAAAACAGATCATATTTATAATTAAATGCCGGGAATTGTCATGAACGCATGTACATAAAAGTGCATGTGCCAAAAAACTCATTCCTCTAAAATTAGAGGCCAAATGAATGTTCATATCAAAATATGCAATGCACACTTCTAGCCTGTCCCAATTACCGATATAACCCTCCCATCGGTGATGGGATGTTACAGTTTTGATAATAATAAAATATATATAATTGGTTAAGAAATTATTTCAGGTGCTGTGGGTTGAAATAAATCAAGATAGCTGATAAATCATGGTGAAATCAATAAGGAAATAATCTTCAACATGACAGAGACATTAAACATGAAGATTATGGGAAGATTTGATTAAATATATCCGTTGGAGTCAGCAACAAGTCGATCAGTATATCATAAGTCGACTAATAAATTAAAGATCATCAGATGGGGGTTGAAACAAGTCAACTAATATGTTACAAGTCGACTACAAATGAATTGAATAGGAACACTAGTCGATTATCATGACACTAGTTGATTGATCGAAGAGCGAAATTAAAGCCTGCAGTGAAAAATGCTAATACTAGTTGACTATCACAGTTCGACTAGTCGACTATCAGGTAGGGCAGAACAAGATGTGTCTGAATTGTTGGACCCTATTTCCGGAGCCCAACATCAGACATGAAAGCACGGTGCGTGTGCATGAGGTGAAACATTGTTATTAAAACAACCCATCCCAAACTTAACAACATGCACTCAAGCAAATTTCTAAATGATTCCATGCGTAAGATTTGATACGTAAACATACACGCCTCATTAATATCCAAAAGATGAGTTTTACAAAGCTTTATTAACATTTCAAATCAAATTACAACTTTTGAGGTCAAGAGTCAAAAATACAAAATACCCTTGAACCAATAAAACTTGAAATGTAACTAAAGCCTTGACTTCGAAAAGTATAACTTAAAAGTACATAAGTATAACAACTCGGAGTGATGCCATAACTCTTGACTTACTGATCCGCGGCTTATCGTTCAATTTAAGAATTGATCCTTGGAAACCGGTCAAATAAAATTTATACCAAGGATTGCAATACAGGATGTAACCTCGGGTCGACTCTTAAGGAACCAATGCACCAATTGATCCTAGACTAGCCTAATGTTTGAATTATGCATGCAATGAAAGCAATAAAAGGGGGTTTTGATTAATTAATCTAAAATTAAACTAAACTAAAGCAAAGGTAAATATTTTTGGGATTTTGAAAAGATAAGGCAATTTAAATTAAATGAGACTGAAAACTATTAATTAAAACTCTCCTGAAAATGTGGCTCGGGTCATCATCGTTCAAAATAATATCGGGGTTTGAAATCCACTAAGTTTCGAAAGCTAAACCTTAACAACTCGTTAAGTCCAAGATTTAATTAATCAACTCGATTAACTAAATCTTGTTAAAACCATTAGTGTATGTATAGAATGATTAATGCAATAAATCAACCAAATAATAACACAACCAACTTAATCAAACATAACTAGGCGATTAAATCAATTAATGCAATCATCCAAGTGATATACATGAACTCCATGTATTTAAGAACGAAGATTCAACAATAATCAATCCATAACATAAATCAAAGTTTAACATCCGATTAAACTATAACCGGATTCAATCCATCATACAGTGCATTCTCCAACTCGGAGTTGATACAAAAATATAACGGAAATCTAAAACTAAGATCGATTACCCCTGTTAAGCTCACGGAACTCGCACTTTACTCCATCTTCAAGAGGTCGGAGACTTAGCCACGCATCACGGCAGAAGAGTCCATCACTGCTGGGCACCCGACGCTGCTCATGACTCAGACGGTGAAGGATGAATGAATGGTCGCGACGAAATAAAGGCAGAGGAGAAGATGGTGAAAGTAGACGATGTCTGTTGCCTCCGAAACAAACTGCAAAAACCAGAGAAAACCAAAAACTATTAGACGAACAGAGAAAACAGAAAAGAAGAAGTTAACCTCCGGAGTGCGGCCGCCTGGTTTTTGCCCTAAATGGCAAGATTTTATAGGAGGTTGTGCGGGCCGGGTCAGAACAGTGGATTAATTTTCATTTATAGTCCGGGTTACCCGACATTCACTGCGGCGAATGAGTTTGGTCACTCGTCGCAGCGAATAAATTAAATACCATTAATTTGCTGCGGCGAATGGAGGTCTTGGTTCCTCAAATAATCTTGCGGCGTGTTGACTTCTTGAATGTTGACTCCTTTGGTCCTACAAAATACAACCCATTTGCAGTATCAATTGTCCCAATAAAAATTATGCAGAATTAATGACAATTGACAACAAAATACTGACAATGTGCAATTTATCAAAACTCAATATGCGGGACCAAAATAAGCATAAAAATCATAGATCAGGAGTCAACAAATGCATAATTACTAAAGAAAACGGGCCTAATTTATAGTATAAATTTGGTCCAATCAAATTCCCCCACACTTAAACCTTTGTACTCCTGAACAAAGCTTATAAGAGTCAAAAAGGTACAAGAGTAAAAGAAAATTCTGCCCATGCTCAAACAACAACCAAAATTGACTCAATCCACTTTATCAGAATTCGAACGCAGCAAATTGAAAGAGTGCTAATAAAACAAACATTGAAAGAATTTAAGCACATGAGATTGAACAGCAGAGAATCACTCAGGATATGATGTTTACGCTCAACTCACTTGTATAGTAGGGATATTTTTCTCTCAATCTACTTAATACATCTCCTACCATAGGCTTGTATCAATTTTATTGCTCCACTACAAGGACTATCAATTTGAAGATCAAGAGGTCTTTAAGGGTTATAATGAGCGGAAGGCTAAATGAATGGATGATGTGAGAAAAAGAAAAATATGAGCATGACATAAAATGAGGGATCGATGTCGATAATCTATACTGAAACTAGACCTCTACTAAACTAAATTTTGATTGATTTTTTTTTATATCTCATTTTGAGATACTAATCCCATTTTGGGATTCAATACACATTATTATCCCTTTTTTGGAATAAACAAGACTATTTTTTTTCACTAAAAATAGAAAAAACTGACTATTGACGTCATCTGAAAATAATGCATGCAAATGCTCATAGCAAGAAGGCTCAAAGAGGCTAGCAAGGGAACGGTGTTTAGGGGTTGGTGTTTGGGGAAAGGGCTGAAAGAAAGAACGCTCTATCATATCCACAAAAATCTAGTCCATCAAGCTTTGAGTAAAACCGACACAAGTTCTAGAGAAGCATGAACTAAGCAGATGCACACACAAAATATAGAAGAAAAATCTTTGGCTCGAATATCCTTCCAACAAGGTTTTGTCTCAATGATCAATCTCAAAACTTAAAACTTAAAATGCTACCTTGTTAGCATGCTCCTCGTTGAACCCTCCTCGGTGAGTCGCGTCTGACGCCCCACGTGACATCCGGACGCCAGATCTCACGAGGGAGGATTCTCACCACGAAGCAAACCTCGAAATGAACTTAAGTTAACGTCATCCCAACAAAACTTGATGATTTTATCCTAATTTTCTCCAATAAAAGTTAATCTGCTAGGCCCATAACTAAATCTAAATTCTCACTAAAATAAAATTCCATACCTCTCGATTACATAGAATCGAAATCGCCTCAATCCGATCTTTATAGATCACGAAATCGCCTAAAACGGATTTATATCCAAATCATCACATAATCTTATCCGTAATTTCCCACTAAAACCCGAAACTATCATTTTACAAAAAACGCCTATGTTATTTTTTGTATTTTTTCAAACTTATGATTTGAAAATCGTGCAAATCGGAGGTCAAAAGGGAATTTATAGCAAAAGAGTGATAGAGAGGAAAATTGAAAAGAAAAGGAAAAGAAAATGGAAAATCACCCAAAACGGCAGCTGAGGCGCAGCAGGCGCTGGACGCCAACATGAGGGCGAAACGGCCTCGCTAGGCGAGGCGCCGCCTAGCGAGGGCAGAGCTCATGAGGGCGAGCCTTGCCTCGCGAGGCGAGAGCAGCCCGCCTCGCTAGGGCGAGGCGCCGCCTAGCGAGGCGCCCGCCCACTAGGCGAGCCCGCCTAGCGAGGCGCCGCAGCAACATCAAACTTTTTTTTTTTAAACGAATAAACTCTCAACTTTGCAATCTTATAATTTTTCACCCCGAACCCGAAATTTTGTGAAATCAGTGACAAAAGAAAGGTGAAAGGGAACTCTATAACTTCCTAGAAGGACTTATAAACTAATTGAGCCATTTATATGATCATAATTGGTTTTAAAGTTTCAGCCAAAACACAATTTCCTACACATAGCCTAAACTTTGGAAATTCATATCTTTTAGCACCCAAGTCTAAAAATGGTGCATTTTACCCCGTTGAAAAGATAAAAAGATACTCTACAAGTCTTATGAAGGATGCTAAGATTAATTCAATCATTAAAGAGGGTAAAAACCTACGTGAACTTTCAGTCTAAAATCTAACCAATGGAACAGTAACTTTGCTTACGTGAACAGTAACTGTCAACTTCAAAGCTCATAACTTTTGATTACTAATCCCAATAACTGCAAAACATATCTCATTTTAAAGGTAGAAGGATAATCTACATTTTCCTGAAGAGAGCAAAACTAGATCAGCCTCTAAGAGGGTGAAAAGTCTTCCAAAGTTGCTGCAAAGTTCAGTGTTTCTAATAGCAGCTGAAGCCTTTCCATTCTCATAACTCTTTCATTCCAAGTCCAATTGAGACATATTACATGTCGTTGGAAAGCTCAATTCATTCTCTACATTCTTCAAGAAGACCATTCAAACAAATTCAAGCTCTAAACCACTCTAAAATTGAATGGAAGTTGCTGCCCAATTTCTGGAAAATTGGACAGCACCTCCCCTAATTTACATCTATCCCAAATTTTCAACCAAATACACAACCTGCATAAAACTCAATATCTCAAGGCAACAACACACTCCTAGGCTTCTACATATTTCTTAAATCATCAAGCATTTCCAATCCATAAGATCTTACAATCCCATTCTTTTCTTTTATCATTCTCAACCATACAACAATACTTTTACAAGAAACAACACAAGGTACAAGAAACAACACAAGGTACATTTTCAAATCCAAAAATCTTACACATAGGTGGAATTAAGTTCATACAAGGCTTTAGAGGGCATTTTGGCCCGATTACATCAAAATAGTAACCATTACATAAAAGTCCAAAATGCAACCTAAAGCCTATTTTCTCAAAACATAACTTCAAATACAACTTCAAAAGTAAAACTGCATCGGAGTTGCCTCAATCCCGACGCGGTGACTCGGTTTCTCGCTCGACACCTGTGAAGGGGAAATGGGGGGGGTGAGCTCGACGGCTCCGTGGGTAATAACTTAATAACGAGCAATAAGCAGAAACCGTTATTCATCATTTTTTTTCATATTCAAACAATATCACATTTATTAAAAGTCATTTCATTTTACAACCATTTACATCGAATTACTATTCCGAACAATTTACAAATTCAACATATCACAAAGACAACCTAGCCAACTACAAATTATTAACAAAATGGTTCGGTGGACCGAACAGAACGAACGACACATTTTCGCGATGCGGTCATGTGTTGTCGTGACGAATAGGAGTCCTTAAGGGGAACTCCACGGCCACTAGCGGGCAGGCGGGAGAAGCCTATAATAGACAGGTGCACCTGACTCAGATGGGACCACCACAAACCCAAAGAAACATATAATTCACACAATTCAAGAACAATTGCCTCTACTGGCATTTACCAATTCATTTCCATATAAATTGCCAAACGGCGATCTTTTTCCGAAATCACAGTTTCTTATTATTTCCACTTAACAAATCAATGAACCAACTATTCCAACAAGAATTCATAACAAGAATATCACATACAAGTCCAATACATCATCAAGCATAATTCCTACAAAGTTTCCAAGTTATTTTAACACCTTAATTCACATTTGTTATAAAAACGGTAATATACTCATTAACTCAAATATTAAGGAATTACCCACCTCAATTCTTTTAGCTTTGCGACTGATCCAAAGGTCTTGCTTCTACCTCCGAATGCCTCAATTCACCTTCATTAACATGATTATCCCATAAGAACATAGGATATCGAAATCTGACGATTTTAAGGATACGAAAGTATAGAATTTAACTTATCTAACTTACCCATAACCTTTCTAAGCTCTTTAAACTAAAACCTAACCAAATAACTCAAAGAAATTCGAAAATCCTTACCTTAGGACAAAACCCACGAAATTCTCTTTGCTTCTATAGGGAGATTAAACCTTCCCCTCCACTTTCTTCTTACACAAAACTCTTAAACTTCTCTTTTCCAAGCATAAAAATCCTATCTCTTACTTCCCTTCTTCTTCTTCTTCTTCTTCTTCAACCGAAAAACCCTCTCTCTTTCTCTATAATTTACGAAAACTCTCTTCCTTCTTAAAGTTTCGGAAGTTTGTAGATAAAAGCCTAAAGAACTAACTCTTTCTCACTTAAAACCCATACTAAAACGTTGTAGTTTCACTTAAAACACCATATACAAACCATTTTCATTTCCTTCTCCCATTCATACGACTCTCACTTGCCTTCTTTCTTTTTTTTTCATTTTAATTCTTTCTTTCTCATCTAATTTCAGTAATATGGGCTAAAAGCCCACCTTGATAAACTTAAGGCCTTAAAACCTAAACAACTTCCTAATTTAATCCTACACTAACTTATTCTTTTAATTTCCAAGAATTTCTCAAAATTCTAATTTTAACTAGATCTTTTCAATTTTAATCAATAATTGAGCACTAAAATCCCAAATTATCAAACTAAAAGGAATTTATCACTTTAAACCTCAAAAATAACGGAAACAAACTTAATGCAAATCGGGGCCCAACATTTCTCCCCCTTAAAAGAATTTCGTCCTCGAAATTCGTACCTGAATCACTGAGAAGATGGGGATACTTTTCCTTCATAGCTTCCAATGGCTCCCACGTGGCCTCTTCCATTGAATGATTCCTCCATAAAACTTTTACCAACTTAACAGTCTTGTTCCCGAGAACCTTTCTTTAGTATCCAAGATCCAGACCGAAGCTCTTCATAATTCAAGTCATCACTCAACCGAACTTCATCGGCGTGAATGACGTGAGAAGGATCGATCGATATCTCCTCAAAGATAGAAACATGAAACACATCATGTATACGAGATAACTCCGTGATAAGGCTAACCTATAAGCCAACGGACCAATCCTCTCGAGAATCTCATACGGTCCCACGCACCTTGACTCGACTTACCCTTTCTCGCCAATCTCGTAATCCTTTCTATGGAGAAGTCTTAAGAAACACCTTATCGCCGACCTCATACTCCATCTCTTTCCTATGAGCATCCTCATAACTCTTCATCCTATCTTGAGTCGCCTTCACTGTGCTTAATCAAATTGACCTTATCAACGGTCATCTCAGATCATCTCCGACCCAAAGTCTCCTATCTCCCCGGCATCCCAACACACTGAGTCTACATCTCCTCCCATACTGAGCCTCATAAGGAGCCATCTGAATGCTCGAATGATCTGAATTATTATATGCAAATTCGATCAAAGGCAAGTGCTCATCCCATGCTCCTCTAAAATCCATCACACAAGCCCCGAGCATTCCCTCGAGAGTCCAGATGGTCCTCTCGGATCGACCATCGGTCCGAGGATGGAAAGCGATCTTTGAAACTCAACTTAGTACCTAAAGCCTCCCGCAAACCGCCCCAAAATCTCGACGTAAGCGAGGGTCCCGATCGATACAATCAATCCGGATCCCATCCAATCTCACAATCTCATCAATATATTTCTTGGCTAACACATGCAATGGATCATGCATCGATTGCCAAAAATGGGCTGATTTCGTCAATCTATCCACAATCACCCATATGGCATCATGCCTCCATTGGTCTTAGGCAATCCCATCGAAAATCCATAGTGACTCTCGCCATTTCCACTCAGAATGGGTAATGGCCTCAATTGGTTGAAGGTGGTGATGCTCGGCCTTGACTTGCGACACACCGCACACTTACTCACATATTCAGCCACATCCTTTTCATCCCTCTCCACCGAAATGTTCTCTCGAGATCTCTATACATCCCGGTGCGCTGGGTGCATAACATAAGGTGCATTATCGCCTCATCCGTAATTTCATCTTTAACCTCCTTAACATCAGAATACAGAGTCTATTCTCGATCGTCAGAGTCCATCGTCACCAAAGACCATATCGGACTCCTTACCCTTTGCACCTCTCCCCAGACTTACTCAACTCGGGATTCTCGAACTGCAACTCTCTTACTTTCTCTCCGAGGATCGGTCTTACCGGAAAGTAGCAATCATGCAATCGACTCTTCCCCTTGGTCGATCCCGAGCTTCGCCATCTCTTCCAATAGCGAAGAATAGATCGTCGCACATATGCTATGGAAGACTTTCTACTCAAGGCATCAAGAACTACATTTGCCTTACCCGGATGATACTCAATCAATGTGTCATAATCCTTGAGCGCTCAATCCATCGCCTCTCTCTCAAATTCAGCTCCTTCGACTCAACAGATATTTGAGACTTTTATGATCTGTGAAGATCCCGGTTTGCACTCCATACAAATAATGTCTCCAGATCTTCAAAGCAAAGACCACAATGCTAACTCCAGATCATGGGTCTGATAGTTCATCTCATAAGGTTTTTAGCCGTGAGGCATATGCTATCACCTTATCTCCTCGCATAAGCACACATCCTAACCCCTTCTGGAAGCATCACTATATACAAGATAACCTTCCTCTCCGTGGGTAAAGCCAAAATCGAGCACTAGTCAATCTGTGTTCCAGTTCCTCAAAACTCATGGCACTCTTCACTCCGAGATAAACTTCGTTCTTCCTTAATAATTTAGTCAAAGGAGTGGCAATCATCGAGAAACCTCCACAAATCTCCGATAATAGCCGCCAAACCCGTAAAGCTCCTCACCTCACCATCGTTGTCGTTGAGCATGCCATTCACCACAGCTTCAATCTTCTTGGGATCTACATGTACCCTTTTTGAAACAATATGACCCAAGACCACTTCACGAAGCCAAAATTCACATTTCGTGAATTTGGCATACAACTCTCTCTCCTCAACCTCTGCAATACAATTCTCAAGTGCTCCCATGTTCTTCCTCATTCTTCGAATATATCGTAATGTCATCGATAAACACGATAACAAACCGATCTAGAAACTCCTGAAGACCCCTGCTCATCGATCCATAAAAGCGGCAGGAGCATTGGCTAATCCAAAAGGCATAACCAGAAATTCATAATGGCCATACCGAAGTCTCAAGGTCGCCTTGCTCACATCGGACTTAATCCACGAGTTGATGGTAGCTGACACGAGATCGATCTTAGAGAAGACCGTTGCCCCCTGCAGCTGATCAAACAAATCATCTATCCGAGGTAGAGGATACTTGTTCTTCACTGTCACTTTATTGATCCTCCTATAATCAATGCACATACGCCAAGTGCCATCCTTCTTCTTAACAAACAAGACCGGCGCACCCTAAGGTGAGGTGCTCGGCCTAATGAACCCCTTCTCCAAAAGATCCTCCAGCTGCTCCTTAAGTTCTTTCAGCTCAGCTGGAGCCATCCTGTAAGGTGGAATAGAAATAGGAGCTGTCCCGGGAGCCAAATCAATAGAAAACTCAATCTCCCTCTCCGTGGCAAACCGCAACCTTTGAAACACATCGGAAATTCCTCACAATGGGAATATCCTCCACCTTGCTCTCCGCACACCGGTATCCATAACACACGCCAAGAAGGCTTCACACCTCTCCACATCGGTCTGTCACCTAACAAAGTCAAACAAGCCTTCGCAAGGTCAACTTTCTATCTCCTCCGAAACCACCGTCTCGACCCTCTCCCGGATCAAATTCAACTTCCTTTCGACCACAATCTAGCTTCAGCCTTGTACTTTTCCATCACGCCCATTCCGACAATCACATCTAACCCTTCAGATCTAGAGGTAGCAGTCCACGACCAAACTAGATCCATCAATAATGAGTTCACAATCCTTCAAGATCCGACTCACAATGACATTCCTCCCTAACGAAGTACTAACTAGCGTAAAATCATCCAATAGAACTGATTGCATACCGGGCAATATCATACTAGCAGAGATAAAAGAATGGGTGCTACCGTAATCAAATGTAACATACATGCAGAATGAAAGAGCCGAGCCATACCAAGAATAACCTCCGTGCGGCTGCACCTCCTCACGAGTCATAGCAAAACTGGCCTGTGATTGCCGCCTCGGTCTCCTCGCAGATTGGCTTCAGATCGACCTGTAATCGCCATCCCAGACATCGGTCTCGTCCCCATTGTCTCCGCCTCCTCGAACTCGAGGTCGAGATCCTTCTCCTCCGAGTATCCGAGGACAATCTCTAATTGTGGCCCTTCTCCCACACTTGAAACAGGCACCGATACCCTATAACATTCTCCCGATGTGGGTGCCCACAGTGTTGGCACGGAGGAATCTGGTTCCTACTTCTCTCGCTTCTACTATTTCTCCTGCCGAGGAACCTCAGATCGACTCGCCGAATCGCTTACTCATTGAGGGCTACTATCGCCTCCTCGACTCGAGTCCGAGCACTTTACCACCTCGTCAACCGATCGACATCGCCTCCCTCCCGAATGCTCTCGCTCTTTCTCTTCCTACTCACCTCTAGCTCGATATTCTCCACTTCTCACTGAGTGCAAAGATCCACCAGCTGCCGATAATCACAAAATTATGCAAGATAACCTCTCTTCGATGCCCGGATGAAGGCCTCCTCAAACTTTCAGATTTATCTTCCTCATCGCCACAATATGAGCTGCATACTGACAAGCTGGGTGAATCTCCGCCATACTTGTAATACCATCTCTTTCGAGTCAAATTAAGAAATTTCGGCCTTGTCTCGTGATGTAGACCCGGAAAGATACTTCTTCCAAATAACTCTCAAAATCCTTCCATAAAGCACTGGTGGCACAACTGCTCTGTGGGATCGACTCCCACCTGGAGAGCATCGCCTCAAAGAGATCGACAAAGATACTCTAGCTTCTCCTCATCGTAACATTTCATCCGAACTAGGACTCTTTCGTCCTCTTAAACCAAGACTCGCTTCTTCAGATTGGTGGTACCATGAAAGTCCACCGCCGAACTTCCGCAGCTTATCAAACTGCCCACCTCTCACATCGAAGCGGCATGGAAGCTCGAGACCCTTGACCCATGGCAAAAGTAAAGCTCGGGCAAAGGCTCGAAGACTCTGGGTCCATAACCGCACAAGATGGGAGGAGGAGGAGGAGGTTCCTCAGTTGAACACTAGGTGCCTCGGGGCCGGGAGCATAATGTGTCCCTCGCATCTTGTGGAACATGAGACCCTCTGACTCTCTGGCGAGAACTTGAGCGAGATCGAGTCCCTCGGGTTCTACCCCGACGTGGCATAATAATCCTTCAAGAGAAAACCGGTGAAAATCTTAGTGCATGCAAAACAATTTTACTTTAGTTTATGCAAAAATTCATGCAAAATCCACATTCAAAAGCATTTAAAACAATTCAAAATAACACAATAATACACATAAATTACTTTCAAATACATCCACCAAACCTTACATTTCTCTTTCACCCGAACTACCCAACCTACAACCAAGGCTCGATATTATAAGTGTTGAACCCCTCCCGGTGAGTCGCATGCCCGACGCCCCACGTGACATCCGACGCGATCTCACGAGGGAGGATTCTCACCACGAAGCAAACCTCAAATGAACTTAAGTTAACGCTCATCCCAACAAAACTTGATGATTTTATCCTAATTTTTCTCCAATAAAAGTTAACCTGCTTAGGGCCCATAACTAAATCTAAATTCTCAGCTAAAATAAAATTCCATACCTCTCGATTACATAGAATCAGAAATCGCCTCAATCCGATCTTTATAGATCACGAAATCGCCCAAAAACGGATTTATATCCAAATCTATCACATAATCTTATCCGTAATTTCCCACTAAAACCCGAAACTCTCATTTTACAAAAAACGCCTATGTTATTTTTGTATTTTTTCAAACTTATGATTTGAAAATCGCAAATCGGAGGTCAAAAGGGAATTTATAAGCAAAAGAGTGATAGAGAGGAAAATTGAAAAGAAAATGGAAAATCACCCAAAGCAGCGGAGGCGCCAGCAGGCGCTGCAGACGCCAACATGAGAGAGAGCTTTGCCTCGCGAGGGCGAAGCGGCCTCGCTAGAGGCGAGGCGTCGCCTAGCGAGGCCGTAGCTCATGGCGAGCCTGCCTCGCGAGGCGAGAGAGCCCGCCTCGCTAGGCGAGGCGTCGCCCAGCGAGGGCGACGCTGGCGCCCGCCCGCTAGCGAGCCTTAGCCAGCGAGGCGCCGCAGCAACATCAAACTTTTTTTTTTTTAAACTGAATAAACTCTCAACTTTGCAATCTTATAATTTTTCACCCCGAACCCGAAATTTTGTGAAATCAGTGACAAAAGAAAGGTGAAAGGGAACTCTATAACTTCCTAGAAGGACTTATAAACTAATTGAGCCATTTATATGATCATAATTGGTTTTAAAGTTTCAGCCAAAACACAATTTCCTACACATAGCCTAAACTTTGAAATTCATATCTTTTAGCACCCAAGTCTAAAATGGTGCATTTTACCCGTTGAAAAGATAAAAGATACTCTACAAGTCTTATGAAGGATGCTAAGATTAATTCAATCATTAAAGTGGGTAAAAACCTACGTGAACTTTCAGTCTAAAATCTAACCAATGGAACAGTAACTTTGCTTATGTGAACAGTAACTGTCAACTTCCAAAGCTCATAACTTTTGATTACTAATCCCAATAACTGCAAAACATATCTCATTTTAAAGGTAGAAGGATAATCTACATTTTTCCTGAAGAGAGCAAAAACTAGATCAGCCTCTAAGAGGGTGAAAAGTCTTCCAAAGTTGCTGCAAAGTTCAGTGTTTCTAATAGCAGCTGAAGCCTTCCATTCTCATAACTCTTTCATTCCAAGTCCAATTGAGACATATTACATGTCGTTGGAAAGCTCAATTCATTCTCTACATTCTTCAAGAAGACCATTCAAACAAATTCAAGCTCTAAACCACTTAAAATTGAATGGAAGTTGCTGCCCAATTTCTGGAAAATTGACAGCACCTCCCTAGTTTACATCTATCCCAAATTTTCAACCAAATACACAACCTGCATAAAACTCAATATCTCAAGGCAACAACACACCCTAGGCTTCTACATATTTCTTAAATCATCAAGCATTTCCAATCCATAAGATCTTACAATCCCATTCTTTTCTTTTATCATTCTCAACCATACAACAATACTTTTACAAGAAACAACACAAGGTACAAGAAACAACACAAGGTACATTTTCAAATCCAAAAATCTTACACATAGGTGGAATTGTTCATACAAGGCTTTAGAGGGCATTTTGGCCCGATTACATCAAAATAGTAACCATTACATAAAAGTCCAAAATGCAACCTAAAGCCTATTTTCTCAAAACATAACTTCAAATACAACTTCAAAGTAAAGCGCACGGAGTTGCCTCAATCCCGACGCGGTGACTCGGTTTCTCGCCGACACTGTGGAGGGGAAATGGGGGGTGAGCTCGACGGCTCCGTGGGTAATAACTTAATAACGAGCAATAAGCAGAAACCGTTATTCATCATTTTTTTTCATATTCAAACAATATCACATTTATTAAAAGTCATTTCATTTTACAACCATTTACATCAATTACTATTCAACAATTTACAAATTCAACATATCACAAAGACAACCTAGCCAACTACAAATTATTAACAAAATGGTTCGGTGGACCAAATGAATCTAACGACACATTTCGCGATGCGGTCATGTGTTGTCGTGATTTAATAAGAGTCCTTAGGGAACTCCACTACCACTAGCGGCAAAGGGAGAAGCCTATAATAGACAGTGCACTGACTCGGATGGGACCACCACAAACCCAAAGAAACATATAATTCACACAATTCAAGAACAATTGCCTCTACCGGCATTTACCAATTCATTTCCATATAAATTGCCAAACGGCGATCTTTTTCCTAAATCACAGTTTCTTATTATTTCCACTTAACAAATCAATGAACCAACTATTCCAACAAGAATTCATAACAAGAATATCACATACAAGTCCAATACATCATCAAGCATAATTCCTACAAAGTTTCCAAGTTATTTTAACACCTTAATTCACATTTGTTATAAAACGGTAATATACTCATTAACTCAAATATTAAGGAATTACCCACCTCAATTCTTTTAGCTTTATGGTGATCCAAAGGTCTTGCTTCTACCTCCTCCAATGCCTCAATTCACCTTCATTAACATGATTATCCCATAAGAACATAGATATCGAAATCGGCGATTTTAAGGATACGAAAGTATAGAATTTAACTTATCTAACTTACCCATAACCTTTCTAAGCTCTTTAAACTAAAACCTAACCAAATAACTCAAAGAAATTTGAAAATCCTTACCTTAGGACAAAACCCACTAAATTCTCTTTGCTTCTATAGGAGATTAAACCTTCCTCCACTTTCTTCTTACACAAAACTCTTAAACTTTCTTTCCAAGCATAAAAATCCTATCTCTTACTTCCTTCTTCTTCTTCTTCTTCTTCTTCAACCGAAAAACCCTCTCTTTCTCTATAATTTCTTAAAACTCTTCCTTCTTAAAGTTTCGAAGTTTGTAGATAAAAGCCTAAAGAACTAACTCTTTCTCACTTAAAACCCATACTAAAACGTTGTAGTTTCACTTAAAACACCATATACAAACCATTTTCATTTCCTTCTCCCATTCATACGACTCTCACTTGCCTTCTTTTTTTTTTTTTTCATTTTAATTCTTTCTTTCTCATCTAATTTCAATAATATGGGCTAAAAGCCCACCTTGATAAACTTAAGGCCTTAAAACCTAAACAACTTCCTAATTTAATCCTACACTAACTTATTCTTTAATTTCCAAGAATTTCTCAAAATTCTAATTTTAACTAGATCTTTCAATTTTAATCAATAATTGAACACTAAAATCCCAAATTATCAAACTAAAAGGAATTTATCACTTTAAACCTCAAAAATAACGGAAACAAACTTAATGCAAATCGGGGCCCAACACTCCCATTTACTTTGTTTTGAAAACTTCAAAAGTTAAAATTGTTGCCAAAACCAATTATCGTTCCAAGAATGGAGAGCATTTTCACAAAAACTCAAGTATCGCTTGAAACTTATAAGGGCTTTGCATGCAAGGGCACAAAAGAACGAAGTCAGAAAATGTTTGATCGAGTCTAAATTTATCAAGAAAAGCAACAGCCCACAAAATTATGCACAAGTTTTAATAGTGTACAATGCAAAATATAAAAGGAACGGCTCCCCACACTTAAACATGGCATTGTCCACAATGACAAAAGTAGCAGGCACAGAGGAAACGTAAACAAAAATATACAAAATGTAAATGTGGATATAGCATGAAGCTCAAAACGACAAGTTATGCAACATGAACGATTCAAAGAGCTAGCCTAGAACAAAAGATATCGAATAAAAGAAAATACAGCAAAACAAAAATAACGTAAGATGTAAAGAACATGCTAAACTAAACAGAGGATCATCCTCAACGGGCGGTTCGGGAGGGCAAGAAGACGAGGAGCACGAAAAAGAAGGTGAGGCGAAACTATAGTAAAAGAGTTAGGAGCAGCCGTGACCGGAGGCAGAATGGGTGATCAAGACGAGTGGTAATCATGTTCAAGATGGAGCGTAGGTCTCATGGTCAGCCTCCATTTGAGTCTCAAGACGACGGATGTCCGTCAAGCATGGTCACCTCGGGAGAAGCCGAGGCAACCGCAGTGGAGGAGACTCACAGACGGAACCATGGAGGGAGCAAGAGGAGGAGGTTTCTCGCCATCGCTAGCATTGTGAGTTTGAGACATGATTCCTGCAATTACAAGTAATAGAAACAAAACTTAACCGCAAAATCATATGAATCACCTCCTCGTCATGACTCACGCCTAAGTCACCACTTAATCGAGGTCCACATCCATTCGTCATGACGAAAGGTGGGTGTTCACATGACGAATGGGCTTTTCGTTAGTCACGATTTAATTATGAAGTTCGTCATGAGAACGGCGATTCTCAGAACCACACGGCTTAACAAATACGCCTCGGTACCCTAACTAAACATTAAACAACGAAAATGAAAGCTTAACAAAGAAAAGAGGCTTACGAGAGTCGATAGTGGAGGGAGACTTTGAAGGAGACGACTACGGAGGGAATGAGAACAGAGGTGGCGAAGAAACGAGAGAATGAGGGAGAAAAAGAAAGAGGAAGAAGGAGAATGAATAGGGTGAGAGGCAAACAAAAGGGCGCGAAAGGAAAAAGACGGAAGGGTCCTCGACAAAAGAGATGTCCAACGGTTCAGAGGGTTCGCCATGATGAGGCGATCGCTAGCCGTATGTAATAAAACGCAAAACCCTACATTAACCGCATGAATAAAGAAAGTTTCACATGCTAATCACCCAAAACATCCCACGATCAACCATTCACTTTAATCTAATCATGCTTTAGTAAACTAGAAAGATCATAGAGCTAACAAAGGGGAATCAAATTATTCAAACGGAAAGGGAAATCCTACCTACTACTCTAATTCTACTGGTTAAATCCCTTCCCCACACTTAAACAATATAATCATGCTCAACAATACGCACGCTGGTATAAAACATAGCACAATTATATAGTAAATGAAGGAAAGAGAAAACCGCACTCAAGGTGGGTCTTGTAGCTCTAAGATGGACTATCGCTTGATATCCAAGCTCCATTTCAAGAACTTGGTTGCTAGTCACTCCATGTCCATACTGCACTCCAACAGGTGCTCGTAAAATCGCCAAAAGAGAAACTTTCTCCAAAAATATCGTCAGTGGCAGGATATAAAGTTTCTACAAATTCAGAACAAGCTTCATCAATAGAAACATCAAGCATGTGAACACCCAGTAAGGAATAATCTTCACGAGGATGCTTCATAGCTTCATACATGTTGAAGCTAACTTGTTGATCACCAACTTCCATGGTGATCTCCCTTCCTTCATGCTAATCATCGTGCTCGCATCCGAAGGAAGGGTCGCCCAGGATCAAGGAAGTGTCCCGCACAACTTCGTAAGACATATCTAGAACGTAAAATCTGCAGAAACACTAATCCTTTCACCGACCAAGATGTCCTCGATGATTCCCATCGGATGACGGAAGGATCTATCACCAACCGTAAGACTACGTATAGGCTTTATGCTCTTAACGCCTGTGGCTTCATAGACATGATTTCGCATTACGTTAATCGCCGCTCCCAAATCCAATAATGCTCTCCCAATTGTTACCTTTCCTATACCACAAGGAATGGTAAATGAGCCTAGATCCTGACACTTCACCGGGATTTGGGGCTTAAATAAAGCCGACACATTTGAGCTTACTTGGACACGCTCGCTCAGCCAAAATTTCCTCTTGTTTGTGCACAAGTCCTTCGTACTTGGCGTAGCCGCACTTTCTTAATCAAATCCAGCAGGGCACGCTGACTTCAACCTTCCCAAACAGGTCAATGATTTCTTTTCGTGTTTGAGCTCATTGACTCTCTTGCTCATCGACACGAAGTTCAAAAAGGAGGTCCTTGTTGACTTCCCATTGGTGGTTCATTTCGCCGATTTATCCTTATCGCCTCTTCTTCCCGAAATGCTCGATGATTGCTCTTTATCCTCAATTGTTGATTGCTTTTGTTCCTCAACAATTCTTCTTCATAATCAATCACTCGATCGCAGACACTTGCTTCTCTCTCACTGAGGCGCTCTTCAACCTCAATTTCTTGCATTCTTCTTCTTCAGAATGTCGAATGCACTTTCTTTCCACCTCAACTCAATTGCATTTAAACTCTTCGGTTTATTACCGTGTTGGAGGAATGGATCCATCGCTCCGAGCTTGGTTGTCACTCAAATTATTAGACAATTGGGTGACATAGCGCTCATGTTCTCGGCCTTGGTCTCCCATTGCTCCATGCGTTTCTCCAAGGCACTAAAGCGGCAGCATTCTTAGCAGAGTCCCGTTGGATGAGGTTCGCGATGACGTTGAATTGATTTGTTGTGGAAGTTCATTCTCTTTCATCAACGCCATCATACCATGCGGTTGATTAGTGTCCTCTTTGGTGGTGTGGTTGCACCGCCAACGCCACGATCGGAAACCGGTTTGTAGATGGTCCACTTCACTCCCTTGTTGAAAACGGTCAAGTGCTCTTCCTTCATTATTCCTCCAACCGCAGCTAGGATGAGATCTCCATCCTTCGTTATATGTGTTGGAGTACGGGTCCCACTTAGAATTTTGTCTGCCCGGGTAAACAGCGGACACTTCTTCATACCTTCCGGGACAGACACTGGAAATGTGCATCACCGATCCACAAGATTCGCAACTAGGTGCGACCAGTTCAGTGGAAGGTGGCGGGCGATGCACATTCAAATACTTAAGCTCCGCCGTGATTGAGGATAATTGGGAAGTTATCCGATGTTCCAAGGAATCTACTTTCGATTCCAGGCTCTCCATTCTCTTAGTTTGAGCCGTCATGGCTCCTACTTCATTCACATTCCCGAATCGCGACACTATATCGTTGATGATTCAGGCCATCCTCTTTATCGTGGCCTAAGCTTACCGCGCGATCAGTCAATCAACGAACCTCCCGACGCAAGATCCAACATTCCTTTTCTTGATTCTTTACCCCATCATAAAAATATTGAACCAATTGTTCATCGTGGATTTGATGATGGGGCACCGAGATAACAGATCTTGGAATCTGCTCCAAAATCATACAGGACTCGCCATAATCTTGTTTCGCGTAATATATCTCCTTTCTCATCGACGACGCCCTAGAAGTCGGAAAATACTTTTCCGTAAAAGCTTTCCGCAAGTTGGCCCAACTGTGATAGTATTCGCGACATGCCTGGGAGGCTCATATACCACTCCCTGCCTTTCCTTCTAACGACAAGTGGAATACCTTCCACAAAGACTCGTCCAGATGTGCTCCTAAAGGCTTCATACTTTGACGATCATTGTGAGGGCTCAAGATGCATGTAGGGTCCTCTCCCGCCAAACCGTGAAATTTGGGTAGGAGTTAATCAATAAACCTTTAACTTCAAATTTACGTCGAAGTTAGGGTGCAAGCAGTGAAAGGATCGTAGTTTACGTCCGAGGTTGTAGCTTCTGATGGTTCTACGCCCGATGTTCGCATTGTTGTCATCTACGCTGCCTCGTCACCGCTAAGACCGTGATTCCATTTCGGTGGTTGATCGATATTCTTGGTGTTCACCATCTCAGATTCTAGTCGATCTAGTGTGCTAAGTCTTTCTTGCTCTCTCTTGTTTTTCCTAAGTTGTCTAAGGTGTCGCCAATTTCAAAGTTGAAATGAACTAGCCTAAGTCTACGGCATGCACAAGAGAAGTTCACCTAAGATATCTCACTAAAACGACAGCGGATAACAAGGTTTCATTCACTCGTGTTCGCCATGACGATAGAAACTCGCCGCAATAATCTGAATAAAATTATAAGTTTCATTGCATGAATATATGAACTCGTCATTGCGGCGAAGATATGAACTCGTGACGAAAGTTAGAAGCACGAGCAAGAAAGCAAACTAAATTAACTTAAAATTAAGCACAAATAACAAAAACAATCGTAATAAACACTTAAAAGAAAGCGTAATGAAATCACAAACAGAATAACACTAAAACACTTAAGGTAACATAAATTAAATAAAATTATGCAATGCAAACAAAATGCAACGATAAAAATTAAAATCAAAACAAACACCGGCTAACCTAGAGAACCAATTAATTTGATTCCCTAAGAATGGCGCCAAATTTTGATCGAAGCTTATCGCTCAATTTAAGAATTGATCTTTGGAAACCGTCAAATAAAATTTATACCAAGGATTGCAATACAGATGCAACCTCTGCCCACTCTCAAGGAACCAATGCACCAATTGATCCTAGACTAGCCTAATGTTTGAATTATGCATGCAATGAAAGCAATAAAAGGGGTTTTGATTGATTAATCTAAAATTAAACTAAACTAAAGCAAAGGTAAATATTTTGGGATTTTGAAAAGATAAGGCAATTTAAATTAAATGAGACCGAAAACTATTAATTAAAACTCTCCTAAAATGTGGCTCGGGTCATCATCGCTCAAAATAATATCGGGTTTGAAATCCACTAAGTTTCAAAGCTAAACTCAATAACTTAAGTCCAAGATTTAATTAATCAACTCGATTAACTAAATCTTGTTAAAACCATTAGTGTATGTATAGAATGATTAATGCAATAAATCAACCAAATAATAACACAACCAACTTAATCAAACATAACTAGGCAGATTAAATCAATTAATGCAATCATCCAACCGATATACATGAACTCTATGTATTTAAGAACAAAGATTCAACAATAATCAATCCATAACATAAATCAAAGTTTAACATCCGATTAAACTATAACCGGATTCAATCCATCATAAAGGCATTCTCCAACTGAGTTGATACAAAAATATAACGAAAATCTAAAACTAAGATCGACACCTCGTTAAGCTCATTTAACTCGCACTTTACTCCATCTTCAAGAGGTCGGAGACTTAGCCACGCATCACGGCAGAAGAGTCCATCACTGCTGGGCACCCGACGCTGCTCATGACTCAGACGGTGAAGGATGAATGAATGGTAGCGACGAAATAAAGGCAGAGGAGAAGATGGTGAAAGTAGACGATGTCTGTTGCCTCCGAAAAAAACTACAAAAACCAGAGAAAACCAAAACCTATTAGACGAACAGAGAAAACAGAAAAGAAGAAGTTAACCTCCTGAGGCGTCTTTGTTTTTGCCCTAAATGGCAAGATTTTATAGAGGTGTGTGGGCGGGTCGAATAAAGGATTAATTTCCATTTATAGTCCGGTTACCCGACATTCGCCTGCGGCGAATGGCTGTAATTCGCCAGGTGAATGAGTTTGGTCACTCGTCCCAAATAATAAATTAAATACCATTAATTTCTTTGCGGCGAATGGAGGTCTTGGTTCGCCTCAATAATTCAATCTTGCGTGTTGACTTCTTGAATGTTGACTCCTTTGGTCCTACAAAATACAACCCATTTGCAGATCAATTGTCCCAATAAAATTATGCGTAATTAATGACAATTGACAACAAAATACCGACAATGTGCAATTTATCAAAACTTAATGTGCGGGACCAAAATAAGCATAAAAATCATAGATCAGGAGTCAACAAATGCATAATTACTAAAGAAAACGGGCCTAATTTATAGTATAAATTTGGTCCAATCACTTACTCAGTCTCTTGCTCGTCACCTGAATGGGGAGAGTAAAGGGGTGAGCTATAAAGCTCGTGGGAACACATTTAAAATATAGAAATAAGCAAAATTATTAAAAAGATAACTCATTGCCGTGGTACACTTTGAAATCATAGTAATTGAGCATATGAGAATTTTCAACTCAAAAAAGCTTGATTGATAACAATTCATGAGTAAAATTCCACATTTGAATGCGTGAAACATGATAACAAATCATAAACACATAAGCATAGCATAATGGTTTGGGTTAGCCCTGGTTCATGACGCACTACACATTTCCATCCAAAATGGTCCTGTGTAGTCGTAGTTTCTTGAGGGAGTCCTCATGGGGAGCTCCGTGTCACTTGCGGGTAGGCGGAGGAAGCCTTTTCATGAGTCAACGTGCACATGACGGTTCTTGAGGGACATACTACAAACCCACATAACATGCATGATTCAAATTCTTGTAAACTTGACTGCCAAACTGGCACTTGTTTAGAAACTTGCCTTTCATATTTTTCAGAAATCATGATTTCATGTGCATGTATTCTTGAATGGAGAAAACCCCTTTTTGAAACCTTTTTCAAAAATCATGAACGCAAATCATGTAGCAACATACAATCATTTCACAATAGCAATGAAAGCAAACATTGATGATGCAATTTTAAATCATTCTATCTTTCTTGATATGAACAAAACAATGAGTGACTTATTTACTCTATTATAAATATGAACCCACCTTGAATTCCTTGCTTATACTTGCTTAGGAATGCCTTTCCTCTTGATCCTCTTGCTCCTCTTGCCTCACTTGATTTCCTTCAACAATAACCAAAATCCCCTTGAAATTGGTGTAGAAATTGGAAAGTCAACTTGAACAACTCGAAGTAAAAACTCATGCTGAAACAATAACTCTGTTCTTAACTTCCACCCAAAATTTTAGATCTTTAGAGATCGATTTATAACTTCACAAAACGTGTAGATCTATGTCTCTAGTTTACAACGCATCAAAAATCACCTCATTTTGACTTCTATAGCAAAAGATATGCCCAAAAATACCAAATTCATCCTTGTTGGAAACTGGGGGCTCGCCGCGGCGAAGGCCACGCTCGTTCCGACGAACAGCCCAAGCTTGCCGTGATGAAGGCCACGCTCGTCGCGATGAACAGCCCGCTACTCGTCGCGACGAGCATAATTTCCTATGTCGCGACGAAAACAGACTCGCACGTCGCGGCGAACGCAATTTCGCACGTCGCGACGTGCGGGTCTGGATAACGTCTCCGAACCCGATTCTCCATCATTTTCCCACTTCAATCCTTCCCTTAACCAGACGCAACACATCTAAACCTTGATTCATGTCTTAAACTTTAGTTCTAGGCTCATTCTAACCCAAAATCAAGCATAACCACAACATGATCATCAACCCAAAGAAAATTTCCGAAAACACCTAAACTTTCGGTTCTAACCCAACCAAGCTAATCTAGGATTTCATTCAACCTAAAACAAGAAGAAAACAACTCATACTTACTTGTTAAAGCTTCAAATCCTTCGAAAAACTCAAGAAAGCAAAACCCCAATTCTTTCCTCTTCTTCCTCTCTTCCACCGTAACTGTCTTCTCTTTCTCTCTTCTTTTCTTCTTCTAATTTCTTCCGCCTAAGCCCTAAATGAAGATACAAGGACTAAAATGCCCTTCCATGCAAAGCCTTAATCCCTTCATCTTAAATGAACTTCCTATAATGCCCCTTATATATTTTTACTGTTTCTTAACCTCTTTTTCCAAACCAAACTCAAATTAATCTTAATTTTCCACTAAAATATTCCAATTAAATCAAACTATGCATTAAGTCATACAATCGACATAATTCATACTTAATAACATCAAGAAAAACAATTTGGGGCCCAAAATTTCTCCCCCTCTTAAAAGTAATTTTGTCCTCAAAATTTACTTGAATCATCGAAGAGACACGGATACTTCTCCTTCATGGCGTCCAATGGTTCCCACGTGGCCTCTTCCACCGAATGGTTCCTCCACAGAACTTTAACTAGCTGAACTGTCTTGTTCTTGAGGACCTTTTCTTTGGTGTCCAAAATCTCTACTGGAATCTCCTCATAACTTAAATCATCTCTCAACTGAACCTTAGCAGCCTGAATAATATGAGAAGGATCTGATCTATACCTCCTCAGCATGGAAACATGAAAGACATCATGGATCTGAGACAATTCCGGAGGTAACGCCAACCTGTAGGCTAGAGGTCCAATCCTCTCAAGAATTTCATAAGGACCCACATATCTTGGACTCAACTTGCCTTTCTTGCCAAATCTCATTACTCCTTTCCAAGGAGACGTCTTAAGAAACACTTTCTCACCGACTTCATACTCCGTCTCTTTTTGGTGTGCATCAGTGTAGCTCTTCATCCTATCCTGAGCTGCCTTAAGCCACTGCTTAACCAGATTGACTTTATCCACTGTCATCTGAATCAATTCTGGTCCTACTAGTTTCCTCTCTCCTTCTTCATCCCAACATATCGGAGTTCTACACCTCCTTCCATACAATGCCTCATATGGAGCCATCTGAATGCTCGAATGGTACAATTATTATGTTTAATTCACCAATGGAAAATGCTCATCCCAAGCTCCTTTGAAATCCAACACACATGCCCTGAGCATTCCCTCAAGTGTCCGAATGGTCCTTTCAGATTGACCATCCGTCTGAGGGTGAAATGCCGTGCTAAAATTCAGCTTATTTCCTAAAGCTTCCTGCAAGCTTCTCCAGAATCTCAAAGTAAACCGAGGGTCCCTGTCAGAAACTATGGAATATGGAATCCCATGCAATCTCACTATCTCATCGATGTACTTCTTTGCTAGCACATGCAAAGAATCGGTCTGCTTGATTGCCAGAAAATGGGCTGACTTCATCAACCTATCCACAATAACCCATATGGCATCATGCTTCCTACTAGTCTTGGGCAAACCCATCAGGAAATCCATGGTCAGTCTTTGCCACTTCCACTCAGGAATGGACAATGGCCTTAACTTGCCTGAAGGTGCCTGATGTTCAGCTTTGACTTGCTGACACACGAGACACTTACTGACATACCCTGCTACATCCCTCTTCATGCCCTTCCACCAGAAATGCTCTCTCAAATCCCTGTACATCCTGGTGTTACCTGGGTGCATGGCATAAGGTGCATTGTGTGCCTCATCTAAAATCTCATCCTTCACCTCCTTGCTATCTGGAATGCAGAGCCTGCTCCCTACTGTCATGAGTCCATCATCCCTCACTATGACTTCAGAAATCTTACCATTCCGAATTTCCTCCCGAAGCTTGCTCAAATCTGCATCCTATACCTGTAACTCCCTAACCTTCTCCCTGACTATCGGCCTTACCCAGAAGTTAGCTAGAAGGCAATTTGGTTCCTCCTGTTTCAAGCTTATCTTAAGCTTAGCCATCTCTTCCAATAAAGGAAGATAAACTGTCTGAACATGGGTAATAGAAGATTTCCTGTTCAAGGCATCTGCTACGACATTTTCCTTGCCTGGATGGTACTCAATTAGCAAGTCATAATCCTTAAGCAACTCAATCCACCTTCTCTATCTCAAATTTAGTTCCTTCTGGCTTAGCAAGTACTTGAGACTCTTATGATCAGTAAAGATCCTCGTCTGAACCCTATATAGATAATGCCTCCAAATTTTCAAGGCAAAGATCACTGCTGCTAACTCCAAGTCATGAGTCGGATAATTCAACTCATATGGCTTCAGTTGCCTTGAAGCATAAGCTATCACCCTATCTCCCTGCATCAATACACAACCAAGACCCTTCCTCGACGCATCACTATACACGGTATAGCCCTCATCACCAAAAGGCAGAATCAAAACTGGAGCACTTGTCAATCTGAGCTTGAGCTCCTCAAAGCTCTTTTGACATTCATCAGTCTAGATAAACTTCTGATTCTTCCTCAATAGCTTAGTCATCGGAGTAGCTATCATGGAGAATCCATCTACAAACCTCCTATAGTAACCTGCCAGACCCAGAAAACTCCTCACCTCTGTCACTGTCTTGGGCGCATGCCAGTTCACCACTGCTTCGACTTTCCTCGGATCAACATGTACACCATCCTGCGAAATCACATGCCCAAGGGAGGTCACCTCATGAAGCCAGAACTCACACTTCCTGAACTTAGCATAAAGCTCTCTCTCCCTCAAAGTCTGCAATACAATCCTGAGGTGCTCCTCATGTGCTTCTTCACTCTTAGAATACACCAGAATGTCATCTATAAACACTATGAAAAACTGATCCAGATACTCTTTGAAGACCCTATTCATAAGATCCATAAAGGCAGCTGGAGCATTGGTCAAACCAAATGGCATGACTAAAAACTCATAATGTCCATACCGAGTCCTGAAGGTTGTCTTGCTTACATCGACCTTGATTTCGAAATGATGATAGCGACGACGAGATCAATCTTGAGAAGACCTTGCTCCTCGCAAACTGGTCAAACAGATCATCTATCCGTGGCAAAGTATACTTGTTCTTAATTGTTACCTTGTTGAGTCTCCGATAGTCAATACACATCCGCCATGTTCCATCCTTCTTCTTGACAAACAAAACCAGTGCTCCCCAAGGTGACAAACTCGGCCTGACATACCCCTTCTATAATAGTTCCTCCAACTGTTCCTTAAGCTCCCTCAACCTAGCTGGAGCCATCCTATAAGGCGGTATTAAAATTGGTGCGGTTTCGGGAATCAAGTCAATGGCAAACTCGATTTCCCTCACCGGCGGCAAACCTGGTAATTCCTCTGGGAACACATATGGAAACTCCCTCACAATCGAAAAATCTCCTAACTTCCCTTCATTCACCTTGGCATCCACAACATGTGCCAAGAAGGCTTCACACCCCTGGCCCATCATTCTTTCAGCTAGCATAGCCGAAATCAGTCTTGGCGATGGTGTTTTCCTGTCCCCCTTGAAAATCACCTTCTCACTATTGCCCAGATCAAATTCCATCTCTTTCCGACCACAATATAGCTTTGCCAGATATTTCTCCATAGTATCCATCCCCAGAATAATGTCTAACCCTCTTAGGTCTAGAGGTAGTAAATCCACTACCAAACTAGCACCGTCAATGAAGAGTTCACAACCCTCAAATACTTGACTGATCACTACATTCCTCCCTAATAGAGTACTAACAATCAAAGGCTTATCCAAAGGCACTGAATTCACGCCAGGCAATGCTATACTTGCAGAAAAAAAAGAATATGTGGAACCAGAATTAATTAAAACAAATCTTCTTTCAATCAAGTAATCGAGCCATACCAGGATGCCTCACCGCAGCCTGCAGCTTCCTCCCTAGTCATGGCAAACACCCTTGCCTGAGCCTGAACCCTTGGCCTTCCTGGAGAAATAGCCTTCCTAGCAGTCCCAGAGCTGCCTACCTCGGTAACTGGCCTGGTTCCCACTGTTTCTGCACGTCTTGGGGCTTGAAACTGCGACCCCTCCTGTCTCGGTACCTGCGGACAATCCTTGACCATATGCCCCTTCTCTCCACATCTAAAACAGACTCCAAGTAACTTGAGGCACACTCCTTGGTGATGTTTCCCACAATGGTCACATAGGGGGTTGGTGAATCAACTCTTTCCTGCTCTTCCAAATCCCCCCACATTAGAAGCTTGCCCTGACACTGTCTTTATCTGCTTGTTCCTGATAGAGGCACTGCTACCCACTTCACTCTGGGTGTGAAAGCTCCTTGTGTTCCTCTCAGGCATTGGAGCACTAGTTCCTTTTTAAAAGATCGTCCTGCTCCTCCTCTTCCTCGCCTTCATTTCGATATTCTCCAGTTCTCACTGGAGAGCAAAGATCCACCAATTCTTTGGTAGTCACAGAAATTGTCGATCAAGACTTTCTCCCTGATCCCCAAGTGAAGACCTCCTTCAAACTTACGACATTTGTCTTCCTCTGTCGCCGCGATGTTGGCTGAATAACGAGAAAGCTGTGTGAACTTCAGCTCATACTCGCTCACACTCATGTCCCTCTGAGTGAGATTCAGAAATTCACTGGCTTTCTCTTGCACATAAACTCTGGAGAGATATTTCTTTCTGAACACTTCCCCAAAGTCTCTCCATGTCAGCACCGAAGGAACAACCTGACTGTGAGGGACTGATTCCCACCAATGCAGTGCGTCTCCCTGTAACAAACTGACCGCATATTCTAACTTCTCCTCATCTGTGCATTTCATTTGAACTAGAACCCTCTCGGTCCTCTTCAACCAAGCTTCAGCCTCTTTTGGATTATTCGTCCCATTGAAATCCACAGTCCCAAACTTACGAAGCTTATTATATTGCCCACTCCTGTCTACCAGAGCTTGCATCGGAATCTGAGACCTTTGACCCATAGCATACGTGAAAGCCTGAACAAAGGCTTGAAAGAAACTCGAATCTATGGGATTTGCCTGAGGCATAGGAGGAGGCGGTGGAGGCACTTCTTGTTGCAAACTAGGTGCCTCAGAGATCGGAGCAGAATGTGTCCCAGCATCTTGCGGAACATGGGATTCATCTGTACTCCCTTGATGAGAATGAGACCGAGTCATAGCACCTCGAGTTCTCTTTCGAGGTGGCATTTTCACTCCTTCAATATAAAACCATTGAAAACATTTAGTTCAAGTAAGACAATTATCAAAGTATGTAAAAACACTTCAAATCATGTAAAACAATGCAAGTTATTCCTTGAAAGCAATGCCATGCAGCCCTGGACCAAAACCTAGTCGCTCTGATACCACAACATGTTGGACCCCATTTCCGGAGCCTAACATCGGACATGAAAGCACGGTGCATGTGCGTGAGGTGAAACATTGTTATTAAAACAACCCATCCCAAACTTAGCAACATGCACTCAAGCAAATTTCTAAATGACTCAATGCATAAGATTTGATACGTAAACATGCACGCCTCATTAATATCCAAAAGATGAGTTTTACAAAGCTTTATTAACATTTCAATCAAATTACAACTTTTGAGGTCAAGAGTCAAAAATACAAAATACCCTTAAACCAATAAAACTTGAAATGTAACTAAAGCCTTGACTTCCAAAAGTATAACTTGAAAGTACATAAGTATAACAACTCGGAGTGATGCCATAACTCTTGACTTACTCAGTCTCTTGCTCGTCACCTGAATGGGGAGAGTAAAGGGGGTGAACTGTAAAGCTCGTGGGAACACATTTAAAATATAGAAATAAGCAAAATTATTTAAAAGATAACTCATTGTCGTGGTACACTTTGAAATCATGGTAATTGAGCATATGAGAATTTTCAACTCAAAAATGCTTGATTGATAACAATTCATGAGTAAAATTCCACATTTGAATGCGTGAAACATGATAACAAATCATAAAAACATAAACATAGCATAATGGTTTGGGTTAGCCCTGGTTCATGACGCACTACACATTTCCATCGAAATGGTCTTGCGTAGTCGTAGTTTCTTGAGGGAGTCCTCGTGGGGAGCTCCGTGCCACTTGCGGGCAGGCGGGCGAAGCCTTTTCATGAGTCAACGTGCACGTGACGGTTCTTGAGGGACATACCACAAACCCACATAACATGCATGATTCAAATTCTTGTAAACTTGACTGCCAAACTGGCACTTGTTTAGAAACTTGCCTTTCATATTTTTCAGAAATCATGATTTCATGTGCATGTATTCTTGAAAGGAGAAAACCCCTTTTTGAAACCTTTTTCAAAAATCATGAATGCAAATCATGTAGCAACATACAATCATTTCACAATAGCAATTAAAGCAAACATTGATGATGCAATTTTAAATCATTCTATCTTTCTTGATATGAAAAAAACAATGAGTGACTTATTTACTCTATTATAAATATGAACCCACCTTGAATTCCTTGCTTATACTTGCTTAGGAATGCCTTTCCTCTTGATCCTCTTGCTCCTCTGCCTCACTTGATTTCCTTCAACAATAACCAAAATCCCCTTCAAATTGGTGAAGAAATTGGAAAGTCAACTTGAACAATTCGAAGTAAAAACTCATGCTGAAACAATAACTCTGTTCTTAACTTCCACCCAAAATTTCAGATCTTTAGAGATCGATTTATAACTTCACAAAACTTGTAGATCTATGTCTCTAGTTTACAATGCATCAAAAATCACCTCATTTTGACTTCTATAGCAAAAGATATGCCCAAAAATACCAAATTCATCCTTGCTGGAAACTGGGGGCTCGCCGCGGTGAAGGCCACGCTCGTCGCGACGAACAACCCGTTATTCGTCGCGACGAACACAAACTCGCACGTCGAGGCGAACACAATTTTGCACGTCTCGACGTGCGGGTCTGGAGAACGTCTCTGAACCCGATTCTCCAGCATTTTCCCACTTCAATCCTTCCCTTAACCACACGCAACACATCTAAACCTTGATTCATGTCTTAAACTTCAGTTCTAGGCTCATTCTAACCCAAAATCAAGCATAACCACAACATGATCATCAACCCAAAGAAAATTTCTGAAAACCCCTAAACTTTTGGTTCTAACCCAACCAAGCTAATCTAGGATTTCATTCAACCCGAAACAAGAAGAAAACAACTCATACTTACTTGTTAAAGCTTCAAATCCTTCGAAAATCTCAAGAAAGCAAAACCCCAATTCTTTCCTCTTCTTCCTCTCTTCCACCGTAACTGTCTTCTCTTTCTCTCTTCTTTTCTTCTTCTAATTTCTTCCGCCTAAGCCCTAAATGAAGATACAAGGACTAAAATGTCCTTCCATGCAAAGCCTTAATCCCTTCATCTTAAAGGAACTTCCTATAATGCCCCTTATATATTTTTACTCTTTCTTAACCTCTTTTTCCAAACCAAACTCAAATTAATCTTAATTTTCCACTAAAATATTCCAATTAAATCAAACTATGCATTAAGTCATACAATCAACATAATTCACACTTAATAACATCAAGGAAAACAATTTGGGGCCCAACATGAATCATTCACAAATGGAAAGGGGAAAGTTAAGCAACGTCTATTAGCAAATCAGGCAACGACTAGTGGACTTCTCCAACGGCTATAATCATTTTAGAGCCTGCAAATAAATAGAGACACACCAAGGGAATTGGTGATCGATGTTCAAATCAAAGCATACTACTATAGCTCCATAAATTTGCTCTCATACTACTCTTAGCTTGGTTTGAATTCTATTCATTTTGTACTGAGAGTTATTGCTTTCATTTTCTATCTTATTGTTATTGTGAGTTGAGTGATTAGTGAAAAATCACTTGTGAAGTAGGATTTGTGCCGGGGAAACAAATCAATTGTAAGGGTAGCTTGAGCCGGAAATCAAGAGGTGTTGTAAGAGTTCACACTAAATTAAAAAGTGTGCAATAAAGTGGTTTGCCAAATCCTAAGTGGGCTTAGGTAGAGGACGTAGGTCTTAGCACCGAACCTCTATAAAAATATTGTTTGCTCATCTTCCTTATTCTCTGCATTTAAATTTGTTTAATTTGTTTTTGTGTGGAATTAACTTCTGATTTTTTGTAGAATTTTGTGAAAAGCTTTAAAGATCTATTCAACCCCCCTTCTAGATCGTTTACAGGATTGATAGAAAGAGTACCAGTGGAGGATGTCACTTCCTTGGCCACGATCCACTGCAGAAGCTGAATATATGTCAGCCGCAAGTTGTTGCTCACAGACGTTCTGGAATAAGTACCAGTTAGAAGATATTCAATACATGAAGAAGCAAATTAGTCATAAGAAGGAATTTTATATTATTAATAAATAACTAATTTAATAATGTTATGAATAATAATAAAAAATTTAATAAAATAATACATTTATTAATAATGAGTAATATCTTTGAAGTATGAAATTAATCATAATAATCACATTAATAAAAATTTAAGATTTAAAATTTAAAATTTTGAATAATAATTAACAATTTTAATAAAATAAAAATTTATTAATATTAAGTATTATACTGAAGAACGAAACTAATTTTTTTTTTTTAAATACTACTAATTAAAATGATAAAGCGACAACCACCATTTCATCCGACATACGTATTTTGGATTTTCCAATGGATTTACATCTTTCGTTACTTCACGTCTAAATAATTTTGATAAAAATCAAATAATAATAATATTAGAAGACGAAAGCAGAAGCAAACTAAGACGGAAGCTGAAGCAAAAGTGTGACGGAAGCTGAAACACAAATAAGACGAAAGAAGAAGCGAAAGTAAGACAAATGCTGAAGCCAAAGTAAGACGAAAGCGGAAGCAAACTAAGACGCAAGCTAAAGAAAACTAAGACGCAAGCTAAAGAAAACTAAAACGTAAGCTGAAGCAAAAGTAAGACGAAAGCGAAAGCAAACTAAGACGGAAGCTAAAGCAAAAGTAAGACGAAAGTGGAAGCAAACTGAGATGGAAGCTGAAGCAAAAGTAAGAGGAAAGCTGAAGCAAACTAAGACGGAAGCTGAAGTAAAAGTAAGACGAAAGCTGAAGCAAAACTAATTTAATCAGTTTGAGCTAAAGATTTCTGGTTAATTGCCTATTATGATGCTAATTTAGTGAAGAAAGATTCAAAGAAATAAGACGAAACCTAAACATGGCAATGTTGAGTGATCAACCATCTGACACGTCATGAACCAGATGATCTTCTTAGTTAAGAACATAAAAAGTGGTAAGAGTTCAAGGTAACAGTAACAGTAAGTTACAGACGGTAACTTCTGTCATGAGAAAGCTTTAGAGGGAAAGCTTCTCAAAGCCTTGAGATTACCACCTAATCTAGAACAATCTTGAAATACCCTGACATCGGCTTTTAAAGAACTCTTAATAAAACATTTCACTACTGAAGTTACCTAAGACGGTAACTAAAGCTAAACTAAGACGAAAGCGGAAGCAAACTGAGATGGAAGCTGAAGTAAAAGTAAGACCAAAGCCGAAGCAAACCAAGATAGAAGCTGAAGCAAAAGTAAGACGGAAGTTGAAGCAAAAGTAAGACAAAAAAAGAAGCGAAAGTAAGACGAAAGGTGAAGCAAAAGTAAGACAAAGTGGAAGCAAACTAAGACAGAAACTGAAGGAAAAGTAAGACGAAAGTGGAAGAAAACTAAGACGCAAGTTGAAGCAAACTAAGACGTAAGCTAAAACAAAAGTAAGATGAAAGCGGTAGCAAACTAAGATGGAAGCTGAAGCAAAAGTAAGACGAAAGCGGAAGCAAATTGAGGTAGAAGCTGAAACAAAAGTAAGGTGAAAGCTGAAGCAAACTAAGACAAAAGCTGAAGCGAAAGTATGACGAAAGCAGAAGCGAAAGTATGATGAAAGCAGAAGCCAAAGTAAGACGAAAGCAAAAGTAAGACGAAACCGATATAAGACGAAGACCCCATATGTGGCGCCCCCTTACCATAGGGTACACACCGGGACGCCCGTGGGTCGTACCGACGCATATCCCACAGCAAGAAAGTGCTACCGCTCACAACTATCACTAAATACTCGCATGGCATCAATATAATTAAACCGCAATAAGCAAATCACTAAAATTTAAAACCCCAATAATACTCTTTCATTGCAAAATATCAATCCAAAATATAGACAAGTCTATCAGTCCCCTAAAGTCTCAATACAATAACCCAAAAAGGAAACTGATAAAAACGTCTATACTAGGTTATCCTCAAAAGTTGCCCCAGCTGACCGACCTGTGTGCCATCGCTTCACTTGTCCAAGAACTCGCACAGTAGGAAAACGTCTATCTCGGGAGCTAGAAACCTACTAACGCTGCCCTGAAAAATATTAGCAATGTTGGGTGAGTTTGCGAACTCAGTGAGAAACCATCATCGATGGTTCACCCAACTCATGCATATACACATAATATATCGCATAGTACACTTTAACGCAATTTAGAACACTGTACACAATTTACATATTTATACGATAACATAACTCAAACATATCACTTCACAATTTTCATACATCACACGCATTCTCAATTTCACTATGCAGTCAGATGCATAATGTATGCAATTTCTAATTTTATGTCATTGTTGTGACTGAGCGTTACACTTTCCCTATTCGGGCACTTTTCACAATGATCACAATTTCGGCAAGTAGGAGAGCCCTCTGGGTATGCACTATCGCCCACTCACTCTAGTGGATAGGAGAGCCCTCGGGTATGCACTATTCCCCTTTTCGCCTTAAGCCTATTCAACGATATTCGAGCTTAAAGCTCGCACATCGAATGCTTCAATCACTGTTGCTTAATTACCTCTTATAATCATGCCTAGCATGCACTAACACTTGCACAAATCACTAGCACATATATTATCACTTCACTCACTTGTCACGATCGTAACACTTACTCGTAATACTATACACTGATTCATAATCACAAGTATTCACATTAGCAACACATTCAGTACAATCACTCACAATCAGAACACTTATTCATATTTGCCGCACATTTATCTCACATTTGTATCACTCACATTGACAATTGATTCACACATTCACAGCACAGATTATCAAACAAAGATCGAGGAACCAACTAGGTTACTCACCTGTAACTTCTGAGCTACTACCTGGAAGTACCAGCAATATCCGTGGACTGACGATCCAACGACGCCTCTATAACAATACAAATGCATTCTCATCACTATATGCTCAATCAATAAGATTCACTAATGCACATGTCTCACATTTAAAATTATATGATGCATGATCATGATTTCCCAGCGCTTTAGTCCCATTCCGCTATCTCTCGATTCACAACCAAAATTCACTACTCACTAGTTCAATAACATCCATAAATTTCACAAATCTCTCATTTAAACTCTAATTATACTCCAATTGATAATACATAACTCTTAGGTCACTTAAGGAACCAGAATCAGCTCTTTTTTTATGATTGAGAACTCGCTAATTTAATTTCGAACTCTTATAATTTACCTCACTCAAAGACCTCTATCTCTAGATCATAACAACTGCAGATTACCCTAATTGGAGGTCTACACTAAAAGATATACCCTAAAACCAATTCAATTTCTCTAAAATTTCTGTCCCTCTTGCGACCTCATTCGCCCATGGCGCCTGAAAGGGACTTCGCCATGGCGTGGGAACGTTCGCCATGGCGAACAACTCTTCATACGCCTCGCCGCGGTGCCTAGCAATCACTGTCATGGCGTCTAAATTGCTTGCTTCGCCCATGACGTCTCAGCGGCTCGCCCATTAACACCCCTTTTCGCCGCCATGGCGTGGCCTCATTCTGACGCGTTGCGGCGTGCAACCCAATCATCTTCTCCGATCGTCATTTCCGCCATTAATACTCTTAAAACCTCCATAAAACACATTCAACTACCCCAGCTAACACATTAAATACCATAATTGCCATAAATAACCATAAATACAACATTAAAGCACAATAAACTTACCAAATCACGGAATCGCACGGTAACCCTAGAATCTCCGAAAACTTCTCAAGCTCTTTCACTCACGATAAACTCCTCAGTCCAAGCCAACCAACACAACTCCAAGCTTCTAACAACTCTCCAACCACAAGGAGAAAGAAAGCAAGCAAACTCTTCAAGGAAAGCAAGATCAACGATACCCACGAGAAGAAGAAGTTTCGTGCCCTAGGAGAAAAATGTCTTCCTCTATCAAACATAAGGTCTATATATATATATATAGCTGATTTAAACCTATAGATCACAGTCCTCAAATTCATTCAATCTCGGTCTCTAAATTTCAATGACTCTTCACAATAATTCTTAAACTCACAAATCTAAATTTTCCAAGCCATTTACCACTCACTTTCGAAACCGGAATCACAATTATCAGTCTCTAAGTCATTTTCCCGGTCCGAACACATAACTCTAAAAATTCCAGAAAAATTCTCATAATTCCTCAAAAATATAAAACACTCGATCTCATACTCAATTTTCAATTTCCAATTTTCTAAAATTCAATTCTCACTCTAATTTCGCTATTCCACTCGAATTATCCCTAATTTCACTTTAAAATCAAATCTAACTCAGTTATCTCAAAATTCACAATTCAACTCATAATCACAATTTAAATGCTGGAATAATCATGAATGCATGACACTATGTATATTCATGTGCAAAATGATCTATCTCAAAGGCCACAAAATACTCGATCACTAAATATGCAATCACAACACTACCCGTATCAATATGCTCATCGCATCGGTAACGGGATGTTACAATTCTCCTCTCCTAAGCAAAAATTTCGTCCCGAAATTTCATACCTGACTGGTCGAACAGATGAGGGTACTGCCTCCTCATGTGCTCCTCAGTCTCCCAAGTTGCTTCCTCTGATGAGTGGTTCTTCCATAAGACTTTCACCAATGGAATCACCCTGCTCCTTAATTGCTTGACCCGAGATCCGATAATACGCACTGGCTCCTCAACATAACTCAGATCACTAGCTATCTCAATCTCTTGAGCCGGAATCACATGAGTCGGGTCTGAGCGGTATCTCCGGAGCATACTCACATGAAAAACATCATGCAACTGGGACATCTCACTCGGCAACGCTAATCTATAGGCCAACGGTCCAATCCTCTCAGTAATCTCATACGGACCTACATACCGAGGACTTAGCTTGCCCTTCATCGCCAAATCTCAAAGCCTCCTCTCCAAGGTGACACTCGGAGGAATACTTTATCGCCCACACTGTACTCCATTTCACGCCGATACTGATCCACATAACTCTTCTGTCTATCCTGAGCCGCCTTGATGTGACTCCGAATCAGTCTCACTTTATCCACTGTATCCTGGATCAGCTCGGGGCCCTCAAGCATCCTCACACTCTTTTCATCCCAATAAAGAGGTGATCTACATGATCTCCCATACAAGGCCTCATACGGCGCCATCCCAATACTGCTCTGGTACTGATTATTGTACGCAAACTCAATCAGAGCCAAGTACTGGTCCCAAGCACCTCTGAACTCTAATACACAAGCTCTCATCATATCCTCAACAGTCTTGATCGTCCTCTCACTCTGCCCATCTTTCTGAGGATGAAATGCTGTACTAAAGTTCAACCTCGAACCCAAAGGTGACTGCAGGCTCCTCCAGAACCTCGAAGTAAATCTAGGATCCCTATCTGACACTATCGATACTGGGACCCCATGCAGTCGCACAATCTCTGCCACATACTTCTGGGCCAACTGGTCGAGAGTATTATTCTCTCGCACTGGAAAGAAGTGAGCCGATTTGGTCAACCGGTCCACTATGACCCAGATCGTATCATGCTGCCTCGACGTCCTAGGCAACCCCATAATAAAATCCATAGTGATCCGCTCCCATTTCCACTTCGGAATGGGTAACGAACGCAATCTCCCAACTGGGGCCTGGTGCGCAGCCTTAACCTGCTGGCACGTCAGACACCGAGAAACGAACTCTTCCACTTGCCTCTTCATGCCTGGCCACCAGAAATGCAACTTAAGGGTATTATACATCTTGGTAACGCCAGAATGCATGGCATAAGCGGCCACATGTGCCTCCTCTAGGATCTCTCGTCTCAGATCATCAACATCTGGCACACACAACCTCTGACCCATCCAAAGAGTCCCATCTCTCAACTCAAAATCTGAACCTTGACTAGCTCTAACTCTATCCATCAATCTCACTATCACTGGGTCCTGATCCTGGACTCTCCTGATCCGATCATGCAATATCGGCCTCAGCCTCAGAGTAGCAATCAAAGCTCCATCCTGAGCTAAATCCATCTGCACATCAAGCGTTCTCAACTGAATCAGGCTAGGCAATCTCTCAATCTGAATCTAAGCTGCACTGACATGAGATCTCCTACTCAACGCATCAGCCACCACATTGGCCTTCCCTGGATGATACTCAATCGTGCATTCATAGTCCTTCAACAACTCAATCCATCTCCTCTGTTTCAGATTCAACTCTCTCTGACTCAACAGATATCTCAGACTCTTATGATCAGTGAATATCTGGAACGTCTCTCCATACAAATAATGTCTCCAGATCTTCAGAGCAAACACCATTGCAGCCAACTCTAAATCATGCAATGGATAATTCCTCTCATGAGACCTTAACTGTCTCGAGGCATACGCTATAACTCTCCCATGCTGAATTAGAACACTGCCTAATCCCTGCTGCGACGCATCACTAAATACCTCGAAACCTCCTGATCCTGACGGCAAAGCTAACACTGGTGCCGTAGTCAATCGATGCCTAAGCTCCTCTGACACTCATCAGTCCATCTAAAAGCTACATTCTTCCTCAGAAGTTTTGTCAAAGTGCGAGATCACCGAAAACCCTCGACAAACCTCCGTAATATCACGCTAAACCGAGGAAACTCCTCAACTCGACACGCCTCGGAACCTCCCAACTCAAGATCGCCTCAATCTTGTGAGGATCCACCCGATACCCTCACCGCATTTAATATGGCCTAGAAAAATGACCTCATCCAGCAAAAATTCACATTTCGTGAATTTGGCATACAACTGCCTCTCTCTTATGATCTGCAACACAATCCTCAGATGCTCCGCATGCTCCTATCTACTCCTCGAATACACTAAAATATCGTCAATGAACACAATCACAAACTGATCTAGGTAGGGTTGAAATACCTTATTCATCAAGGCCATGAAGGCTGTCGGGGCATTAGTCAACCCGAACGGCATCACTAAGAACTCGAAATGCCCATACCTGCTCCTAAAAGCACTCTTAGGCACATCGGCCTCTGCAATCCTCAACTGATAATACCCTGATCGCAGATCCAATTTAGTAAACACCTGAGCTCCCTGCAACTGGTCAAATAGAACATCGATCCTAAGCAGTGGGTACTTATTCTTGACAGTAACCCGATTGAGCAGCCTATAATCGATGCACAGCCTCAAAGTCCCATCCTTCTTCTTCACGAATAACACTGGAGCTCCCCACGGCGAAACACCGGGTCTAGTAAACCCTTATCCAACAACTCCCTGAATCGAGCCTTAAGCTCCCTCGGCCCACGGTGCCATCCTATATGGAGGTATAGATATAGGAGCGGTACCGAACGAGGTCAATCCCAAACTCCGCCTCCGATCCGGTGGCAAACCCGTAACTCATCGGGAACACATCCAGAATTCCTAATCACGGGAATATCCCGCAACCTCGCTTCAACTCGTGTCCACCACATAAGCCAAATACGCCTCACAACCACCACGCATCAATCTCAAAGCACTCAGAAAGGAAATCATCCTAGCTGGCACTGCCTGACTAACGCCTCGAAAAACAACTCTAGGCTGACCAGGAGAATCTAACGCGACCTCCTTGGTATAACAATCCATCATAGCCCTATGCGCAGTAAGCCAGTCCATCCCTAGAATCAGATCAATCTCTCTCAGGGGCAAAACTATCAGGTCTGCACTCAACTCTGCCTGATCAATCACTATCGGGCACCCCTTGCAGATCTCACCCAAGGTAGTAGTACTACCCAAAGGCGTACTCACCTGCAACCCACACTGCAGTCTCTCCCTATCACTATGCAGTCTACATGCCACATGCGGTGCAATAAAAGAATGAGTGGATCCAGGATCCATCAATGCATATGCTTCAAAACCAAATCGAAGCATACCATGAACAACATCTGAGACTCTCGAGCCTCCCGCCGAGTCATAACATAGACTCTAGCACTGGACCGCGCTACTACCATCCCTCGACCACTACAGATCCTCGGCTCGGCCTCGGCCTCGACCTCGGCCTCTCCATCCAGATCCACCTCCACTCTGCCGCACCGAGGTAACCTTGCACGATCTCCACGGGCAGAAGCACGGGGCCTCCAGGAAAGGACACTCTCGAGGCGATGGTCCATGGAGCCACACTTGAGACACGCTCTGGTAAACCTCCAACACTCTCCACTATGTCTCCTCTCACAATACTCACATAGCGGGATCATCTGACCTGAACCTCTAGCCCCGCTACGGCCACCACTGGACTGAGCAAATCTACCCCTCTGCCCAAATCTGGACTATCTACCTCCTCCAGACGACCTGAAGGTCCTGCTCTGACGCTTGCTGAACCCTCTACTAGCACTGCCCTGACTATCACTAGGCCTCTTGCCCCTAGGTCCCGATCCACCAGTCGACTCGCCTCAACAATCGCTCAATCCTCACAACACCGCCTCGGCTCAATAAATGTACCCATATCCGATCGGGGCAATCTGGTACGGATCTCCATATTGAGTCCGCCCTCAAACCTTCGACACCTGTTAGACTCTGAAGCAATCAAAGCAGACGCATAAGCCGACAGCTCATTGAACCTGACCTCATAGTCTGCCACTGACATCAACCCTCAGTCATTTCAAGAAACTCCCGATCTTCATCTCTAAATACACCTTGGGCATGAAATTATCCTTGAATGCCCTCGGAAAATCAACCTAAGTCAACATCGCAGGCCTGGAAGAACGCGGAGCCTTCCACCACCGAAAAGTCGAACCTCAAGCAAAGACATCAGATAGTCAAAGCGCTCCTCAGAGTCGCAGTCCATCTGATCGAGGACTCTCTCTGTCCTCTCTAACCATCCCTCAGCCTCTGCAGGGTCGGTGCTACCATAGAAGTCAACCGCTCCCTGCTTATGTAGTCTATCATACCTCCTCTCCCGTCTCACGGGAACTCTGGGAGGCAACTCATCAGAATGAGGCACAGGGGACTCTCTACTAGCTCCCACGGATCCTAGGTCAGCTGGTTGATCTACTTGCTCTCCAAGAACGGATGACCTACAATCAACAAGAATCTGATCAATTTATGCTTTTCTCACTGAAATTCAGGCCTAAAATACACTATGCCCAAAAGATGTCAAACCATGCTCTGATACCACCTAATGTGGCGCCCCCTTACCATAGGGTACACACCGATGCGCTTTGTGGGTCGCACTGACGATATCCCACAAAGAAGGAAGTGCTACCGCTCACAACTATCACTAAATACTCGCATGGCATCAATATAATTAAACCGCAATAAGCAAATCACTAAAATTTAAAACCCCAATAATACTCTTTCATTGCAAAATATCAATCCAAAATATAGACAAGTCTATCAGTCCCCTAAAGTCTCAATGTTAGGCCCGGGCCCCGTACGTCCAAATCCCCGAGAGCTGCCCCTCGGGCTGCGCCGGCATTCGGTGCCCAATATACCATCGGACCCGATCCCAACATCCATACAAATAACTAATCGATCTGTTTCACACACATAAACGCATACATATACATATTCTACACATGCATTCTAAACATGCCTTAATCATCTCAAGTTCATAAAACATATGTCATTGCCATTCGTGGAAATTCAACCAGTATTCCCAAAATATAACATAATACAAAATGGAATTAAATCCCACAATACAAAAGTATGCTCCATGATGAAATGTTGGTGGGCTAACCAAAGGACTAACTTATACAAATTCCTAGCTAGCTCAGTAGCTTCGATGCCCCGCAAGGTCCATAATCGGCTCGATCCGCACTCGAGGAGGGGAGAGTAATGGGGTGAGCTATTTAATCTCGATGGCATATCGTTTATAGCCATTGGCAACGAGCCACACAATCAAGTATATACATATACATATCACTAGAAATTCATAATTCATCAATTCAATTCACATTCATATAACATAAGTCATGCATTCACTATTCCTCGACATATAAATCAAGATGCAACATAGCTGTCAAACTCATTATGTATTATGCTCAACAAATCCATTGTGTATGCACAATCAATTGGCTTGAGAGTTCCGAATCCATCCGGATAACCCAAAGGTAAACCGTAATCCATCCGAGTCGATTTTTCAAGGATCTCGTTGCCCACAAGCGGCAAAGGAGAAGGCTTTATGTCAACATGCACGTGACTCCATCCAGTAACTCTCTTACCCAAACAAAGCACATAATCCACTCGATCCATGCTCAAAGCATGTTTCACATTTTCTCACATCTCGTTCTGGTCCATTGCCATAAAGGCCTATCAATTCATGCATAATTGTAACATCCCGTTACTGCGAGCAAGGGCATTTTGGTAATTATGGGTTAGACTGATAGACTGCACTGCATTCACTAATTGAATATGTTACTGGCCTCTAATTATAGAGGAACAGGTCTACTGCATATGCATATTTATTTATTCATTGGTACATGCATTCATGATTTCCGGTATATAATTGTAAAATGAGATTGACTGAATTGACTGGATAGTGAACTGAGGAATGATTGGACTGACTGAATCGTGTTTAATTGAGGAATTCGGAGTTATTGGGTTCAAGTGACTGATTTAGAATAGTTTATGAGTGACTGGTATTTTATAGTGACTTATAGGAAATTTCCGAGAAATTTGGGAGAAAATGCCCGGATCGGAAATTTTGGACTGACTGACCGATTGACTGTATAGTACTGAAAGAATAGTCCGATGATAATGGAAAAATTTAGAGTTATACTGATAAGAAATAAATGTGTTGAGCCATTGAAATTTTGAGACTAAAATTTGGACTGATTCGGAGACTTAAGTCTATAAATACAAGGGTTAGTAATTTGGGGGAAAGGTTAAAGGCATTTTGCGAGTTCTCTTCTCCCTCTCGACGGCGTCCTTTGATTTCCTCCCATCGGTGAGGATTTCTTGATCTTTCTTTATGGTTTCCCTCTTATTGAGTAAGACTAACATGTTGTTGGTGTTTGATAAAGGGTTTAGAGGCTTGAGAGTGGAGTAATCGTGGATTTTGGAGAAAGTTAGGGTTACGGTGATTTGTGGATCGATCTGTAATTGGTAAGTTTTAAATGGTATTAATGTTGTTTTTAATGGATTCTACTGCATTTATGGCATTTATTAGGGTAGATTTGAGGTAGTTGAGGGTGTTAATGGAGGTTTTAAGAGGGAGGATCGATCGGAGAAGACGACGGAGTTCGTCGCACGCCGCGGCCTGCACGCGAGCCCAACGGCGACGAATATATATTCGTACGCCGCGGCGAGCTAGTGTAGGGCGCCGCGGCGAGCGTTATATATGAATGATGCCGCGGTGTGTTTCCTCGTCTCGCGGCGCGCAATGCGCGTTGTTCATGTGGCGTGAGCATTGAGCAATGCTCACGCCATGCAATGATTCATTTATTTATGCATGACAAGGGCCTCAAGGCCGCGGCGAAGGGGACTGTTCCATTGGATTTAATTTGGTTTATTGGGCATAACTTTTGGTATAGACCTCCAATTGAAGTGATTCCAGATTCGTTGTGAACTAGGGAAAGAGGTCTACGATTGAGAATAATTATGAGAATTAGAATTTAATTATGATGGTACTGATTCGTAGAGATTAAGGTCAATTATGGTTAATAGTGTGACCAAAATATTGAATTGAGACAATTGGAGTTCTAATTGAGTTTTTCACTGTATAATTTGACCAATGGATAGGAAATTGTTATAGGAAGTATGAATTGAGAAAATTGAACTGAACTGAGAATTGAACTAAATCAGTGTTGATCCAATTGAGTGAAGAGTTGAGATCGATCATAGGATATCAAAATGGGGTTTTAGCATTGGAAATCGTGATCATGCATTGGACATAATTTCATAGAGACATATGCATTACTGTACTGTTTAATTGAGCGATTTTGTAATGGACTGTACTGTACTGTTATAAAGGCACCGTTAGATCGTCGTTCCACGGGCATTCTTTGGGACTTCAGCAAGAGTTCGGAAGTTACAGGTGAGTAACCTAGTTGGTTTCTCAAATTCTTGAGTGTCTAAATGTTCATTGTAAATTACTTGATAACGTGAAGTACATGATTCTTGAATTATATGTGATTGGATTGCCTTGTATTATTCTTGAAATGTATATGACCGAGTTGCATGCTCTCATCAGTATAGAATCGAACAATGTGAATTACCTTTGTATGATCGCATGACTCTTTGGAAAGGAGTACGATCGCATTGTATGTGTTTATGTATTGGATTGAATTCTTGAATCATCGAGTAATTGTTACTTTGGGCTTTATAGCTATACATGTAAATTCTTGAATCCTTTGAATTGAATTTCGTATGTTATTGAGAAATACACTACGGGCTTTTATAGCCATATCTTCGCTCTTGAATCTGAATTTATTGAACATCGCATTGCATGCATAAATGCATGATCGAGATAAGGATCGTGACCCAAGTTGCTAATCTCTTCAAAAGAGCTAGAACATCAGATCGTCGGGCTTAGGCCGGGAGAAAATCGACGCGCGCCCCCATCGAACACCGATCGAGCACTTGGGCACAACATGAATAACCGGAAAGAGTCTCATATGCATCATATACATGATTGATTGAATCGCCAAATTGTGTGATGATTATGAATCGAGTGATGCCATGATTTTATAAATTGTGATGTGATCTTGAACGCATTATGTTCTTTGTAATATTGTTACCGATATCGATCTTGATATAGACTCATCGTATATCGTTACGTAAACCGCTTCTACGCCATTGTATTATTGTTATCGACATCAGATATCGTCAAATCGTTATAGACCATCTTAAACTGTTATATAATATCGTTAATTAATATTATCGTGTCGTCATGCATTTAATTGGCGTAATGCATGATTTGAGTGAACCATCGACGATGGTTTTCACCGAGTTCGCAAACTCACCCAACATTGCAACTTTTTTCAGAATCGAAGAGTACCCGTTAGCAAAACGGAGTATGTTCGCAGGATTCAAGTGAAGGTCGAAGTCGGGATCGATTCGTCGCATTGCATGTCTTGACTTTTGTACTAAAATGGTTATTTGTATTCGTAAGATTGATCTCATGGCTATTGAAAATGTTTGTACCCAATTGGATAGACTTCATGCATTTGTTATTTAAAAGTAATGTCTTGATTTATGATCGAGTGGTTAGCACGCCATTCTCGCGGGGCACGGACCCGGATATCACTGTGGATGTCGGGTTCGGATCCTGCGGGTGTGGGGTGTTACAATAATTCTATCATACTCAAAGGCATAGTCAAAAGTTCTCATGTAATTCAATACAATCAAGATCATATAATGCAAGCAATCACACATCATGCAATTGCTCATACACACAATAACCATAAACATATTACCCACCTAGTATCGCTTGAGTATCAGACTCACTGTCGTCCTTCCTCTTGCGATTGGGTCAAATCAGCTTGGTTTCCTATAATAAACCAAGTTTCCATACAATTAATATCCATAGCAAATATTCAATAAAGCTCGAAAAGCAAAAAGTAAAGCGTTAAAAGTCTACATTCGACTTTCTCTTAAAATTCTCAAACCCTTCGAAACAATCTCCGAACTTCCCTTCTTCATACAACTTGTAGTCCTTAATCTCTAGTTCACAACGACTCAAAAATCACCTCAATTGGAAATCTATACCAAAAGATATGCCCAAAATACCAAAAATCTCATTTTCGAAAAACAGGAGGCCTCGCCGCGACGAAGGCCTGTTCGCCGTGGCGAAGGCTTATTCGCCACAAGGAGGATTCGTCGCGCGTCGAAGGCCAGCGGCGAACGCTGACGTTTCACTAAATGCGCCATGGCGGCACGCATAATTAATTCGCCTTGGCAGCGTGTTCTTGAGCACGTCGCGACGTGCGGATCGGGGAAAACGTTCCCGAACCCGAAAATCTCAGATTTTCCAACCCCAATCCATTCAAACTCTAATGCAACACATCTAAGACATAGATCAAGCCTCTACAACATTTCTAACCCATTCTAGACTTCAAATCTCACAAAACACATCAACCCAACGATTCTCCCAATTTTTCCACTCAAAACCCTAACACCTTGATTTCTCCCAATCCAAGCTATCTTAAGGTTCAATCTTACTACAAGAAGGAATGAGCGAACGCGTGCCGAAAAGCACTTTGAATCGGTCGGAAACCTCAAAATCATAAAATCTCTTCTCTTCTTCTTCCTCTCCTCCCCACTCGACACCTCTCTTCTCTTCTTCTTCTATTTTTCCTTTTTCCTTTCCTTTCTCTTTTCTATTTCTATTCTAAGTCTCTTCTTTTCCTTTTAACCTAAGACATGTAATAATGACTATCTTACCCCTCTATACAAGTCAAAACCCATACGATTTAAATGAACTTCCCAAATTGCCCTCACATAATTAAATCCTCTAATTCTCATTTAAACCTCATAAAACGCAAATATACCTCAATTATCCACTAATACTCCCAAAATAAATCAAACTAAACCATAAACACATAATTACCAAAATCCATGTTTAATATTATCATTAAAAAAAATTCGGGGTCTAACACTCAATACAATAACCCAAAAAGGAAACTGATAAAAAAGTTTATACTAGGTCATCCTCAAAAGTCGCCCCAGCTGACCAACCTGTGTGCCATCGCTTCACTTGTCTAAGAACTCGCACAGCAGGAAAACGTCTATCTCGGGAGCTAGAAACCTACTAACGCTGCCCTGAAAAATATTAGCAATGTTGGGTGAGTTTGCGAACTCAGTGAGAAACTATCATCGATGGTTCACCCAACTCATGCATATACACATAATATATCGCATAGTACACTTTAACGCAATTTAGAACACTGTTCACAATTTACATATTTATACGATAACATAACTCAAACATATCACTTCACAATTGTCATACATCACACGCATTCTCAATTTCACTACGATCGGATGCATAATGTATGCAATTTCTCATTTATGTCATTGTTGTGGGTGGCGTTACACTTTCCGATTCGAGCACTTTTCTGATGATCACAATTTTGGCAAGTAGGAGAGCCCTCTGGGTATGTACTACGCCCACTCACTTTAGGGATAGGAGGCCCTCGGGTATGCACTATTCCCCTTTGGCCTTAGCCTATTCATCGATATTTGAGCTTAAAGCTCGCACACCTTTGAATGCTTGATCACTGATTGTTTAATTACCTCTTATAATCATGCCTAGCATGCACTAACACTTGCACGATCACTAGCACATATATTATCACTTCACTCACTTGTCACGATCGAACACTTACTGTAATACTATACACCGATTCATAATCACAAGTATTCACATTAGCAACACATTCAAGACAATCACTCACAATCGAACACTTATTCATATTTACAGACATTTATCTCACATTTGTATCACTCACATTGACAATTGATTCACACATTCACAGCACAGATTATCACACAATGATCGAGGAACCAACTAGGTTACTCACCTGTAACTTCCGAGCTACTGTCTGGAAGTACCAGCAATATCCGTGGACTGACGATCCAACGGTGCCTCTATAACAATACAAACGCATTCTCATCACTATATGCTCAATCAATAAGATTCACTAATGCACATGTCTCACATTTAAAATTATATGATGCATGATCATGATTTCCCAGCGCTTTAGTCCCATTCCGCTATCTCTCGATTCACAACCAAAATTCACTACTCACTAGGTCAATAACATCCATAAATTTCACAAGTCTCTCAGTTAAACTCTAATTATACTCCAATTGATAATACATAACTCTTAGGTCACTTAAGGAACGAGAATCGGCTCTTTTTCTATGATTGAGAACTTCGCTAATTTAATTTGAACTCTTATAATTTACCTCACTCAAAGACCTCTATCTCTAGATCATAACAACTCGCATTACCCAATTGGAGGTCTACATTAAAAGATATACCCAAAACCAATTCAATTTCTCTAAAATTTCGTCCCTCATTGCGACCTCTGAAATTTCGCTTGGCGCATGAAAAGGACCTTCGCATGGCGTGGGAACGTTCGCCTCGGCGAACAACTCTTCTGCGCTTCACCGCGGCGCCTAGCAATCACTCGTTGCGACGTCTGAATTGCTTGCTCGCCGCGACGTCTCAAGCGGCTCGCTGCGGTGAACACGCCTTTTCTCGCCGCGGCGTGGCCTCATTACAGACGTCGCGACGTGCAACCCAATCATCTTCTCCGATCGTCATTTCCGCCATTAATACTCTTAAAACCTCCATAAAACACATTCAACTACCCCAGCTAACACATTAAATACCATAATTGCCATAAATAACCATAAATACAACATTAAAACACAATAAACTTACCAAATCACGGAATCGCATGGTAACCCTAGAATCTCCGAAAACTTCTCAAGCTCTCTCACTCACGATAAACTCCTCAGTCCAAGCCAACCAACACAACTCCAAGCTTCTAACAACTCTCCAACCACAAGGAGAAAGGAAGCAAGCGAACTCTCCAAGGAAAGCAAGATCAACGATTCCCATGAGAAGAAGAAGTTTCGTGCCCTAGGAGAAAAATGTCTTCCTCTATCAAACATAAGGTCTATATATATATATAGCTGATTTAAACCTATAGATCACAGTCCTCAAATTCATTCAATATCGGTCTCTAAATTTCAATGGCTCTTCACAATAGTTCTTAAACTCACAAATCTAAATTTTCCAAGCCATTTACCACTCACTTTCGAAACCGGAATCACAATCATCAGTCTCTAAGTCATTTTCCCGGTCCGAACACATAACTCTAAAAATTTCAGAAAAATTCCCATAATTCCTCAAAAATATAAAACACTCGATCTCATACTCAATTTTCAATTTCCAATTTTCTAAAATTCAATTCTCACTCTAATTCTACTATTCCACTCGAATTATCCCTAATTTTACTTTAAAATCAAATCTAACTCAATTATCTCAAAATTCACAATTCAACTCATAATCACAATTTAAATGCTGGAACAATCATGAATGCATGACACTATGTACATGCATGTGCAAAATGATCTATCTCAAAGGCCACAAAACACTCGATCACTAAATATGCAATCACAACACTACCTGTACCAATATGCTCATCGCATCGGTAACGGGATGTTACACCATAGTACGTCGGATAGTTAATTAGTTTGAGCTAAAAATTTTAGGTTAATTGGCTGTTGTGATGCAGATTACGCTGGAGATAAAATTGATAGAAAGAGCACTAGTAGAGGATGTCACTTCCTTGGCCACGATCCACTGCAGAAGCTGAATATATGTCAGCCGCAAGTTGTTGCTCATAGACATTCTGGAATAAGTACCAGTTAGAAGATTATTCAATACATGAAGAAACAAATTAGTCATAAGAAGGAATTTTATATTATTAATAAATAAAGAATTTAATAATGTTATGAATAATAATAAACAATTTTAATAAAAATAATACATTTATTAATAATGAGTAATATCTTGAAATCTGAAACTAATCATAATAATCACATTAATAAAAATAAGATTTATAAATTTAAATTTTTTAATAATAATTAACAATTTTAATAAAAATAATACATTTATTAATAATAAGTATTATCTTGAAATACTGAAACTAATCTTTTTTTTAAATACTACTAATTAAAATGATAAAGCAACAACCACCATTTCATCCGACATACGTATTTTAGATTTTCCAATGGATTTACATCTTTCGTTACTTCACGTCTAAATAATTTTGATGAAAATCAAATAATAATAATATTAGAAGATGAAAGCGGAAGGAAACTAAGACGGAAGCTGAAACAAAAGTAAGACGAAAACGGAAGCAAACTAAGATGAAAACTGAAACAAAAGTAAGACAGAAGTTGAAACAAAAGTAAGACGAAAGCAGAAGTGAAAGTAAGACAAATGCTGAAGCGAAAGTAAGACGAAAGCGGGAGCAAACTAAGACAGAAGCTGAAGGAAAAGTAAGACGAAAATGGAAACAAATTATGACGCAAGCTGAAGCAAACTAAGACGTAAGCTGAAGCAAAAGTAAGACGAATGCGGAAGCAAACTAAGACGGAAGTTGAAGCAAAAGTAAGATGAAAGCGGAAGCAAACTAAGATGGAAGCTGAAGCAAAAGTAAGATGAAAGCGGAAGCAAACTGAGATAGAAAATGAAGCAAAAGTAAGACAAAAGCTGAAGCAAACTAAGATGAAAGATAAAGCGAAAGTAAGACGAAAGCTAAAGCAAAACTAAGTTAATCAGTTTGAGCTAAAGATTTCTGGTTAATTGTCTATTGTGATGTTGATTTAGTGAAGAAAGATTCAAAGAAATAAGATGAAAGCTGAACATGGCAATGTTGAGTGATCAACCATCTGACACGTCATGAACCAGATGATCTTCTTAGTTAAGAACATAAAAAGTGGTAAGAGTTCAAGGTAACAGTAACAGTAAGTTACAGACGGTAACTTCTGTCATGTGAAAGCTTTAAAGGGAAAGATTCTCAAGGCCTTGAGATTGCCACCTACTCTAGAACACTCTTGAAATACCCTGACATCGGTTTTTAAAAAACTCTCAAAAAACATTTCATTACTCTATTTTGATTCAAACACTCTTTGCTCACACTTTCAATTTTAGATACTAACATCACTTCTTTGATAAATACATTATGCGTTTAGTTCTCTATTAACTACAGATACAGATGGAGAAATCAATGACTAGTGGCAGACACAATGATTTCGAGTCCTTAAGGAAGGATCAAATGGATATCAAACTGGAGATTGTGGTAGATGGATGGAAGAACTTCTTTCAGGTTAATGAGATAGTTTACCTGAATGAAGTATATGATTTCTGGAAGAACATAGAGGTAGTTGAACATACTCTAGTATCAGTGGCAGATAGATTGTCAGTCATAGTAACATTGGAGTCAATCGAGAAGGCTACTGAATGTCCATGTGTTGGAGTAAAGCTCACTTATAAAGCAAAATGGATGACTCAAGCCGGTGTAGAGAAGGTTCAGATTAATTGACAACTATACGGATGTAATGACCCAAAGGATAAGAAGGCCTCAAGTTGTAAGTGATCTAGAAGGGGGGGTTGAATAGATCCTTAATCTTTTTGTAATTTTCTACAACAAAATTAGAAGTTAATTCACACAAAAACAATTTAAATAAATGTAAATAAATAGAGTAGGGAAGAAGATCAAACACTGTTTTATAGAGGTTCGGTGTTAAGACCTACGTCCTCTACCTAAGCTCCCACTTAGGATTTTGTCAATCACTTTATTGCACACTTTGTAGTTGACTGTGAACTTTTTACAATGCTACTTGAATTCCGGCTCAAGCAACCTTTACAATCGATTTGTCTTCCGACACAAATCCTACCTCACACGTGACCTTTCACTAGTTACTCAAATTGTAAGATAAACAAGATAAAGATTGAAGAACAAATGCTCAATACAATTTGTAACTAAGTAATAGCAATAATGAGCAATTTGAAGCAATAGAAGAGTATTTAGACTTGTAGAACTTGTATCTACTCTTCTTCCATCATCCTCTATTTATACTTGAAGAAATATAGCTGTTGGAGGTCATTCTAGCCGTTGCTTGATTAACATTACCGTTCCTTGATAATCTCCCTTCCATTTTTGGCTAATTGGACCGTTGGAGCTGATTTGGTGCATCCATAAGTCGACTTGGCGAATGAATAAGTCGACTTGTTTCAACCATTTACGTAAAAATTGTAACTCCGCTCTCCAATAAGTCGACTTGTGCTATGTAAGTCGACTTGTCGTCCTTGATAAGTCGACTTGTGTATGGTTAGTCGACTTGTGTTGATATATCTTCATATATAAGTCAACTTATGCTTTGCAAGTCGACTTGTGTTGCCTTCAATGGTAACATCCATCCAAATCTTCTATAATCCTCATGTTTTATGCCATTTTCCTTATAAGGAACCTCCTATCTTGATTCTTCAATGATTAAACACTTGCTCATCTTGATTTGCACAATTCTTTCATTGAATAATACCTGAAATAATTTCTTAACTAATTCTAGATATTTTATTATTATCAAAACATAAAGGGATTTAATTTGTCAACCACCATTGGTCCAACAATCTCCCCCTTTTTGATAATGACAAAATATTTAGAAATTGAAAAGAAATTTGAAAGACATAAAACTTGATCAAGGATTTTAATCCCTTATCTTGATGGTTAGTTTGTCTCCCCCTTAATTAATAAATCAAAGATTAAAATAAAGATCAACATAATGGCAAATCAATGAAATAACTTGTCTCCCCCTTAATCAAATTTCAATATCCAATTTTACTCCCCCTTTTTGTCATAATCAAAAATCAATAGACTCAAATGAAGATTAATGAAGTTTGTAACCAAACATAGCATCAAACACAAATAATAGCAATAGTCATTACAAAATATGTAAATCTAACACAAAGCACATAAAAACACATAAAGCAAAAACAGAAGTGGAAATGTTGGTCAAGGCATAATGCAATACACATCATGATGAAGAATCATCGTGCCTACACCCTAGCTTGTCAAAAATCTTCTTGATGTTCTTCTCTAAGTAGGTAAGCATGCTGCGTTGCTCTTCAATTTTTATCTCCATTCTTATAAGCATATCTTGTTGATCATCATGTCGCTCATTTATCTCATCCAACTGATCTCGAATTTCCTGAATATCAGCTTGGGATACTTCACTTCTTCCCACATTACTTGGTCGTGAGCTACTAGGAAGATCTGCTGTCCTCTTAGATCGTTTCCTCGAAGGGACCTGCTCACCTACTAAAGTCAACCCAAGCTTCTCAACATGATAGGAATAGACCCAGCCTTTTTCAACTGTTCTAACCAACTTCATGCTCCTCAAGTTATAAGGCGTGAATCTCCAACTTTGAGGATAAGGAAAACTTGCATAAGAATCCAGATTGCATCTTTTGACTTGAGAGAGATGGGTAATCAAAGCAGCATAAGGCATTCCTTTATGCCGGACTGGTTTCCCTTTCAGCTGTCCTCGTAATAGACTCGCCTTTTTCCTCATCGTTTGGATAACTAAGCTCGGATAGTTTATTTTCCTCCCTTCCTCCAAGTGCCAAAGAATCTCCTTATCCAAAGCGGTGATCTGATTATTGCTAGCTTTCTTTGGGAACACAACCCTGTTAATCGCATAATGTAATAATCAATAATTTAACGGTAGATCTATAGCCTCAAAGGGAGGGGAATGATCGGAACATAACCGAACCAACAGATCAGCCCCTTTTTCCTCAGTATAGCCGAAATTCTCTTCGGCTTCCTCATCAGTATCACCCTCAGCATTTCTCAAAATCTCAAAATCGATAAGGAAGCTCTGGCCTAACTCCTCCTCTAGGCAAATGAAACAAGGTACACAAATCTGATTCACTAAGATAAATTGCTTTCCCGTTAATTTTAGATGACAAAGTAACTCCATCCTCAACATTACTGCCTAACACAACCAGATTCGCATAGAATTCCCTTACTATATCTTCATAAATATCATCATGAAAACCCAGAAAATCTCTTAGCTCAAGGTTAGCAATTTCAGTAAACACATCTGAGAACTCGCTACTATCTAACTCAGTCCAATCAAATCTCATGGAGGGAATCAATACTTCATCTTTAAGTACCTTATAATACAATGTTTGGGCATCCCTCGAAACAAATCTCGGTTCAATCGCGTCATCCCCCCTCGCAGCATCTCCCTTTGATGAAGACCCCCGAACTCGTGGTCTAGGAGGAACGTGGGGACCTTGAGATTGAGCAGGTTCTTTGCCTTTCTGAGAATATTTTCTAGAAGCCATGGAAGTTTAGAGAGAAGGAGAAAAAAATCGCAAGTTAGGGTTTTGAAAGAGGGGTTTTAAAAAGAGGGTTGATTTGGAGATAAAATGAGGGGATTTAGAGTTGATGGAGGTCAAAAATTTATGGGTAAGTAAGATTTGAAGGGATTGAGCAAAATAAGTCGAGTTATGAGAGAAGATTTTCAGGGTTTTAGTGAGAAGGGGTCTGCGGAGAAGAAAGGGAAGAAGATCTTTTAAAGACTCTGTTCGACCATAAGTCGACTTGTCTACCTCATAAGTCGACTTATCGACATACATAAATCGACTTGTCGATCTGCATAAGTCGACTTATCCTCAAAATTCTGCATTCTCCAAACACTAAGAACCATCATAAGTCGACTAATTTCCTCATAAGTCGACTTGCTAATGGTCAAGTCATACAATGTGTCCGAATACTCCAAATAAGTCACCTTTCTCAGCCCAAGTATGCAACATGATGAATGTATCTTCGAATGTGATTGCACATTTGCCTCAAATTTTGACCATTTGATATATGAATGTAGGTAAAAATAAATTCAACCGAAGGAATTTAAATCACACATTCCTAGTCTTAATTTAATGTTCACAAACACATCTTCCTTAAGAGGTTTAGTAAAAATTTCAGCCAATTGATCACTAGTTGATACATGCTTCAAGCAAATGTCACCTTTTAAACAATGATCACGGATAAAATGATGTTTAATTTCTATATGCTTTGTTCTACTATGCAAAATTGGATTTTTACTTAAACAAATTGCACTGGTATTATCACAATAAATAGGAATATTTTTAACCACAATACCATAATCAAGCAATTGATGTTTAATCCAAAGAACTTGGGCACACGCACTCCCAAATGCTACATATTGATTCAGCGGAAGAAAAATAGCTACTACTTGACTTGCTTTTTACTAGCCCAAGATATCAAAGATGAACTGAAATGACATAATCCACTAGTACTTTTCTATCAATTCTACAGCCACCATGATCAGCATCACTATAAGCATACAAATCAAAGGATTCACAACTGGGATACCATAAACCATAATTGACAGTTCTACTCGAGTATCTAAATATTCTTTTGCAAGCACTCAAATGAGAAATCTTGGGGCAAGATTGAAATCTAGCACAAAGACATGTGGCAAACATGATGTCGTGTCTAAAGCGATTAAATACAAAGAGAGCCGATCATACCTCTATAGAGTTTTGATCAACATCTTCTTCATGTTCATGTTTTTCCAAGACCAGATTTTTTGCCATTGGTGTTGCTGCCACTTTGCATCCATCCATTTTAAACTTCTTAAGAAGTTCCTTGGTATACTTCGATTGGTGGATGAAAATGTCATTTTTGTGTTGCTTGATTTGCAATCTAAGAAAGAACTTGAGTTGCCCCATCATGCTCATTTCAAATTTACCTTGCATTAAATCACTAAATTCCTTACACAAAAATTCATTAGTAGCACCAAACACAATATCATCAACATAAATTTGACAAATAAGCATATCCTTGTCAACATGTTTAATGAATAAAGTATTATCGATCTTACCACGAACATACCCATATTGAGTTAGAAAAGTACTTAACCTTTCATACCATGCTCTAGGTGCTTGCTTCAATCCATAGAGTGCCTTCTTGAGTTTGTAAACATAATATGGATGCTCATGATCTTCAAATCCCGGTGGTTGTTTGACGTATACTTCTTCTTGAATGTACACATTGAGAAATGCGCTCTTGACGTCCATTTGATTTAATTTGATCCTTTTATGAGACGTAAACGCACATAGTAGCCTTATTGCCTCCAATCGAGCCACAGGAGCATATGTCTCATTGTAATCAAGGCCTTCTTCTTGACAAAATCCTTGAGCCACTAACCTTGATTTATTTTTAATCGCTTCACCATTCTTATCATATTTTATCCGATTTACCCACTTCACTCCAATAATGGTCTTGTCCTTTGGTGGAGCTACCAAATCCCATACATCATTTCACTTGAATTGGTTAAGCTCTTCCTGCATAGCTAATAGCCAGTTTTCATCTTTAAGAGCTTCTTCTATATTCTTGGGTTCTACTAATGAGATGAAGGCTGAATTGCTCATATTCTCATAGATATTTCTCCTGGTTCTCACACCATCATTTAAATCACCAATGACTTGCTCCATAGGATGGTTCTTTGCTTTTGCCCACGATTTAATATTGGGTACATGATTTTCTTCATCTAACTTCAATTCCTCAATCTTGGACTCAATTTCTTCAATTTTATTACCTTAACTTCCTGCATCATCATCAAAACAAACCTTTCTCGGGGGTGAAATCATATCATCAAATTTAACATGAATACTTTCTTCAACACATTTAGTCCTATTATTATAAACTCTAAAAGCCTTACTAGTTTGAGAATAGCCAATAAACACACCAACATCAGATTTTGAATCAAATTTTCCTAAATTGTTCTTTCCATTATTATGAATAAAGACTTTACAACCAAAAAGATGAAAATAAGAAATGTTGGGTTTCTTACCTTTCCAAAGCTCGTATGGTGTTTTGTTTTTGTCTCTTCGTAAGTGCACCCTATTGATGACGTAGCATGCGGTATTGACCGCTTCCGCCCAAAATGATTTAGGAAGGTTGTATTCATTTAACATAGTCCTGCTCATTTCTTCAAGAGAGCGATTCTTCCTTTCTACTACACCATTTTGTTGCGGAGTTCTCGGTGTTGAGAAATTGTGTTCTATTCCGTATTTGTCACAAAGACTTTCGAATGGTTCACATTCAAATTCACCTCCATGATCGGTTCTAATTGCAACAATTGACAAATTTTTCTCATTTTGAACCAATCTACACCACTTGGTAAATTCGTTGAAAGCATCACTTTTATTAGCAAGAAATCTCACCCAAGTAAATATAGAAAAATCATCCACAATCACAAGAACATATAATTTTCTACTAAGACTAGCATGTCTAGATGGTCCAATCAAATCCATATACACAAGTTCAAGAATTCTAGATGTGTAAATTTCTTTCTTTGGTTTGAAAGATTCTCTAACATGTTTGCCCTTTAAACACAATTCACACAAGTGATCTTTAACAAATTTGATTTTAGGCAATCCTCTCACTATGTCATTTTTCGAAAGCTTAGAAATTAGAGGCAAAGGAGCATGTCCTAATTTTCTATGCCATAAAAATGCATTTTCTTCTAATGTCACTAAACACTTTTCATTAAACGAACTATCATCATGTAAATCAACAATGTATGTATTTCCATGTCTTAAACCAATGAAGGCTACATGACCATCCTTCTTAACCATGCAATGTGATGATTCAAAACTTACATTAAAATTCATATCACAAAGTTGAGAGACACTTAACAAATTATGTTTCAACCCATCAACAAGCAAAACATTATCAATGGTTGGAAAAGGTTCTTTATCCACTTTACCAATTCCAATGACCTTACCTTTGTTGTTGTCTCCGAAAGTGACATAACCTTGATTTTTTGCTCTGATTTCCGCAAAAAAGTTCTTGTCTCCACTCATGTGTCTTGAACATCCGCTATCGATGTACCAAGTGCTTGACGGCCTTTCATCCCTTGCTTGTACCTACAATATCAACGTTCTTTCTTCTTATAGGTACCCAAGCCATTTTGGATCCATTTTGGTTAGCCATATAAACCACATTAGGTGGTGTTGTGCCTTTAATTACCCAAATTTTCTTAACCTTAACACATCTTCTAGTACTCTTGCAAGCAATTTCTATGTGACCATCTTTCAAGCATCTAGCACATTGAGCGATTTTTTCATCCTTACTAAATTTGGAAATTAACAAACAATCTCTATCAAAAGGATCATATCCTAATCCATGTTTAGAAATTGAGTATCTTTGCAACGATAACAATTTTTCAAAATTTTCGTTTCCACTCACAAATTTTCCAACCACATACGAAAATTCTTTTCTAAGTCTATCAAACTCACAAACAAGTTTTTCCTTTTCAATAAGGCATGTAGAATGATCTTCCTTTGGACTATCTAAATCATCAATTGTTTCATGTAAGGTACTATTTTCAGCAACCAATTCTCGTATTTTCTTTCTTAATTTTTTGTTAATCTCAATAGCTTCTTCAAAATCAGCTTGTAAGGCATCAAAAGAATCTCTTAGATCTTGGTCATTGAAAGTTACCTCATTTTCATCATCACTTGATGAACTTTTTTCCATGAGTGCCAAGTTATTTTCATCATCGCTTTGGTATGCTTCCTCATCATCGCTCCAAGTTGCCACCAAGCTAGTTTTCCTTTTTCCTTTGTCGTATTTGTCATTTTTCTGGAAGTTTGATGTGGAGGATGAGCTTTTGCATTCTCTTGTAAGATGTCCCCGTTTTCCACATCTCCAACATTCTTCATTGCCTTTCTTTTCGTCATAGCCCTTAGATTTTCTTTCAAATGCGAATTTTTTCTTTTCTTCATTTTTTCCACCATTTAATTCCTTCCTACGATTTTTGAGAAGTCATTTGAATTTTCTCAAATTTCTAGCGTACATTGCTATCTCCTCGTCTTCCTCCTCTTCATCTATTTCTTCATCACTTTCATCAACAGAAGAAGTATTAGCTTTTAAAGCAATAGATTTTTGTGGCTTACCTCTACCTCCTCTGGATTTGAGAATAATCTCATAGTTGATAAGTGATCCCACCAAGGCGTTGAATTCCAGGTGATTGAGATCCTTGGACTCCATAATGGCGATGACCTGCGAGTCCCATTCCTTTGGTAGTGAGCGAAGAATTTTCTTTACCTTCTCGCTGTCCATCATATGCTTTCCAAGGTTGCCTAATCCATTTATGATCTCTGCAAAACGATTAAGCATAGTGAAAATAGACTCACCTTCTTTCATGATAAACATTTCATAGTCATGAAGCAGCGTGTTGATCTTTGTCTCTCGGACTTGGTTGGTTCCTTCATGGATGATGCGAAGTCTCTCCCACATTTCTTTGGCGCTGGTACACGAGTTAACTCGGTTTCTTTCCTCAACCGTGAGAGCGCAGTAAATTAGCTTCATTGCTTTCGCGTTGATGTAAGCTTGTCTCCAGTCATTGTCATCGTATTCAAGCTCCGTTTTTAACTCACCATTTTCTTCTAAAGGTGGTTGTGGACCGAAGATAATTATCTTCCAATATTTCACTCCTTCGCTTATGATGTGATACTTCATAGGATTTTTCCAAGAAGAATAATTTGTACCATTAAATAAAGGAGGACGGTTGTTTGTGTTACCTTCTTCCGCTAGGTTATTGTGTGTCATCCCTGGATACTTCTGCTCTGATACCAATTGTAAGTGATCTAGAAGGGGGATTGAATAGATTCTTAATCTTTTTATAATTTTCTACAACAAAATCAGAAGTTAATTCACACAAAAACAATTTAAATAAATGTAAATAAACAAAGTAGGGAAGAAGATCAAACACTGTTTTATAGAGGTTCGGTGTTAAGACCTACATCCTCTACCTAAGCTCCCACTTAGGATTTTGCCAATCACTTTATTGCACACTTTGTAGTTGAGTGTGAACTTTTTACAACGCTACTTGAATTCCGGCTCAAGCAACCTTTACAATCGATTTGTCTTCCGACACAAATCCTACCTCACACGTGACCTTTCACTAATCACTCAAATTGTAAGATAAACAAGATAAAGATTGAAGAACTAATGCTCAATACAATTTGTAACTAAGTAATAGCAATAATGAGCAATTTGAAGCAATAGAAGAGTATTTAGACTTGTAGAACTTGTATCTACTCTTCTTCCATCATCCTTTATTTATACTTGAAGAAATATAGCTGTTGGAGGTCATTCTAGCCGTTGCTTGATTAACATTACCGTTCCTTGATAATCTCCCTTCCATTTTTGGCTAATTGGACCGTTGGAGCTGATTTGGTGCATCCATAAGTCGACTTGTCGAATGAATAAGTCGACTTGTTTCAACCATTTACGTAAAAATTGTAACTCCGCTCTCCAATAAGTCGACTTATGCTATGTAAGTCGACTTGTAAATCTCTGATAAGTCGACTTGTGTATGGTTAGTCGACTTGTGTTGATATATCTTCATATATAAGTCGACTTATGCTTTGCAAGTCGACTTGTGTTGCCTTCAACGGTAACATCCATCCAAATCTTCTATAATCCTCATGTTTTATGCCATTTTCCTTATAAGGAACCTCCTATCTTGATTCTTCAATGATTAAACACTTGCTCATCTTGATTTGCACAATTCTTTCATTGAATAATACCTGAAATAATTTCTTAACTAATTCTAGATATTTTATTATTATCAAAACATAAAGGGATTTAATTTGTCAACCACCATTGGTCCAACACAAGTCTTGTGTCAAAGGCCAGGGTTCTACATTCGCTGCTCTTCCATTGTGTTATACCAAGAACAGGATCGAGAAATCTGGTAACAACGTTAGATGAGCAATGTCTATTTCATCTACTCAATCGCCAGCCCATAAATCTTCCATACCTAATTCTCAATTACATGGTAAAGTCAAAAAAAGACTCAACTACCCTACCGTGTGGTATGATGCTGACAAGAATCTTTAGAGATTCTGGAATTCTCCTTGAGAGAGGAAATCGAATGATATGAACATCAGAAACGTCATTAACTCTTCAACTATCACTGGAATGGGCTTGAAGAATCAAGAAAAAGAAGATACAGATTCTATGATGAAAACAAGGATTGAGGGGGGAGCATACTGTTGAATGTTGTTTAAGTGAAAAACTAACTCCCACAAGAAAATCAAAATTTCAATCTACTGGCAAAATGCCTAAGGAAGGATTAAAGAAATCGTCAAATGATGCAATGAAACTTAAGATGATTTCTCAAAAAGAAGAAAGTCAAGTGCGACAGACAGAGAAACAAGTGACCTTGAAGAGAAAAGGGGAAACACTTTTTTCGGAGAAACCTAAACAAGAAAAAAGATCACCCCGACTACGCACTCTGCGTCAACAAGAGCAAAAGAAGGATAGAGAGTTGATTCATAGTGGAGATTCTGAAAAGAAAGCTCGTCAACCTCAACAACAACCTCCTAGGCTGATTGAAGAAAGTAAGAAGCAGAAAATCAGTCAGAAAAAGAGCACTTCAACTACTGTTCAACAAAAGAAAAGGTCAGTTGAACACAGTCCAGCACAGGTTAATCCTTCTCAACCAATGACAAAAGAAGATTTGAAAATAAAGATCATTGAAGCAGTTGAACCTGTGAGAAGAGGAAGCTTTATAATGATAAGGGAACGCCTGAGAAGGTTGGTCAAGATACAATTCGAACCAAACTTAGTAAAAACTCGTACAATACATCTGTTGAATGATGGAGAGAAAAGGTTGTATAGTGTTCTGCTAGATGAGAAATTAGAACGATATCCAACACAGATGACCAAGAAAAAGTATACTATTTACCCAGTCACAAAAAGAACAGTGATTAAGATTGTACCTGACATTCGACCAAGACCTTACATTGTTTGCGATGAAGATAAGGGGAAGAAGAAAATGTATCCAAAAGGGATTACAAGTGATCTGACAAAAGATCAGATTGAAGAAGAGGTCAAGAACATAGATGTAGCATGTTATGCAGCTCAACAGAGAGGAATATATGTTTCCCATCATATATCAAAGCATCAGGAAGTCATTATGGTCACGTCACCAGTGATGAAACTTTTCAGATAGTTGGCAAAATAACAGAGGGGCAGTATAGAACCATCAGAGTTGGAGATATTAATTTCAACATAGAGGCTCTTGTGCATCTAATTATGCATATTAGACCCTTGATCTCTATATCTTCAATTAGAGATGTACTACACTTATTTGGAAAACAAATTCCAAAGCTACCTCGTCCTGATGATCTTGATCTCCCTGAGAGGAACTTATCTTTCAAACCTCCTGCTATTACAATTATTGAATTGGATGTTTTACCTTCAAAATCATTTGGTACTACTATTGGTTTAAAAGAAGTACAGCAAAAGAGTTATGAAGCCTTAGTCGAGGAAATTGAAGAAATTCATGACAAAGTTGATGATCTGCATGACTCAGTGGGTGACTTACATGAGGAAGTAGCTCACTTACAAGTGTCTATGGAAGAAAACCTCAAGTCACTTCGTACTGAAATGAAACAAATGTTCTCTAAAATAATGAAGCATCTTCGGTCATGATTTTTGATTAATAATAAATAGGGGGAGAGGAGAAAAAGGGAAAGATAGGGGGAGAAGAGAAGAAGACTTGAAGAGAAAGAAACGGAAATGAAGAGGAGAAGAAAACAAGATAGTATACTTGTAATTGTTTTTCAATTGTATATCCTTTTATAATTTGCAGACAACTGCCCTCAAAAGTGGTACCTTGCGCCATGATATTCATTATTGGCTTGGTAAAGACACTTCCCAGGTAAGCTACTATTTTCTAGATTCTTGATGCTTGAGGAAATTAGAATCTTGTCATTTTCTTTTCAGCCTTATATCGACAAATCTCTTAAACAGGATGAAGCAAGTACAACAGCCATCAAAACCGTTGAACTTGATGCAGCTCTTGGAGGTCGTGCTGTACAATATCGCGAAGTACAGGGTCATGAAACTGAGAAGTTCTTATCTTACTTCAAACCATATATCATACCTCAAGAAGGTGGCATCACATCTAGATTTAAACATGCTGAGGCTGAAGAACATCAAACACGGTTATTTATTTGCAAAGGAAAACACGTCGTCCATGAAAGGAGGCAAGTCTATGGAATTGACTTTTATATTGGTAAACTTATTCCTCAATTTGTTTTGCACACAATTTTATGTTCCTACTTTCTGGTTTTTGGAGACAAGTTCCTTTTGCTCGATCATCACTTAACTATGACAATATTTTCATTCTCGAGAGGTAGTCCAGTACATTAAGGATACTTATCATGATCGAAAATGTGAAGTAGCTACTATTGAGAAGAATAGTTGAAGAGAAAGAAAGGGAAATGAAGAGGAGAAGAAAACAAGATAGTATACTTGTAATTGTTTTTCAATTGTATATACTCTTATAAATAATACTCGACTATCTTTTTAAACTTATGATTATTTGTTATCATCAAAAAGGGGGAGATTGTTAAAACAAATTGACTTCACGTCTAAATAATTTTGATGAAAACCAAATAATAATAATAATAGAAAGTGATGAACCATTTTGAGGAGATGAAGGCAGAAGCAATCTAAGACGGAAGCAGAAATTAAGACGAAGCGGAAGCAGGAATCTAATGTTAGTAGTGTGCCCTAGGCTAATGGATAGTTTTGATTCATGTATTAACATTATGACTTGTTAATAATATATTATGAGGTATTCCTTTTATATATACATGTATGTCGTTTATGTAATGTGATTTACGTTCCATGAATCGTATTAGGCTTATTTCATCAAGTATGTGACTTGATAGTAAAACCATAAGCATTATAAACACTATTCTAAGCTGTCCTTAGTCTTTCGTTATCGGTGGAACAATAATGAATCAAGGCTAGTATATGTTCTGATTGATGATCACGTTTTACTAATCATGGATATGAGTTATCAAATCAGAAACTTAGATATATGTTAGAGAACATATATTGGACCGACCCACAAAGAGAACACTACATGGTTTCATGTCATTAGTGATTCTCAATATGGTTTGACTTTAGTCCTTTGACCTGAAGTCATCATGGTTCTCTACATGAGGAATTCGGTGTTTTGATATTAGACGAAGTTATTCTTAACCGAATAACAAGTAGTCTTATATCGGACATCAAATGAATCATGTGGAGGGATGTGAATGACGTAGATGGGATTTGTACCTCTCTTAAATGAGAGAGATATCATTTGGGCCTCTTGACAAGTGTGACTGAAGAAATGCATGGCCGTGCTCAAATGAATTGATGAAGAGTCATCAATGTCATTTGTTATAATCCGTCAACTTGGGGATCAAGAAACTATGATTAATCAAAGTTTGACATGTACCATGCCTTATGATTAATCTTGATATCGTGTTACAAAGGGATTTAGCTTATAACCATGATTACAGGTTAAATCGGATTATCGATCCTCATTTGATTTGGGTAGTCATAATGTCTTGCTAGAGGCCACTTATGACTTATGGGCCTTGAAGTGTGATCAAGCCCATTGCCAACATCAAATGAGCCTACAGGGTCACACACAAAGAGTGATGTGATTTGGGCTTATTCTCTTGGGCCTAATTTATTAGGCATTGAATAAATATATATGGATATATTTATTGGGCTAGATTGAATTAAGTTGTCGGGCTTTTATTATATGAGATATAATGGGCCGAAACTTATTAGGCTTTAATGGGATTAGGTTTTCTCTATAAATAGAGAAACTTAGGTCTCATAAGGGTTAAGCCACATCATTGTGATACGAAATCCTAGCCACCATCCGAGAGAAAAAAATTATGCGGCATTCAGAAAGAGTTTCAAGACGTACTAGCACACGATAGCTGCAACCCAGATCGTGCATACTCGTATGGATACCGGTAGAGGACATTCGCGTGTAGCAGTGTCTACAAATCTGAAAAAAACATCCTCCATTTCGTGAAAAAGGTATTTTTGCGCATCCTAAATTTTTTCGGTTATACATCGTGTTGTGTTATGGTCTTTTCCGCAGCGTATTGTGAATACTCGGGCCATACACGATCCAACATCTAAGACGGAAGCAGAAAGTAAGAAGAAGTTGAAGTCAAAGTAAGACAAAGCTGAAGTCAAAGTGAGACGAAAGCTGAAGCAAAAGTAAGACGAAAGCGGAAGCAAACTAAGACTTCACGTCTAAATAATTTTGATAGAAACCAATTAATAATAATAATAGAAAGTGCTGAACCATTTTGAGGAGACAGAAGCAAGAGCAATCTAAGACGGAAGTAGAAACTAAGATGAAGCGGAAGTAGGAATCTAAAACAGAAACAGAAACTAAGACGAAGCGAAAGTAGGAATCTAAGATAAAAGAAGAAAGTAAGACAAAGCTGAAGTCAAAGTAAGACAAAGCTGAAGTCAAAGTGAAACAAAGCAGAAGAAACTAAGACAAAGCGGAAGAAACTAAGACGAAGAACAGCTTCCGTCTTAGTTTGCTTCCGCTTTCGTCTTACTTTTGCTTCAACTTCCATCTTAGTTTGCTTCCGCTTACGTCTTACTTTTGTTTCAGCTTCCGTCTTAGTTTGCTTCAGCTTCCATCTTAATTTGCTTCCAGTTTCGTCTTACTTTTTTTTCAGCTTCCGTCTTAGTTTGCTTTCGCTTTCGTCTTACTTTTGCTTCAGCTTTCGTCTTACTTTCGCTTATGTTTTCGTCTTACTTTTGCTTTAGCTTCTGTCTTGCTTTTGCTTCAGCTTCCGTCTTAGTTTGCATTCGGTTCGTCTTACTTTTGGTTCAGCTTCCGTCTTAGTTTACTTCTGCTTCCGTCTTACTTTTGCTTCAGCTTCCGTCTTCGTTATTATTATTAACTATATTTATTTATGTCATTATTTATTTTCCATTATTATTATTATTAGTATCATTATAATTTTTATTATCATTTATTATTATTATTATTATTATTATGGTTATTTTAAACATTAATTTTTCATATCACTAAATTTTAGGATCTAATTTAAAATTTAATGCAAATATTAAATGATAAAACGTTGCTTTAAAACTTCCCAATTGATAATATACATTTTATTAAATAAAACTAAAACTTAAAATTTTTAAATAAAAAGTAAATCGAGAAATGATAAAAACAATTAAACTTATGAATCACAAAATGTGAAGGTGAAAAAAAAAGGGTTCTTGCAATAAAACAAAAAGAAAAAATGCATATAAAATCTCTATTTACCAAACACTCTTAATCGTATACTCACTGATCTCTGCACCTGGGGCAACCCCAGGGTACTCTCAAGACTCTTCCTTTCGCTTAATTGGTTGAATTTGGGGTCCAAAACAAGTGAATTTTTTTAAATATAAATAAACAGGAGGGGGTTGCTTTAGCATTTAGAAGACATGCGGAGGAAGAACCACGTGATCTCACGGGAGAGGCGCTTTTGCGGTTTATGGATCAGTTATATGAGAGAATTTCTAGTCTTTTGGAGAGTAGTGACGTGGGTGAGAATTTGGGAGCTTAAAGAGTAATTGACAAGTTGAAATATGTTTATACTTACATGCTAAAATTTTGGAAAGCATGTTTGCATGCGAATTAATTTTTAAAATTTTCCACTAAAACAACACATTGTATTAGTCGAACAATCTATAAAAAATGAACTCTTCGTGGAAATGAGTCAAGTAGTTTGCTTGAGACAGTTTCGGAAGCTAGATGTACAACACAGTTCACTATTTCTGTTGGAAGACCCAAAGGATGCGAAGTTCTAATCAGCTCACTTTTACGGATTTCTTGAATAAAAGTTGTAACTAACAAGGTATAAGTCTTGTTGTTAGGCATAGTATTCCACAGCATTTGTAAAAGTTCACCTTGAGGTTCAGGTAATGTTGCAAGTAAAGTCATGAACTTTACTTCAACATCTGCGTAAACTAGCTAATCTTCAAAATATAACTTTTGCATGATGTTATTAACTGAAATAATATACTCTATCAAATTTTCCATGTTAGCTAAGGTTGTACGCATGTTGCTAATCCGTTTTTTCTATGCTTCACATCATATCAACTTGGGCATTCGCTTAATAATAGGCATCTTGCTGCAAAAAAAAAAATTGCAATCAAAAGAGTGTACAAAATAATGAAGTCTTTTTCTGAAACAAATAACAAACTCACGGGCATATGCGTTCATGCAACTTACGTACTCCACTACGTACAATGACCAGTTTATGGTTTTTCTTAGGGTAGAAGACACAAATAGCAAAGTAGAGTTAGTGTGGGAAAGGAAAATAAGGAAATCACTTAGAAGGTGTTAGAGGAAAAACTCTGTGGACAAAAATAAAATTTTAGGTAGATCCCCAATGAAGAATGAACTTAGACATATTACTTTACCTATCAACTCTCAGAGAACAATAGCCTACTTTTAGAAAAAAGTACACAGTCTAAGAGATATTTGTCACTTCTCTCGCATCAAGCTCTAACTTAGTTTCTTTTGAATTAACTCCTTTAAACCTTATATTTACAATTTAACTATTTTCAAATTTTCATTTGATGTCTTTTTTTCTTATTTTCTATTATTTTCAAAATTTATGACTAAATTAACCAAAATTAGTAGTAATGATAATATATTTAACACCAATAAAAATTTGTGTTCTTTAAAATTTAATTAATTAATTAACTAATTGTGCAATTTTAATTTAACTATTGATAATTTGCTCATATATTTTCTGCCATTTTAATTAATTTTAATTGATAATTACTTAATTTTCTTTATATTCATAAATGCCTTATTATATTAAAATGAACGCTTTTAAATTCATCGATATATCAATCATCTTTAACATATTGATTTAATTTAATATTAATATTTTCTTTACAGAATGTTGGTTACACTCATCAATGCTTTATTATGTTAGAATTAATTGAAATTAAATTATCTTATTTCGTAACTCCAACCTTAATCTAATCATCAAGTTTTATTTTTAAAATTTACTTATCGCTACTTAGATTTAAATTCATCAATATAACAATCTTCTTTAACTTATTAATTTAATTTAATATTAATAATATATTTATAATCATTCTTGTTTAAATTATGAATTATTTAATTCTTTTTTACTTTATTAGTTAATATTGCAAAAAGTCACCCTATCTTTACTTTGAAGATCCATTTCTCTTTACCCTATCTAATGTGGCAGTCATCATTTAATGGAACACAATCGACTCTTAAAAACCCAATATTTAGGTATCTTCATTTAATGCAGCACAATCTACTCTTGAAAACTAAATATTTAAGCGTCTTCTTCTTCTTTACACATGTTAGCTATTTTCAGCGTATCTCTAGGAAAAGCACTTCTGTTTCACTTTATCATCTTCGAGTACTGTGTCTCATTTAATGCATCACAACTCTTTAAGTAATAGTTTAATTATAGAACTGTTGTATTTTTCAAATAATCCATTTTAGCCTCAATTATTCAGAAATTGCTATCATTGCTTGACTTTTCTTCCACCGATTTATCAATCAATCCTCCTATAACCATTGTTTTGTGATTGAAACGAGTTAGATCGAACTTTTTTTCCCTCGCACATAGTCCGTTAACACCTTTATTTTTTAACTTTTTAACTTTTCTCTTTTGACTTAACCCTCAAACCATATCTAGCTTAACCAATCAAGCAATTTCTCCCTCCAAACTTTACTTCTCTGAACTATCGTCTTCTTTTACTTTCTTCTTGTTTAACCTAAATACAACAGATCCTCCATTCCAGAAAGAAAAAACACTAAAAGTTGCATCTTCTATTTCACCAAACGAACAACCACCGTTCATAATAGTAAGCCATTCTTTTGTCTATTTATTTTGTTTTTGAATTTTCTATATTTATAATTTCAATAAAACCATATCTTTATCTTCTGCTTATTACATTTTTGCCAAATTTATTTACTATCACCTAATTTGGTTTCTCCAGCATTTCACCTGAACTACATAAGCAATAAATACAGGCAATGAATACACTTGTAAAAACCCTAACCAAAAACTATCAAATTTAAACATTATTCAATTATTACTTTTTTGATTGATAAGATAATTCGCTTTGTTTTCATTTTTGTAAATATCATTTCCTCTTTCAGATTTAATTTTTGCCCCTGATCTTATTATTCTGACTGCATTTACACTCTGTTTGTTTTAGGTTTCTACTTATTCACTGCTCCATTCTTCCACTACTAAGGTATGTGTAGTTTTGTTACATAAATATATTGTATAATATTCTGCTATACTTGTTCATCACGTATTATTTTTCCTTTACTTCATAATTAATTTCTTGTTTAAATTTATGTATTTCATAACTTGCATATCCAATGTTACCTAATTTTTATACTCGGTTGCATTATATTATCATGTATTAATTTTCTTAGATATCTTTTAATCTTTTATTTATCTTCATGGAAGATTCAATTGATATTATTTTCTGAACTTTAAATTTTTTCCTCATTTCTTAAATGCTTAGATTATCATGTTTCTTAGATATATAGTTTCTTAAATGATTTTTAAATGTATTGTTTACGTTATTTATCGATTGTGTACTTATTAAATCTTTTCCTTAATTTATTCACATATGGAAACGATACCACTTCATTATCAACTCCTTAATAAATTTATCCTTTGTTGCATCTATTGTGTAACAACTTTTTGTTACACTCAACACTCATAAATATAATGTTTACTTTTCTTTTACATGTCTACTCTAATATGATTTATAATATATGTTCAATTATATTCCATATATATATATATTTGAAAAATCTTATTATGAGAACTATTTTCATTTTTTCTTACAAACATGATCAATCAATAGATCAAAAATGCTGATATTATCTGGAACCCTCAGGTATTCAAATATGGATAGAAATGCTAAAAGGTGCCAAAAATATGCTGAAATGACAAATGATAAAAAATAAGAATTGTTACGATGACGTAGAGAAACTCGAGTTGCAAAAAAGGGAAGTTCTGCTTCATCGACACTACACCAAACAATTACTCATCAACATAACGATTGTTTGATTAATAGCAAACCTTCCACCAGTCAACTTGGAATTCATGAACCCTATAATGAACAAATACATCACCAATCTTTCGTTATTCATGCTAATCATATTAATGAAGGTACCTTTCTTGACCTATATTAAAACTATTTCTAATGTAACTATTCCACAAAGTGATAACGTTCTTTTTACATGTTTGAAGTGATAAATCATTGTACCTCTTCTTCAACATTAGCATCCTTGCAGAATTTACCTGTTGAACCTCAACGCCTACGTTTTATTCCAAATTGTGAACATTGCAATGCAAGATGATTTTATCTTGAACCTCTATCGTTTTATTGTTCATCTGGACAAATATCAATTGTCGATCCTCAAATGCCTTTTACTTTAAAATCTTTATTTTTAAACAGTGATGAAGAATCAGAACATTTCAAAAAGAATGTTCGTACATATAATAACAATCTAGCTTTCACTTCCTATGGAGCTAGATATGACCATGACCTCACAAAAAACAAAAAGGGAGTTTATACATTCCGTGTTCAAGGACAAGTTTATCATTTCCTTAACATTTTACTGCCAACAAGCAACAAGGTATTTGGAGTCCGACTCTATTTCTTCGATACTGATGAAGAACTACAAAAAAGGATTGAGAGTTCTACTAAACTTCATGAAAATACATTGAAGCTGATTATGACAGTTCTTCAAGATAACCCTTATGCCAGGTTCTTTCGAAGTCTTAAAGATATTCCATCGCTTGAAAATTACGAAATTGTTCTCAAATGTTATCCTAGCCTTGATCAACGCATTTATAATCTTCCTACTGCATCATAAGTAGTTGCTATATGGACTGAAACTGATGATGAACAACATGATAAATCTCCTCACATCCAAGTCTACACTCACTCAGGCCTAAGTTATAGAATTCAATCTTATTATGCATGTTATGACCCGCTCCAATATCCACTTTTATTTTCTCGTGGTGAATCCGGATGACATCATAGGATTAGGCAGTTAATTCCACAAAGAAACAGGATTAATGTTTTAGATGAAACAACCAATGTTTCTTTCAGCAATTTTACTGACCCAACTGAATTATTCACTCTCGAAAACATAGGTTAGTTGTCTTCTTATTCTCTTGTTTCTCAAATATTATTTAATAAGACAATTTTATTTATCAGACTTTTTTCTTGTTACTAGCTGCTCAAGAAGCACACTCTGAACATGGTCTAGTATTTGCCATCTGTCAGAGAGTATTATTGCTATCGACTTCAAATGAGAACTTATGACGAATCCATGCTCTCCATAGCTTAAGACTACTTCAACAATTTGTTGTTGGTACTTATATAAAGATTGAAACATCTCAACTTGATTTCCATAGGAGAAAATAAAATGAGATACGAATGGAAATTTTACAAGGTGTTTTAGATAGCATTAACATTGGTCAAACTGAAGGTTCTACAATTGGCCGCCAAATTGTCCTCCCAGCTTCGTTTATCGGCGGTTCAAGGGACATGAAACGACGTTATCTCGATGAAATGGCTCTAGTGCAAAAATATGGTAAACCAGATATTTTCCTCACTATCATTTGCAACCCTATGTGGAAAGAAATACAAGAGAATCTTAAATTCCATGAAAAGGCGCAAGATAGACCGGATTTATTGGCTAGAGTGTTCAAAGCTAAATTTCAAATCCTAAAAAATGAGTTGATCAAAAAATAAATCTTTGGAGATGTCGCCGCATTTGTTTATGTTATTAAATTCCAAAAGCGTGGATTCCCTCATGCTCATTTATTGCTAATACTTAAGCCACATTTTAAGTTGCTAAATTCATATTCCTATTATCAAATCATATATGCTAAAATACCTAATCCTGATTAGAATTCCAGGTTATATTCTCTTATCATTAAGCATATGATCCATGGTCCTTGTGGTTTTATAAACAAAAATTGACCTTGCATGAGAAATGGTGTATGCAAAAATCATTATCCCAAGAATTTTACTCCTTTCACTATTCATGGTGAAGACAGTTATCGATACTATAAATGAAGAGATAATGGAAGAAAAGCTAAAATTTCTAGACATGAGGTTGATCATAGATGGGTGGTTCCTCACAACCCATACCTTTTGATGTTACTTGATTGTCACATTAATGTTGAAATATGTTCAACTGTCAAGCTTGTTAAATACTTATAAAAATATGTATTTAAGAACCATGACCTTGTGAACTTTAGCGTCAACGATCAAGAGAACACAAATAATATTGATGAAATCATTAATTTCCAACAAGGCCGTTGGATTTCACTCCCTGAAGCTCTATGGCACATTTATGAATTCCGGATACCAGAGATTAATCCATCAGTTTATATACTATAAGTTCACCTCACAGATCAACAATCTGTTTCCTTTGGAAAAGATGCTAATTTGTCTTATTTATTAAGAAATATTGACTTCTCAAAAACAATGCTTACTAAAATTTTCAAGAAAAATTCAACAAATCAAAAGGCTACAGAGATGAAATGTCTGTATAAAGATTTCCCAGAGCATTTTGTTTGGAATCGAAAAACAAAAACATGGTCAGAAAGAAGCCGAAGAAAAGTCATAGGAAGATTAGTTACTGTTGACCCTCGAGAAGGAGAGAGGTATTACTTGAGATTATTACTTACGCATATTAAAGGACCAACATCATTTGATCACTTGTTAACTGTTGACGGTCAAAAGATGAACTATTTCAAAGAAGTTGCACTACAATTAGGATTTCTAGCATCTGGCTCTTACATAGAACAAACACTTGAGGAAGTTGTGATCTTTCAAATGCTAGCATCCCTCATATTTTTATTTGCTACACTCTTGTTCTATTGTTTGCCAACAAATCCTAAAGAGCTCTGGGAAACTTTCAAAGATGACCTTTCTTCTGACTACCTATATGCTTGTTCTTCCTGTAATATATATACATCTGATGACGTTACAAAAATGGCCCTTCAAGATATTAATAAATCTCTAGAACAAATGGGCGAGAGCTTCACTGATTGTCACTTTACTGACCATCAATTCTATGTTGAGTATCACCAACAACAAACTAAGGAAGTAAAAAGTGAGATGACTATACAGATTGATGCAGAAGACCTATTGTTACAATTAAAATTGAACAACGAGCAAAAACACATATGTGATTTAATAATGAATTCAGTTTTGACTTCAACTAGTGGAAGTTATTTTATTGATGGTCCAGGCGGAACAGGAAAAACTTTCTTATATCGAGCTCTTCTTGGAAATTTAATATCACAAGGACATATTGCAATTGATGTCACCACATCAGGCATTGCTGCCTTAATTCTTCCAGGCAGTAGGAAAGCTCACTCAAGATTTAAAATCCCGCTTGATTTCTCAAAGCAAAAAGTTTGTCAATTAAGCAATGCAAAACTAATATTTCAATCTAGCCTTATTTTATGGGATGACGCTTCCATGGAAAAACGAGAAGTTTACTTCAAGATATAATAGACTCTAATTAGCCTTTTGGAGGTAAAATTGTTGTATTTGGTGGCAAATTTTGTCAAACATTGCCAATTATTGACCAAGCAACAAAACAACAACTCATTGATTCAAGTATTCTAAATTCACATCTTTGGCCACACATCTCTAAATTCTATTTAACGATAAATATGAGAGCTGTGTCAAATCCAATTTTTTGTGATTTCTTATTGTAGGTTGGAGAAGGCAATGAGCCAATGGATGAACAAGATCAAATTTGCTTACCGAACGAACTCATTATTCCTTATGACAACAAGGATGAATCTCTTAATAGGTTAACAGTTTTTTTCATTAAATAATTTGCTATCCTTTTCTACAATTGCTACTACACTTTTCTAATATACCATTATCCTCACCAGGTTATTGGAAAACGTCTTCCCTAACCTAAGCTTATATTCAACCGACCCTTATCAGATGATAAACAGATGCATGCTATGTCCAACAAATAATTGCGTTAATGAAATTAATGACATCATGATTCAAAAATTAGCAAGAAATATGCATTCATATGTGAGTTTTGATAAGACGATTGACCAAAGACATCAAGCTGATTATGAAGATTTTCTCAATTCTTTAAATCCTAAAGGTCTGCCTCCAAATAAGCTTTTGCTCAAAGAAGGCTTTCCAATTATACTTATTAGAAATTTAAATCCAACTGAGGGATTATGCAATGGAACAAGGTTGATATGCAAACAACTGAACGATCATACAATTTATGCCGAAATTGTTTTTGGTCACAAAGGAAAATTCATTTTTATACCTAAAATTCCTTTACGAACTCTAGAGATTGAAAAAAATGGAATTCCTTTCATCAGAACACAATTTCCATTTCGTCTGTGTTTTGTGATAACCATAAACAAATCTCAAGGTCAAACCCTTAATCATGTCATAATTTATCTTTGTCAACCTGTATTCTCACACAGACAACTATATGTGGCTCTATCAAGAGCTCGAACTCCTGAATCAATTAAAGTTCTTATTATTCCAAGAACTTTTGAATCTTCAGACTTCGATAAGAAAACAAGAAATATTGTTTTCCATGAAAATTTTCAATTGGTCAAATTATAAAACATCATATTTCCTAACAGGTACATTATTTGTTTCTTTAATCACTTCATATAATTTAATTTCATGTGAATAATTCTTTCTCTTCACTTAACCATTTGACATATTCTTGCAACATGGAAAATCGTTTATTGATTAAGAATATTTTCCCTGGAGCTCAATGTTGGTCTTATGAAATAATAGTGCAAGAAAAACAACACATCATCTCTTCACCTACTACACCATCTAAAAGACAAAAGTTTATCTTCTGCGATTATGAGGTATGTCAATTACACTTTCTTCCTTTTAAATTTCTTAAACTTACCTATTAATAATTTCCTTATTGCTAATAGGAATCGCAAGTTGAGGGTATCACATTCAACAATGATATCTAAAAAATTAGCAAGATCTTACAGCTATGTTAGAAATATATCATTTCTAATGCAATTATGAAATCGATCCCACCTTAATACCAAACCAAAAATGTAAAAATACAGTGGATTATTACAAGTCGCATTGTCATTGAGCCTGTGATATAAAACAAAACAATCATCCCTGTCAAGTTCAACTTCACACCTTTCAAGAATCTCATGGACTCTATTGATGACAAGCAAAAATCAGTTGGTTAGATGCTTAATATATTTCTTCATACAATGTTCACAAAATTTTCTTAAAACTAATTATATTTATCTTTAACATATGATAGATATTTTAGCCGTCGTTATTGAAGTGTTAGATAAAAAAGAAATCGTCAAAGATTGAAGAGCTTCAATTGTACAGAAATTTGTTATCACCAATAAAGGGTAATTTTAATTCTCTATCTTTCTTAATTTTTTCCATGAAAGTAAGAAAAATTTTACATTTTTCTAACAACTGAGAAAAATTTTACATTTTTCAAACATCTCTTGTTTTCTATTAGGCATCAAATAGTGATACTATCATTGTAGAATTCTTTTGTTGACAATGAGGGCCAACGCATTACAGAATCCCTTCACTCTTATCCAATTTTTTTTCTGCAAAAGGCTCAAAGTCAACTTCTATAATGGTATTTTTCCTTCCTTATAGCATTACATATTATTATTTACCTTTTTATTTTATCTTAAACTTACAATTTGAAATGTTAGGTGTTACAATATCAATATGGTTCGACTCAGCAATCCTCATTGACCCACCAATGCACGAAGTTACAAATATAAAAAATTGGTATTCCATTATCTTACCTACAACATTTTAAATATTACATTACAAATTATATAGAAAATTGTAAAATTTCTATTATTTTCATCTATATAATTATTATGTTACAGAGCACAACAAAATAATAAGGAAATTAAAAAGCTCATCGGCTAACAATCTTACCTCAAATATAATCCTGATATATCTTCTGGATCTCACAAAAAATCACCAAAATCATGTTTTTAAATTCTTCCCCCAAGGTAATCACATTCACATATTCCTATTCAATATTTCATTTAAAAATTATTTCTCTAAATCTTCTTTTCGGTTTTTCCCAGATATCATGGATTCAAGGTCATATTTCCTTTCAACACATTTTAAAAAAAAACTGGTATATAGCATGCAAGAAATGCTTTCTCTCTACGGCTGCTGTATATGGAATTCTTTTCACTTGTAATTCTTGCAGAGAAAAAGTTACAACTGAACCAAGCTTTGTCCCTTCTATTTTCAATCTTCAATTTGTTGCTTTTTCCTTCCATCTGTATTTTGTAATTATGACATTTCTCTTTACTTACATGTCGCCTTTGCAACTTTTTCACTCACACGCAGCACCTTTTCACCTATATCTATTTTACTCTACATATAAAAATATTTTTTTCCTGTTCTAACTTTATTGTATAGGTGTCGATATGACATAGATTTAAGCAATTTCATTTACACTTACACCCTGGCTGATACCATTCAAAATTCTGACATCTTATTGAAAGATGTCTTTAGATCATATGGCCATGTACTCAAATTCGCTACTGCTACTTACATTCCAATTGACTCTAGATAACATTTCTATCTTTGTTCCTGTCCATAATTGGAGGTTGCTATTTGTTCATAGCAAAAACCTATTTTTGTAGGTCCATATTGTGGCCTGCACTTTTACCTCGCATTACTCCACATATCGACAGCGATTCTGTGCCAGTTTTCCAGTGTTTACCTCTTCTTCTATGCAACATCTTATCATAATTATAGAATTTACATTTTGAATGCATTCACTCTACTCCTTTACTTTATCATATTTTCCATAATTGCATACACACATGCAACCCAACTCAGACGCATTTTAAGCACTGATAATGCCATGTTTCTATAATTTCATCGTCCAAAAGTATATTCTCAATCTATTTCAAATTATAGACGCATAAGCATCAAAAAGTGTCATCTCCGTATCTCAGACATATTATTACGCCAAATCCTAACTTTTATCACACCTCAAATCCAAATCTATCCTTTCACAGTCATAGAAAGTTATTTCTTTTAACGGGCTTGCACACTTTAATCTCATCTTTTCCATTTCATTCAAACAATTCTTCACTTACGCTACAATATATTCCATCATACTCATATCAAAGAAAATACAGTGAATCTTTACCTGCCTTTTTCTCATTTCCACTTATCCCATTCTATCGGACATACTCATTAGAATCACAATTTCCTAGTCATCCCTGAGCTTTTGATTAAACATAGACATATTTTTATGCCAACTCATTAACTCTTATCACTTTTAACCGATATTTTTCCCATGTCCAACATGACCCCTCCAGGGTATCGCAAATTTCGTTTTCTTTAAACCCTATTTATACAATTAAAACTCATTATTCAATTTTATGTCACTTTTTTCCTAAATCAGCCCATGTTACTGTCTTCACATTCCTATCACATTCAAGGGTTTATAACCACAGTACAATGTGAACATCATTAACAATCTGTAGGACCTCAGCCTCTCGGGCCTCGAGTCCTCAAAAGGGCCTCGGCTTCTCGGGCTTTGCGCCCTCGTGTTTTTACTTTTCCCATTCCCAATTGCCCATAATCTATATTGGCTCAAAGGCTGATATTTCATTTCTCTTTTTACACTGAAACATTTAACACTTTTTCATACGTATGACTCATACCCATGGGACTCAGATTAGGGATCAGTTACCATGGTCTGCTATGACATGTCTCTACTGTACACAATTTGACCTATATTTCAGAAAATGCCCATGTAAGTTCGTACTTCTGGGCTCTGATACCACCTAAATGTAACACCCCACTCCCGCATGACCCGAACCCAACATCAATGGTGATATCCGAGTCCGTGCCCTGTGAGGGTGGCGTGCTACATCACTCAGTCAAAAATTCAGTATAAATTTTTTTTGAACATACACATACTCTACATATTATACGGAAAACAATTTACATAAATAACCATCAGTGAGTTCAATGACCACGGGGCCCTTTTGTAAATACAATTTCATTCAGTCTATTAACTTTACAAAATGACCTAATCATTTATATATAAATTCAGAAAGTACATTTTTTCTTAGACACTAATGCAAACACGAACTGATCTCGACTTCTTCTAGCATTATACACCCATTGCCTAACGGGGTATTCTTCTGAGTCCTAAAAAATAATTACAAATTTTGGGTGAGTTTTGCAAACTCAGTGAGGTAACCATCATCGATGGTTCTCTCAATTTATTCAACACATCAATTCACATAACGTATATTCACATTTTTGCATAATTGACCACATTTCACAATTTTACTTGAGCATATACAATTAAATACATTTCATACGATTAGACATCCATAACCAATTGAATTAACCAAACACTCAAGCATAATATAGTTGTTTCATAACTCACAATCAAAAGCACCCCATGACTATTATCATATCAGTATATGGCATTTTGCCTTTCATTCGACCAAATAGATCAAATCAAAAGCAGCATGTAACATTTTCTTTTCAAATTATCTCATTGTTGTGATCGAGGGCCTGAACTGTCCCTATAAGGGCACATCAATCGTTGAGCCATAGGCTCTGGAACTATCCCATTAAGGGCTCATTAATCATTGAGCTTGTAGCTCTGAAACTGTGCCATTGAGGGCTCATAAATCGTTGAGCTTGTAGCTCTGAAACTGTCCCATTGAGGGCTCATTAATCGTTGAGCTTGTAGCTCTGAAACTGTCCCATTAAGGGCTCATTAATCGTTGAGCTTGTAGCTCTGAAACTGTCCCATTGAGGGCTCATTAATCGTTGAGCTTGTAGCTCTAAAACTGTGGCTGCTCCGGTCACAATTATCATTAATTGATTTTGCAATCATGCATGTATTCATTTATGCTACAGTTCAATCACTTTATTCACGTATTCCTATATCACAATCATTTCCAAATTATCATAATCGAACAATTTATTTACAATATTTCACATTAAAAATACAATGATAATTTCACATACCTATGACACTTCTATACCATATCTTTCCAAGTACTTCGGACCTTCTGTCCGAAATTCACAGTCAAACAATTTCCCACCATTATCCTCCACAGAGTCAAAATCAAATAATCATAAGCCAATGATAAGTAAGAAACCATCTAGGTAACTCACCTATAGCTTCCGTGCTAATTCCTGGAAATCTCGGCAACGTCCGTGTGCTGACGTTCCAAATGTGCCTCTATAACAATCATAATAATCACATATTACCAATTGCACAATCGGAAATATTAAATAATGCACATGTAGCAATTTAGATATGTATAATGCATGTTCGTGATATTCCCAGAACTATTTCACAATTTTCCTTCACAACAATTTTCTCTAAACATTTGAAACTCATTGACATTAAAATCACTCAATTTGGACCTCTATAGGTTCAATTATTAATAAAACATGGATTGGAAAAATTATTACCCGATCCCCTCACTTAGACCTAATCAATTCCCATCAATTTTGGCTCTAAAAATTCCCAATTTCACAAATAAATGAAATTAAATATAGCACAAATTCGATGCCTCGAGAATCAGGTCAATCGGACGTCTGACGGAAAAGTTATTCCCAAAACATGCTCAGACCAACACACTATATGTAACTTCACACTAGAAAATGAACATCTTAGGGGCTAACTTGGAATCAGACCTATTGATAACAATTGTATATCTATGTCTCTAGTTTAATTTGAAATAAGAATCAGATCGATCCGAGCTCTATAGCTTAAGGTATCTCCAAAATACTGACTTCCGTTCAGACCATTACAAAACTGAGACTGAACACTACACCTAACTTCCATGCCAAAATTGAAAGTCTTAGAGGCTAAATTGTCAATCTGCTCCTTCAGATAAATTGTAGATCTATGTCTCTAATTTAATTTTCGAGAAGAATCAGATCGATCCGAGCTCTATGGCTCAAGATATCTCTAAAATACCGAACGATGTTTAGACTTTTTCCACCGGTTAGCTCAATTTAATCGGGTCGATCTTTCTTTATTTAACGTCAAAACCGATATATTTGGTAGGAAAAGATAGCAAAATGTCTTAGGAATCCAACGCTTCAAAAATCGGGTCGATCGGCGATCGGACGAAGAAGTTATGGCCAAAAGAACGGAGAGAGGTCGGTCGGCCGAAAATCGACCCCACGGGTCGATCGAACCCGCGAGCAGATCGACCAACGCGCAGGTGCCTCGCACGCCCGATCGGGCGAGCGGCCAAGGGCTTCGCTCACCCGAACGGACATGTGGGTGCACAATCGCTGCTTTCATGTCGATTACTTATGCTACCGTCAATCGTCAGATGTTCGCTGCTCGATCGATCAGGTTCCACCTCCTAACTTCCGACCTTCATATCTTTTGACTCCAAACTCCAAATTTTACAAACTTAGTACCGTTGGAAAGATAAAAGAAATATCTACAATTATCTCAAAAGCAAGTTAGGTATCTAAAGGGGTCAAAAAGTCCCTCAAATGTGACTGGTCGATCAGCTTCACACCAAACAGCATCAGAACTTCCAAAAATCATAACTTTTCATCCCCTTAGCCAAAAATTTCAAATTTTATATCAATCAAAAGAGAAAAACAAAAGCTGCATCTTTTAGCAATAACTTAGAAGCCAATTCCATCTCTAACCAAATTAAATTCGCAAACAAATGTTCAGCCTACCCAATCTATTCTCAACAGAAACCCTATCTTTCAAAATTCATAACTCCAAATCCCCATAGAAACAATTTCCATATAATATATCAATAAAAAGCTTAGACAATCTACTACAATTCTCAAGAAGGACTTCACAGCAAATTCCAATTCAAACTAGGTCGAATCCTCTCATGAATGTGGCTGTCCTGTTAAAGTTTATGAAATCAGCATGTAACCTCAACCACAACAAAACTTTTCAAATTTATATCTTACAATCCTCACATCCAAAATTCGCATAAAATACCTCATTAGAAAGCTAAAACAATTCTCTACAACTTTCCAGAATGTCATTAGAGCCAATTTCACCCTTAATAGTCCCAAATAAATATCAGAACACAAAAAGCACAAAACCTAGGTCCTTAGAGCAATTGCTCACCAAAACACATTTTGGACTGAATTATCACCTGAGCATTATCAGACCATAACTTGCAATCTACACATTAAAAAATATCATACTCAGTGGCATTAGAAAGCTAACACATAAATCTTCAACTTTCAGTAATACCAATTTCACAAAATCTGTCTCCTTTATCCTAGAAAAATTCTCAAAGTTTCAGGTCGTCAATAATGGATCCAAGATCCGGATACTGTTCATCCAGCACACACATCTCAACTTCCGAGCTAAATTCAAAGCTCTTCAAGTCACAATTGGGCAGAACTTCCTTCATAGGAATTCTAGCCCTGCTTCTCACGTTTAATTTAAAGCAAACCTCAACTCAATAGCTTAACCACATCAAAAGTTATAAACAAATACCTGAAACATATACAAGTTTCATTTTCCAGATTTCATACTAAACCCTACTCCTTCCATGCAAACATCATTACCACATCAATAAACATCCCATTTAGTCAAGTAATCAACCTAAATTTCATCCAAAACCTCACTTAATCACCTAGCCATAAAATGGCAGCCCACACACACAATAGTCTTCCCTAAATTTCCATTCATCTAGCATCACAAAACTAAATTCAAAACGCTTACACCATGTCAAAGTCAATCCCAAAACATAATCACTCATTCATTTGCATTCATCCTTAATCAATCAAGAACACATCCTACCCATTTCAACCAACACAAAATTTTCATACAATGAGATGCACAAACATCACAATTTATGCATTAAATGAACAATCAAGACTTAAAATATAATCTTACCTAAACAAGCTTCAATTTCTTCCAACCCCACAATTTCTCTTCCCTTCACCATATACACGATCATCAACACTTGAAAAGGGGTAGGGGCTTAGGTTGGCTTATGATGAACAAAAAGGAGTGAAGACAAGGAAGATATAAAAGCTTTTGTGTGGGTGAAGGAGACCCATGAAGGAGGAGAAGAGAAGAGTTGCGTGTTTGTTAAAACAAAAGGAACAAGAATTAGGTCTCTCCAATGGAAGCATCGTGAAAGACACTCCAAAAGTGGTTTTAAAAGAAGGCATGAATGGTGGCACGTTTAGGCAAGTGATATGTGTCACTTGCCACATGTCACTCTCTTGAGCCCTTACTCGATTCAGTTCCAATTCTACTACAATTTTTCTCCAAACTCCAATGGCTCAAAGTAAAAATTCCTAAAATCATGTATCACATTTTTCCAGTGCCATTGGACAGTCATTATCGGTACCAGAAACCAAATCAATCTGTCGCTTATAAATTTTTCGGTCCGGAAAAGGATCCCGAAAAATTTCCAGAAAAATTTCTAAATGTCTCCAAAAATGTAAAACGCACATAAGTCACTCCAATTTAATTTTTCAAGTATAATTAACGAATTTTTCATAATAAACACATATGCTGGAAAATGTCATGAATGCATGTACAATCATGTGCATTTACAAAAATTACAATTTACGCATATATGGAGGTCATACTAGGCATGACCACGCCGAGATACGTTTACACATTCATAAACCATTCCAATTTACCATTTTGCCCTTCCTATCAGTGATGGAATGTTACAATTCTCCCCTCCTAATAAAAATTTCGTCCTCAAAATTCACTTTTGATAACAAGAAGGTAGGGGTACTGTTATCTCATGTACTCCTCCATTTCTTATAACATCTTACTACTCAATGCTTCCTTTTATAAATTCACCATTGATAGCGTCGATAGGTCGCTCAATTTTCTGTTTAGATATCATACTTTCTTCACTATATACTTGATGAGTTTCAAAGTATACAACTCCTTACTTCTAGTTTTAGTATCGCATACATCGAATTATAACAATACTAATCACAAAATCACTTATAATGCCATAGTCCTATTTTTATCATCGTTTTCTATAAACTACTTTATATCACACTTAACTACACCTTGACATAGGTGATACATTCAAGCCTTCACATCTTTCTCCATATAGTCACAATTTTCGATGTACTATACCAAATCATTTGTCTTTCAAAATCATTTCACTCGCTATTTCACTCACTAACGGTATCCCAAATTTGTCCTGACTTTTACTCAGGGTGATCGACTCTTTTTGTTGTCTTACCAAAATAATGACGATGTTTACTTGTAGTCACTTTGCACTATACGTTCATCTTATATACTGAAACATTTCAGACATATAAGCTTTATATCTGTCTCCAATAGTCAAGACTGCAAGGAATTCACACATATATTCACTCAGTTCGATATGCTTAGCCGCCAATTACTCTTTTGGGGTACACTTATTAGGACCTCTCTTTATCAGGTAATACACATATTTTATCCCATCAATTTTTTTCTCAAATCCTCAATTTAATCCCCTTTTTACAAATCTGATGTTCCTTTACCATTATTTCTTAACTCGTGACTATACACTCTTTCTTACACTAGAATGAGTAACCTAGTATCCACATATGTGGTACTGACAAGTCCCCCTGCACAATCCTTTAAATCTTGTCCAATTCCAGTATTACCTTAATCTCTTTTAATCTGTCTAATCATATGTATATTTCATATGTTTCTGTCCATATCATGATTCTATGCTTTCAAACCAACTATTATTGCAAAAATCTTCAAGTCATGCATATAAATTTAGCTCATGCAGCTATATTCATCTCTAGGTATACAAAATCACCTTATACATTACAACCAATGCCCTCTTGATCTCGATTGGGAAACTTTATTGTACATACCACAAACTCTCCAAATCCGAATGGCATACTTAACACTATCGTTCTTTTGTTTCAGTCATCATTAACGCGGCTTACATACTTTTCCCTCAAGTATCTAATATATGTTCTGTACCTCTATGACCATAGTCATCAACTAATGTCATTTTGCTTGGATCACATTAACTTTCGATATCCTGGTCTTATCGGGGTACTGTTAACTTCAATAGATATAACCTCAAACTCAGTGTGCTTATGTTCAGTTCTCGTAATTCCATAAGTAACTAATTCCTTAATGCAGTAGTATTATCACATGCTATTCTAAAAAAAAATTTGTTTTGATGAACTTCCTTTTTCTCGACAGATTTCAGCAGTTCTACCGCTTTCCCAGTGATTACACTTTGACTTATGCTAATGTCTGTTCATTTATATCTGTGGCTCCACAAATTTCAATCTATCTACAACCATAATTTCCTGTGTTGAAAACCCCTTCATTAAAGATAATTTATGGTTCCCAAATAGATTTAAAAACACAGCCTATGATATGAACCAAATTTCACCTCACATGAACAAGAATGTCTCCTCGAATTGTTGGATATTTTACATCAACAAAAATATATTTATACTCCCGATAGCCTTTTCTAACCCTTATGCTTGAATCTTTGCTATAGAAATGACTCCAATATTCTCATTCTCATTTTTCATTTTTTTCATTATTATTTTTTTTAAAGGAGACAGTACATCACAATTTTTTCGGGAGACCTATCATCTTATTTCCAAATTCCCTCCATTACATCTGTCAATTCCTTTCTGAAGCAAACCCGATTGACTCAAGCGAGGGGCCTTGGCCCACTATAAAGGAATTACTCGATTCCATTATTGAATCAAGAGAAGAGCTTATGATCTCAGCTACTGGTCATAGAAAGCCTGTCTTCATTGGTCATAATTTAAATTTCCCGGCTTTCTGACCCTATATCAGTGATTCTTGGTACAAACCTCGATATTGTCACTCACCTATTATCCATATCATGCCTAATAGCTCAAGAAAAATCAATTACAACATTTCACAAGATCTTTAAGAGATCGATTTGTCACATGACTTCTATGGTCTATGTATCCTCAATACTAAGGCTCAATGAGGCATTAAGCAATTTCATTTACACTTACACCCTGACTGATACCATTCAAAATTCTGACATCTTATTGAAAGATGTCTTTAGATCATATGGCCATGTACTCAAATTCACTACTGCTACTTACATTCCAATTGACTCTAGATACATTTCTATCTTTGTTCCTGTCCATAACTGGAGGTTGCTATTTGTTCATAGAAAAAACCTATTTTTGTTGGTCCATATCGTGGCCTGCACTTTTACCTCGCATTACCCCACATATCGACAGCGATTCTGTGCCAGTTTTCTAGTGTTTACCTCTTCTTCTATGCAACATCTTATCATAATTATAGAATTTACATTTTGAATACATTCACTATACTCCTTTACTTTATCATATTTTCTATAATTGCATACACACATGCAACCCAACTCAGACACATTTTAAGCACTGATAATGCCATGTTTCTATTATTTCATCGTCCAAAAGTATATTCTCAATCTATTTCAAATTGTAGACGCAGAAGCATCAAAAAGTGTCATCTCCGTATCTCAGACATATTATTACGCCAAATCCTAACTTTTATCACACTTCAAATCCAAATCTATCCTTTCATAGTCATAGAAAGTTATTTCTTTTGATGGGCTTGCACACTTTAATCTCATCTTTTCCGTTTCATTCAAACAATTCTTCACTTACGTTACAATATATTCCATCATACTCATATCAACACAAATACAGTGAATCTTTACTTGCCTTTTTCTCATTTCCACTTATCCCATTCTATCGGACATACTCATCAGAATCACAATTTCCTAGTCATCCCTGAGCTTTTGATTAAACATAGACATATTTTTATGCTAACTCATTAACTCTTATCACTTTTAACCGATATTTTTCCCATGTCCAACATGACCCCTCCAGGGTATCGCAAATTTCGTTTTCTTTAAACCCTATTTGTACACTTAAAACTCATTATTCAATTTTATGTCACTTCTTTCCTAAATCAGCCCATGTTACTGTCTTCACATTCAAGGGTTTATAACCACAGTACAATGTGAACATCATTAACAATCTGTAAGACCTCGGCCTCTCGGGCCTCGGGTCCTCAAAAGGGCCTCGGCTTCTTGAGCCTTGCGCCCTCGTGTTTTTACTTTTCCCATTCCCAATTGCCCATAACCCATATTAGCTCAAAGGCTGATATTTCATTTCTCTTTTCACACTGAAACATTTAACACTTTTTCATACGTATGACTCATACCCATGGGACTCAGATTAGGGATCAGTTACCATGGTCTGCTATGACATGTCTCTACTGTACAAAATTTGACCTATATTTCAGAAAATGCCCATGTAAGTTCGTACTTCTGGGCTCTGATACCACCTAAATGTAACATCCCACTCCCGCATGGCCCGAACCCGACATCGATGGTGATATCCGAGTCCATGCCCTGTGAGGGTGGCGTGCTACATCACTTAGTCAAAAATTCAGTATAAATTTTTTTTTGAACATACACATACTCTACATATTATGCGGAAAACAATTTACATAAATAACTATCAGTGAGTTCAATGACCACGGGGCCCTTTTGTAAATACAATTTCATTCAGTCTGTTAACTTTACAAAATGACCTAATCATTTATATATAAATTCAGAAAGTACAATTTTTCTTAGACATTAATGCAGACACGAACTGATCCTGACTTCTTCTAGCATTATACACCCGTTGCCTAATGAGGTATTCTTTTGAGTCCTGAAAAATAATTGCAAATTTTAGGTGAGTTTTGCAAACTCAGTGAGGTAACCATCATCGATGGTTCACTCAATTTATTCAACACATCAATTCGCATAACGTATATTCACATTCTTGCATAATTGACCACATTCCACAATTTTACTTAAGCATATACAATTAAATACATTTCATACGATTAGACATCCATAACCAATTGAATTCACCAAACACTCAAGCATAATATAGTTGTTTCATAATTCACAATTAGAAGCACCCCATGACTATTATCATATCAGTATATGGCATTTTGCCTTTCATTCAACCAAATAGATCGAATCAAAAGCAGCATGTAATATTTTTTTTTCCAGATTATCTCAGTGTTGTGACCGAGCGCCTAAACTGTCCCCATAAGGGCACATCAATCGTTGAGCCATATGCTCTGGAACTGTCCCATTAAGGGCTCATTAATCGTTGAGCTTGTAGCTCTGAAACTGTCCCATTGAGGGCTCATTAATCGTTGAGCTTGTAGTTCTGAAACTGTCCCATTGAGGACTCATTAATCGTTGAGCTTGTAGCTCTGACACAGTCCCATTAAGGGCTCATTAATCGTTGAACTTGTAGCTCTGAAACTGTCCCATTGAGGGCTCATTAATCATTGAGTTTGTAGCTCTGAAACTGTGGCTGCTCCGGTCACAATTATCATTAATTGAATTTGCAATCATGCATGTACTGTTGGGGCCCGATCCGGAGACCGGATCCCAACCAGAAAATGAACGGAAGTTGCCGAAATCAAAACAAATTCAAATTGGAGTATTTGAATTCGAAGGCGAACGAATAACAAATTTCCGATCGACAACTAATCACATCGGGTCAAAAACGAAGGGAAACGGAAACGAAATCTATGAAATCCAATCATATCAAAAGCGAAAGAATCGAAAGTAAAATCGAATCGAAGGAGTGTAAACATAAACGATTCGAACGGACCAAACCAATTTTCTCGACATCCGTGACTCGTATGTTAGCAAGACGTGCGTTGGATACCTTAAGACTAAACCAAATTTGAAACCAGTATAATCTTTTCTTTTTCTTACTTATTCGCTTAATTCAATCTTATACAAATCACATCCTTAACCAAAAAAAAACTCACATCATAAAATTCCCCATATTCATGCTGTATCTCATTCTTGTTAACAAAATCATAATCTCACTCTTATTTTTCTTTTATCATACACAAATCTGGCAGCATAACAGCTGCACTACAACTAACTCATACCTGCAAAGTGTTCAAAACACACTTCTATAATACCCAAACAATAATCAGAATCATCGGACACCCCGTCCGGAAGCTAAATCACACTATCCAGTATCCAAAATACATTCATACACATTCATACATACCCAAATCATTCCCATTTCTCAATTCAATATACATGTACATAATTTATTACACAACCGTAATTTACTTTCCATTCTATATACAAATCCATAAATCAATTTCATCATAGAACACATGCTTTACACAATCAAACAAGCGGTCTTGACAATCTTTCATCCGATCTCCCGCTCAAATACCTGGAGATGGGGATGAAAGGGGGGGTGAGCTTATAGCTCGTGGGTAACAGGTTTATAACAAAGAACAAGCAAAACTGTTGAAAAGTTCTTTTTTCGAATTAAAGTCATAATAAGTTCATAAAACATTTGTTCCCAAATCTCAGTCAAATTCGAAATTCTGAGTTCAAACTCGTAGTTAAAAATGTCATCACAGCAACACAACATACGCCTTTAACCATCAAGGAAAAACACTCAATTTATGCAACATACTTAGCAATTCAACAATGCAATGCACAATCGAATGGCTCGAGGGTTCCATGGAAACAAAAGGGAGAAACCGAAGTTTACACCCTGAATAAAATGAGTCCATTCGGATCTCATAGGCCACAAGCGGGCAGCCGGGATAAGGCTCTTGTCGACGTGAACGTGACGAACGAAATGGTTCCACTCTCGCCCAAACAAAAGCACTTAATCATGCTCATTCCATGTTCATATCGATTCATGCTTTTCATGCTCTTTTCTTTCTTTTTCAAAGATACAAAATGCCATGAATTTCACAAGGCATGACATAAATGTTTCAATGATATGACATAAATATTTCAATGCATTCTCATCTTTATTTTGCAAATCATTCACAAGAAACAAAAATAATCTTTATAAAGTAGTTGAAATCATTCTTGATTTGGGAGAACATTTTAGTGGCTCATTACTAAATTATAAACATGAAACCCACCTTGCGTTCCTTGCTTATAAACTTGTTTAGGTATGCCTCTCCTCTTGTTCCCCTTGCCTCACTTGGTTTCCTTAACCAAATAACCAAAATTCCAATCAATTTGGGATAGAAATCGGAAAATCAAACTTTAACCATTCAAACTACAACCAAAACTGAAACAAGAATTTCATGCTCAACTTCCATCCAAATTTGAAGATTCTTAGAGACTGATTCAGAACTTTATTTCTTCATGAAACTTGTAGCCCTATGTCCCTAGTTTACAACGCAAAATGAATCACCTCATTTAGACATCTACATCAAAAGTTATGCCCAAAATACTAAAGCATGTCGCAGTAGGAAAATGGCCGTTCGCCGCGACCAGAAAATGGAGCGCGTCGCGACGAGCGCACACGCCGCGACGAGCTCATCTACAGGTCGCGACGTGCGACGGCGAGAAAGCTCCGAAACTCTTTTTTTTTCACTTTTCTCAACCATAATCCTCCCCTCTTTCAATTATAAACATATCTAAACATTAAAACACCCCCTAAACTTCATTCCTAACCTCAAAATCATTCATAACAACATGATGATCATCAACCCTAAAAGATTTCACCTATTTTTCCCATAAACCCTAAACCATCGTTTCCTACTCATTCTAAACCATATTAGGGTTTCATTCAACCCAAACAAGAGTAGAAGAGCTAACATACCTGATGAATGTTTCAAATCCTTCAGAAAACGTCGAAACCTAGCTTCCTCTTTTCTTCTTCTTCTCCTCTCTCCCTACAACTATCTTCTCCTTTTCTCTTCTTCTTTCTATTCTCTTTTCTTTTTCCTCTTATATTTCATACTCTTATGGGTGGGAAATGTCCATTTTCCCCTCCCACATAAGCCTTAATACTCTTAGACTTAAGTACCATGCCCAAATAACCCTTATATATTCTTATAACCTTAATACCTCAATTTCATAAATTCAAAATCTTCTAATCAAGTAAATTTTGATTCCTTCAAATAATTGCAGTCCCATGCCTCTAACTTATTTATAAACAAGAATCAACTTGATTAGGTCTCACCGATCAAGATATCATCACAATATCGAACCGTAATCGGAAGATATCTAACTCACTTCGACTCGCATAATCTCTAAACAATCATAATTTCCCATCACGAGGTAGGTAATTGTCTTAGAATCCAACGCTTCAAAACTCAGATTAATCGGATGTCGTTCAGAAAATGTAAAGCAACAAAAAGAAAGAGGGCTAATCACCCTGACAGTAATGAAATTTCTGAAATTTCTATCTGTACATGCCAAGGTCCAAATTGGCATACTTATAACAATGAAAAGATCAGAATATAATCAAAAATGTTCACGAGGAATTCAAAAGCAATAGAACTCTAATTAGGTCGGGTTGTCGATCGAAACTTCGTCTAGGAATGTCTCATCCTATACTTCATCCAAACTTATAACATTTCATATCTCCCAAATTTCATAACCAGAAATAACATATTCTACATCATTGACAAACTAGGATACTCTTCTATATCTTTCATATAGATCACTGAACTTAATTCAAAACATATGTATCTATAATTTGCCTCAAATCACATTACACACCTAAGTGTACACTTATGAACAGTTTCACACATACTTAACTTGTCTCAAAACGCCGCATATACAATTCTACACTAAGAACAAAGTCAAATGTCCGCAACTTTGACTGATCATAACTTCCACTCCCGATATCGAAACATATCATACTTTATGGCTACAAAGAGCTCTCAACAAAAGCTACAATTTTCCTTAAGATCATTTTCTCAAAATCTGCTTAAATCAAAAGTCAACTCTTTCTACTCCAAAAAGTCAACTTTTTCAGTTCTTCAAATTCTCATTCTTTCACTATTTATTTATTTCATATTCGTCAATTCCATTTCTATCAACTCATTCACTTTAACTTTTCTAACAATTTTCATAATACAACCAAATTTACTCAAACCTCATATCAAACTCATTTCATATACTAACCTCAAAATATCACCTTAATTTGTCCAAACTAGCATTGTTCACCCAAAACCTTAAACATAACCATTCAAATTCATAATTTCTATTCCTTTACACATGACTAAGTCACCTCAATGTCCTTGTTAAATGTCAAATTACAATTCACAAACCTGAGAAAAGTTCGGGGTCCAACATGTATTCATTTATGCTACAGTTCAATCACTTTATTCACGTATTCCTATATCACAATCATTTCCAAATTATCACAATCGGACAATTTATTCACAATATTTTACATTAAAAACACAATGACAATTTCACATACCAATGACACTTCTATACGATATCTTTCCAAGTACTCCGGACCTTCTGTCCTGAATTCACAATCAAACAATATCCCACCATTATCCTCCGCATAGTCAAAATCAAATAATCATAAGCCAATGATAAGTAAGAAACTATCTAGGTCACTCACCTATAGCTTTCGAGCTAATGCCTGGAAGTTTCGGCAATGTCCGTGTGCTGACGTTCTAAATGTGCCTCTATAACAATCATAATAATCACATATTACCAATTGCACAATCGAAAATATTAAATAATGCACATGTAGCAATTTAGATATGTACAATACAAGTTCGTGACATTTTCAGCACTATTTCACAATTTCCCATCACAACAATTTTCTCTAAACATTTGAAACTCATTGACACTAAAATCACTCAATTTGGATCTCTATAGGTCCAATTATTAACAAAACATGGATTGGAAAAATCATTACTTGATCACCTCACTTAGACCTAATCAATTCCTATCAATTTTGGCTCTAAAAATTCCCAATTTCACAAATAAATGAAAATTAAATATAGCACGAATCCGATGCCTCAAGAATCAGGTCAATCGGACGTCTGACGGAAAAGTTATTCCCAAAACATGCTCAGACCAACACACTATATGTAATTTCACTCTAGAAAATGAACATCTTAGGGGCTAACTTGGAATCAGACCTATTCATAAAAATTGTAGATCTATGTCTCTAGTTTAATTTGCAATAAGAATCAGATTGATCCGAGCTCTATAACTTAAGATATCTTCAAAATACTGACTTCTATTCAGACCATTACAAAACTGAGACTGAACACTACACCTAACTTCCATGCAGAAATTGAAAATCTTAGAGGCTAAATTTGTTAAGTCAAAATGACTTTATTTAGATATAATTTTGATATATAACAAAGAGAAAAAATAAAGAGAAACAATACAGACGAAGCAATACAGATTTAAACAATACAGATTTAAGCAATATGCATAAAGCAATACATGTATTTAAGCAACTCGGATGAATGTAAAGATAGACGCAGACGGACAAGCAGACGAAGACGCAGACGCAGACGCAGACGCAGACGCAGAAGTTAAAAAATAGATGCAGACACAGAAGTAAAAGCAAACGCAGACGTAGAAGTCAAAGCAGAAGTAAATGCAGACGCAAATACAGAAACAAAAACATAGACGCAAAAAATACAGTTCGAGTTAGTTACAGAACTCAACTGATTAATCGTTTCTTTTAAAGATTCAAGAAACAAGATTCAAGAAGCAAGAATCCAAAAACAAGAATCCAGAGCAGTTGGAGACGAAGGCTATAAATACAAGTCAAAGTCAATGATTACAAAGTTAGTTGCAAAGCTGAAAAAAAATTATCTGAATTACATCTACATGATCGTAAAAAGAATACTGTGCAAATTAGCTGAGAGCTATTTTTTTTACTGTAACGAGTTTGAACACTTTTCAGTGAGAAGAAGTACAGATAGCTTGCAGAGGCTAAGTGTGAAAGAATACTGATTGTAGAGACCTGAAGAGGCTCGTAAAGAATACTTGTAAAAGTTGAAGAGATAGTGAAATCTCATAAAGAACCCTGAGGATTGGACGTAACTCACGGTTTGAGGTGAACCAGGATAAATCTCTGTGTCAACTACTCTTACTCTATCTCTCTTTTAAATTCAAGTTTTATCATTACTTAGTTCGTAAACAAAGTTTTAAAAGTTTTGATTAATTACAATCTATCGGAAGTTCTGTAAAAAGAATTTTATTTCTAACAAACAATTTTTGAAAGGATTTATAAAAAGGAGAATACACAATTCAACCCCCCCCCTTCTCGTGGATTCTTATATCGTTTTCTTATCATTGTATTAACGTGTGATTCACTTCAATTGGTATCAGAGCCTGGTATCCAAGAATCACTGTAGCAAAGTGTGGATCAAAGATAATGGCGAATCACATATATACATTGCGTATGAGCCTCACCACTAGACCTCCAAAGATTCAACGGAGAAGATTATCATTACTGGAAAGATAGGATGCGACTATTCATAGAATCTACTCATGTTGACCTTTGGGACGTGATAGAGAATGGACCTTATACACTAGTAGATGAAGATGGGAATTCTATTCCAAGAATCAAATGGACGGCTGATCAAAAGGCCAGGATACAACTGAACTCAAAAGCAAAGTTCTTCTTGACCTGTTCCCTAAATAGGAGCGAGTATGACAAAGTCCACGGATGCGACACTGCGAAGGAAATGTAGGACACATTGTCTATTGCTCACGAAGGCACAAGCCAAGTTAAAGAATCGAAGATAGCATTCTTGTGCACTAGTACGAGCTTTTCAGGATAGAAGATGAAGAATCTATTGATCAAATGTTTGGAAGATTTCAAACAATTGTCAATGAATTGAAAGCTCTTAGAAGAACGTACAACAATCAAGATCATGTTCGAAAGATCTTAAGAAGTCTTCCGAAGAACTGGAGACCTAAAGTTACTGCGGTGCAGGAAGCCAAAGATTTGAGCGTGCTAAAGCTTGACGAGTTGCTTGGATCCTTGAAGATTCACAAAGTTGAACTCAATGCTGAAGACAAGCCCAAACGGGACAAGTCGATAGCGCTGAAGGCCGGAAAAAAGAATCACAAGACTCAAAGAAGGAGGAAGTCATCAAAAGCATTAAAGATTGTAGAATCAAAGAATGACGACTCCAGTCAATCAGAACAAGAGTCAAGTGATGAGGATGACGAATTATCTTTCATCTCTAGAAAGATAAGACTCATGTGGAAGAAGAAGTCCAAAGGAAATCAGACCTTCAAGAAAAATGGAAAAGATGAAGCTAAACCAGAGAAGTCATCTGTCATTTGCTACGAGTGCAATCAGCCTGGACACTACAAGTCTGATTGTCCTACTCTAAAGAAGAAACCAAAGAAGAGTAGAGAAGGGAAGAAAAGCATTATGGCAACGTGGGAGGACCTAGATTCATCAGAGTCAGATACAGGTTCTGAATTGTCTGAACATGCAAACATCTGCCTGGTAGCCGAAGAAGAAAGTGATGAGGAGGTACAATCTGATTATGATAACTTGCATGATGCCTATTTAAAATTGTTAGAAGATTCTCATGCTATTTTGAAACAGTACAAACTGTTAAAAAAAGTACGTAGAAAATATTAGACATACGGAAGTTATAGAGAGAGAAAATATCTGTCTAAAGAAGCAATTAGAGGAGAAAAAGAAAGTCATAGACAGATCAGAAGAGATCAATCAGTTGAAACTGAGAATTAAGAATTTGTCAGCTGATTTAGCTACTTTCACCAAGAGCACAAAGAAAATGAATGAGTTGCTTGGAAAATGTAGACATCCGAGTGATAAAATCGGATTAGGGTTTACAGGTAATAAGACTCATCCTCATAAGAACCCTTATTCTTAGAAGAGAAACTATAATAAATCTCATGTTAATCAATGTTCTAGTAACATGCATCAAAGAACTCATCATGTGCATACTACTAACCATAAAGGACCCAAGAAAATATGGGTACCAAAACATAAAATAGTTTCTCCTGCAGATATCCTTCCTTGGAAGATGCGGCAAGCACCATTGGTATTTAGACAGTGGATGCTCGCGACATATGACGGGAAAAAGGTCTATGTTCCTAGACCTTGAAGATAAGAAGGAGGATCAAGAACTTTCGGAGACAACCAGCAGGGCAAGATTATTAGAATCGGGAAGATAGGTAAAGATTCCTTTGCATGCATAAATAATGTACTGCTTGTTGATGATCTGAAACAGAACTTGATCAGTGTCAGTCAATTGTGTGATTCTGATTTCACAGTCACATTCAATCAAAATCTTTGTGAAGTTAGAAACAAAGATGGGTCTATACTTTTCTCTACCAAGAGAAGAAATAATCTTTATTAAATTGATTTGGAATATTTTCAAAATCAAAATGTTTCATGTTTTCTATCTTCCGAAGAAGAAAGACTAGTCTGGCATAAAAAGCTAGGTCATGTCTCTTTTAAACATATTTCAAAGTTGGCAAAACATGATTTGGTAAGAGGATTACCAAAAATAAGTTTTGACAAAGAGTTTTTCTGTGAAAATTGTTTGAAAGGAAAACAAGTTAAAACTTTATTTTCTTCTAAAAATTTGTAACATCATCTAGACCTTTAGAGTTGTTACATATGGATTTATTTGGTCCAACAAGGACAATAAGTCTTGGCAGAAAGAAATATGGACTTGTTATTGTTGATGACTTTACTCGATTTTGTTGGATATTGTTCTTATCACACAAAGATAAATCGTTTAAGTGTTTTAGGACCTTATCCAGAAAGTTACAGAATGAAAAAGGAATGCCTATAGCTAGTATCAGGAGTGACCATGGTGGAGAGTTTGAGAATGAGAAGTTTAGATTATTCTGTGAGGAGAATGGAATTTTCCATAATTTTCTGCTCCCAGGACTCCACAACAGAATGGAGTCATTGAAAGGAAGAACAGGACGATTCAAGAAATGGCTAGGACTATGCTTTGTGAGATGAATCTTCCTAAGTACTTCTGGGTAGAAGCTGTGAATACAACATGCTATATTCAGAATAGAATTCTGTTGCGACCCATGTTGAAGAAGACTCCTTATGAGTTATGGAATGGAAGAAGACCTAACATATCTTACTTTCATCCATTTGGGTGCAAATGCTCTATTTTGAATACAAAGGAGCTCTTGGATAAATTCGATTCAAAGACCTATCCAGGAATTTTCTTAGGCTACTCATCTTCGTCTAAGGCATTTCGGGTGTACAACCTTATTTCAAAGACAGTTGAGGAGACCATCCATGTCAAGTTTGATGATAGTTCCCAACGCCATAAAGAAGATGACATGGAGATTGAAGGTCCTTCAAAGAACTTAGATGACATAACAGAAACTCCAGCACCAGGTCTTCAAGAGGACAAAGTTGAAGATATTCCAGAAACTATTGGACTAAAAAGAGACTGGAAATATAAAAGTTCTCATCTAGAAGAGTTGATTATCGGAGAGACCTTAGAAGGAGTTAGGACAAGGTCCAGATTCAGAAGAGAAGCTAATGTGGCTTTTTTCTCTGAAATAGAGCCTAAGAAGGTTGAGGAAGCTCTTCAAGACGAAGCTTGGGTGTTAGCTATGTAAGAGGAGCTGAATCAATTTACTAGGAATAATGTTTGGTCCTTAGTTCCGAAACCCCCTAAGAAATCCATCATAGGAACCAGATGGGTATTTAAGAATAAGTTAGACGAATCGGGAAGAGTAAGTCGAAATAAGGCTAGATTAGTAGCACAAGGTTATAATCAGCAAGAAGGAATAGACTACAATGAGACATATGCTCCAGTAGCAAGACTTGAAGCCATTAGGATATTGCTGGCATATGCCGTCTGTCATAATATAAAGCTATTTCAGATGGATGTGAAGAGTGCCTTTCTGAATGGTTTTATAGACGAAGAGGTGTATGTTAAGCAACCACCTGGTTTCGAGGATGTTAAGAATCCAGACCATGTCTATAGACTTCATAAAGCCTTATACGGACTGAAGCAAGCTCCTAGAGCTTGGTATGATAGTCTGAGTACCTTTCTCTTAGAGAATGATTTTAATAGAGGTCAAGTTGATAAGACGCTCTTTATGAAGAATTATGAAAATTAATTTATGATAGTACAGATCTATGTTGATGACATTATTTTTGGTGCTACTTCAAAGAAGTTATGCATGAAGTTTGAGAGTCTAATAAAAAATGAATTTGAAATGAGCATGATGGGTGAATTAAAGTTCTTTCTTGGGTTGCAAGTTAAGCAAACCGAAGAGAAAATCTTTATTCATCAACAAAAATATGTAAAAGAATTGTTGAATAAGTTTGATATGCAAAATGTGAAGTCAATGACTACTCCGATGCATCCTTCAAACCTTTTGTCGAAAGATGAAAATGGTAAGAAGGTGGATCAAACTCTATATAGAGGGATGATCGGTTCTTTACTGTATCTTATAGCAAGTAGACCTGATATTTTGTTCAGTGTATGCTTGTGTGCAAGGTTTCAAGCCGATCCTAGAGAGTCTCATTTCATTGCTGTCAAAAGAATTATGAGATATCTCGCAAGTACTACTGATCTTTTCTTAATGTTTGAGAAAGGTAAAAATTTCAGGTTGATCGGATATTGCGACGCGGACTATGCCGGAGATAGAATCGAAAGGAAGAGCATGAGTGGAGGATGTCACTTTCTTGGCTCAAACTTAGTATCATGGTCAAGCAAGAGACAAAGCTCAATTGCTCTATCAACTGCCGAAGCAGAGTATATGTCTACCGCAAGCTGTTGTTCACAAACATTGTGGATTAAATACCAACTTGAAGACTATTCAGTTCGAGAAGAGGAGATTCCAATCTATTGCGACAACACCAGTGCAATCAATTTGTCAAAGAATCCGATTCAGCATTCAAGAGTGAAACACATCGAAGTCAGACATCACTTCTTAAGAGACTATGTTCAGAGGAAGGTGGTTAAACTACAGTTCATTGAAACAGAGTATCAGTGGGCAGACATCTTCACTAAATCATTGAGTGAAGAATGGTTCCAGAAGATCAGACGCAATCTTAACATGGTTATGTTAAGCGAACAGTCAAACTAAAGGAATGTCAAAATTAACGGTGTTAAAAACAGTGAGTTACAGCTGGTAACTTCTCTAACAAGGAAGTTTTGGAGGGAAATGTTACACGATCTTTAGAATCTCGATGATTTTAGGGCACGCGTGACAAGACCCTTCAAGTAGCCTGAAGTTGAAATCATTGCAGTTACTCTCATCTCTTGACGGTTCATCTTGCTTTCCAAATTCTCTCAATCATCCTACCCGAAAAGAAAAGCTTACCAGAGTTAGTTTTCTTTCTAAAACAATGGAGGCAGCTATGATTTTCGGAAAACATGTGAATTTTGAGTCGCTAAGGAAGGATGGTATGGACATAGAACCTGAGATTGTAAGAGCTGGTTGGAGGAATTTCTTCCAGGTACGAGAACCAGTGTATACCAATGAGGTATTCGACATTTGGAAGAATGCTCAACTTGTAGACAACATTATTGTATCTTCAGTAGACGATATATCTGTTGTCGTGACAAAGGAGCTGATAAGGATGGTGACCAATTGTCCATCAGTTGGTGAGACCCTGTCAACCAAGGCTAAGTGGATGACAATGATCAACATGAAGGAAGAAGATGTTAGCAGACAACTGTATGGAGTGAATGACCCTTCGGAGAGGAAGACTTCAAGTCTGGTTCCGAAAGCTAAGGTTCTTCATGTGATTCTATTTAATTGCATTTTACCTAGAGCAGATTCAAGACATTTGGTGACCACCCTGGATGAACAATGTTTGTTCTACCTGCTGAATCACAACTCTATTGACTTACCCTTCTTAATCTTTCACTATATGATTAAGGGGATGAAGGATACAAATAGTTATCCTTATGGTATGCTTCTTACAAGGATTTTTAAGGAATCCGGAGTCCTTCTACACAAAGAAAATAGAAGGATTGTTCCTATTAAGAGTACTATTGATTCAATCACTATACGGCGAATGGGTCTGAGGACAGTGATTAAAGAAGAAGCAAACTCTTCGAGGAAAATAAGAACTGAGGGGGAGCGTGTATCGAAGAAGTCTCCCGCTTCAAGATCTCAATCCCATGTAAGTATGAGAGTGCCTGCAGATGAGTTAAGACGAATGATCAGAAGACCGTTGATAAAACAGGTGAGTCCTCAAGGCGAAGTGAACCCAGTTCGGAGGACATATGAAGGGACGACGAAAAGAAAAGGAGAAATTCTTTTGGGTGAAATTACAAAGAAGGCAAAGAGATCACCGAGGATTCGGACTCTGAGGCAACAAGAAGAAAAGAGAGCCAGAGAGCAGAGTGAAGTAGAAGGTTCTCAATCTCGCGCACCCAAAGCAACAAGGTCTCTAGTCTCTATTCTAGAAGAAGATACAGCCAAACAGGCTAAAGAGACTGAGAAGATGAGAAAATCAGAATCTGAAAAAGAAAAATCTCAAATGCAGAAATCTTTAAGACTAACTGAAGCAGAAGAAAAGACTAAGAAGAACAGTCGGAAGAAGACTGTGTCCACTGTTAGAGTAGTGCCCTAAAGGCAATCGCCTTTAGCACATTATGTACAAAGTTGTGTACATTCTTTATAAATAAATAAAGAAAGGCATATTTCATTAATTTGTTGTTCATTATTTATGAACTGATATTGATCTGTAATCAAATTAATGAAGTCCATGATATATGACATAGCATGAAGGAAATTATGATGTGATCATACTACTGAGATTCCTATCATGTGCAATTATGTCAGTATCTAAATTATCCCTAGTCATAGGATTACTGAGACTGGACATCGGTAATCCGGAAAGACTAGCACATCTCAAGCTCCTTGATTTGATCAAGCAGTGGATCTTAGAATCTGTAAATATGAGATATTTAGGGTTGAGATGTGGATGCTTACTAGAGGTAGTAAGTACATTGGATGACCTGCTATGAGATCATCACATGGATGTCCTATTCTAATGTCAGTGATAATCTCATCATAGCAATGGTGCAAGTATCCTTAGACTTGAGGTGCTCAAGGATATCTTAGATACTGATTCTGTGCTTTGACTCCATTCCTTGTTGCCTTACAGAGGTTGCTCATAGGGTGGTGCTTGGGTACAGCTTGAGGTATTCGAAGGTAATTGAGTAGCCAATAGAGAATTCACCACTTCTGTGATAGCAGAAGATGATACCCATGGCCTCTTGTCAGGGTCATTACTTGGAAATCTCTAATCAGAGTACATATTTCATGAAGAGTGTCTTCATTGACATATTAAGTATTAAGTAATGAGTCCTAGGACAAGAAATGAAATCACTTGGACTAGATTTGACATAGTCAGTCTAGTAAAGAGTTGACACTTTGCCCATACTCGTAACCAAGTGGGGTATAGGATGGTGAAAGGACGAATTGCACAGTAATTGTCTATGGAAGGGTTCGTGATATGGTCCGTGATGAATATAGATTCATTCGTCAAACCAATTACTTTCCGGTCAATTGGGGGTCATGATGTGTTGCTAGATACCGCTCATGACTTGCTTAGATTAAGTGTTAATCTAAGTGGCCAACATAACCGGGAACCTAATGGGTCACACGCATAAGAGTGTCTCGGAGAATTTGTAAAATAGTTTTAGACAGAGTTCCAATAAAAGGAGAGCAAACGGATTAAATGGATCCCGATGAGATCGAGATATGTCCCGATGAGATCGCGACATCGATATTGCTGAAAAAGGTTTTCGGGGGTTTTCCCATACCCGGACCCGGTAGGCCGGTAGGACCGACCCTAGTGTGACTGGACCACTTCAGCATTTATTTATATATATATATATATATAATTAATATATATGTATATACGTGGATGGAGGAGAGGAAGCATAAGAAGCTTCCATTTATATGCTTAGTCATTAATGAATTTAATGGCTAAATGACAAAAACAAAAAAGGTGAGATGATGATGCTCGTAGATGAGGAATAAGAAGAAGGTTTTGGAATAAAAACCTAAGGTCTTGAAAGAGCATCTTCGTGGGTTTTGGCAAGAAAGAAGAGAAAGAGTTCTCCATCTTTCAAGCTCTCCAAAATCATCATCTCCAAGCTTCATCCTCCTTCCTTCTCCATCATTCCTCAAGCTCTCCATAGAACAAAGGTAAGATCTAGCAGTCTTTAATTTGTTCTAGCTGTTCCTGGGTCAAAGGGTTTGTCCCGGTTAGGTTTTCCGATCTCTGCGTGGATACCGTTAGAGACGGTCTCCTTTGGTCGTTCGGTTTGACTTTGTTATATACTCACATGGATCCTGACTTTTGGGAAGGTCCCAGAACAAAAATTTTTGTTTTCCGCATCGTGGGCATGTGATGCTCACACCGGGATTTTCTTACAGTGGTATCAAAGCCACTTGTGTCGTATATAAAGAAGAAACCATGACTAGGTCGGAGTTCCTTATTGCTTGTGATGATGATGCATGTTATATATGTGAATTTCGAATTCAGTATAGAGATCATGTTTTCGAAATTTTCTTGCCCAGATATGTTCACAAGATGTTGTTGTATATGTCTGTGGAAGCTCGGAATTTATTAATTTGATTTGATATGGTTTTGCTAATTTATTCCCTAATGTTCTGGTTGCTGTCTTTGTACACATTCATTGGACAGGCATGCTTATAAATTCGAGAATAAATTGTAGAAAAATTGTTTTTTGGATTTGCTGTCACCAACATGTCTCTAAGATGTTTATTAATGTCTATGAGAAAGGAAAAATGTTTTCGAGGTGATTTACTATTTATTTGAGAATTTATTGTGTGCTGCTGGGAATAACTGTGTTGAGGAACACAGATTCTACATTGGCTTAGTTGCTGAGTTTCAATGAGTTTTTAATGGAAATAAATCCTGAAAAAATTCATGAAGTATGTTATGAACATGTAGTAACCTCTGTAAGTTTCTCATAATTTATTGAAATTTTTTCAATGGGTTTTTCAAGCAAAACACAAAGCTTGGCAGTTTTGAGAAAGTTGCTGGAGCTGTTTTGTTTGGAATGAGAAATTGTGTAATTTTCAGTTACAATGCCTAGGATCATTTTTAATGTTATTAAAAATGTGTTACATTGATGTTGTATGCTTGCATAAATGAATTTCTTGAAATTAGGTTTCCAAATAATTTTCGGATGTCAAATGTGTCTCATTAGCGTCTCGTTAGTATATTCCCTTATCTTGATTGTTTTGGCCGTCAAAAATTTTGTGACAGGTGCCGAAATAGTCTTGATAAAGTGTAGACTACCTAGAGATACTTAGGGTGATAATTTGATATTCTCAAATTATTTGGAAATCTAAATGAATAAGAGTGTATTCATCAATTTCAAGTTTCATGTATAGTTTGACTATATATGGTAAGCATGGTACAATGAAAGTGTTTCATTGGTACATCATAATAAAGGATATTACACTTGGTATTGTGAATTTGATTACACGGATTGAGAAATTAGCGATTAGAGAGCAGGCCAAATTCCAATGACTAGAACATGCACCAATCATTGGAAAGTGGATTCCAAATGATTAGAACTATAGTTATGTCTGAGTTCCAATGGTCGGCACATGCACCAGTCGACTAGAACATGCACCAGTCAACTACAACAACATGCATAGGTGGGATGATGGATGATTTTAGGTATAAACTCAATGTGATTGATGAAATATCCTAAATCATTCCATATAGTCATGGTGACTATAATCCTATCGCTTGGAGAAGAAGAAGATGAGACCTGAAAACCCTCAAATAATATGAAAACTAACATCTTCCATTAATATGGGGAGAACCAGAGTTCTTATAGAGTTGGGTTGTTGGGTAAACCCAAGCTCACTCTATACGAATATGTTCGAACCATGAAAATAAGATTTTCGGATTAATGGGTCGGTTTTCACTAGAAGCGTTGATTTGTTGAGTAAACTCAAGGTCAACATGGACAGAGGCGAAATTGGGTAGTGTACATCAGATGTACGCGCATCAAGAGTTGATAACCCAATGAGTGTGCATACATCACGAGTTGATAGCACTAGTCGATAGTTGCATCTATAAAGTAATTGGTATGACCGATACCTGCCGATTGATCTAAGGTGGCTTGTTGGGTAAACCCAAGGTCATTTTAGTAATGTTGGATATCTAAGATGCAATTGGTATGACTGATACCTACCGATTGACCTAAGGTGACTTGTTGGGTAAACCCAAGGTCATTGTTAGTAATATCGGATATCGACCCACTAGAACATTTTGTCATAATGTTTCTTGGATTCGTACTGAGGGTTATGGATTCTTTGAAACTAGTGGGAGCCATATGCATGTCATGCAAGTCCTTATGATCATGCATTTAATTAAATTCTAACATTCTTTCTCTCTTTCTCTTTAGGTTGATTGAAGATGACTTCTAGTGTGAACTTGCGCTCACTAATGGACTCAAACAAATTAACTGGACCAAATTTTCTCGATTGGCTGAGAAATCTGAGAATTGTTCTCAGATCTGAGGAACTGGGATATGTCCTTGATGTTCCACTTCCTAATCCACCTGCTGTTGATGCTTCTGATGAGGATCAGAAAGTTTATCGAAAGCATCTCAAAGACAGTGACATTGCAACCTGTATTATGCTTGCCTCGATGTCACCAGAGCTGCAGAAGCAGCATGAGTCTATGGATGCTCATACCATAGTGTTTCATCTTAGGGAGCTGTTTGATGAACAAGCTCGGTCTGAAAGGTTCGAGACCTCGAGGCTACTCTTCACTACTAAGATGACTCCAGGTTCATCTGCAGTGCAATATGCACTGAAGATGAATGGGTATATTGAGAGGTTGGCCGTCTTAGGGTTTGTCATGGATTATGAATTAAGTATTGACTTAATTCTGGTTGAATTGTTTGATAGTTATTCACAGTTTGTGTTAAACTATCGGATGAACCAAGTATCCACGACAATCCCTGAGTTGATCAATCTGCTCAAGACAGCAGAGCAAGCTATCAAGAAAGATAGTAAGCAAGTGCTTATGGTGGCTTCTTCTTCTGGTTCCAAGAAAAAGAATCTAAAGAAGAAAAGGTCTAAGAAACCAAAAGGAAGTGCAGCCAAGAAGAAAACCAAAGAGGCGCACTAAAGGAACTTGCTTCCATTGTGGCAAGACCGGTCACTGGAAGCTTAAACGTAAGGTCTATCTCGAAGAAGCGAAGCGAAGAAGGCATCGATGCCTCGACTTCTTGGTATGTTTGTCATTGAGGTTAATCTGTTTCGATCATAACATATGGGTATTAGATACGGTTGTGGCTCACATATGCAATGATATGCGGGGCCTCGAGGACGATGAGACAACTCATGAAGGAGAACTCGACTGCGTGTGGGAAATGGAGCAAGATTCTTGCATTAGCCGTAGGCACTTACTTTTGTCACTCCCCACCGGGCTTGTAATTAAATTGGATGAATGTTATTTTGTACTGTATTAACAAAGAACATATTATGCATTTCTTGTTTAAATAAATTTGGTTTCCATTTGACTTTTAGTAACAATGGTTGTTCTATTAGTTTGAATGGAATGCTTTATGGTGCTGGTACATTATGCAATGGAATTTACATATTAGATATGTCACATCCAATTATGAATGTCAATGACACGAAAAGACATAAGCGAGATAATTTAAAATCAACTTACTTATGGCATTGTCGCATGGCCATATAAATGAGAGACGATAGCTAAGCTTCATAAGAATGGAAGTTTAGGGTCATTTGATTATGAATCATATGACACATGTGAATCTTGTTTATTAGGCAAGATGACTAAGTTACCCTTGAGGAAAGGGTGAATGAGCGATGGAGTATTAGACCTAATACATTCGGATGTATGTGGTCCGATGTCCATCCATGCGAAGTGGTTGTCTTTACTTCATTACCTTTATCGATGATTATTCTCGATATGGGTACTTGATATCGATGAGATACAAATCAAGCATTTGAAAAGTTCAAACAATTCAGAAATGAAGTAGAAAACCAACTTGGGAAAAGTATCAAAACATTACGATCCGATCGTGGTGGGGAATACTTAGACCAAGAATTCTTAGATTATCTCAGAGATAATGAGATTTTATCTCAATGGACTCCTCCTTACACACCACAGCATAATGGTGTGGCAGAAAGGAGAAATCGAACCTTGTTAGACATGGTACGATCGATGATGGGCTTTGCAAAGTTACCTAAATCCTTTTGGGGGTATGCAATCGAGACAACTGTTTACTTGCTAAATAGAGTTCCATCAAAGACAGTTGATGTTACTCCATATGAGATGTGGACTAACAAAAGACCCTATCTTACTCATTTGAAAGTTTGGGGCTGTCCTGCTTATGTAAAGCGGACACAGTCAGATAAGCTTGATGCAAAATCTGACAAGTGTTTGTTCGTAGGATATCCTAAAGAAACAATGGGATATCGGTTCTACCTTCGAGGAACAAAGGTGTTTGTTTCAAAGCATGCTTGTCTTTAGAGAAAGAGTTTCTTTTACAAGAAGGCAGAGGAGCAAAATAGAACTTGAAGAAGTTCAAGATGCTCGAACAGAGCAGATCAATCGCACGAACACGAAACTATGACTCATCTGAGATGAAGTAACAGATTCAACCTTCTACAACACACGAAATTGTAGGTCACATAGGATACGCTCTGTTCCCGAGAGATATGGATTTCTCGTGAGTGAACAGAATGACGTATTGCTCATAGAAGATGATGAGCCTACCACCTATGAAGAGGTTCTGAAGAGTTCAGAGTCTGAGAAATGGCTTCAAGCCATCAAATCTGAAATAGATTCCATATATGAAAACCAAGTATGGACTTTGGTTGATGCACCCGAAGGAATCAAACCCATAGGGTGCAAATGGGTTTTCAAAAAGAAAACCGACATGGATGGTAATGTAATTACCTATAAAGCAAGGCTTGTGGCTAAAGGTTTTTGTCAAAGACAAGGAGTTGACTACGACGAGACCTTCAGCCCAGTAGCAATGCTTAAATCCATTAGGATACTCCTAGCCATTGCCACTCATTATGATTATGAGATATGGCAAATGGATGTGAAGACAGCTTTCCTAAATGGAAATCTAGCTGAGGATGTGTATATGACACAACCTGAGGGCTTCATCTCCTATGATGGTGAAAAGGTATGCAAGCTTCAAAAATCCATCTATGGATTGAAGCAAGCATTCAGGAGTTGGAATATCCGATTTGATGAGGTAATCAAAGAGTTTGGTTTCTCACAAAATCCGGATGAATACTGTGTGTATAAGAAGGTCAATAGGACTGCAATCGTATTCTTTGTGCTATATGTGGATGACATATTATTACTAGGAAACGATGTCTCTATGTTGCAATCAGTCAAAATTTGGTTGTCCAAACAATTTGTCATGAAAGACCTTGGTGAAGCAACTTATATCCTTGGGATAAGAATCTATAGAGATAGATCAAAAAGGTTGCTTGGTCTTTCACAATCAACGTACATAGACAAGATGCTAAAGAGGTTTAGCATGGAGCAATCCAAGAGAGGGTACCTTCCCGTGACTCATGGGATAACACTCTCGAAATCTATGTATCCTAAGACACAAGATGAGAGGATGCACATGAATATGATCCCGTATGCATCTGCGGTAGGATCTATCATGTATGCTATGCTATGTACGAGACCGATGTATCATATGCTCTAAGTGTTACGAGCAGATACCAATCGGATCCTGGTGAGGGTCAATGGGTGGCTGTCAAGAATATCCTTAAGTACTTGCGAAGGACTAAGGATGTTTTCTTGATATATGGGATGGAGATCTCCGGTGGCGGGTATCTGAGATGCCGTTTTCAATCGATAAGGATGATTCTAAATCTCAATCAGTTACGTATTCACTTTGAGCGACAGGCGGTCAGTTGGAAGAGTTCCAAACAAGAGACGACTGCCGATTCAACAACCGAGGCAGAGTACATTGCCGCTTCAGAAGCAGCAAAGGAAGCCTTTTGGATCAAGAAGTTCATTACTGAACTTGATGTGGTTCCTAACAGTGATGGGTCCATACAGTTGTATTGTGAAAACAATGGGGCTATTGCGCAGGCGAAGGAACTAAGGTCTCATCAACGATCTAAACACATACTCGGCAGATATCATTTGATCAGGGAGATCATTGGACGAGGTGATGTCCAGATCGAGAGAGTTCCCACTGAGCATAATATTGTTGATTCGTTGACGAAGCCATTGTCACAAAAGAGTTTTCATTCTCATGTACTCGCCTATGGCATTAGATATCAAGGCGATTGGCTTTAAGTCAAGTGGGAGATTGTTAAAGTAGTGCCCTAAAGGCAATCGCCTTTAGCGTATTATGTACAAAGTTGTGTACATTCTTTATAAATAAATAAAGAAAGGCATATTTCATTAATTTGTTGTTCATTATTTATGAACTGATATTGATCTGTAATCAAATTAATGAAGTCCATGATATATGAAATAGCATGAAGGAAATTATGATGTGATCATACTACTGAGATTCCTATCATGTGCAATTATGTCAGTATCTAAATTATCCCTAGTCATAGGATTCTCGAGACGGACATCGGTAATCCGAAAAGACTAGCACATCTCAAGCTCCTTGATTTGATCAAGCAGTGGATCTTAGAATCTGTAAATATGAGATATTTAGGGTTGAGATGTGGATGCTTACTAGAGGTAGTAAGTACATTGGATGACTTGCTATGAGATCATCACATGGATGTCCTATTCTAATGTCAGTGATAATCTCATCATAGCAATGGTGCAAGTATCCTTAGACTTGAGGTGCTCAAGGATATCTTGATCTTGATTACGTGCTTTGACTCCATTCCTTGTTGCCTTACAGAGGTTGCTCATAAGGTGGTGCTTGGGTATAGCTTGAGGTATTCGAAGGTAATTGAGTAGCCAATAGAGAATTCACCACTTCTGTGATAGCAGAAGATAATACCCATGGCCTCTTGTCAGGGTCATTACTTAGAAATCTCTTATCAGAGTACATATGTCATGAAGAGTGTCTTCATTGACATATTAAGTATTAAGTAATGAGTCCCAGGACAAGAACTGAAATCACTTGGACTAGATTTGACATAGTCAGTCTAGTAAAGAGTTGACACTTTGCCCATACTCGTAACCAAGTGGGGTATAGGATGGTGAAAGGACGAATTGCACGGTAATTGTCTATGGAAGGGTTCGTGATATGGTCCATGATGAATATAGATTCATTCGTCAAACCAATTACTTTCCGGTCAATTGGGGGTCATGATGTGTTGCTAGATACCGCTCATGACTTGCTTAGATTAAGTGTTAATCTAAGTGGCCAACATAACCGGGAACCTAATGGGTCACACGCATAAGAGTGTCTCGGAGAATTTGTAAAATAGTTTTGGATAGAGTTCCAATAAAAGGAGAGCAAACGGATTAAAATATATCCCGATGAGACCGAGATATGTCCCGATAAGATTGCGACATCGATATTGCTGAAAAAGGTTTTCGGGGGTTTTCCCATCGGGACCGGTGGTAGGTAGGGCAGAGACCCAATGTGTTGGACCGACCACTTGACATTTATTTATATATATATATATATAATTAATTAATTAAAGAATTAATATATATATATATATATATGTATGTACGTGGATGGAGGAGAGGAAGCATAAGAAGCTTCCATTTATATGCTTAGTCATTAATGAATTTAATGGCTAAATGACAAAAACAAAAAAGGTGAGATGATGATGCTCGTAGATGAGGAATAAGAAGAAGGTTTTGGAATAAAAACCTAAGGTCTTGAAAGAGCATCTTCGTGGGTTTTGGCAAGAAAGAAGAGAAAGAGTTCTCCATCTTTCAAACTCTCCAAAATCATCATCTCCAAGCTTCATCCTCCTTCCTTCTCCATCATTCCTCAAGCTCTCCATAGAACAAAGGTAAGATCTAGCAGTCTTTAATTTGTTCTAGCATTCCCGGTCAAAGGTTTGTCCGGTTAGGTTTTCCGATCTCTGCGTGGATACCGTTAGAGACGGTCTCCTTTGGTCGTTCGGTTTGACTTTGTTATATACTCACATGGATCCTGACTTTCGGGAAGGTCCCGGAACAAAAATTTTTGTTTTCAGCACCGTGGGCATGTGATGCTCACACCGGGATTTTCCTACATCCACTGCTGGCGAGGTTAGTCGAAAGAAAGATATCGTCAATGCGGCTCAAAAAGAAAAAGAAATTGAGCATAGCAGAGTTCAGGAAATTTCCAGTGCTCAACAGGAGGAACCAGAGGAGATAAGCCTAGTTCAGGAGAATCCTATTGAAGCAGAACCAGAGGCAGCTGCAGAACCAAACTTGGTTCAAGTACCACAGGAGGAAAATGATGAACCTGATCTGATCATATTCAATCATTCCAAAATTTTGAGAAGATACAAGTTGAAGGTCAGAATGGTTGAAGTTGTTACCAAAAGGAAAACTGCGATCGCCATCTGTAGTCAACCAATGAAGAAGATAGTGGCTGTCGTACAACCTATATCGATAAATAGTGACACATGAGATTTACTGAAAGAAGATGAAAAGATGTTTTATGATGTCTTGAGAGATGCTGCTACGAAGCCATACCCTACAAATATATCCAGTAAACCGTGTACCATTTATCCGATACAGAAAAGACAGAAATAAAGGTTGTACAGGATATTCAACCAAGACATCCTTTGGATTTGACTAAGGGAAAGTCGAAGTTATTTCCTGAAGAAGAAGTTAATGATGATCTGTCCGCAGATCAAATTGAAGAAGAAGTGCAGAAAATTGATGCAGCATGCGCTTCTAAGGAGAATCTAGACGGAGCTGGTTGTAGTTTCACAGATAAGTATGAAGACTGTCCAGTAGGGGGAAGATTAATTACAGGCACTTTCATTGAATCGCCAGGAAATAATTATACGTCGGACCAATGTCCGATACCTTTGTCTTTTACAAGCGACCATACCCTCGCAATGAAGGCGATTGCTTATGCTACCGCCTGCTTGATTTACATCTTCCTGAAGCTAATATATTTATCCGTCCACCAACTATGGAGATTAATGAAGATTACATTCCTTCCTCGGACGCATATGCTACAACAATTGCGTTCACTTCACCCTCAGCAGAGAATGGTCAATCCTCTCCACCGTTGGACTCACAAGCTGAAATCAGCCAATTACGTGGAGAAGTCAACGAAATAAAAGAGACAATGAATGATTTAAAGAAGATGATGACAGAGCTGTTGAAGAGCCATCGTCATTAATTATTTTTTATTATGAAAAATAGGGGGAGAAGGGAATGAGCTGAGGAGGAGAAGAGAATATTCAGAAAAGAATCTCAAAAGGTGTGACTGAAGCGGAAAAAAAAAAAGAAGAAAGGAAGAAAAGAAAAGAAGAAGTTTTGAAGATAAGTTCTTTTTGCTTTTGTTTTTAAGAACATTGTATTTTGTTTTCTTTTTTGTATATAATCTGTTATCATCAAAAAGGGGGAGATTGTTAAGTCAAAATGACTTTACTTAGATATAATTTTGATGTATAACAAAGAGAAAAATTAAAGAGAAACAATACAGACGAAGCAATACAGACGAAACAATACAGACGAAGCAATACAGACGAAGCAACTCAGATGAACAGAAAGATAGACGCAGACGGACAATAAGACGTAGACACAGATGCAGAAGTTAAAAAAAAATGCAGACGTAGAAGTCAAAGCAGACGCAGACGATGTTTAGATATTTTGGAGACGCATAAGTCTCCAAAATACCGAACGATGTTTAGACTTTTTCCACCGGTCAGCTCACTTTAATCGGGTTGATCTTTCTCTATTTAATGTCAAAACTGATCTATTCGGTATGGAAAGATAGAAAATGCCTTAGAAATCCAACGCCTCAAAAATTGGGTCGATCGGAGGTCGGACGAAGAAGTTATGGCTAAAAAAGCGGAGAGAGGTCAGTCGGCCAAAAATCGACCCCGCGGGTCGATCGACCAGCGCGCGAGCGCCTTGCTCTCGGGCGAGTGGACGAGTGTTGCGCTCGCCCGAACGGGCTCGCGGGTGCTCAATCGCTCGTGCACAGTCGATCGATCGCGCGCGTGGTTGATCGCTTGCGCTCCGACCTCCTAACTTCCGACCTTCATATCTTTTGACTCTGAACTCTAAATTTTACAAACTTGGTACCGTTGGAAAGATAAAAGAAAGATCTACAATTTTCATGCAGGATTCGAAAGCAAGTTCAGCTTCTAAAGAGGTCAAAAAGTCCCTCAAAAGTGACTGGTCGATCAGCTTCACACTAAACAGCATCAGAACTTCCAAAAATCATAACTTTTCATCCCCTTAGCCAAAAATTTCAAATTTTATATCAATCAAAAGAGAAAAACAAAAGATACATCTTTCAGGAATAACTTAAAAGCCAATTCCATCTCTTACCAAATCAAATTAGCAAACAAAGGTTCAGCCTACCCAATCTATTCTCAACAGAAACCCTATCTTTCAAAATTCATAACTCCAAATCCCCTTGGAAAAAATGTCCATATCATATATCAATAAAAAACTTAGACAATCTACTACAATTCTCAGGAAGGACTTCACAGCAAATTCCAATTCAAACTAGGTCGAATCCTCTCATGAATGTGGCTTTCCTGTTAAAGTTTATGAAATCAGCATGTAACCTCAACCACAACAAAACTTTCCAAATTTATATCTTACAATCATCACATCCAAAATTTGCATAAAATACCTCATTAGAAAGTTACAACAATTCTCTACAACTTTCCAGAATTTCATTAGAGCCAATTTCATCCTTAACAGTCCCAAATAAATATCAGAACACAAAAAGCACAAAACCTAGGTCCTTAGAGCAATTGCTCACCAAAACACATTTTGGACTGAATTACCACCTGAGCATTATTAGACTATAACTTGCAATCTACACATCAAAAAATATCATACTCAGTGGAATTAGAAAGCTAACACATAAATCTTCAACTTTCAATAATACTAATTTCACAAAATCTGTCTCCTTTATCCTAGAAAAATTCTCAAAGTTTCAGGTCGTCAATAATGGACCCAAGATCTGGATATTGTTCATCCAGCACACACATCTCAGCTTCCGAGCTAAATTCAAAGCTCTTTAAGTCACAATTGGGCAGAACTTCCTCCATAGGAATTCTAGCCCTACTTCTCAAGTTTAATTTAAAGCAAACCTCAACTCAATAGCATAACCACATCAAAAGTTATAAATAAATACCTAAAACATATACAAGTTCCATTTTTCAGATTTCATACTAAACCCTACTCCTTCCATGCAAACATCAATACCACATCAATAAACATCCCATTTAGTCAAGTAATCAACCTAAATTTCATCCAAAACCTCACTTAATCACCTAGCCATAAAATGGCAGCCCACACACATAATAGTCTTCCCTAAATTTCCATTCATCTAGCATCACAAAACCAAATTCAAAACACTTACACCATGTCAAAGCCAATCCCAAAACATAATCACTCATTCATTTGCATTCATCCTTAATCAATCAAGAACACATCCTACCCATTTCAACCAACACAAAATTTTCATGCAATGAGATGCAAAAACATCACAATTTATGCATCAAATGAACAATCAAGACTTAAAATATAATCTTACCTAAACAAGCTTCAATTTCTTCCAACCCCACAATTTCTCTTCCCTTCACCATATACACGATCATCAACACTTGAAAAGGGGTAGGGGCTTAGGTTGGCTTATGGTGAACAAAAAGGAGAGAAGACAAGGAAGATATAAAAGCTTTTGTGTGGGTGAAGGAGACCCATGAAGGAGGAGAAGAGAAGAGCTACGTGCTTGCTAAAACAAAAAGAACAAGATTTAGGCCTCTCCAATGGAAGCATCGTGAAAGACACTCCAAAAGTGGTTTTAAAAGAAGGCATGAATGGTGGCATGTTTAGGCAAGTGACATGTGTCACTTGCCACATGTCACTCTCTTGAGCCCTTACTCGATTCAGTTCCAATTCTACTACAATTTCTCTCTAAACTCCAATGGCTCAAAGTAAAAATTCCTAATATCATGTATCACATTTTCCAAAGGCCATTGGGACGGTCATTATCTGCATTCAAAACTAAATCAATCTATAAACATAAATTTTTCACCGAAAAGGATCCCGAAAAATTTTCAGAAAAATTTCTAAATGTCTCAAAAAATGTAAAACGCACATAAGTCACTCCAATTTAATTTTTCAAGTATAATTAACACATTTTTCATAATAAACACATATGCCGGGAAATGTCATGAATGGATGTACAATCATGTGTATTTACAAAAATTACAATTTACGCATATATGGAGGCCATACTAGGCATGACCACGCCGAGATGCGTTTACACATTCATAACTCATTCCAATTTACCATTTTGCCCTTCCCATCGGTGATGAGATGTTACACTATCAATCCTTTCTTGATAACTACTTCTTTTTTCGTGTTTCTTGATCTTTGAAGAGACAATTATTTAGTTGAGTTCTATAACTAACTCAAACTAATTAACTATCCCACGTAGTGTCGGGTCTTCATCTTAGTTTCTACTTCGTCTTAGTTTCTGCTTCGTCTTAGTTTTACTTCCGCTTCGTCTTACTTTTCTTTTTCTTAGTTTCCTTCGTCTTAGTTTCGCTTCCGCTTCGTCTTACTTTTTGTCGTTTTAGTTTTTTCCGCTTCGTCTCACTATGACTTCAGCTTTGTCTTACTGACTTGACTTCACCTTCTTACTTTCGCTTCGCCGTCTTAGCCTCTCGCCTGTCTTAGATTGCTTCGCCTCAAATGCTTTCAAAACGGTTCGTCACTTTCTATTATTATTATTAGTTGGTTTTCATCAAAATTATTTAGATGTGAAGTCGTATTGACTTAATAACATATTCACTCATATTTTTGAATCTCTGATAAAATCTGCAACAAAGAAAACAACATGGATAAGAATGGGCTATTTAGCTACTACTTTGGGTCAACATTTTCGGATTAATCGTAACCAACTGACATTTATGATCCCTCAACTTTTTGATGTTATATACTTAAGAGGTGATTCAAATGAAGATGAAGCTGCACCCAAAGAGTGCGAAAGAGCATATAGATTATTGGAAAACATTTCCAATAAACACAAAGCCAACTTGAAGCAATCAATAAACGACTTGATGAGATGATAAAGGGTTGCAAACCATTGCCCATCAGCAGCAAAGATTGCATAAGAAAATTCACACAGCTTGGGCGACGACAGGACTTCACATTGAAACGCCACCATCATCATCTACATTTTTTTTGTTAGACTCAGAAAATTCCTAACTTCTTGTATCTATTTAATCCATTTTTTCTTTTATTTTCCTAAATGTTTTTTCCATAATCCATCATTGTTAATTTTGTCGTGCCTAATTAAATTATACAATAATTTTGGAACACTCAAACTAATTAGTGATCGATATTTCATTAAACTTAATTCATACATTTATGCCAATAACACCGATCCAATTTTTTTTATTATTTTCCTTATTACGTTATAATTAATAAATTGACATCAATCTCTTCACAATTGTCATGTAACTTTATAAAATTTGCTTACTCTTTTCTTATATTATAACTCACTAAATTTACTGGGCATTATCACTGCGCATCGCGTAGTTTTCCTCTGTTAGTTTTAATAAAATTAGGGTGCAAAGTGATAATAGAAATGATACTAAGGATTTATTTAAATTTTTGTAAAATGTCGAGGGCTTTTTTTAAATGCATTAAAATTTAAATTAAATTTTGATACAAATATTAAAGATTATATTTAAATATTTGAAATATTATTTTTCATTTAATAATTTGATCTTGACCTCATCTTCCCTAAAACAGTAATGCAAACTTTAGGACGCTTAATACAATATACCGTATTTCCACAACCAAATTCCGAAAGGGTAACAAACTTGCAATGATGAAACCGAAAGCCATAGCCTATTCCGATAGTAACAATCTTTTCTTTACCAGGAATAATAAATTTATATCTTCCGCCACCCAAAATCGACCTTAATTTGGACCCCCTCTATACTTCTCTGTGTCTCTCGTTTAGGTTTCTTTCTTTCTTTCTTTCGTTTGTTTCGCGATCTCACTTAGTAGTCTCTCCTATTCTTTTTTCTTTTATTTGGATAATAATTTCTTGTATTAGTTCCTACAGAGCACGAGATTTCATTGCTTTGATTTTTGTCTGTTGTTTCTCAATTTTTTATTTTATTTTTGCAACCCACAACTTTTCCGATCTTTCAATTCCGAGTGCCACCCCTGTGGTCCTCGAAGGCTTCGTGTTTTACCTAGAAGGTTGGTATTTGTTGGGGTTACTTGTTGACCCAGTTAGGGTTTTTTGGTTAATACCTGTGAGCGCAGCTAATTTTGATTTTTGGATGAATTTTAGGACGCTGATGAGATGATGATGAATCAAGGAGTCAATACCCAACCAATAGACCCTAATCCGCTCGAGGTATAGTTTCACTATTTGTGTCTGTTCTGTTACTTTCTTGTTTGCCTAAATAGTACAAGATAGGTTGATTAACTAGGAAGTGATATTTTCATTACTAATGATTTTATAGTAAATGAATTTGTTAATGTCGTTAGTATGTTCTGTGCATAATAGGTATTTAGTATTTGTTGCTGTCACAAATATTAGTGACAAAGTACTTGGTTTTTGACACCTTTTGATTAGATAGGATGGTATTCGTTATTTTGTCTAATGGGGTTGACTTAAACTGAAAGAACGCCGTCTTGCTGAATTTGGTCTGATGCTTTCGACTGTGTTGCTCATTTTGGGGATTTCTTTTGATCTCTTGACTTCATGTCTTCACCCGAATTAAAAAAGGTTTTGAAAACATATGTTTTAAGAAATGGCAACCTTTTAAAAGTTTGTTGGCTATAGCCTATATGTGGTCAGGTGTTATAGCAGTCGCCTGAACTGGTAACTGTTCAGAGCAGTTTAAATGGTGTGCTTAGAGTACGTGCACCTGTTCAAACACGTTGCATGAATACCTTTCTGCTTTTTACGGTTTCCCTTGTTGGATTTAGGGTTTAGAAGTTTGGTCTGTGATGCATGAATCTACTTTTGAAGTGCTACTCTTTCTGTGCTGTCATATCCCTGTCGAAGATATAATTATGTTGTCCTTTTTCTAGATTCACTACATTGTTGATGGAAACCAAGGGCAGACAAGCTCATATCTTCCTTCAACAACTGTATCAGAAGCTACAACCTGGAATACGCATAGGGTGGATAATCACACTATTGAGAATGGGAGCCTTTCAAACTCCACTTATGTTCATAGTCAACAAATAGAGCCACCCACAAGAAATGATCAGGATGGCTTGAATGCTACAAACCTTGTTGGTTCATCAACTTTTGGAGCAACAACTGCTCCACAGGATTATAATAACTATACATCATATGCGAGTGCCACAGATCCATATGGTTATGCAAGTACAGGATATCCAGGCTACTATGGTGGTTACCAGCAGCAGCCTAATTATTCATACAGTCAACAGCAATCTAACCATTCATACTCTCAACCTGTAGGAGCATATCAAAACACAGGTGCTCCTTATCAGCCTCTTTCCTCATTTCAGAATACAGGATCTTATGCTGGGACTGCAAGTTATTCAACCACTTACTACAATCCTGCTGATTATCAGACAGCTGGAGGTTATCCAAGCAGTGGATACAGTAATCAGAGTACCGTGTGGAATGATGGCAATTATGCAAATTATGCATCTCATCAATATCCAAACTACTCGTCCGGCCCAACAAGTAGTTACAACTCAGGTACTGCAGCCACAGCGCCAATAAATTATCAAGAGCATTACAAGCAATGGGCAGATTACTACCGTCAAACAGAAGTTAGTTGTGCTCCTGGGACAGAACACTTGTCTGTAACTGGTACATCTAATCAGGGAAGTGCAGTTCCAAGTGTTCCTGGTGCACACTCAACTTCAAGTAGCCAGCCATCCTCGACTCTCACAACATCATGGAAGCCAGAACCCCCTTCATCTGAATATCCTTCTTTGCAGGTTTGGTGTTGCATAAGCCTACTTAATTGGCAACTTTAATTTGGTTGGTCTAATATTCTTTTTCCTGGTATTCATTTCAGCCTGGCGTAACAATTAGTGGTGCACATGATGGTTATTGGAAACAAGGGGCTCCGAGTTGTCAAAACTATCATGCTAGTCCTATGCAATCACACTTTCAAAAAAGTTTTGATTTAAAAAATTCTTATGATAATTTTCAGGAACAACAGAAGAATGCTCCCCAAGGTCTTAATTCACAATATCCTGTTGCTCATCAGGTTCCCCCAACTTATCAATCACCTTTGCAAAATATTCCGCCATTAGATTCTCGAAGAGCAAGTAAGCTGCAGATTCCAACAAATCCTAGAATTGCTTCAAATCTGGCGTTGGTGATACCAAAGACTGACAAAGATGGCTCTACAGCTGGTGTGGTAGCAAAACCTGCCTACATTAGTGTTGCAGTGCCTAATCCAAATGACAAAGTACTGTCAAATGATTCGGCTGATTCCATACTTAAGGTGAGATTGCTTCTTTTACATTTTATGCATGTCCAAATAAATTTAGTTGGACTGCTAAACCAAGAATATAGAAAAGATTATCAATCTTTAACCACCTATAGATTTTCAATTTAGTCGATCACCAAATTTATGTGCCAAAACTTATGGTTGTTTATTTTCTTGCTGCAGTGTTTTGTGTGGTTGTTTTTGTATTCATTATGAGATGCTGCTTTCAGATTACCTGTTTTAAGAGTACCTATGAAATTGTTTACTATTTTGATTATGGTCATTTGCATATTATACTTCTATAGAGTCAATAACTAATTATCAGTTCTTCTATTGTTGCTGATTTTATTGTTGGCTGCAGCCTGGAATGTTTCCAAAGTCACTACAAGGTTATTGTGAAAGGGCGTTTGCTCGGTGTAAAAGTGATACAAATATGTTGGCAGCTAGTCAGGCTGTCATGAAGGAAGTGAGTTGATGATACAAGAGCTCTTCTTCTGTTTTTCTGTCCTCTTGTTTATCTCTAAACTTCTTTTGGTATAAGCTATAGAATTGATGGTAACTTGGAGTGGAATAATTGTTGAAGGATTATAGGATGTTGACCGCAGTTTTCTATTTGCCTTTGCAACTGTCCTTTTACTGACTTTCACTAATTGATTTTCATGTTCTTGCCATTTGTTATTTATTCTCTAATGTTGTAGCACCTTTTTCTGATGTTATTGAACTTTATCTTCTCTATTGTGCAGATAATTACGAAGGCGAAAGCTGATGGTACTTTATATACTCGTGATTGGGATATTGAACCTCTTTTTACTTTACCAACCCCTAATACCGACAATAAGGGGTCTCTTTCTCCCTCTTGTTCTTTGTTGAATTCTTCACATGTATTCTGCAGTAGCTGATTTATAGTTCTTGGTTGAACATTTATAATAGGAATTCTCAATCTTCAACTCCATTGTTTTCGTTGCCAAAGTACGATAAGAGCCCAAGTAGACGCTCCAAGAGTAGGTGGGAGCCATTACCAGAGGATAAGTTGGTTGATAAGTCTATTTCTGTTGGTAGTAATACTATAAAATATGGATGGGACAAGAAGGTATAAGTGGTTGTTTTCTTTTTCTTGTTTCCTTCTAGTACATACTTGCTATCTTATAGTGACTGGTGATTATTGCTGACTTTACTTCAAATTACTTATGAATGTTTTATTTTATTGTGCAGCCTTTGGGTGGGTATTCTGGGATCAAGGAAGATGCTTTAAATAAAACTGAATTTTCTATTCCAGATCAGAGAACTTCAAGTAAGAGTGGCCAGAAGCCGTTTAAAAGGCAGCGTCTTGCTGATGTTCTGAATGCTACAGATGATGGTGATGCATCTAGTGATAGTGACAAGGAACAAGGATTGACAGCTTATTATTCTGGTGCAATAGCAACTGCTATTGCACCAGAAGAAAAAAAGAGACGTGAATACCGTTCCAAGCGTTTTGAAAAAGGGCAAGGACATCGAGCTACTGTCAGTGAAGTCAAACAGAAAAATGCTGGAGCTGGAAATTTATACAGTAGACGGGCCAGTGCCATGATGCTTAGTAAAAATTTTGATGATGGTGGAAGTAGAGCTGTTGAAGACATAGATTGGGACGCACTTATTTTGAAGGGAAACAGCCAGGAAATTGAGAAGCGCTATTTGCGACTGACTTCTGCTCCTGAACCTTCAACTGTAATTGTCCAACATTGTGTTTGCTATTTCCTTCTTTTTCGCTTCCTTGAGTTACAAAAAATTTGGTGATAGACAGTATGGTACTTTATACATTTTATGTACTAATTATTTGGCTGCCATTCATAATACTTTGCAGGTGAGACCAGAAGAAGTGCTGGAGAAAGCTCTATCAATGGTTCAAAATTCTCAAAAGAATTATCTATATAAATGTGATCAACTGAAGTCTATTCGCCAAGACTTAACTGTACAACGGATACGAAATCAACTGACGGTTAAGGCATGTACTACGTATTGCTTTGTGACCTCAAAGTTCTTTAGTGTACATTTGATGTTTATGAACATGCATTTTGAAGTGCTTTGCGATGATGTTTAACTTTTCTTCAGGTGTATGAAACTCATGCTAGATTAGCATTGGAAGTAGGAGATTTGCCCGAGTATAATCAGGTTGGTCCCACAACTGTAACTGGAGTGTTTATGGTTGTGTCCTGTTCTTAGCTATAGTAATATCCGTTTAGGAATTTCTCCTTGTCAAGGACATTCTGTCTCAGGAAGATGATACTAGGTAGTTTCAAAGTGACCTGAAATTTTATAGCAAGTTGATGCCCAAAGTATATACATGTTATTTCTTATAGTTGTAGTTAAACGGGAGCCCTCGGTAATAATGTTGTTCTTTTTTATGCTAAGCAGTTCTTGTATATGAGAAATGCATGTTAACTCATTATTGACTTTATTTTTGTTCTGATTTCAGTGTCAATCGCAGTTGAAAACTCTCTATGCTGAAGGAATTGATGGATGCCATATGGAGTTCACAGCTTATAACTTGCTTTGTGTTATCTTGCACTCTAGCAATAACAGAGATCTAGTGTCATCAATGTCAAGGTTAGTAATATGTATTGATAAACATTTCTAACTAAATGATGCTTCATGTAGTTTTTCTTATTTCAAATACTTATAAAATTTTATAATTTGATGATTTAGTATGCTTTATTAGTTGGATGATTTATGTTTGTTTGAGCAATTAGTTACTAAAGATTCTCTTATTTTTTCTTCATGGTATGCTTTGAAAATGTCCTTTTTGATTTTTTAGCTTCTGGGTCCTAAATTCATTCTCCTTGTTAATAAATCAAGCATTCATTCTGAAGTGATTAACTCACACTCACATAGTCACACTCTTGTGCACTTGTAAGAGAAATTTTGGGCTAGACATTCATTCTGAAGTGGTGAATTCACACTCATGCACTCGTGCCATATGGCCTACATTGTGATTGGATATGGTTTATCAACCCTCCATTGGTCAAATCATAAAAACTTAACACTTAGAATTATGAGAACTTTTCTGTAGTATATTAACATGGAAATTGATGCTGAATGGCATAAACCAGGAAATTGAGTTTTTTATGGGAGTGAGCTCTATTCATTCTGCATAAGATGAAATTAAAATAAAACCCTCATATGCCCAGTCTTGGCTAACCCATGGTGTATCTATTTCCTGCCATTTATTACATTTACAAGGATTTTGAGTTCTTACATGAATGTGATGTGATGATAGATTGACGGAGGAAGCAAAGAAGGATCAAGCTGTTAAACATGCCCTTGCAGTTCGTGCAGCTGTTACATCAGGAAATTATATTAAGTTCTTTAGACTATACAAGACAGCGCCTAACTTGAACACTTGTCTTATGGGTATGTAATTACTTTGAAGCCTTTTAGCTTGAAATTATTTCAAAAGGTCAGGTAAGAAGTGATGATTTTTGCCTTTTCTTGTAGATCTTTGTGTGGAAAAGATACGGTACAAAGCTGTTAGCTGCATGTCCCGATCATATCGTCCAACATTACCCGTTTCGTACATTGCACAGGTTTTGGGTTTCTGTGCTTCAAGTGAAGGAAAGGATGAGAAAGAATCAGATGGGTTAGCTGAGTGTGTGGAATGGTTGAAGGCGCATGGTGCATGCCTTACTTCGGATAATGGAGATATGCAGCTTGACGCAAAAGTAAGTCCCTTGATGTTCAAGTAATGCCCCTGAAATATTGACTTGATGTTCAACTAATACACCTGAAATATTTGACTTTTTGACCCATTTTCCATGAAGTGCCTGTTATAATAGATTGAACAAATATAGTAGAAGCTGTTTGAAAAATTAGTTCATGTGCCTTCTGATTTTTAAGTTAATTGCTTATAAGAACTTACGTGCTTCACATGGCAAGTGCCCCACTTATGACAAGGAATGGAATGGTTTAATGTGCAGGCATCATCTTCTAGTCTCTACGTTCCAGAACCTGAAGATGCCGTTGCCCATGGAGATGCCAATCTAGCTGTTAATGACTTTTTTACACGAGCAACATCATAGCAGATATGATCTTAGCTTGGTAAACATTTAGTAGGATATGACAGAATCTCGCCCTCAAGGAGAGAGAGAGGGATCAAGTGCTCCAGGATTCCAGGCAGCCAAAAACGTAGCAGCTCTTTGATTGTAACTTGGAGACGGTAGATCATAGATTATAAACCAAGTTCTGACACCAAATGCCCAGTAGAGTAACCCTCGCAACCGCTTTGCATAACATCATGGGGGAGGGTGATATTATGTGATTTAGGGTTAGCTCATTCTTTCTTGGCAATATTTACAGATTGTAGTGGGGGTACTACCGCCAAAAGAAAAGAAATAATGAAATGAAAATGTTGTATTGTATTTAATCGAAGTTCTTTCTTTTCCACTGTTGATATGTGAGAATTTGAAAGATTGTTAATGAAGCAGAACCTCCAAACTCGAAATTCTAAACTACCACGTGGACCAAATCAAAATGCAAAAGGAAACTAGATCTTCCTCAAAACTAATAAAACTGCTAATTACCTTGGCAATAAAACAGTAAAGAATTTCCAAGAAAGGGTGAGGAGTTGTAGTGACCAGTCTGTGTTGGGCTATTTGAAAACAATGGGATGACAGGCCTTATGTAAGCACATTTTTTTCCTGGCTCTTCACTGCTAAAAATACATGCTTTGCTTTCAGAGCTAGAGGTCCTCGGGAGTGATTATACTCATAGGAAGATTGGGCATGAAATTTTGTGTTTCCATTAACCTGTTTCAACCTTATTTTTAACATAAAATAATACTATATTGGAGCAAAAATATGATTAGATCAAACTAATAAAACCTGAAGATCTGAACCCGAATATCGTTACACTCATATGATGTCTCGGTGCTTGTCTCAACAGAATTACTTAAAGCCCGATCCATCTGGTTCTGATTACATTTTGGTGCTTTGGGTGCTTGTCTCAAATACTCTCTTCTATCTAAAATAAGTGTCGTTTTAGAGGGATGTACATTTATTAAGAAAGCTAGTGAAATGTTTGATATACCCTTATTAATTACATGTTGAATTGTCTTGAAAATGTAATCTGTATAATTAGGATGTGAGAGAAATTAAAGGGTAATTTTGGAAATAAAATTATAAGCATACATGAAAAATCGTAAACGACACTTATTTTGAATAATTAAAATGCCTCTAAAACGACTTTTATTTTGAATAAGAGGGAGTAATTGTTTAGAGCCTAATCCAACTTGTTTGTTGGTTTCCTAAAAGTCCTCCAGTTCGAGGGAGGTCTTTCTGATCTTCAAGTCAACTGACTCCACAAACTTCAAGTCCTAGGAAGTAAGGGTTACTGTACATTAAGGCTCTCTCTCTCTCTAACAAATGTTTTTTTAACTACACAGTATGGTTGTAGATTCTCCCGGAAAAGGCTCTGTAAAAATGCATTAATACTGGAGGGGCAGATCTTGAACTTACTAGTGAGCTCCACTTTGTAACAAATAAGAAATAAAAATGCATACAATTTATTTGGATCTCCTATAATTTTTATAATTTAGGAGCATTTTAAAATCTCTCCACTCTCAATCTATCTTTAGAAATTCACAATTTATTTTGTAAGATAGATATATTGAACATTTTTTATATTAATAAATTTTAACTAAAAACCATATTGTGAAAAAAAATCTGAAATTTTGACACAATAAAATTATATATTTGGTTAATTTAAATTATTTGGGACTTTTAATCAAAAGTTCATGTAGAAACTATGGAACAAATTAAATCAAATTAGATGTGTATGTAAGTAATGGTTATCAGCCTTGAATGAATTTGGCCATTCCTAGGTCTTATTGAGGGGACGAGCTCCTCTGTGCTAGACTCAGTCCCTACCTTAGTGCTAATAATAGGCTGATGAGATCCTTTATTACAGGATAAAAACTAGCAGTCTATTTAGTTGAAATAAATAAGAAATAGAATAATTATTTTAGAAATAAAAAGATGAAGAATAGAATGAAGTGAGTATTATTTTATTTCGTTTATTATTAAAAATTTCAACATCAATGTTTAGTTTGAAAATATAAGCTTGAAATGATAAAGAAATAACTAACAAAAATTAAAATATATTATTAATATTATTGTTATTATTATTATTATTGTTATTAATTTTCTTCTTCTTATTAATTTTCTTATTCTTATTATTAAATTTTTACTTATTATTGTTTTTAAGAATATGTAGCAACAGATTGGACATGACATGGAATTTCCAACATCGAGCTCATCAAGATAAGTTTGGAAACAAATTCCTTTATTAAGCTGCATACTACAAGATTTTCCCAGATCTCGAGTCCAAGGAAATTTATACTATGTTAGGTGTTGTTGTTGAATTCATCAAGATAAGCATAACATAGTTAGCTACTGGTATATGGAATATATTTTGAAGGGAGATAACCATCAATTCAGATTACCAGGATAGCTTTACTTTCTTTCCTAAACATTGTTGTGATGAGTTAAACACGGAGTGAAGAGAACTCGGGAGGCAGAACATGAAATGCATTATTTTCTAAGAAGGGGAGTTACACAATCATGTCTCCAGGTAACACGAATCACGATGGAAGAATGAAACACAAAATCTAATAAAAAATGCTATAGATCATGTGTCATGTATCTGGAACTTTAGCAGCTTAGAATTTGATTGTATGCTATATTAGGAAACATCAAAGCTATAGATAAAATTCACAATCCTGGAGACAAAATTGAGCAAATTAAGATTCTTGCGGAAGCAAAAATACAAGTCAGGGGACCCTTCTCTGGTGGTTTGCTTCTCAATTTTCTGCAGAAAGAAGTATAATTCTGGTTAGATAGCCCTCTACCAAGCCGTATTATATCAAATAATATATAAATCTATTTAACCTACGTCAAGACACTGGTAACTAGTAACGTATTGCCCTTGACAGAAAAGGACTTATCTAACTAAAGAACATGACTTTTTGATAGTTCGAGTTGAGAAAGCTAAACACATTCTATACATGAGAAACTGTAGTGCCCTTATAGATCAACAAAACTTCAGTCAGAAAAATAAGTTGCTTTCCCCAATCAACTATGGAGATCAAAAGTAGATCTTCTAATACAAAGCTAAGTCCTAAACCCAAAGTTTTTTTTCCACAGAGCAATTTTCTTCTTATCAATTCAGATGTTAACTTTCTTACCTTCTTTCTTTGACTCTACTGTACTATGGGGATAATTAAACATTAATTCTATAGAATACTGATACATGAAAACAAAACAAACGGGAAAAGAGTCCTATATTGCACAAGCTAGGATGCAAGTGCTGCACTATCTAACAGCAAGTACGAAGTTCAACACTAGAATATGTGAGATAACAGTGCAGAGCAAATAAGGATAGCAATGTAAACTAAACCATGTATTTCATACACAACATTAACGTATAAAACACGTGCATTGAGCATCATATGTATAGCCGTAATACATATGTAACAACAGTAGCGGAATCTTAAACCAAGAACAATTATACCTCTAGCCATTGCCTCCACCGTAGATCTGAGAGTTTTGTTGCAGGTCTGAATTTCTATCCTCTTCCAGAGCAAGCTCGATGGTGTCTATAATAATGCTTTGGCAAAGATAGGACCCGAAACCAAAACCAACGTTTTGTTTTTAAACCAACCCTTCATACCCTACTCTCCATCATAGGAGGTGAAGGTTGAGAAAGTGGGCGACAGCATATATCAACATATAGTAGTAGGGTTAAGCTTTATATAAATGGACTATGACTATACTCAATAATGAGGCAGATAAACTTACATTCTCCCACTTGGTCCATTTATCCCAAAACCACAACACATAACTAGAAATCAAATATATGAATCATGGTGATAGGTCCTCTTATAGTGAGTAGTATTTTCCATGTATTACATATACAAAAATTTCTCATTACTTGCCCGTCAACTTAATGAATAAACCATATGTTTATTCGAGGTCCAAATTAAATGACATTTCTCAAAACCAATAAATATGTGTACACAACATTTATGAGAAAATATCAAACTGAATAAGAGTTTCATTGAATCAACAAAAATACAATAAATCACATTGTAGAATCAAGTCCCATATGCACTACGTGATCCTTAAATTGCCTAAGTGGCATGCCTTTAGTTAAAGGATCCGCAATCATCAACTCAGTGCTAATGTGCTCTATGACAACTTTCTTTTCCTTGACACATTCTCTTATGGTTAAATACTTAATGTCGATATGCTTGCTTCGACTTCCACTCTTGTTAATTTTAGCCATAAAGACCGCAGCAACATTGTCGCAATATAACTTTAATGGCTTAGAAATTGAATCAACAATTCCGAGCCCATATATGAAACTCTTCGACCATACACCATGCGAGGTGGCCTCAAAACATAAGACAAACTCAGCCTCCATAGTGGAAGTAGCAATTAGGGTCTGCTTGGCACTCCTCTAAGATACAGCTCCACCAGCTAGCATGAAAATATAACCGGATGTTAATTTCTTTGAATCAATGCAACCAGCAAAGTCTGAATCGGAGTATCCAACAACTTCCAAGTTCTCAGTTCGTTTGCACAAGAGCATATAGTCCTTTGTACCCTGCAGATATCTCAAAACCTTCTTTGCAGCTTTCCAGTGATCAATACCTGGATTACTCTGATATCTTCCTAACATTCCAACAACATATGCAATGTCAGGTCGAGTGCAGACCTGAGCATACATAAGGCTTCCTACAGCTGAAGCATATGGAATGTTCTTCATGTGTTCCCGCTCAAAGTCATTTTTCGAACATTGATTCAAATTGAATCTATCACCCTTGACAATGGGAGCTACAATTATTGCACAATCTTTCATCCGAAATCTCTATAAAATTTTGTTGATATTGGTCTCTTGAGACAAACCCAAAATGCCTCGAGATCATTCTCTATGGATCTTAATGCCAATGACATAAGATGCCTCACTTATATCTTTCATATCAAAATTCTTTGAGAGAAATTGCTTCACCTCATATAGCAAACCCGTATCATTAGTTGCTAGCAAAATGTCATCCACGTATAATACAAGAAAACAAGTCTTACTCACACTAACCTTCTGGTATAAACACTGATCCATGAGATTCTCTTCAAAACCGAATGAAGTGATAACCTCATGAAAATTTAAATACCATTGTCGGGAGGCTTGTTTTAACCCATATATGGATTTATTAAGCTTACAGACTAAATGCTCACTATCACTAGAGGAGAATCCGTCAGGTTGTTTCATGTAAACCTCTTCCTCTAGTTCACCATTGAGGAACGCAGTTTTCACATCCATTTGATGTAACTCAAGATAAAAATGAGTCACTAATGCCATGATTACACGAAGTGAATCTTTCTTTGATACAGGAGAAAATGTCTCCGTGTAGTCGATTCCTTCTCTTTGAGTGAACCCTTTAACAACAAGTCTTACTTTATGTCTCTCAATGTTGCCACGTGAGTCTTTCTTTGTGTTAAATACCTATCGACATCCAATGGGCTTCACACAATGTGGCAACTCAACGAGATCCCAGACTTGATTAGATGTCATAGAATTCATCTCATCCTTTATAACATTGTACCACAAGTTCGATTCCTTAGAACTCATAGCTTGTGAAAACTGTAAGCGATCTAGAAGGGGGGTTGAATAGATCTTTAAAATTCTTTGAAAATTTCTATAATAAAATCAGAAGTTAATTCACACAATAGTAATTTAAACAAATTTAAATACAAAGAGTAGGGAAGAAGATCAAACACTGTTTTTATAGAGGTTCGGTGCTAAGACCTACGTCCTCTACCTAAGCTCCCACTTAGGATTTTGCAAACCACTTTATTACACACTTTGTAGTTCAGTGTGAACTCTTACAATCCCGCTTGATTTCCGGCTCAAGCTACCTTTACACTTGATTTGTCTTCCGGCACAAATCTTACCAATACCGCTTGATTTCCGACTCAAGCAACCTTTACAGATGATTTGTCTTCTGGCACAAATCTTACCAATAATACTTGATTTTCGGCTCAAGCTACCTCACACGTGACCTTTCACTAGTCACTCAATTTGTAAAAGAAATAGGATAAAGATCTAAGAACAAGTGCTCAATACAAATGTAAACAAAGTAAGCATAATGATGAGCAATTTGGAGCAAGATAAGAGTATTTTGGCTTGTAGAACTTGTGTATATTCTTCATCAATCATCCACCCTTTATATAAGAAGAAATATAACTGTTGGGACTTATTCTAGCCGTTGCTAGATTGAAATGACCGTTCCTTAATAATATCCCTTCCATTTTTGGCTAATTGGACCGTTAGAATTAATGTGCTGTACCCATAATTCTACTTGTCGAGTTGTATAAGTCGACTTGTGACCATAAGTCGACTTGTCGAGTTGTATAAGTCGACTTGTGACAACATTTTACGTAAACTTGCATCTCCGCTCTTCTATAAGTCGACTTGTGATGTGTAAGTCGACTTGTGGTCCACGATAAGTCGACTTGTATATTTGTTAGTCGACTTGTGTTGACATATCTTCATATATTAGTTGACATATGATGTTCTAGTCGACTTATGTAAGCTTCAACGGTAATATCCACTCAAATCTTTTATAATCTTCATTATTTAAGCCTCTTTCACTTATAGGAAACTTCCATCTTGATTCTTCAATGATTAAACACTTGCCCATCTTGATTTGTACAATTCTTTCATTGAATATCAATCCCAAAATACCTGAAACAATTTCTTAACCAATTCTATACATTTTATTATTATCAAAACATAAGTGGAATTAATTTGTCAACCACCATTGGTCCAACAATCTCCCCCTTTTTGATAATGACAAAATACTTAGAAATTGTTTAAGAAATGAAAACAAAGAAACATTGATCTGAAGGTGTAAGTCGACTTGTATGAAGATGTAAGTCGACTTATACCAGTTCGGTACTAATAAGTCGACTTGTATACCCGTGTAAGTCGACTTATGCGTGTACAGTACCGTGAGATTGTTAGAGTAGTGCCCTAAAGGCAATCCCCTTTAGCGCTTTTTCTTCATAGTCATGTACAGACTTTATGAATAAATAAAGAAAGGCATGTTTCATTTATTTGATGTTCTTTATGAATTGATATTGATCTTTAATCAAATTAATGAAGTCCATGATATATGGCATAGTATGAAGGAAATTATGATGTGATCATAATCCTGAGATGCCTATCATGTGCAATTATGTCAGTATCTAAATTCTCCCTAGTCATAGGATTAATGAGACTGGACATCATTAATCCGGACAGACTAGCATATGTTATACTCCTTGATTGGATCAAGCAGTGGATCTCAGAAACTGTAAATATGGGATATTTAGAGTTGACATGTGGATGCTTACTAGCGGTAGTAAGTACATTGGATGACCTGCCATGAGATCATCACATGGATGTCCTATTCTAATGTCAGTGATAATCTCATCATAGCAATGGTGCAAGTATCCTTAGACTTAAGGTACTCAAGGATATCTTGGATATTGATTCTGTGCTTTGACTCTATTCCTTGTTGCCTTTCAGAGGTTACTCATAGGGTGGTGCTTGGGTACAGCTTGAGGTATTCAAGGTAATTGAGTAACCAATAAAGGATTCATCACTTACGTGATAGCGTAAGAGATACCCGACCTCTTGTCGGGATCATTACTTTAAGTCTCGTCGGAGCATAATTATGTCATGAAGAGGGTCTTCATGGACATATAAAGTAATGAGTCCCAAGACAGAACCGATATCACTGGGCTAGACTTAGTCTAGTAAGAGTTGACACTTTGACCATACTAATAACCAAGTGGGGTATAGAATGTTGAAAGGACGAATTGCACGAAGAATTGTCATGGAAGGGTTCGTGATCCGGTTCGTGATGAATTCATCAAATCAATTACTTTCCGGTCAATTGGGGTCATGATGTGTTGCTAGACGCCGCTCATGACTTGCTCGATTAATTGTTAATATAAGTGGCCAACATAACCGGAACCTAAAGGGTCACACGATAAGAGTGTTTGGAGAATCAGTAAAATAGTATTGGATGAGTTCCATAATGGAGAGCATTAGGATTAAATGGATCCCGATGAGATTGGGACATGTCCCGATGAGATCGCGACATCAATATTGCTAAGAAAGGTTTAGGAGTGTTTCAAGATCGGGTCCAATGATAGGTAGAACAAACTCCAGTTTGACTAGACCTCTTTAGCAATTATATATATATTAATTAATTAATTAAGATTAATTAATTATATATATATATAAGCATGTGGGACGTTGGAAAGGATGAGAGGATAAGAGCTTTGAAAAGTCAAAGCTTGATTTCTTTATTCATTTAATTAATTAATGGTCATTAAGCCTCCATTTGTAAGCATCTTAAGGCTAGTATTTTTAATTGTTAAAATAACTATAAGATGGCTTATTTGGGAGAGGATGGACGACGGTTTTTGCTAGGATTAGAAGTTGAAAAACTTAATTGTTAAGTTTCCTTTGAAAAGTTGATTTTCAAGTCTTCTTCCTTAAACATCATCGGATCTTCTCTTCTTCTCCAAGTGTTCCAAAGTCAATCTCAAGCTCTCCAAGGACAGAGGTAGGGTCTAGCAGCCTTTACTTTGTTCTAGCTATTCCCGGGTCAAAAGAGTTTGTCCCGGTTAGGTTTTCTGATCTCTGCGTGGATACCTTTAGAGATAGTCTCTATTGGCTATTCAGGTTTGAATCTTCATACAGACACATAGATCCTGGCCTTCGGGAAGGTCCCGGTAACAAAAATTTTTGTTTTCGGTGCGTGGTACATGTGATGTACCTCCCGGGATTTTCCTACAGTGGTATCAGAGCCACTTGTGTCGCGTATGAAGCTAAAACCCTAGCTAGGTCGGACTTCCTATTTGAATTTGACATTGATGCATGTATGTTGTCCAAATTTCGAATTATTATAGGGATATGTTTTTCGAAATTTTTCTGCCTAGAATTGTTCATAACATGTTATAGAATATGTCTGTGAAAGATGAGAATTTATCAATTTTTTTTATATAGTTTTGCTATTTTATTCCCTAAGGTTCTAGATGCTGTTTTGTGACACATTCTGTGAACAGGCATGTGTATAAATTCGATAATAAATTCTAGAAAATTTTTTTTTTCTGATTTTCCTTCACCAACATGTCCCTAAGATGTTTGTGAATGTCTATGTGGATGGAAAAGTGTTTTCAAGGTGATTTGCTATTTATTCACGAATTTATTCTATGATGTTGGGAATAGCTGTGTTGATGAACACAGATTTTGAATCGGTTTTGTTGCTTAGGTTGACTGAGTTTTTGATGACTATAAATCCTGAAAAAATTCATGAAGCATGTTCTGAACTGTAGTAACTTGTATAATTTTCTCAGAATTTATTGAAATTGTTTCAATGATTATTTCGAGCAATGTGTAGTACTTGGCAGTTTTGTGAAAATTGCTGGGACTGTTTTGCTTGACATAATTGAATGTGTATTTTTCAGTTCCAATGCCTTGGACCATTTTTAATGTGATTGAAAATGAGTTATCTTGATGTAGTATGCTTGCCAAACTGAATTGCTTGAAGTTGGTTTTCCAAGAATTTTCGAATGCCGAATAGGTCACATTAGCGTCTCGTTAGTGTATTTCATTATCTTGCTTGTTTTGGCCGTCATAATTTTTTGTGACTTGTGCCGAAGTAATTTGATAACGTATGGACTAGCTAGAGATTCTTAGGGTGATAATTTGGTGTTTCCTGAATTGTTTGGATATTTATGAGTAATGACTCATTTTCAAGCTTTTCTTGTATGGTTTGATCAGATATGGCAATCATGTAACAATGAAGTGTTCATTGGTACATCAAATTAACAGATATTACCTTAGGTATGTTGGTATTGTGAATTGGGATTACATGGATTGAGGAATTAGCGATTAGAGATAATAGCAATTTTGTTGGATAAGTCGACTTATACAGACATAAGTCGACTTGTTCGTCTTGCCATAAGTCGACTTGTATCATGATATAAGGCGACTTGCAGGCAAGGAGGGCATAAGGCGACTTGCATTCTTTGTAAGTCGACTTGTGACATGCTCAAGAGGGATGATGGATGATTATAAGGAAAGATTCAATGTGATTGATGAAACCTAAATCATTCCATATAGTCCTGGCGACTATAATCCTTGACTTGAGTCTAGAGTTCGAAATCCCTCCTCGGTATATGAAAACTAACGCCTTCCATTAATATGGTAAGAACCAGAGTTCTTATAGGGTTGGGTTGTTGGGTAAACCCAAGCTCGCTCTATACGGATATGTTCGAACCATGAAAATGTGATTTTCGGATTAATGGGTTGGTTTTCACTAGAAGCGTTGGTTTGTTGAGTAAACTCAAGGTCAACGTAGACAGAGGCGAAATTGGGTAGCATACATCAGATGTATGCACATCAAAGAGGTGGTAACCCAATGTAAGTGCACACATCAACAAGTTGATAGCACGAATCGATAGTTGTGTCTAAGATGTAATTGGTATATTTGATACCTCCCGAGACATAAGGTGGCTTGTTGGGTAAACCCAAGGTCATGCTTAATGTCGGTTATCGATGATGCAATTGGTATGTTTGATACCTACCGATTGACCTAAGTTGTGGCTTGTTGGGTAAACCCAAGGTCATTCTTAGTAATATCAGATATCAACCCCATTAGGACATTATGTCATCTTATTTCTTTGGCTTCGTAATGAGGATTATGGATTCTATGAAACTAGTGGGAGCTTTCTGCATATCATTCAAGTCCTTATGATTATGCATCTTTTCTTATTCTAACATTCTTTCTCTCTTTCCGTTTAGGTTGGTTGAAGATGTCTTCCAGTGTGAACTTACGCTCGCTAATGGATTCCAACAAGTTAACTAGACCGAATTTTCTTGACTGGCTAAGGAATCTGAGAATTGTTCTCAGATCTGAGGAACTGGGATACATCCTAGATGTTCCACTTCTAGATGCACCTGCTGTCGATGCTTCGATGAGGATCGAAGGCATATCGTAAGCATCTAAAGGATGATGACATGGCTACTTGCATTATGCTTGCCTCGATGTCACCAGAGCGAGTATAAAGACGAGTCCATGGATGCTCACACTATAGTATTTCATCTTAGGGAACTGTTTGATGAGCAAGCTCGGTCGAAAGGTTCGAGACCTCAAGGCTTCTCTTCACCATTAAAGATGGCTCCGGGGACATCTGGCATGCAAGATGCCTCGAAGATGAATGGCTATATTGAGAGATTGGTCGTCTTAAGTTTTGTAATGGATTATGAGTTAAATATAGACTTAATTTGGTTGGATTGTCCGAGAGTTATTCACATTCGTGTTAAACTATCGGATGAACCAAATATCCACAACAATACCGAGTTGATCAATCTGCTCAAGATAAATGAAAGCATCTATCAAGAATGATAGTAAGCAAGTGCTAATGGTGGTGCTTCTTTTCCGGTTCAAAGAAGAAAAGAACCCAAAGAAGAAGAAGGCCAAGAAACCAAAGGAAGTGCCATCAAGAAGAAGACCAAAGAAGCTGCCCGAAAGGAACTTGCTTCCATTGTGGTAAAGATGGCCATTGGAGGCGCAATTACAAAGTCTATTCGAGTCATTTGAAGCGTAAGAAGGCATCGATGCCTCAACTACTTCGTGTATGTATGTCATCGAGGTTAATCTGCTTCGATCACAACATTTGGGTATTTGATACTGGTTGTGGCTCACACATATGTAATGATATGCAGGGCCTAAGGGACAATAGACAGCTCATGAAGGGAGAAGTAGACCTGCGTGTTGGAAATGGAACAAGAGTTGCTGCATTAGCGGTAGGAACCTATGTTTTGTCTCTCACCATTGGGCTTGTACTTGAATTGGATGATTGTTATTTTGTACCCGTTTTGACAAAGAACATATTGTCTGTTTCTTGTTTAAATAGAGCTGGTTTCCATTTGAATTTTAATAGCAATGGTTGTTCTATTAATTCTAATGGAATGCTTTATGGTACTGGTACATTATGCAATGGAATTTACATATTAGATATGTCTTATCCAATTATGAATGTCAATGAAACCAAAATACATAAAAGAGATAATTTAAAGTCAACTTACTTATGGCATTGTCGGCTGGGCCATATAAATGAGACACGCATCGCTAAGCTCCATAAGAGTGGCAGTTTAGGGTCATTTGATTATGAATCATATGACACATGCGAATCTTGTTTATTAGGCAAGATGACTAAGTTACCCTTCAAGGGAAAGGGTGAACGAGCGATTGGAGTATTAGACCTAATACATTCAGATGTATGCGGTCCGATGTCCATCCATGCTAGAAGTGGTTGTCGTTACTTCATTACCTTTATCGATGATTATTCTCGATATGGGTACTTGTATCTGATGAGATACAAATCTGAAGCGTTTGAAAAGTTCAAACAATTCAGAAATGAAGTAGAAAACCAGCTTGGTAAAAGTATCAAGGCATTACGATCCGATCGTGGTGGAGAATACTTAGACCAACAGTTTCTGGATTATCTCAGAGATAATGGCATTTTATCTCAGTGGACTCCTCCTTACACACCACAGCACAATGGTGTGGCTGAAAGGAGAAATCAAACCTTGTTGGACATGGTACGATCAATGATGGGTTTCGCAAAGTTACCAAAATCATTTTGGGGGTATGCGCTAGAGACAGCTGTTTACTTGCTAAACAGAGTTCCCTCTAAGACAGTTGATGTTACTCCATATGAGATGTGGACTAACAGAAAACCTTATCTTTCTCATTTGAAAGTTTGGGGTTGTCCTGCTTACGTGAAGCGGATTCAGTCAGATAAGCTTGAAGCAAAGTCTGACAAGTGTTTGTTTGTAGGATATCCTAAAGAGACCATGGGATATCAATTCTACCTTGCTGAGGAACAAAAGGTGTTTGTTTCAAAGCATGCTGTCTTCTTAGAGAAAGAGTTTCTTCTGCAAGAAGACAGTGGGAGCAAAGTTGAACTTGAAGAAGTTCAAGATGCTCAAACAGACACAGATCAACTGCCTGAACCTGAGACTGTCACTCATTCAGATGAAGTAACAGTTCAACCTTCTACTACACAAGTTCGTAGGTCAAGAGGATACGACCGCTTCCCGAGAGATATGGATTTCGTAAGTGAACAGAACGACGTATTGCTCATAGAAGATGATGAGCCTGCTACCTATGAAGAGGTTCTGAAAAGTTCAGAGTCTGAAAAATGGCTTTGTGCCATGAAAGCTGAAATGGATTCCATGTACCAAAACGAAGTATGGACTTTGGTTGATGCACCTGAAGGGATAAAACCTATAGGGTGCAAATGGGTTTTTAAGAAGAAAACCGACGTGGATGGTAATGTGCTTACTTATAAAGCAAGGCTTGTGGCCAAAGGATTTCGTCAAAGACAAGGAGTTAACTATGACGAGACCTTCAGCCCCGTAGCAATGCTTAAATCCATTAGATACTCCTAGCCATTGCGCCATTATGATTATGAGATATGACAAATGGATGTGAAGACAGCTTTCCTTAATGGAAATCTGGCCGAGGATGTGTACATGACACAACCAGAGGGCTTCACTTCCATCGATGGCGAAAAGGTATGCAAGCTTTAGAAATCCATTTATGGATTGAAGCAAGCATCCAGGAGTTGGAACATCCGTTTTGATGAGTCAATCAAAGAGTTTGGTTTCTCACAAAATTCGGATGAACACTGTGTGTACAAGAAGGTTAATGGGACTGCACTCGTATTCCTTGTGTTATATGTAGATGACATATTATTACTCGGAAACGATGTTTCTATGTTGCAATCAGTTAAAATTTGGTTGTCCAAACAATTTGCGATGAAAGACCTTGGTGAAGCAACTTTTATCCTCGGGATAAAGATTTGTAGAGATAGATCGAAGAGGTTGCTTGGTCTTTCACAATCATCGTATATAGACAAGATGCTAAAGAGGTTTAGCATGGAGCAATCCAAGAGAGGGTTTCTTCCCATGTCTCATGGGATAACACTCGAAATCTATGTGTCCTAAGACACAAGATGAGAGGATGCGCATGGATCGATCCCGTATGCGCGTCTGCAGTAGGATCGATCATGTATGCTATGTTATGTACGAGGTCCGATGTATCGTATGCTACGAGTGTCACGAGCATATACCAATCGGATCTGGTGAGGGTCATTGGATGGTGTCAAGAATATCCTCAAGTACTGCGAAGGACTAAGGATGTTTTTGATATATGGAGATGGAAATCTCCAGTGAGCGGCATACGGATGCCAGTTTTCAATCTGATAAGGATGATTCAAAATCCCAGTCAGGTTATGTTTTCACACTGAACGGCGGAGCAGTTAGTTGGAAGAGTTCCAAACAAGAGACGACTGCTGATTCGACAACCGAGGCAGAGTACATTGTTGCATCAGAGGCAGCAAAGGAAGCTGTTTGGATCAAGAAGTTCATTACTGAATTTGGTGTGGTTCCTAGCTGTGATGGGCCCATACAGTTGTATTGTGACAACAATGGGGCTATTGCTCAGGCAAAGGAACCAAGGTCTCACCAACGATCTAAACACGTACTTCGCAGATATCATCTGATTCGAGAGATCATTGCCAGAGGTGATGTCGCGATCGAGAGAATTCCCACAGAGCAGAACATTGCTGATCCGTTGACGAAGCCATTGTCACAGAAGAGTTTTGATTCTCATGTACTCGCTTATGGTATTAGATACCAAGGCAATTGGCTTTAGGTTAAGTGGGAGATTTGAAGGTGTAAGTCGACTTGTATGAAGATGTAAGTCGACTTATACCATTCAGATTAATAAGTCGACTTGTATACCCGTGTAAGTCGACTTATGCATGTAAGCATCGTGAGATTGTTAGAGTAGGCCCCAAAGGCAATCCCTTTAGCGCTTTTTCTTCATAGTCATGTACAGACTTTATGAATAAATAAAGAAAGGCATGTTTCATTTATTTGATGTTCTTTATGAATTGATATTGATCTTTAATCAAATTAATGAAGTCCATGATATATGACATAGCATGAAGGAAATTATGATGTGATCATAATCCCGAGATGCCTATCATGTGCAATTATGTCAAGATCTAAATTCTCCTAGTCATAGGATTAATGAGACCGACATCATTAATCCCACAGACTAGATATGTTATACTCCTTGATTGGATCAGCGGTGGATCTCGTAAAGCGTAAATATGGGATATTTAGAGTTGATATGTGGATGCTTACTAGCGGTAGTAAGTACATTGGATGACCTGCCATGAGATCATCACATGGATGTCCTATTCTAATGTCGTTGATAATCTCATCATAAGAATGGTGCAAGTATCTTTAGACTTGAGGTACTCAAGGATATCTTGGATATTGATTCTGTGCTTTGACTCCATTCCTTGTTGCCTTTCAGATGTTACTCATAGGGTGGTGCTTGGGTACAGCTTGAGGTATTCGAAAGTAATTGAGTAGCCAATAAAGGATTCATCATACGTGATAGCGAAGAGATACCAACCTCTCGTCGGGATCATTACTTTAAGTCTCGGTCGGAGCATAATTATGTCATGAAGAGGGTCTTCATGGACATATAAAGTAATAAGTCCTAAGACAGGAACTGATATCACTTGGGCTAGACTTAGTCTAGTAAGAGTTGACACTTTGACCATACTCATAACCAAGTGGGGTATAGGATGTTGAAAGGACGAATTGCACAAGAATTGTCTCATGGAAGGGTTCGTGATCCGGTTCGTGATGAATTCATCAAACCAATTACTTTCCGATCAATTGGGGTCATGATGTGTTGCTAGACGCCGCCATGACTTGCTCAGATTAATTGTTAATCTAAGTGGCCAACATAACCGGAACCTAAAGGGTCACACGATAAGAGTGTTTCAGAGAATCCAGTAAAATAGTATTGGACTGAGTTCCATAATGGAGAGCATTAGGATTAAATGGATCCCGATGAGATTGGGATATATCCTGATGAGATCGCGACATCAATATTGCTAAGAAAGGTTTTGAGTTTCAAGATCGGAGTTCTAAGCAGCCAGTAGGACCGACCCAGTTTTGATGGACCTCTTTAGCAATTATATATATATTAATTAATTAATTAAGATTAATTAATTATATATATATAAGCATGTGGGACGTTGGAAAGGATGAGAGGATAAGAGCTTTGAAAAGTCAAAACTTGATTTCTTTATTCATTTAATTAATTAATGGTCATTAAGCCTCCATTTGTAAGCATCTTAAGGCTAGTATTTTTAATTGTTAAAATAACTATAAGATGGCTTATTTGGGAGGATATGGACGACGGTTTTTGCTAGGATTAGATGTTGAAAAACTTAATTGTTAAGTTTCCTTTGAAAAGTTGATTTTCAAGTCTTCTTCCTTAAGCATCATCGGATCTTCTCTTCTTCTCCAAGTGTTCCAAAGTCAATCTCAAGCTCTCCAAGGACAGAGGTAGGGTCTAGCAGCCTTTACTTTGTTCTAGCTATTCCAGGGTCAAAAGAGTTTGTCTCGGTTAGGTTTTCTGATCTCTGCGTGGATACCTTTAGAGATAGTCTCTATTGGCTATTCAGGTTTGAATCTTCATATAGACACATAGATCCTGGCCTTTGGGAAGGTCCCGGTAACAAAAATTTTTGTTTTCCGCACCTGGTACATGTGATGTACCTCCCGGGATTTTCCTACATGATCAAGGTTTTTATACCTTGTCATTTTAGTTAGAAGTCTCCCCCTCAATCATATAAATCATTGAATTTTAATAACCTTGAAAAATCAATTAAAATTTTAACAAACTCCCCCTTAATCAAATAACTAATGAATATCCAATTTCTCATTTTTCTCCCCCTTTTTGTCATAATCAAAACAACTAATACAAACCAACAATAGATGAAATATGGCAATCGCATTAAATAGAGAAACAAGTCATCAAATACAAATAGTCTCAAGTAGCAAGCAAATACAAATGATATGAAATGTTGGTCTTGGCTAGATACAAAAATCATCATGGTGGAGAAACATCATCATGAATAAATCTCAAAAGTAGAAGAGAATATGTTTTCGGAGATTTTAGGAAAAAGAAAATTTTTGAAGAAGACCCAGATAACTTATATTCGACTGGTAGTTCATAAGCAAACACAAAGAAAATGCAGAGTCATAACATAACAATTCAATAATTAATACAAATATCAGAAAGTCATAAGAAGCACCACACACTTGAAATAGCATAAGAATCCGTGTAGACATAAGTCGACTTGTTTACCTCCATAAGTCGACTTATCCTGAAATTTCTTCATTCCCAAAGGTTGTGTATATCATAGGTCGACTTATTGACCCACATAAGTCGACTTTGTTGCTGTCTCTACTCATATGCTTTGAACTTCCACTATCAGTGTACCATGTGCTTGGTGGATCTTCATTCCTTGCTTGTACCTACAACTGCAACATCCTTTCTTTTTATTGGTACCCAAGCCATCTTGGGTCCATTTTGGTTAGTCATATAAACCACATTAGATGGTGTTGTACCTTTAATCACCCAAATTTTCTTAACTTTGAAACATCTCCTAATAGTTTTACATGTAATTTCTATATGACCATCTTTCAAGCATCTAGCACATTGAGCAACTTTTCCATCCTTGGTAAATTTGAAAATTAAAGAACAATCTCTATTATAAGGATCATATCCCAAACCATGTTTAGAAATAGAATATCTTTGTAAAGACAACATCTCTTCAAACTTTGCATTTCCACCAGCAAATTTTCCAACCACATAAGAAAACTCCTTTCTAAGCCTATCAAGCTCACAAATAAGATTTTCCTTTTCAACAAGACATGCAGAATGATCTTCCTTAGGACTATCTAAATCATCAATAGTCTCATGTAAGACACTATTTTCAGCAACCAATTCTCTTATTTTCTTTCTCAATTTCTTGTTGATTTCAATAGCTTCTTCAAAATCAATTTGCAAAGCATTAAAAGACTCTATAAGATCTTGATCAAAGAAAGTTACCTCATCTTCATCATCACTTGTTGAGGAGTTATTGGCCATAAGCGCTAGATTGTTTTCATCATTGCTTTGATATGCTTCCTCATCATCACTCCACGTGGCTATAAGGTTAGCTTTCTTTTTCCCTTTGTCATTTTTCTGGAGATTTGAATTTTTCTTTTCTTGATAGCCTTTAGACCTTCTTTCTACAGTATACTTTTTCGTTTCTCCATTTCTTCCGCCACTTAATTCTTTTCTTCGATTTTTGAGAAGTTCCTTGAACTTCCTTAAATTTCTAGCGTACATAGCTATTTCTTCGTCTTCCTCGTCTTCATCTATTTCCTCATCACTTTCATCAACAAAAGAAGTGTTAGCTTTAAAAGCAATTGATTTTTGTGACTTACCTCTACCTCCTCTTGATTTGAGAATGATCTCATAGTTGATGAGTGATCCCACCAAGGCGTTGAATTCCAAGTGATTAAGATCCTTGGACTCCATAATAGCGGTGACTTGTGAATCCCATTCTTTCGGTAGAGAGCGAAGAATATTCTTCACCTTCTCGCTATCCGTCATGTGCTTTCCAAGATTTCCTAATTCATTGATAATTTCTGCAAAACGATCAAGCATATTGGAAATAGACTCACCTTCTTTCATGACAAACATTTCATATTCATGGAGAAGCATGTTAATATTTGTTTCCCGGACTTGGTTGGTTCCTTCAGGGGTGATGCGTAGTCTTTCCCACATTTCTTTGGCACTGGTACACGAGTTAACTCGGTTTCTTTCCTCAACTGTGAGAGCGCAATAGATTAGCTTCATCGCTTTAGCGTTGATGTAGGCTTGCCTCCAGTCATTGTCATCGTATTCCAGCTCCGTTTTTAACTCACTATTTTCTTTTAACGGTGTTTGTGGACCGAAGATAATTATCTTCCAATATTCTACTCCCTCGCTAATGATGTAGTACTTCATAGGATTTTTCCAAGAAGAATAATTAGTACCATTAAATAAAGGAGGGCGATTATTAGTATTACCTTCTTCCGCTAAGTTATTGTGTGCCATCCCCGGATACTTCTGCTCTGATACCAATTGTAAGCGATCTAGAAGGGAGGTTGAATAGATCTTTAAAATTCTTTGAAAATTTCTACAATAAAATCAGAAGTTAATTCACACAATAGTAATTTAAACAAATTTAAATACAAAGAGTAGGGAAGAAGATCAAACACTGTTTTTATAGAGGTTCGGTGCTAAGACCTACGTCCTCTACCTAAGCTCCCACTTAGGATTTTGCAAACCACTTTATTACGCACTTTGTAGTTCAGTGTGAACTCTTACAATCTCGCTTGATTTTCGGCTCAAGCTACCTTTACACTTGATTTGTCTTCCGGCACAAATCTTACCAATACCGCTTGATTTTCAGCTCAAGCAACCTTTACAGATGATTTGTCTTCCGGCACAAATCCTACCAACAATACTTGATTTCGACTTGTTACCTCACACGTGACCTTTCACTAGTCACTCAATTTGTAAAAGAAATAGGATAAAGATCTAAGAACAAGTGCTCAATACAAATGTAAACAAAGTAAGAATAATGATGATCAATTTGGAGCAAGATAAGAGTATTTTGGTTTGTAGAACTTGTGTATATTCTTCATCAATCATCCACCCTTTATATAAGAAGAAATATAGCTGTTGGGACTTATTCTAGCCGTTGCTAGATTGAAATGACCGTTCCTTAATAATCTCCCTTCTATTTTTGGCTAATTGGACCGTTGGAATTAATGTGCTGTACCCATAAGTCGACTTGTCGAGTTGTATAAGTCGACTTGTGACCATAAGTCGACTTGTCGAGTTGTATAAGTCGACTTGTGACAACATTTTACGTAAACTTGCATCTCCGCTCTTCTATAAGTCGACTTGTGATGTGTAAGTCGACTTGTGGTCCACGATAAGTCGACTTGTATGCTGTTAGTCGACTTGTGTTGACATATCTTCATATATTAGTTGACATATGATGTTCTAGTCGACTTATGTAAGCTTCAACGGTAATATCCACTCAAATCTTCTATAATCTTCATTATTTAAGCCTCTTTCACTTATAGGAAACTTCCATCTTGATTCTTCAATGATTAAACACTTGCCCATCTTGATTTGTACAATTCTTTCATTGAATATCAATCCCAAAATACCTGAAACAATTTCTTAACCAATTCTATACATTTTATTATTATCAAAACATAAGTGGAATTAATTTGTCAACCACCATTGGTCCAACAAAAACATTTTAGGATCATTTTCGGCTCCAATGTTGTACTCTAACTCTTGTAGATACACTATGTAATCACTAGGTATTGCTGACCGTCTAACCCTAGTGGATCTCCTTAATGTTGTATTGCTATCCTCACGAGGAACTTGTTGCTCAACCTATTGTTTAGTTGGTTGCTCAACAATTTCTAGTTGTTCCTCATTTACAACTGGATCCACTGGATTAGTGGTAACAGCTCATGGAACTTCAGTAACTGATTGTCCCACACCCATTTGAATTTGAGAGGTGTGAATGACAATCAATTGATCCCTTGAACCAGAGGGTTGAGCTTCATCATGCCCACTTTCAGACCCTATGTCTAGAAAATTGTTGGACCCCCTCCCAGATGAGTCGCGTGCCTGACGTCCTACGTGATATCTGGACGCGCATCTCACGAGGGAGGAATTCCTCACCATGAAAGAAACCTCAAATCGAACTTATTTTAACATCATCCGAACAAGACTTGATAAGTTCACCCTAATTATTACCCAATAAAATTTATCTGCTTAGGGCCCATAACTAAATCCTAATCCTAAGCTAAAATGAAATTTCATATCTTTTGATCAATTAGAATCAGAAATCGCCTCAATCGGATTCTCTATAGCTCACAAAATCGCCCGAAAACGGAATTATATTCAAAACCGTCATGTAACTGACTCTTTTTAATACCATTCGTAAAGTCCGACTAAAACCCATCACTCTCATTTTACTAAAAAGGGGTATAAAATTTTTTAGAAACCCAATGTTTCAAAAACTGAGTGAATCCGATGCCAAACGAAAAAGTTACAAGCAAAAAAGTGAGAGGACATTCAGAGATTAGGCGTGGGCACGTCTAAGAGATTTAGAGACTAGACGTGGCCACGCCTAAGGATGAAGTCTAGATTTGTAGGAAAATTTCAGAGTTTACAAACATCATAACTTTTGCTCCCGAAGTCCAAAATTCATAAATTTGGTATCAATAAAAAGGTAAAAGGAAGCTCTACAACTTCCTAGAAGGATTTAAAAACTAATTTAGCCATTAAGAGGGTCAAAATTTGCTTTAAAGTTGCTGCCACTAAAAATGTCAATTTCCCTACACAATATCAAGAATTTGAGAATTCATAACTTTTAGCACACAAGTCTAAAAATGACACATTTTACCTCATTGGAAAGATAAAGAGATGATTTACAACTTTCATGAAGAGTGCAAAAGTCATTTTAGTCATTTAAAGAGGTAAAAATACCCTCAAAGTTTCTGCCTATAAAAAGACCAATGGAACAGTAAATTTACATAAATGAACAGTAACTGTCAACTTCCAAACCTCATAACTTTTTATTCGTAACTCCAATAATTGCAAATGATACCTCATTGGAAAGGGGAAAAGATAATCTACATGTTATATGAAGGATGGAAAAACCAAAACAAGCTCTAAAGGGGTGAAAAACCCTCCCAAAGGTTCTATCCAAAATTGTCAAATGAACAATAACTGAACTAGGTCTAATCCCCATAACTTTTTACTCCTAACTCGAAATAAGGCATGGAATACCTCAATAGAAAGAAGAAAGGATTATCTACAAGTTTCATGAAGGGAGAAAAATTCAATTCAATCATTTAAAGGGTTAAAAACCCTCTCAAAGTTACTGCCTGTATAAATCCAATAAAACAGTAACTCAATTCAAATGAATAGTAACTGTCATCTTCTCAACCTCATATCTTTTTATTCCTAACTCCAATGATTGTAAATTATACCTCATTTTAAAGCTAGAAAGACAATCTACATTTTCTATGAAGAAAACGAAACTTGAAACTATCTCTAAGAGGGTGAAAAACCCATTCAAAGGGACTGCAAAGTTATAACTTCTATCAACAACAGCTGAAACCTTTCACCTCTCATAACTCTTTCATTTTAAGTCCGAATGTGACAAACTTTATGTCGTTGGAAAGATCTAATCATGCACTACAATCTTTAAGAAGGCATCTCACTGAAAATCTCACTCTAAAATACTCTAAAACCCAAAACAAGTTGCTGTCCAATTTGGGAAAAATTGGACAGCACTTCCCCTAAAAATGCTCTAGCCAAAATCTTCAATCTAATTCGTCAACCTGCATAAAAACTCATTCTTCTAACTTCCATAACACAACTCAAAACCAATATACTTCAAATCAAAGGCAGTAACACACTCCTAGGATTCTATTTATTCTCAAACATAAAGCAACCTCAATCTTCCTTTACTAATCATTTGTAAGCATACAACAATACATTTTGACCAATATACACAACATACATTAAAACCCAATTCTTTTTGCATTTACAAGGAGGATATACATTGTACAACGCTTTATAGGGCATTTTAGCCCGAATACATCGAAAGTAGCAAAATCCAAAATACAAAGAGAACCATTTCTCCACAATGCAACCTAAAGCATTGTTTTCTCAAATGTGACTTCAAAAGCAAAGTGCATCGGAGTATTTCCTCAATCCCGATGCATGACTCGGTTTCTCGCTCGAAGCCTGTGGAGGGGAAATGAGGGGTGAGCTCGATGACTCAGTGGGTAATAACTTAATAAACGAGAATATAAGCAAAAATCATTATTCATTCTTTCATTTCCAAAACGACATCACATTAAGGAAAACCTTGAAAATTTTCAAATCTTTTCGTAGAGTTTATCACATCAAACAATTTACAAATATAACATAACACAAAACAATGTAACTTTTCACAAAATCACAAACAAGATGGTTCGGGTGAATCCGAAACAGAACGTACTACACATTTCCGCTGAAGCGTCATGTAGTCAGGACGGATAGAGTCCTCGAGAGGAACTCCACGGCCACTAGTGGGTAGGCGGGAGAAGCCTATGGGTAGACAGGTGCACCTGACTCAGACTGGACCACCACAAACCCAAAGAAAACATGCATATCACCTAATTAACACAATTTACATACATTAACCACAAATAGCTTTTACTAAATTCACTTTCACTTGATTTTCACAATTTGCCAAAAATCACATATCCGAACCTATTCACTTAAAAAATCATTTAACAAACACTTTCAACATAAACTTACATATAAAAGATACTTTATACAAATTATAATCAACACAAAGGGTAATTCATTTAAAATTTTAAATCATTGGAAAGCATAATTAACTTTTATTATAAAACTTTTATTTAGCCTACAACTCAATTATTAAGCAATCACCCACCTTAATTCCTTTAGCTTTAGGATTGATCAAATGGCCTTACTTCTTCCTCCACTAGCCTCACTTCACCTTCATTAAACATGATTATCCCATAAGCACATAGGATATCAAAATTGGACAATTTTAAGGAAAGGAAAACTTGAATTAACACCTACCTAACTTAACCCATACCTAAACTAAGCTATTTAAGCCAAAACCTACCTAAGATACTCAAGAATTTCGAATTTCTCTTACCGTAGGAGGTGACCCACGAAATTCTCTTTTTGCTTCCAAGGAAAGATTAAACTCTTCCTCTTCCTCTTTCTTCTTAAAGATCACTCTAGTTCCCTTTTCTAAAGCAAAATAAACCAAAGCTCTTACTTCTCTTCTTCTTCTTCTTCTTCTTCTCTTTCCTTTGGCCGAAAGTCACTCTCCCTCTCTTCTCTTTGAAAATTTCGTAGCTTTCTAACTTAAAAGACTAAAGGAACTTGATTTTTTTAACTTATAACCTAAGCCCCTTTTATCAAAACTACGTAGTTTCATATAAGTCACTAATGTTCCTTGCAATTTCGTGACTCTTCCTTCTCCATACGGCTATATCACTTGTTTCCCATATAAATCAATTCTTTTACTTATTAAATGACATTTGAAATGGGCTAAAAGCCCATCTTATAAACCTTAATCCTTAAAAACATTCATGATCTTCCTAAAAAGCCCTTATACCATCTTAATCTTTTTAAAATCTAGTAACTTATTAAAACTCTAATTTAACTAAATCCTTTCAATTTTTAATCATTAACTGAGCACTAAAATCCTAAATTATTCTAACTAAAAGGAATTTATCAATTTAAACCTCAAAATAAAGAAAACAAACTTAATGCGAATCGGGGCTCAACATTTCTCCCCCCCCCCTTAAAAGAATTTCGTCATCGAAATTCTTATCGGATTTATTAGGAGTGCAGGATGCTCCTCCGCTTCTCCTTTAACTTCATCACTCGAAAACTTTCTTTCAAAGAATAGTATTCAGTAGACTCACTCGGTCATTCAATTCGGGGTTGGTCGTTCACTTTCTTAACTAGTTCCTCCTTATGCTTCAGATCACTCACAATTTCCACTTTCTGTGGCGATAACACCCTAATCTTATCACATCAATATTTTCTTAACATACTCAAGTATATCACATTTTGAATCCAAGTCATCTTTTGTCAGTAGCACTAACTCATAATAATTTCATACGACCCAATTTATAGCGGCTTAACGAATTCTTTTTCCTAACTTGAGCACACCTTAGCAAGGTAATACCTTCCGAGACAATTCAGCTTTTACTTACTGATTCACATCACTTTAGTCTCCAATACTATAGTGCTACTAGGCATTTGTTAACTCAAGCAATTCTTATCGAATTTCATATGCCTCTTGATTAGCCCTTGAGATTTCTTAAATAAATGTTCCTTAGTGAGGTACATTGTCTCACTTTCTTTTCAATTGTCTACTTGACCTTCTTCCACGAATGATGTTCTCTATTTCTTGAATGTTCTCAAATCTCTCTTGGACTTATTCTCATGTTTGTTCATTCATACAAAAATTTCCACACATTGTAATTTATTTGCAGACTTAACTTCTTGATTTTAAAACACTCATCAAGTTGGATTTGCATCTCCTCAACATACTTTCACCTAATGTAACTTGAACGCACATACTCCTCATACTAGCAAATTTGTGTCTCCATAGATTCAAAAATCCCCTCATATGACCCCTTTTACATCAAACAAAAATATATCATTTTTTTAACATATTCCACCTCCCTGCTTGATGCTCTAATAGGGTGTGTACTTACCTTCGAATCATTACATATTCCTTCATGATCAGTTCTTTCATTGATCATTCTTAATATAAACTATCTGATCTGCTTATTCTAACTTAACATAATTTTTTTTCAAAAGAGGGTTTCTTACTACCATCATCTATACTCTTTATGCATTCTTGATCACTCACTTATTACCAACTAGTCGTAATACCGCATGAAGACCAATTTCTATCTTCCTCACAAGGTCATAATGTTCAAGACACCCAAAACTCAAGGGAATAAAGAATATACTTATTATCGCACATGCTTGGATAGCGTCATCAAATTCTAACTTAAGAAATCACCAAATGCTTGCTTCTCAATGACTATAATCAATTACTTTCTTATCTAACTTCCTCTTCATCCATATTTCTCAATCTTTGCACAATTTCTCACTTCTTATATCAAATATCATAATAACATATCCAAGCACTATATCCTCTAAGCAATATGTCTTAACTCAATTTCATAAGTCAAACAACCTATTGTCCTTCCATACATATTTTTCTTTCCTTTAATCTCATCTTTCAAGTATGCTTTCTTTCATCTCACAAAAGTCTAGATAACATCAATTTATCCCATTTTCATTATGACTTTCAAATCTCAAGTTTATCATCACAAACCTAAAATCAATTCATAATTCTTAACTTTAATCAAACGATCACTGCAATCATCATAAAATTCATGGAAATACTTTTCCATGTTCATCACATTCTCACAAATTCGATCTTAACAAACATAAAGCCCAAATAAGATCTTAATACTGGGCTCTGATACCATAAGTGTTGGACCCCCTGCCCGATGAATCGCGTGCCTGACGTCCTACGTGACATCTGGACGCGCATCTCACGAGAGAGGAATTCCTCACCATGAAAGAAACCTCAAATCGAACTTATTTTAATATCATCCGAACAAGACTTGATAAGTTCACCCTAATTATTACCCAATAAAATTTATCTTCTTAGGGCCCATAACTAAATCCTAATCCTAAGCTAAAATGAAATTTCATATCTTTCGATCAATTAGAATCAGAAATCGCCTCAATCGGATTCTCTATAGCTCACAAAATCGCCCGAAAACGGAATTACATTCAAAACCGTCACGTAACTGACTCTCTTTAATACCATCCGTAAAGTCCGACCAAAACTCGTCACTCTCATTTTACTAAAAAGGGGTATAAAATTTTTTAGAAACCCAATGTTTCGAAAACCGAGTGAATCCAATGCCAAACGAAAAAGTTACAAGCAAAAGAGTGAGAGGACATTCAGAGATTAGGCGTGGGCACGTCTAAGAGATTTAGAGACTAGAAGTGGCCACGTCTAAGGATGAAGTCTAGATTTGTAGGAAAATTTCAGAGTTTACAAACATCATAACTTTTGCTCCCGAAGTCCAAAATTCATAAATTTGGTATCAATAAAAAGGTAAAAGGAAGCTCTACAACTTCCTAGAAGGATTTAAAAACTACTTTAGCCATTAAGAGGGTCAAAATTTGCTTTAAAGTTGCTGCCACTAAAAATGTCAATTTCCCTACACAATATCAAGAATTTGAGAATTCATAACTTTTAGCACACAAGTCTAAAAATGACACATTTTACCTCATTGGAAAGATAAAGAGATGATTTACAACTTTCATGAAGAGTGCAAAAGTCATTTTAGTCATTTAAAGAGTTAAAAATACCCTCAAAGTTTCTGCCTATAAAAAGACCAATGGAACAGTAAATTTACCTAAATGAACAGTAACTGTCAACTTCCAAACCTCATAACTTTTTATTCTTAATTCCAATAATTGCAAATGATACCTCATTGGAAAGGGGAAAAGATAAGCTACATGTTATATGAAGGATGGAAAAACCAAAACAAGCTCTAAAGGGGTGAAAAACCCTCCCAAATGTTCTGTCCAAAATTGCCAAATGAACAGTAACTGAACTAGGTCTAATCCCCATAACTTTTTACTCCTAACTCGAAATAAGGCATGGAATACCTCAATAGAAAGAAGAAAGGATTATCTACAAGTTTCATGAAGGGAGAAAAAATCAATTCAATCATTTAAAGGGTTAAAAATCCTCTCAAATTTACTGCCTGTATAAATCCAATAAAACAGTAACTCAATTCAAATGAATAGTAACTGTCATCTTCTCAACCTCATATCTTTTTATTCCTAACTCCAATGATTGCAAAATATACCTCATTTTAAAGCTAGAAAGACAATCTACATTTTCTATGAAGAAAACGAAACTTGAAACTATCTCTAAGAGGGCGAAAGCCCCATTCAAAGGGACTGCAAAGTTATAACTTCTATCAACAGCAGCTGAAACCTTTCACCTCTCATAACTCTTTCATTTTAAGTCCGAATGTGACAAACTTTATGTCGTTGGAAAGCTCTAATCATGCACTACAATCTTCAAGAAGGAATCTCACTGAAAATTTCACTCTAAAATACTCTAAAACCCAAAACAAGTTGCTGTCCAATTTGGGAAAAATTGGACAACACTTCCCCTAAAAATGCTCTAGCCAAAATCTTCAATCTAATTCATCAACCTGCATAAAAACTCATTCTTCTAACTTCCATAACACAACTCAAACCCAATATACTTCAAATCAAAGGCAGTAACACACTCCTAGGATTCTATTTATTCTCAAACATAAAGCAACCTCAATCTTCCTTTACTAATCATTTGTAAGCATACAGCAATACATTTTGACCAACATATACAACATACATTAAAACCCAATTCTTTTTGCATTTACAAGGAGGATATACATTGTACAACGCTTTATAGGGCATTTTAGCCCGAATACATCGAAAGTAGCAAAATCCAAAATACAAAGAGAACCATTTCTCCATAATGCAACCTAAAGAATTGTTTTCTCAAATGTGACTTCAAAAGCAAAGTGCATCGGAGTATTTCCTCAATCTCGATGCATGACTCGGTTTCTCGCTCGATGCCTGTGAAGGAGAAATAGGGGGTGAGCTCGATGGCTCAGTGGGTAATAACTTAATAAACGAGAATATAAGCAAAAATCATTATTCATTCTTTCATTTCCAAAACGACATCACATTAAGGAAAACCTTGAAAATTTTCAAATCTTTTCGTAGAGTTTATCACATCAAACAATTTACAAATATAACATATCACAAAACAATCTAACTTTTCACAAAATCACAAACAAGATGGTTCGGGTGGATCCGAAACAGAACGTACTACACATTTTCACGAAGCGGTCATGTGTAGCCGTGAAGGATAGGAGTCCTTGAGAGGAACTCCACGGCCACTAGCGGGCAGGCGGGAGAAGCCTATGGGTAGACAGGTGCACCTGACTCAGACTGGACCACCACAAACCCAAAGAAAACATGCATATCACCTAATTCACACAATTTACATACATTAACCACAAATAGCTTTTACTAAATTCACTTTCACTTGATTTTCACAATTTGCCAAAAATCACATATCCGAACCTATTCACTTAAAAAATCATTTAACAAACACTTTCAACATAAACTTACATATAAAAGATACTTTATACAAATTATAATCAACACAAAGGGTAATTCATTTAAAATTCTTAAATCATTGGAAAGCATAATTAACTTTTATTATAAAACTTTTATTTAGCCTACAACTCAATTATTAAGCAATCACCCACCTTAATTCCTTTAGCTTTAGGATTGATCAAATGGCCTTACTTCTTCCTCCACTAGCCTCACTTCACCTTCATTAAACATGATTATCCCATAAGCACATAGGATATCAAAATTGGACAATTTTAAGGAAAGGAAAACTTGAATTAACACCTATCTAACTTAACCCATACCTAAACTAAGCTATTTAAGCCAAAACCTACCTAAGATACTCAAGAATTTCGAATTTATCTTACCTTAGGAGGTGACCCACGAAATTCTCTTTTTGCTTCCAAGGAAAGATTAAACTCTTCCTCTTCCTCTTTCTTCTTAAAGATCACTCTAGTTCCCTTTTCTAAAGCAAAATAAACCAAAGCTCTTACTTCTCTTCTTCTTCTTCTTCTTCTTCTTCTTCTTCTTCTTCTCCTTCCTTTGGCCGAAAGTCACTCTCCCTCTCTTCTCTTTGAAAATTTCGTAGCTTTCTAACTTAAAAGACTAAAGGAACTTGATTTTTTTAACTTATAACCTAAGCCCCTTTTATCAAAACAACGTAGTTTCATATAAGTCACTAATGTTCCTTGCAATTTCGTGACTCTTCCTTCTCCATACGGCTATATCACTTGTTTCCCATATAAATCAATTCTTTTACTTATTAAATGACATTTGAAATGGGCTAAAAGCCCATCTTATAAACCTTAATCCTTAAAAACATTCATGATCTTCCTAAAAAGCCCTTATACCATCTTAATCTTTTTAAAATCTAGTAACTTATTAAAACTCTAATTTAACTAAATCCTTTCAATTTTTAATCATTAACTGAGCACTAAAATCCCAAATTATTCTAACTAAAAGGAATTTATCAATTTAAACCTCAAAATAAAGAAAACAAGCTTAATACGAATCAGGACCCAACAAAAATGACCACTCCCACTAATCAAGTCATTCTCAAGAAATTTTGCATTTCTTAATTCCACGATTCTAGTGCTGTGAGATGGACAATAGAACCTATACCCTTTAGACCTTTCAGCATATCCAATGAAATACCCACTAATGGTCCTTGGGTCTAGTTTCTTCTCATGTGGGTTGTAAATTCTCACTTCAGATGGGCATCCCCAAACGCGTATATGCCTCAGACTCGGTTTCCAACCCTTAAACATCTCAAAAAGTGTCTTTGAGACAGCTTTGGTTGGAACCCAATTTAATATTTACGCAGTCGTCTTTAGAGCTTCTGTCCACAGGAATTGAGAAAATTTTGTATTACTCTTCATACTTCTCACCATGTCCATTAAAGTTCGGTTTTTTCTTTCTGTCACACCATTCTGATCGGGAGAATCAGGCATGGTGTACTGGACAACAATCCCATGTTCCTGAAAAAACTTCGCAAAGGGACCAGGTGCTTGTCTACTTTCATTGTATCTACCATAATACTCTCCACCTCGATCTGGCCTCACGATTTTAATCAGTTTTCCACATTGATTCTCTACTTCAGTCTTAAAAATTTTAAAGGCATCCAAAGCTTTGTCCTTAGAACGAAGTAAGTAGAGATACATATATCGTGAATAGTCGTCAATGAAGGTGATAAAATATTTCAGACTATTTGCATCCAGATCTGGACAACAAATATCTATATGTATGATTTCTAATAGGTTTGTACTCCTCTTGGCACCCTTTTTAGACTTGTTAGATCGTTTACCTTTAATACAATCTACGCAAGTCTCAAAATTAGCAAAAAAAGTACTGAGTACTCCTTCATTTACTAATTGCTTAATTCTCTCAATGGAGATGTGTCCTAATCTACGGTGCCACAACATAGAGGATTCTTCATTCACAACATATCGTTTTAATCCAGCAGTGACATGCATCGAATTGTATGCATCATTATGTTGTAACTGTAGGGAATAAAGACCATCAGATAATGTACCACAACCAATAACTTTAGATTCACGAGATAAACTGAAACCTAAATTTGAAAAGTTAAAGGAAAAAAACAAATGGTACAAGTCTGGATACATAAATCAAATTTTGAGAGAAATTTGGTACATAAAAGATCTTATCCAACTACAACAAAAAACCACTGCTCAAAACCAAACTGCAAGTCCCGATGGCTTCTACATGTGAACTCGTCTTGCTTCTGGAATAGATGACTTGTTCACTTCCCACCGGCTTCCTTAAGTTTTGCATACCCTATAAGGTATTCGAAACATGGATTGTAGAACCAAAATCAATCCACCATGTGTTATGATGAACATTAACCATATTAGACTCATAACAAACAAATGAAATATGAGTACCTTTCTTCACGAGCAGTCCTTCAATTTAGCATAGTCTTTCTTTATGTGTCCCCTATTTTTACAAAAGAAACAATTTGCCGGCTTCTTTATATCGGCTTGAGGCGCAACTTTACCCTTTCCCTTACTCTTGGCATCGTCCTGCCTCTTCTTTCCAGAAGAAACGGTCAAATTGACCCTTTCATCATCTTCCATCAACAACTGCTCCTCCTCCTGTACACACATGGTCAACAGTTCATTGATTGACCACTTATCTTTATGTGTGTTATAGGATATCCTAAAGGGATCGTATTGTTGAGGTAAAATGCACAGAATGTAATGCACTAGGAAAGATTCCAATATGGTACATTCCAACGCTTTCAACTGAGTCGCTATGTCCCTCATACGCATTATATGATCACGTACCCCTTTGATTCCAGTGAGCCTTAACGATGAAAACTGCATAATTAAAGTGCTGGCTAGGGCCTTGTCGGATGTAGCAAATTACTCATCAATGGCCTTTAATAGATCTTTCACATTATTATGCTGGTCAACTGAACTATGAATGCCAGCAGAAATTTTGGTCTTTATGAACATTACGGAGAGGCGGTTAGATCTCTCCCATCTGTCATAAAGAGCAATAGCTTCTGGAGTGCTGGTCTCAGTTGTACTTGAAGATTCGGTTTTTCGAATAGCATAGTCTATATCCATCCAATCTAAACGAAGTAGAATTCTCTCCTTCCAAACCTTATAGTTGTCACCTCTTAATTCGGGAATATCACATTAAATATTATATGAATGAGTAGCTGCAAATTGAGAGATAAAAATATATGCTCATTATATGTCGAGACCCATAATAATTCATGATTTACCAATGTAAATCATGCATTCAATAGATGACTCTAGTGACATAATACTTGCTTGTGGGTTAAAGAATTACTCAATTAGAATCATCTCAAACGTTATGATAAAATTATAGAATTATGTTCCTTTTCTTAATTCTTGTGGAAAAATTAAGAAATATAATTTGATATTTTATCCTAATTAACCATATAAATATAATAAAATTCACGTATGTAGATTTTATTATATCATATATGATTAATTACAATTTATGTATTAATGTGATCTTAAGCTAAATATATAATTAAAATTAATTTGAGATCTGTGGCTACTCCCAATTAATTAAAATCATATGATCACTAACATTATTGTAAGCCTCCATATTTGCATCCAATATAAATAATGCAAATAAATGAAATAATAATGCACAAAATAATTAAAACAAGTTTTACATGTATAATAATCATGAATTTATACACACAAAATTTGCAATTAATCACACATAATTTGTGTAAAATTAAACAATTAGTATATGCATGCCATACAAGTAAAGAAGACATACAAAATGCAAAACTAATATGTTCATAAAACATTAATACCCAAAAGTTGGATCTGAAAATCATAAAGGCTATAGCACAAGCCCAAGTCCAATGTTTATAAACATTACTACCAAAAAGTTGGTTAAAGGCTAGATCCAAAGATGATTAAAGGCTAGATCTGGCCCATCTGAAGGAACCCAACTAAATATGAGTCAAGACAAGTTCAACTAAAACAACCCATCAACTAAAACAGCCTAAGTCCAACTCAATATCTAAAAAAAAAAAGCCAACAGTGTCGTCTTCCTCCTCCAGCCGGGTCGGGAATGACTCAGTTGGACCAATTGGAGCCCCGACTGGTTTGGAGACCAGAAACTGCCAAAATTGACGGGAATCGCAGCAATGGGATGACAAGGACGATGCGAACTGTATGAGACGTCCAAAACCCGACCATGCAACGCTTCCCGAAGGACACGTCTGAAGCTCTATGTACGGTCGTCGTCCCTCCTGCTCCTCGACTATCCAGAAGACGTCGAGTACACCAAGGATGACGAGAAAAACACTCTAGCGTCTTAAAGAGGTTCAAGATGTCGAAAAATCGGCAACCTCCAACACATACATTTTTCGGCAGAAAAAGCAACCATAACAGAGGAAAACAAAGGAATTTATTTCGGTGGTTCTCATCAGTTCTATGGCAAGACAGAGGCAAGCAAAATGCTCTGATACCAAATGTAAGACACATGCATTGAGCATCATATGTATAGCCGTAATACATATGTAACAACAGTAGTAGAAGCTTAAACCAAGAACAATTATACCTCCAACCATTGCCTCCACCGTAGATCTGAGAGTTTTGTTGCAGGTCTGAATTTCTATCCTCTTCCAAAACAAGCTCGATGGTGTCTACAATAATGCTTTGGCGAAGATAGGAAAACCAAAACTAACGTTTTGTTTTTAAACCAACCCTTCATACCCTACTCTCCATCACAGTAGGTGAAGGTTGAGGAAGTGGACGACAGTATATAGTGGTAGGGTTAAGCTTTATATAAATGACCTATACTCAATAATGAGGCAGATAAACTTACAAGCAAGTGCATTTGTCCAAAAGATTAATATCAATTAAAGAAAGAAATATTCATTAGTAGGTTTTTCTTTAATTAACCCTACGCAGATAGCATATTCTCACTTGGTTAGGAAAAATAGCCAATATTTGCCACCCCAAGTTCCTGCTTTTAAATGCTCCTACATGTTTCAAATAAAAAAAACAACTTTTCTCATTAATTTCTGTATTGTAATGGAGGAACTATCAAAAAGATACTGCTAAGACACACACTCAAATGCATCCATAGAAAGAAAATGTGGTTTCCAATTTGTTTTTTTTGTTATTTCATTGGAGTTAATGATCAATGCAATCATCAAAATTTTTTAGTATGAAACATACAAGTTCATGTCAACTCAGCACCCTAAAGTAACAAAGAAGTGTTAGTCTTGGCACAGTTTAAACCATTACCCACGAACTAGTTAGCAAGTTCAAAACTTTTCAAGAATTCCACAAATTAGCCATTGATAATCCAAGTTGAAACAGCAACTGAGACAAACATTACTTGATACTTTCAATCCAAATGATGGGAAATTAAAAATGAAAACAAAGATATAACACATTAACATTATAATCAAAATTGTTAAGAGAACAAAAGGGAGCTAGGTTTACTGATTGAGCATTATGTTAGGCGAGACCTTTGTAAACGTTGACAAAGAATGTGGTGGCGAGGTAGACGATGGCTACACCGAGACCCGCCGTAAAAGCTTTAAAACCCCAATCTCCAGCTTTGCTTGCCAAACCCATCCCCCCTCTCTCTATCTCTCACTAACCCTTAGCTAACTGTTTGCAAAAGAACATACATTTCTCAATCTCACTAGCGTTAGACACTCAATGAGAGGAGGGAGTAAAATAAACACAAACACATGTACATTAAATGGATGAGAAGATAAGGAAAAATGCCTCACCGGATTGATCGTTGATAGAAATGAAGGAAACATACCTTAGAAATTTGTCGGTGAGTTGCTCGAAGAATCAAGACTAGAACAAAGAACAGATAGTGATTGAGAAAAGCATGAGAGTGGAGACAGTGAAAGGAGAGGGAGACGAACTTGTCTAGAAGTGAGAGACGTGTGTTTACATATTACGGATGTGTGTGGTCTTTACCTATTCTCTCGTGTCCGGGAATGGGTAATCTTAAGAATAATTATTCTGCTATTTTTTCCAACAAAACAATATAATACTAATAATTATAAGAATAGATGGGTAATAGAATACCTATTACCCAAAACCAAACACGTTGTAGGATTTTATTTGGTTATCGAGGATCTAATTAGTTGGTAGAATTACACTTTGAAAGACTTGACCATCTTTTTCCACATTTTCTTTAGTCTATATATGGATATGGGTATATTCTATTTGAGGAAATGCAGAAGAGATTAGGTATGTTCTAACTGATAATAAGTAACAACAAAGGGCAACGCAGTAGAATGTTGCATAAAATTTCTTTTAATGATTTTGGGCAGTGTTTAAAGGTGCGAGTTTTAGTGTTCTGGATTTGAATCGTTAAATCTCTCTTGGACTTTTTGTTTTCCTAATTGTTAAAATAACACATATCAGGAGTCTGAATTTTTTGTTCAAGATTATTCTATCCTATTCTGTAAATTTGAATCTTAACAATTCTTTTATGCAGGACCTACACGGAACTCATATAAATAAATATATTACTCACATAAATAAATGGCTTAGATTCAATGAATAAAATAGGACAGAATAATCTTAAACAGAGGATCCTGGCTCACTTACCAACTGGTTCTCTAGAATTTTTAGAGTCCCACGACACAAACTATCTTATAATGTCGCATGGATGGAAATTACGATCAGCGTAGGAAAGCATTGACAAAATTAACTATGACCTTCCTATACAAATGCAGCTGAATCTGTAAAACAATAGATCTAAGATCGCGGATCTGGCAATTATCATCTTCTATATGCCACATTCCGTTTCAACTTTGGATTGTACTTCCCTTCAAGATTGCCTGGGACTCTATGTCTGCTGTGAGTGATTATTTTGAGGAGTTCAGATCTCCTGTCCAATATTATGGTGTCTTATTGTGTCCAATAAATCTCAGCCGTTTATTTATATGGATTCTGTGTAGGTCCCGCGTGGATCCCACAAAATAAATGATTGAGATTTCATGAGACAGAATAAGACAGGGTAATATTGGACAGAAGATCTTGGTTCTATTTTGAGAGGGCGACCATGAATTAGATCATCAACTTGAACCTGGAGACTTTGAATTTGTTGTCCTTGTTTTATATCATGTAAACTAAAACCAAAGAATATTTTTGCCACTCCCCTAAACCTGTTTGTATAATATGTTGAAATTGATTTAATCAACAATTTTCGTTAAATTGCACATAGTAATTGACTCTCCCCCAAACCCATAACCTTAATTACCTTCTTTTGTTCTTGCTCCCAATTAATAAACAAACGTAAAAGAGAAATCTAAAGAAGAATCCCCATGCAACAGTGACCCACAAGCAATTCCACTTGTTCAGATCAGTGATTCCCTGCTGTTGCAGTATATCTGAACCCGTAGTTAAACAAGTAGACCCGGTAATCTTCACCCCCAAGGTGTTGCTTATCGAATCCAACAATCTCAATTTCAGTGAAGTGGGTACCTCCCCAAGTGGACTGTTGTCGAATATTTGAACGCCCCTTCCGAAACACCTCGTTGGATTTTGGAATTCATTCTGTAAAACAGCTTCATAAGGGTATTTTACCAGAGACATGTAGTGAAACCAAATCCAATATGCTGGTATCCGATCTCGATTGATAAAGAACCCACTGAATAGAAGGAAATAGGCTAGTATAGCAACCACAATGGTGTATCCAAGCATAACATGAGGCACAACTCCTGATAGGAACGTGACAAACGAATTCCCTGCCCAGAACGATGCCAATATGATAATCAGGTAAAAGAAGAACCCTCCAAAGCCACCGTCCAGCCCCACCGCCCAAAAGGTCGTGGCAGCAAAAGCCGACGACAGGACTACCAGGGATGGAATTGAAACCAGAGCATGAGACAGTACGTAAGACGATCTCCTATATGCATTATAGGCAGTTTCCCTCATGAAAATATACCTTTCCTGGAGAAACACAGGAAGAGCATCGGCGCAGGTGTAGAAAGTTGTTGACATGGCAAACGCGAAAAACCCTAGTCGCTCCTGAACCCCTTTAGGTGAATTATCTAGTTGCCAAAACATCGTAGCTAAGATGAACCCAGTCAGCAGAACTGCACCTAATCGTACACCAAACAATTCAGGCATTCGTCGAGAGTTGGTTACCGATCTTTTTGACAACACCGCCATTTCTTTCCAAAATGGGTTGGCGAAAATTGGCACCATTGAAGTAGAACTAACATCATTGTTGCTAGCACCCGAAACTAGTTTTCCCTTAGAGATACTTGCACTTATGGCTTCTTTTAGAGACAATCCATGCCAGTTTGGTTCAAATTTCTGAGTCTGCTTCATGTTCTGCCATTTCCCATTGAACTCCACCAAACTTTTAGCTCCTCCTGGGGAGCCTTCAAGCTGTCTAATCAAATCCAACGCAAATTCTGTTCTGTTCTCGTTTTCCGGTATCGGATGTCCGAACTCGGCAAAAAACGATGGTAAGTTTATCGGAGAACCACTGTAGACAGTTTGTCCACGTGATAGAAATATTAACCTATCCAGCAAACCAAGAATCCGAGAGCTAGGTTGATGTACGGTCATTATCACGATGCTCCCGCTTTGAGCTATCCTCTGCAAGACCTTCACAACCATAAAAGCACTTGTGGAGTCCAAACCCGACGTTGGTTCATCGAGAAACAATAAAATCGGGTCGTGAATGATATCAATGCCAATAGAAACGCGACGTCGTTCTCCTCCCGACACTCCTCTGTGGCCTTCGTCTCCTATAACAGTTTTGGCTGCAATTCGAAGCCCTAACTGGTCAATGAGTGCTTGCACGCGCATTTTCTTCTTCGACTTGGACAAGCTTCTCGGCAACCGAAACTCCGCAGCGAACATGAGAGTTTCTTCCACTGTGAGCATCGGGAACAAGAGATCGTCTTGCATGACGTATGCTGATATCACTTTTAGCATCCGAGACTCCAATTCTTGGCCGTTTAGTGTTATCGTTCCGCTGAGACTATCTTTAGCGATCCGATTCGCTAATGCGTCGACTAGAGTTGATTTCCCCGATCCACTCGCGCCAAGCACAGCGAGTATCTCTCCATCACGCGCCTCTCCCGAGATGTCATTGAGAAGCATCTTCTTTGTCGTGAAAAGGCTGTCGGAAGTGGCATCGAGGCGGTGGCGTCGTCGTGGGAAAAGCTCCGGAAGCCCCATTTTGCGTCGGATTCTTACGCCGTAGGTCAAATTGTTGAAGGAAAGAATAAATGGTAGGGTTCGTGGCCCTTCCAGATTCACCCCATTGATCTCGAGCACTTGGTGCACTGGCGTCTCGCTTCCGTCTCCGGTGGTCTCCTTCCGAACTTCTCCAACGTGCTTCAACAGCTGGCCTAGGGTCGGAGACGTGGCAGTGGTGGAAAAGAGGCGCGGTGATGGGAGATTGGTGAGTTCAAATGTGGTAGAATGTCGGTAGAATGGCGTTGTATCGCCACTGACCGAGGAGTTGTCATCTGGGACTGTAGTCATTGTTTTCTCAGTAAATTGTTTTAAGATGACACCAGGTGGATACAAGACAAGACTATTTATAGACTACAACTTAATGTCGCTTCCTTTGGCTGCTTTAATCGAGACAAGATTTTTTTTTAATATTAGAGTGTCGTATTTTGTTTTATAAATTTTAATTATTTACTTATACAAATTTTATATTTATTTATACAGAATTTTTATAAAATTTACATAAATAAATAACTGAGATTTATATAACAGAATAAGATATTATAAAATTAGATAAAAAAACTAATACTTGCTTATACCGGGAATGTTATGAGAGGGGAGGTGAGGCGAAGGTGTTCTATGTTTATTGATTATTTTATTTTCGTGATTTTGATTATTTTATATATAAATAAAGAATTATTAGTAGGGCGAAGATCTCTCTAAATTTGTTCTCACTTGAAAGTAATGAGGGGTTGGTGGCTCTACAGGGTTTTTGTTTGGCATTGTGGTGTACGGGTGAGAAAAAGGTAACCTAATCGCTTTTGTCTATACGTCTCCTTTATCTTGAAGAAGAGTGTTGCATTCCACGTGAAAATTGGCCACGTCGCCAAATGGTGTTTTGAATTAAAAAGTAGGTTGGATGTTGATCTACTGTTGCCTATTTAGGCGTTCGTAAGCATCAAGTTAATTCAAGAGGAATTCATGTTTCTAATTAACTTTAACTTCACCAATTTATAACCTGATCTAATAAATTTCAAAGTCATTTTCTGTAAGCTTAAGACAATTGTAGTTAGATTTAATTAAAACAGATTGCTATTTTCTGAAAACATGGATCCCTAAGTGTGAAAATTGGAAGACTTCCATCAATCTGCGTAACTCGATCTCCACTGAAGTTCAGGGTAGTGCGTAATATATATGTTGTTACGTACTTCCAGAAAAAAAGGCATGTCTATCGGTTTATTAATATGATGTATTAATTAAGAGATGGGTATTGATTCCTCATAAAATACCGCCGTACCAACGGATCACTGGAGCCTTGTTTCGGATAATTTTGTCCAACGATATATCACTGGAACTAAGTACAACGTTGGAAGAGATAATTCAATACCATGACACTGCTTACTGATACTCGTTTTTTCCCCCCCTTATAAAATCATTCCTACCTTAATCATTTTAAAATCACAAAGGGAGATATTAATAGTCAATTTTGAAAGGGTATCAAAGATTGTTTGTAGGTGCGATTATGGTGCTCTTTTTCAATCCAATGTAGAAGTATGCAACTCAAAGGGTTTGAAAAAGAAGAAATTGTAGTCAATCTAGGTATTTCCAAGTGAACTTGCCAAAGGATTAAAGCCCTACATCATACATTAAAAAGCCTTTTGAAGATCAAATAAATGTGAGTAATTTGAATAACAATCAGTTTGTGATTAATAAATATTGAAAGGCCTTAGGAAAGGAATGGGTTTGTCATTACGGTTTGTAATTGTTTACTATTTTCAAATAATATTGGATTTTTTATTTAGACCTTATTGGCATTTATATTATCTACGAAATTGAAACTTAATAGAGAATAATAGAATTTATTTAATTTATTTAATTTGTATCTTTTGAGATTATAAATTTTAATAAATTTTAATTTGTATCTTTGACCTAAACCTTGGATAGCCATAACTTTGAGCAAACTATGGTTGCAAAGCAATTAGACAAATTAAATGCATTAGTCATTAATTTTTATATAAAATGTTTTATTTGTTGTATGACAATTTGTAAATCAAGTTTTCCATGTGTTTTTGTTTACTAAGTGAGATCATAAATCATGTTTTTGATGATAAAAATATTACTATTAATAAATTTACTTTTGATGATATTAGTAATTATATTGTAATAGAACCAAGGTAGTACATAAATCATGAAGTTCAATAGAAGGGAAAGTGAGCAAAGAGCCAATTGAATAAAATTAAACAATCAATAGATAGAGAAAATTACAATGTGGAATACATACGCAATTCAAATAAAAAACTAAAAACAAGAGAAGAAGCATGCATATTAAAATTTAAGCAAGTCATTGTAATTCTTTTTGGATATTTATCTTGATCATTTTAGTGAATTGCATAATCATTTGCATATGTGGAATAATGCATAAATTTCTTACAATTAAAAGAAAATTTGTTTTGATCGTTAAAGAAAATTTGTTGATTTTTAAACAAGGTTTTGGAGAACTTTTGAAATGATTTTGGATTAAGTTTTTGTCAAAAGAGTGTATTTTGTTCTTTGAAAGAACTTGAAAAGTTTTAAAAAATCTTTAGAAATATGTGTGTGTGTGGTGGACTAGTCTAGAATACTGGTTGACTAATATAATTTGAAAGGTTGTATCATGAGTGCATGTTTATAATACAAAATATGTGTTAAACTTTTGTCTATTAGTGTGAGCAAGAGAAGGGGTTTTGAGTTATGTACCTTTAACTTTTGTCTATTAGTGTGAGCAAGAGAAGGGGTTTTGAGTTATGTACCTTTTGTAATTAGGAAAATTGTTTAGGATACATTTTGTGAGGGTTATTCTTGATCTTGAATGAGATTTGCAAAGTATTACTCGTCATCTGCAAAAAAACCAAGATGAATAATATTTCCTTTTTATCGTAGTAAAGATGTTGTATAGATCGTTTCTCTTCACACATTGAAGGAAGAAGACGGTGAATTCCCAAATGAAGCTTGGGGGGTGGGCATAGGTTAAGGATTGTTTAATTGAACCACTATAAATCAAATTGATCTCTTTTTATCTAATCTTTTTCTTATTATCGCATTTTTTTTCATTTTTATATCCAGTTGATGTGATTATTCACTAGAGTAATTAAATAATTCATTATTTTAAAAAGAGGAAAAAATTTAACACACACAATTCTCCATACCCCTTGTATCGTCCTTAGATCAACAATCAGTATTAGGGCAAATCTCATTCATTGCACATATATTTGTAACATAAATTAGGAAAAGATCATTATAGCTTAATTTAATTCACTTTTTTTCCAAGAAAATCAAAGCACTTTAGAGAGGAGAATAAGGGAGTACCATAAAAATGATTCTCTTCTTAGGCTTCCTTTTAGGCCTCTTCTTTGTAGAGATTAGAGATTCCTTTTTAGAGCACTCTTTATAAGAAATAGGAGAAGTTGCTAGAGAATTCTTTTGGAGCGGCATTAGAAATATCCAAAGGATTGAATTTGGTAGTAGAACCAAAGGCCCTAAGGCAGGTCATACCTTGAGCCTAATTAAGAAGTTTATAAATTAAAATGGCTCTAGAAATGCTCTTAGTAAAAATGTAGCTTCATATCTAAGGCAAGTCATTTCTTAATCCTTAAGAGAGGTTTATAACTTGTAATAATATTGGAAATGCTATTTGATTAATTTCTTAATTTGAGCCTTAGAATTTGTCTCTAAAAAAGATGCCAGCCTCTTTGTTTGTTCAAATAATGGTTAAGTTTAATAGTTTCAACATTATTAATAACTTGAGCTTACTCCATACCTTTTGCAAGAGATAAGTCTTTCAATTCCATCAATTCTTTATAGCTACTTGTTTTGAATACTTTTATAGTATACCTTCGTCATTTTTTTCAAGCTTTAGTTGGCTTCAATCAATATAAAGCAAAGATTTTATAGATCTTCAACTCTCCAAACTTAATTAATATGTTAATCATCAAGGATCAAGAAGCTCCTTATCTCTATCATATTATGAACAAATTCTCACAAAATTGATTATATCAAGTTTGGCCATTTGGGAATCACAAAGGCTTACCTAAAGCATTTTCCAATAAACTCGAGCTTAAGGTTGTCTAATATTTTGAGAAAATATTATAAAAGTTAACCTAAATCATTATGTTCTTTTCTTTAACCTAAATCATTATGTGCTTTCCTTTACTTTTGTTCAAAGCCAAACTATATCTCTATTTTTAAAACATCTTAGTCTTTCTAAAGATGTCCCATAGTCCTTGCTCTAAGATACTTAACAAGCTAGACTCCTTAGTAAACTTGAAATAAAGATGTCCTCTTTAATTATCAAGGTTTTCTTTAGATCCAAGATATCCTACATCTATATTGCGCATTAGTGCATCTAAAGAAATGAGGGGCTTTTTTTATAAAGAAAATACCTTACAAAAGAAAAAGAGCAAAAAGTAGCTCGAGCTTGAAAAAAACTCTAGGGGAGGAGAAATAACTAGATTTTGTTAAATTTTTACATTAGAAAAAAATTTAAGTTTAATTTGGTTACCATTTTTATGCATAAATCTACACCAAGTTTTATCATCATTTTGTTACATTGATCTTAGGGGTCAAGAGGCTAACTTGGAAACATTTGTAGGAGAAGTTGGTAAAGTAGATAAAATAAGGGGAAATGGTTAACAACAAGGTCATTGATTAAAGGAAGCAAGGGGGAGTTAAGAGGGAGGGACTAGATTATTAGTATAAGGGATCTTAAGGGATAGGAATGGTTCATATAGTGGGAGATGGTTTATTTATGGGATTGGGTTATTTATAAAGTTAGGGGAGTAAGTTAAGTGGGAAAATAAGGAGGAATTATTGTAGAAAAAGAGCTAGGATATGAAGGATAGCTACTGCAACCGAAAAGCATTGGTGGGAGGAGTTCTATCCAGGTTTGTTAACTATAAATGATAATTTTATTTTAAATGAGGCATTAAAGTTAGAGAGAAGTCAGAACTAAGTTGTTGTTGTAAATAAAGACCTATATTTAGGTGTTATTTCCATCTACTTGATTGAGGTGCTATTTCCATCTACTTATACTTTATTTATTTGAATCTTAATATTGCAACATAAAAAGGGAAAATCAAAATTGTTATAAGACATAGAAAGAAGAATTGATCATAAAATTTGAAGAGGTGATAGCTACAGTTATTGATACTGAACTTGACGTAGGTAGTAATTATTTATCTATCTAAAAGCTTAACTTGTTCATTCTTAAGGATATATTTTAATGTTATACAGTTTCATTTGATATTGTTTAACTATTTGTTAGTTTAAAAAATTATTGCTACAATGAATGAGGGAGTGGAATATTTTAAGTTAGCAACAACTTTTGAAGGTACCTAATGTAGAGGTTGGTGGTAAAGGGTTTAAGATTGCACATCCTATTGGTAAGATGAAAACTACCCAAGACATATTTTTGATAAACTATCATATAAACCCCCCATATTTTGATAAATTTTCATATATGCCTTATGGTTTGATAGTTTGTCATATACCCCTATATATAATCTTAAAGTTTAAATCTCTTCTAAACATCCCAATCACCTTTATACTGGGATTACAAAACTTAAATTTGAGTTAAAAACTATTATATTCCCACCTATGGTTTGATAAAATGTCATATACCTTATTGTTTAATAAAATGTTATATACCCCCATGTGGTTGATAAAATTTCATAGACCCCTATCGATTAAATCTCACCTAAATATCCCTCTTTTATGGTCTTGAATCTCTTATGTATTGTTTTATTCCTTAAAGAAATTGGTTCATAACATAAATATACTTTACTTAGCATTATTTTGATGTTTAGCCAAGTAGTGGAGTTGGAAGAGAGAATCTTAACAATAAGAATAATCTCCTAAAAATCGAATGCAAGCTTTTGAAAACATTAATGAATTTGGAGACACAAGTTGTGATGTGAACAAGATCTGTAAAAAAAGTGAACATTTTTTAAATGGGAGCTTCAATATACCACAACAAATACTTGAGGGGGATTAAACATGGATAAATCTTGATGATTTAAATAAGCAAGACTTGGAAGTTGATTCATCATATGGTTAATATGATAAAATTGAAAATGACTGTGATAGTTAAGATAGTGAAAAGAGGAAAAATTGTAAATGGTCAAAGTTTAATGGGAGAAGAGACTTGACGCTATTAATTTCCAAATTAGGATGCCTTTTTATTTAGTTTAGAAATTTCAAGAAGTTCTTAACACAATACAATAGGGACGAGATTTAACTATGAATACATGAAGAATAAAATGTAAAGAGTGACATATGTATGCAAGAAAAACTATTGATAAAGGATAAATTCATCATAAACACAATAAAAAGTAGCATTCTAGATCAAGATATGCTAGCCTAATCACGAACATAAGCTAGATCACCATAATAAAAGTTGAGATTCTAATTGGATTACTAAAAGTACTTGTTATATTTTATAGATAACCTTAATTAAGATATCAATAGTTAGAAGGGTCATTTATTTAGGAACTTCAATATAGAAATCAACGAGAAAAGGCATGTAAAGTGAAGGCTAGAGCATTACAATTGTCAATAGATGAGGCATGTGAAAACTTAAGGAAATGAAGAAGCTATGACTTGGCTGTATTTTAGTTTAATAATGGGAGTTCTTTCATCTTGAAGTACTTATATGGATTGGAGCATTTAAGTGATTATACATGTGCCTAGGTGAATGTAAAAAGGGATTCTTAGTAGCTTATAAGTCAATAATTTATTTAGATTTCATCATTTAAAGTATAAATATATAAGATAACTTGCCATAATTAATGGTGTAGATGCCAACTATGATCTGTTTTCCATTGCTTGGAAGGTTGTTCTTGGAGATGATTTTTGAAGTGCTTACAGGAAGATGTCGAGTGTTGTTAGGAGATTGGTTAGGTATTCATATCTAATAGACAATGGATATTATTTTTTTTACATTTTAAGTTTGAATATATTTCGATTTACTAAAATATGTATGTAAATAGGTTTCTACTTACGGTAACAAGGTTTTGGGGAAGTATTCAATAAAGAATATATTAGGAGTTAAGCATATATATTGTGAGGCATGTCCTTACTAACTCACAAAGGCAACTTAAAACGAAAAAGGTTGTAAAGGATATGATATGGAATGAAACAAGGGAATATCCATATAATTAGTACGATATGTACATAAAGAAATTGAAGAGTGTTATCAAGCAAGCATATGATTGGATCACTTTGATTTTGTTGGTCAAGTGGTATAAGAGTACATATATTTGTGAGAGTAAAATATGATATGCCACTGAACAGTCATTTAAAGAGCTTCAATTCTTACATTAAAGAGGCTCAAGAAAAATATATTTTGACGATGCTTGAGCTAATGCGGAGGATTATGATGAATAGATTCAGTAAGAAAAGAAAGGAGATGAAAAGTAGATACGATGTATTTGTCCATGAATTCAAACAATTTTTGCAAAAGCCAAAGAAGTATGCCAACGACTAGATTTCTTATTTCAGTAATGGGAGGTTGTTCGAATTTAAGCACATATACTTTGGGCAAACTATAGTTGGTTTGGGGAAGATGAATTGCACTTGTAAGTTACTAGAATTACTTGTCAGCATACATATGCTATATTAGACATGATATGTAACACCCCACTCCCGCATGACCCGAACCCGACATCGATGGTGATATCCGAGTTCGTGCTCCGCGAGGATGGCGTGCTACATCACTCAGTCAGTCAAAATTTTGTATAAATAAATTTTTTTCAAACATTCATTTCATCAGAACCATTTCCTTTTTCTTTCATTTACACTAATGTGCGCGGAAAACAGTAGACAATTTGCATCAACGTGCATAGATAACCATTTTCAGTTAATACAATCAGTTTCAGTTATTACAAATAGTCAACCATAAATTACAATAACCATTTTATGTACAAAAAGAACCACATTGGCCCATTACACATCCAATTAGTCATTTTGGAATACAATTTATTGGACACTAATGCGATTTAAAATTGATCCCGATCTCTTCTACTTCAATACCCAACAACGTTATCGCGCTGCTGCCTAACGGGTATTCTTCTAAGTCCTGAAAATAATTGCAAATTTTGGGTGAGTTTTATGAATCAAGTGAGAAACCATCATCGATGGTTCACTCAACTCATGCATATTCAATCAATTTACTAAATAATACATACGATCACATTTCTCAAATGTAAGGCATTTCGCCTTTAACACAATTCATATTCAATCATTTATAGATGCAATGCACATGTGACACTTTTCATTTTCATTTCATTGTTGTGACCGCATGCGCAAATCGCCCCGATGGCGGGCACGCTATGCGTTGAGCCGATGGCTCGAAAATATCGGGCTTCAAGCCTCGATACATCGAGCCCGAGGCTCAATACGTTGGACCCGAGGTCTTATGCGTTGAGTGAAAGCTCTCATATACGCGTTAGGCGTGATATGCCCCGATACGGGGGCTGCTCCGGTCACAACTGCCTTTATATGATCATACTTTTATACATGCAATGTACGTGTTCCAATTCACATTCACGTACATTTTACATTTCAAAGACCAATTCTCATTCCTTCGGACCTTCGGTCCGTAATTGATCACTAATAAATTTCATATTCACAAATTATTCCATTGAAGCACCTATGCATAGTTACACACAAATATCACTTCGATATCACATTCCAAATATTTCAGACACCTACGGTCCAAAATCAGTCAAAATCAAACACACATAACCCTCCATTATCTCCACATGACATAATTGCAAAATATTAAACACATAAAGGTTGAGGAACCAACTAGGTTACTCACCTGTGTTTCCGAGCCAAAATCTGGCCGTCTCAGTGACGTCGGTGGACCGACGCTTCAAGTGTGACTCTATAACAGTGACAGTATACAAACATTATCAATTGTTCAATCAGAACTATATCAGAATGCACATGTAACACTTAGAAGGTGCACAATGCATGATCATGATATTCCTATCCCTAATCTCATTTTTTTCCATCATAAAAATCCGTCTAAAAATTAGAAACCTATTGGCGACGACGGTGCAATTCGGACCTCTATAGGTCCCCAATTAAACAAAACAGTAATTAGACAGACCCTTATCTGGACCTACGTCAATTTCCCGTCTAAAAATCCCGAATCTCTCAGAAAATGAAATTCAATATTCTATGAATCCAATGCCTCCAAAATCAGGTCAATCGGACGTCGGACGGAAGAGTTATTCACGAAAGAAACCAAAATTCACATTAAATGTATAACCCTTATTTCCTTCTTTGTTTTCCTGATTTCTAACCAAAATTTAATCTATCATATCCCTTTCTACACATTTCAGAAAAATGCAAACTATACCTTGTTGGAAAGATAATGAAACCCTCTACAATTCTCAAGAAGACCATAAAAATCAATTTCACCCTTAAGGGTGTTAAAAATCCAATCAAACCTACTGCCCACTCAAAACCTATCAAAACAGGGCAGTACATTGCAAATTCAGTAACTCTCTGATTCTTCAGTCAACAATTACACAATAATTAAGGCTGTAAGATCACAACGTTATCTACAACTTTCATGAACAACCCAAAATCAGATTCACTTGCTAACTATGTCAAACAATTCACCAAAGCATCAGCCCTCAGAATTTTCCCAATCTGAACAACACATTTCACAACAGTATATCTCTTAGCACAAATGTCACCAAATTCACTACCTTATATCACTGAAAAGATAAGATCTCAAAATTCAATTTTCATGAAGAACTCGAAATCCAATTCGTTTTATAACAATTTCAAAACTGTTATGGAAGTTTCTGCCATGATCAGCAATTCACAACCTAATGCAGGTTCAATTTTTACAAATTCATTTCTCTCAAATCTGACCTCTAAAAATTACATGCCATATATCATTTTCAAGATCATTTCTTCCTCTACAACTTTTCAGAAGATCACTCACACCAATTCTAGTCACATAAATTGCTAAAATTGCTGCCAATCCGAATGCTCACAAAATTGACACTTAGGCTAGGTTTCATCAAAATGCTCTAAACCAGTCAATAGTAAACAGTTCATATCTCCCAATATACATCTCGAAAAATAGCAAACTCAGTGGGAATGGAAAGTTAACTTAATAAAATTCAACTTTCGTTTAGACCATTTTCCCTAATTCCATATCAATTAATTTAGAAAAATCAGTAAAACTCTAGGTTCTATGTCTCGGTTACTGTTCACACAAGTCCCAGCAGCAACTTTCCAAGCCAAATTTCAACCTCTTAGAGTTACAATTAGACAATACCTATTTCACACAAAAATGTAGCCAACAAACCAAAGTTTCATTGGGCACAAACCTTGCCTCAATTGCATAACCACACAATGAGTTATACTCAAATCAGTGTAATAGGTCAAAGTAAATTTTCCAGCACTTATGTCTAAGCCATATTCTATGGTTTCTATACCATTTCCAACCCATTTCTAAACCATCAATTTAACAAACAAAGTACCTACCCATATACACTAACACAATTCTCATACAATTTGTTGCACAATTATCACAATTAAAGCATTTAACAACAAAACAAGACAAAAACACAATCTTACCTAATCAATCTTTCAATTTTTTTTTTCAAGTCTTCAAAACAATCCCAAAAGTTCTAAGTTCCTCCAACACATTCAACCATCATCTTCTTGAGAGCTTAGGTGTTAGTGAAAAAGGAAGAGAGAGCAAGTAAGATATAAGAGGTTTAGTGTGGTTGGAGATTAGTAATACAATTACATAAGGAAGAAGATCAACTAAGAAGGAGGGAGAGTGAGATTTACGATGGTGGAGAGAAACCTAACATACATCATCCATTTTCTTTCAATGAAAAGTGTCGTGGATGAAGGACCAAGGGGGAGTGTTTAATAATTAAAAATGAAGGTTTAATACATGGTTAAACAAGTGCCATGTGTCCCAATTTAACTAGTTCCATACAAAGTCAATTTCTAGTCCAATTATCCTCAAATTTCCAATGGCTCAATTTCATAAATCCTAAAATCATTTATCCAATATTTCCGTGCCTTTAGGCAGTCCTTTTTAGTACAGAGAAAATCACTCAGTCAGTCAGTTAAAATTTTCCGGTCCGGGCAAGAACCCCGAAAAATTTCAGAAAAATTTCCGAAAATCCCTTAAAAATAGAAAACAATTTATGGCGCACTCAGAATAATTTTTCAAACCCAAAAATCACGCTAATCCTAATAAAATTTTCTTAGGCACGAAAACTGGGAATGTCATGTATGCATGCACAGTCCTATGAAATCCCAATCTAGCATATCCTATGCCAATTTACTATTCTACCCTTACAATTGAGGGTGGGATGTTACAATTCCCCCCTCCTAATAAAAATTTCGTCCGCGAAATTCTCAATCAACAGTTCACTATGACAAGATCAAATGTCGATACAAATTCCATATATTTTTCCACTCAAAATTACAAGAACTACACTCGATCGCTTATCCAATTCCCTTATTTGGCCCATTCATTAACACTCATCACAGTAGACGGGCTCAACAAGGCTGTCAGTTGGTTCTCACTATCTTAACTATCTCACTTGCCATTTTCAGAGCTATGACTCAGTACATTATTTTCGAACCTATTCACTCATCACGCTTTACCCATCCAATACTCTTTTTCTTCAGTACCATGCAGTCTAATTCGTATTCCATTGAGTACATTTTTTTCAAGGTAATACTTACCATAACCTCCTTCATCTCGTCCCCGACGATTCACTTTCCTTTGGTACCAATACAGTGACATTTAGCTCCATTTCACTATAACCAGTGATACTTTACCTAATGCAGTCATGGTTTATATCCCATTGACTCTCTGTTCAAATTCAATTCTCCTTAGACAATTTACTGTTCTAAAGTGTTAACGCACTTTATTCGGATATGCACTTTACTCTAGTTCATTTTTCCGATCCTGATCTACTTCAGCTAACCCATGCAGTTTTCCTAAGTCCTGTCCTTTGTTTTACTCATCACAATCTCAAATCCATTATGGTCTTTGACTCCTGTTAGGCCCTATGCAGTGTAGCAGTATATCCCTACAGTAAAATCAGAACTCTGTAACACGATCATAATCGAGCATTTTTTAATCAATAATCACTTTATTCTATACCCATAGTTATTCAATTTCACTTTTCGCATAAGCTTACTAGAATGTCTAGCTTTAACTGTTCACTTTCTTGTTTTATCACTTTTTATCGGGTACACAACTTATTCTTTGAAGCATTCAATATTGTTGTTCCGATTTCACTCGCATATTCAGACTCCTTATAGGGCTCACCACTTTAACTCTAGCATCCTTAACCATTCTTTACCTTTATTCAGTATCTCAAGTTTCTAGAAATACTTCACAATTAGCCATAACCTACTTGATATTCATTGGAAATCCTAATATCTGTAATCTGTTCATTGCAACATTATCTGTTCACTGTTTGAATTTAGTAGGCAGAATTGTCTGTTCATTTCAGAATTATCAGTACAGTAGTCATTTATACCCGTCTTTTACCTCGAATTAACCCAATGTATCCTTATAGGAATCTAAGGTCTCCAAGGCTTGAAACAATTTCGATCATAGCACCAATACCATTTATCAAAGTCACTTCAATTTATCTTCTACCGTTTTAACATTATGTTTCAGTTCAACATACATTGTCCACTTTCCAAAGGTATGCTTATCAGTAGTATCAAATTCTTCAATAATTCATAGAGTTCATTTTACTTTTCACTGTTCAATCCTTTCAAACACATTCTGTCGATAATTATCGTCACTTCCATTTGCTACTTTGCATCATTCCCTCTTAAACTTTTCCATACATCACCAAACATCATTCAATTCATTCTGTCCACAATTAGTGTATTTGCAATCCCTTTATGAAGATAACACTACATCACGTCATTGTCAGTTTTCCTTTAGGACTTTTTGTCTCTATTCATTTTCTCCTTTCAATTGATTTTCTGTCATCCACATCGATGTATGCCAATACCTAGTCATCCGTACTTGGACCTCCATAAATTTCACTTCATTTGAGTATTTCACTTCACAGTTCGGGACTATTTTATTCTTAGTTTCAAATCTAGATTTCCCAACAGTTTTACATCACACATGGAGCTCTATTCACTTCACATTGCAATAAAATCATCTCAAATTAAAATTCCACTCATGTCGTTGGATATTTTACATTTCCGCACACACAATACAGATAACCTCAGTCATAAATTTTGCTTGTTATGTCTAAATCTCCTCTTGAGATATGACTCAATTTCACTTTTGATACTTCATTTCGTTTGACCATTAGTCTTGCTACCATCATTATAATGTTCACAAAAGTCTCATCAATCAATTAGTGTCCCTAATTGCTTTTCAATCATTCTTAAACACTAACTCAATCAGAACAATTTTATGCCATACTTTGAAAGATCAGAACATTCCTTGCACTAAATACACTTTCTTTAACCCTAAACTTTACTATACATATTACCCGAAATCATTTCCTCTTATCCTGAAACCAATTAGTAATACAATTCAGATTATGCCATAATCATTTCTCATTTCCTTTCATCAAGGTACATTCAGTCCTCCTATGTCTTACTTTAATCCATTATGAACTTTACTCTTATAGCCACTCATAGTAGCACATATTTAACCATTCACCGATCATCTCCTCTATGATTTCCATATATCTTTCACATACGCTTCATTAATCATGATCAACTTTACTGTTTTACTATTCTACCCTTACAATTGAGGGTGGGATGTTACATGATAGAGGTAGGTCAAAGGAATCTAAAAACATGATGCATCATAAGGTGTTTTTTTATATAAACATATGCTTGCTGATTGGTCCCGATTTTGAGTAAGCTTCACTTTCCATATTCCCATTTAGTTGTTTATTTCATTTACTAACTATTTGTAATTTTATCCAAATAATTATCAATTATAGGTGAACATCATTGGCTAACTTCAAATATGAGCCATAAAGAGGTATTAGAACTTTTGTGATTCATAAAAAAGTATTAGTATAATTCATAAAAGTATTAGTATACCCAATTAGGCCATAATGAGGGAAGAAAATGAAGAACAAGTTAATACAAAGTGACAAAAAGGGAACTTTAAGTGGCATACAAGTTTTGCAAACAATGTGGATATAATAAGAGGATTTATTAAATAAGGCAAACCTAATAAGTTCAAAATTAGCTAACCAATCGAACCAAGTCAACAAACTAAGAGTAACCAATAAATTATTATCATCTGAGCGAATCTCCAGGTGAAAGTGGTGAATAGTTTACATTGTTAGGGTTCATTTTGGATGTTATGTTCATAAATCTCATAATTGTGAATATATAGCTTCAAAATTGCCTTTTTGGTTTTGTTGGGCAAGTTAAATATGTAGTACAACTTGATGTCATATTACTCATTGACGCTAATTAAAACATGTGATGTTTGATTACTTGACTTCTCATTTTTGTAAAGGAAAGTAACACACATTTAAGTAGTGTTATTTTGGATTGGAGTACACAAATACATATTGGTGGCCTGTAATATTTTTTAAAAATTTACTTAAGGCAAATATTACAAGCTTTTAGGTGTAATACTACAAGGGGATTAAATTCAAACAATGAAAGGTATTTGTCCTAATTTGAAAACCAGAAAGATGTACTATTTTTGCTTAACCATGACAAAATTCCTTATAAAAATCATAGTTTACATAACATCTTTGATTTATTGGATATAGGTACTTTATTTTCAAAATCACAGAGGGAATTTGTCGTAGTTGTAGGACTGTAGGGCATTATTTATCTCTAAATATATTATTAATAACAAGAGAGACAGAATCTGAGCAAGGTTTTAAAAAAAAAAATTCACAAAAAGAATGAAAGAGATGGGAGAAACAAAACAAAACTCAAGAAGAGTTGATTTACCATAGATATGAAAATGAAATAGAAACCATAAGAGATATTCTTAATAAGAGCTAATAGGTGAAGGTTAATAAAAAACATATCATAGTGACAAAAAATGTAGAAATGTGAGAAGAAGTGAAATGAGAGTCAGGTTGAAGAAAAAATGAAAATGTTTATTAAGTCGGTAGCTTTTGAGTGGTATTATAATTCATCATAAGCTAATGATTGACAAAATGAGTCCCCAGTTGCTTATGCGTCATTTTTCATAAAAATTGAAAGATTGTTATGTCAATTTGAGCTAATTGTGCAATTTAACAAAACATGTGGTTTTAAACTTTTGCAAAGTAATAAATTTTTATGAAAATTTTAAATACAAAAAATTGTGGAATTGATGAAATCACTTATGATGTGATGTTTTTAAATCAAGTAAATCTCTCAATTATTTTAATTAACAATATAAAACGATGTTAAGTAAAATTATTTACTTTTATTTAAATTGTTTTAATTAATAGTTTTACGATTTTTTAAATTATTTTACTCCTATGATATCTGCTAAATATATAAGTTAACAATTGTTAACTGTTTAAAATATTTAAGGATAGCAATAAACTCGGACCTATTTGATCGAGGTTCGATTTAGATTCGAATTTTCATGTCATTTCAGATTAAAATAGGCGACGTCTAGAGTTTGAAAAAGAAAATTCGAAGCTCGATCAAATAAAGTTCGAGTTTAGGGTTACATAAAATGATGTAGTTATTATAGCTTCTCTTTGGTTATCTTCATCCAGCGTGCTCTCCCTTTCCGGTGTGCTCCCTCCGATCCAGTATTTAACCACCTCGTTTCACAGCTCCCTCTTCAGATAGTGGCAAAACTCTAGTGGCTGGTGCCCCATCTGCTCAAGTTGTGGAACAGTACTTCAGTGCTTCCTCTTCGACACCAGTCTCTTGTTTCAGCTAGTTCGGAAAAGTTAGACAAAGATGGCTAGTTAGTTGATCATCGTTTCTACATTCATTACAAGTGTTGAGATTTTGTTTTACACCATATGAAAATGACTTGCCGATGATGTAATTTAAATAAAGTTCTCCGATAGACCATGATGTGATTTTTAGGTTCTACTACTAATTAAGGAGCTCTTTAGGAGAATGAGAAGTTTATGAGCTTCACTACAAGAAATCAGTGTTTTACCGACGGAAATTTTTTTTGGTAAATACCAGATATCCGTCGATGGAATTAATCACCGACGGAATATGGTGGAGCAAAATTCGGTCGGTGAACAGCCCGAAGCTAAAAATACCGACCGACTTTTTTCGTCGCAATTTTACGATGGAATTATCGACCGAAATATTATTGTCGGTATTTAATTTACGATGGAATGGTAAGTACGATTCCGTCGGAAAAATATTGCTACGGTCATTTAGTCCGTCGGTGAGGCGATGTTATCTTCGACGACATTTACCGACGGTATATTATACCGTCGATAAATAGGGGAACTTTTCTGATGGAAAATTGACCGTCGGTAATGAGTGATTCAATTTTTTTTGCTTTTTGTTGTTATAATAATGATTATATTATATATTCACTTTATTAATTTGTGTTGCGTTAGAATAATGAATAATGAGAAAATTAATAATTAATAAAATATAAAAAGAAATTAATTTAATTATTAAAAAATAAGAAAAAACAAATCCTCTTATGTTTTTTAATTGAAAACACATGACAATGTTATAGTAATTATTGTCGTAATGATCATGGATGCTCTGAACTGTTTCCCCCCCTCTTTAACATTTCCATCTCCTGCCTAAGCTTAGCCATCTCCTCCGCATGCTGTTTGTCCTTGGCCATCTGCTCCATCTCCGCTCTCATCTTAGTCAGCCGCTCCATCTCCTCTCTCATCCTAGCTGCTTGCTCCATCTGCTCCAGCGACTCTTTGATCTTTGAAACTTGTTGCAGCTCTGCTCTCAGTTGTTTTGTCATCTGCAGACTAATCTCCTCCCTCACCTTAGCTATGTCCTCCATGTGTTGGTGATGTTGAGTAACCAGCTGCTCGTTTTGATTAACCAGCTGCTCCTTTTGATTAGTTATCTGTTCCCTTAATGAGTCCACTGTGACCCGGAGCTCCGATACATCATGAGATTGAGATGGTCGAGCAGATGCTGCTGTACTAGAAAGGGAAGAGCGCGAATAACAAGTGTTTGCATATGAGCCCAGGCCGAATATTCTTCCACGACGGTCCCAACCACCCACGACATCAAGATATGTCTGAGTCTCGTCCACAGATAGTTCCTCCTGAGATTGTCGCTGGATATTTTCTTGTATTTGATCCTATTAGGAAACAATCTTTACGTTAGTAAATAAGCTATAATTGTTAAGAAATTATTAAATATGTTAATTTCACTAACATTGACTTCTCTACATCGACTGTTGATGAAGGTGACACCATCATGTTTCTTTGTGTGGGTGTGCACAAATACCTGCATAGGTGTAGGCTTCGTGCCCAATGCCTTTTCCTACACGTATAACTTAAATTGTCAGATGTTAACTAGTATTTAAAAAAATTTTGCCAGAGTTTCCTCTGTATATATGATATTTGCCCCCTGTTCAACAATGACAATAACTTCACATAGCCATATGGCACCAGACATTTATATCATAATCACATTGTTCAATAAAGCAAAGTAAGATATATATAAAATTGTCATGAGAAATTAGATACTTACTAGTCTATGTGCATGCTCATTGTAGGTAATTGATCCTCCCGTATGCACTGCAAGACTCGGACCTCCCGACCCTCCACGTCTGTTGGCCGAATTACGCTCAGATATGGACATTGTTGCAGGTGATGTCCAATATTCATTCCAATGACTCCAAATTTCCTCCGAAATATAACGCGGTCGTGCACCAACCTTGCGTATTTGATTAATTAAGTCGCGATAACGTATGCGTGCTTTCTTTTCCCATTGTTTATACATGCTGGCATCGACACAAGAATCCCAGTAAAATTCTTTCTGAAATAAGATGAGTAAGAATAACAAAATGTTAAAATGTTGTATGAACATTATGAATATAAAGCAATGTAACAAGAAAATAACTATGATGTGTACCTCAAACTCTTGAAAGTATAATTGCTTTGTGGTGTTAGCTAATTTTTTCCAAACATAACCCTCTGGTTCAATTCTTTGCTTGAACGAGGAAGTCATATTTCTTGAAATTGGTCCAGACGGAACCAACCTAACATATCAAGTGATGTTACCCTATGTACATATTGGTAAAAGTAAAAGTTAATAATAAGCAAATTGTGAAGTGCTTTGATATCACTTACTGACCATTGACAATAGAAACAAACTTTTTGCCATCAGTCCTCGGCCAGTCGATTGGACGCCTCCGCATCCCAGACGCTAGTGTTGGACGATATATGCGTTGGGGAAGGGGATGGTGTAGGCTGAGAAGCAGTCGGTGATGCCTCAACTGCAACTCCCGGCACCAGAGGTGGAGAAGGTGAATTAGTAGGTGCGGCTGATTGTGACGAACCACCTTCACTGTAATATCCCCCGAACATGGTTCGAAACCTCGGTGGCATGAAGTCACGTTGTCTCTTCGGTCCCATTCTTTTCCTGAAATTCAATTTCCCACAATTCTCTACATGTACAATTTATAATTTGAATGCAATATTCTACACAACACATAGAGGAGAAACTATGGCAATATATGAAGGTTAACAAATATTTTACATAATTACGGATGCATATAAGACCAATATTTTACATAAAATTACAGCAATAATTAACATATAATTTACATAATTAACATATAATTTGCAGATGCATATAAGACCAATATTATACATATAATTACAACAATAATTTACAAATAATTTACATTTACATATAACAAAAAAAATTTTCATACTTTTAGAGCAAAAATTAACATATAAAAACCTAAAACCTTTAACATACCCATTCAACACCGTCGGAGTAATTAAACAGGGAGGAGGAGAACTTACCACTGTTTCGGAGACGAGGAGGAGATTTAAGCAGTGGCGTCGGCGGACCACCAAAGAACGGCAGCAGTGGCGGCGGACAAACTGGCGGGCAGCAACGACGAAGACGAAGGACAAAACCAGAGGAAAAAACAAAGGAGAAGGGAGAAAAGGGCTGCGTCTGCGGGAAGAGGAGGAAGAATCGCAGACGCAGCCCTAAATAATAACCAAAACGACGTCGTTTTCAGTAAGTAAAGGGTGTGGATTTCACCGACTCTATTTCCGACGGAAATTGCGCGTCGGAAAATATTTCAACATATTCAGCGACCGAATCGTTTTCGGTCGGAAAAAGTATAACTCCCACCCAATTTCCCCGACGATTACGTGATTTCGGTCGGTATTTTCGACGGTTTATATACCGTCGGTATGTTTCGGTCGGTATTTCTCATTTTCCTTGTAGTGCTTGAATTGGAGATTATTTTCAGTACAGTTCGTCCAGTTCTTCCTAGGCTCTTAGTATTAGTTGGCTCTTTTTCTTTTATCTCTACAAAATTTCGTGTTTTAAATTTGTACAAACATTATGCTTATCTTATGGACTTCAGTCATTGCTAGCCATGGAGTTAGTAAATGGAAGATTAGAGAAAAAAGTATAAAAATTGAAAAGAATGTTGATTAAAATGATAACTTATATCATCACAATGAATTGATTATGATGTCTTTTCGTGTTCGTTTCAACTCCCCCTTTAGTGCCCATGCATGCACCCATAAGACGTGTCTTGAATGCTTATGTCTTTGAAGCCTCTAATTAAATGGTATCTGTTTTCTGCTTGCTTGCTGGCCAAACTTGATGTAGGCTTGACTTATCGTCACGGGTCAAGAGCATATGGATTCTCATTCTGGTAATATATAGTAATGCTTAAAGCCAAAAGTTCCTTTCAGGACTATATACCAATACAATTAATATTGGGCATGAAGTTCCAAAAAAGTCTGGTGCATGTCGGGTCAGTCACCGATTCTTAATGTATCTGAAGACGAAAGCAACTCATACCAAATTGGAAATGTTAAAACCTGTTATGCTATTTTCTTAAAGAAGCTTGCCAATTTAGATGAAGTTAATTAAGCCAATCCATTTCTAGAAAGTGTCCACTGGCAACTTCAAGTTAATAACACCAACCTCCCACTCCCACTGTTTGTTGTTAGTCCTATCTAATTGCACTTGCCGACTGCTCCCCACGGATAATTTGAAACCTTATTCATTAAGTCTGTAGTTGAACAAATTTAGGAATATTGAATACTCATTTATTAATTAAAGAGAATATTTTAATAAAGAAAGAACATAAAATGTGTGAATTGGATAAGACTTCAAACATAGTAATATTTATATTGCAAAGTTAGCTTGACATGTGCATCAGCAAGTTTCAAGAAATTAAGAGGATGGTGGAGATAGTTTTGGAGGCATTGACACGCTTACGTGAACGTACAACTCCCCATTCATATCCAAAACTTGAGGCAAAATCAGAGAGTTAAACAACAAGCGAAATGAGCTGCGCGCCTGATATTTTTGGCTTTAAAAGACTGTTGGTAGTTGATGTAGATAGGCTACCACTTGCCAAATTAGAAGTTAACCTTTTAAGGTGTGAAAAGTGTTCTAAAAGTCAACAAAAAGAAGATGAACATATATAAGCAGAGTGTAGGCGCAATGGAAGTTTTGTAGACTGCTCAGCAGTCCTAAGACTACATATAATCTGCTGGAGTTAGAACTTCGATCGCCTGCGTCATTCTCTCTTTTTGTATTTGTCTGAAGTAAAAGTTAAGTTGATATTTTTGTATTTATGGAGAATGGATCGGATTTGGATTTTGGGCTTATCTTATCAATTAAGTTTCCCTAATTATGCACCAGTAGCGCTTAGCAGGAAAGTAATTTCATATGATCAATAGTATCAGTTGTTTTTGGTTTCTTGCCTTTCCATTCACGGATGGGAATTGAAAGCAACGTTTTCAGTTTCAGTTTCGTACTAATATAAAATAGTTAATTATCATCGAAAATAATACATAAAATTCTCCCGCATAAATATGTAGATAAGATTTAATAAAATAAGTAGCATAAATATGTAGATGAGATTTAATAAAATAAGATTGAAATACTGTAATCGAAACAAAGGATCTAGTCCTGTAAATAAATCTCATCCAAAAAGTCGTTTGCTGTAAAATGTAAAATAAAATATAATAATTAACATGACCAGCTTAGCATTTACTCAAGAGTGAAAGTTAGAGCTGGGAGGAGACACGAATAGTTTGGAAGAAAAATAAAGTAGATTGTCCGTATTTAATCACTCAATCATTTTGGTAATGCATCCATTTGGTGTATATTATAAATTAGTATGTGAATATCCTACCATAAATTAGTACATATAAATTATACAAAAATAACATTATTTATTTTAAATAAGTAACAAGTTTACTATGACTTAATATAAAGAATTCGTTGCCAGCATATAAAGTATATTTCAAAGTTATATATCTTGGTTCAGCCGAATTTTGGCCGAACGGAACGCTGCCGTTTGGATCCATTAATTGGCAACCTTCTGTGATGAACTTCACGTAGAAAATACCTGCAAAACAAAAGAAGGCACGTCGGGGGTAAGGTCCCGATTAGCCCCTCCGACGCTCAAGTAAGTTTCTGGTGAAGGTGAGATTGTAGAATGCCGAGAAAAAGCTAGGTTATCATCGCATACCTGAATTATGGGAAAATTATACCTTATATACGGTTTTGAAGTTAGGTTTAAGCAAATACGTGTTTGCATGGGAATTTCCTTCTGCTAATGGGCCATGAATGTGAATCAAACCCGGTTAAACGATGAGTATGGGATCGACCGATTGGTTTTCAGTAATTGGGCTCGGGCCCAAATATAGCGAACGACCATAAGCCCCTACTCCTCGAGTCCGAGCGAAGAGAAGGGTCGAGGGAGTATGTGGGACGTTGCTCACTTGTGGCTTCATAGCTCGTAGCGTGATAGCTCGTCATGTGGTCAATCGGTTGGTCATTGGCCTCAGAGCTCGCTCATGGGACAGCTCGGGCGCTTCAACCGGTCGGATGATTCAACCGATCGGATGTCAATTGCGCATGACTACTCGGATATCGACCGGTTGGGTGTAATTGCTCGGATACCGACACTGTTGGGTATAATCGCTCGCTCGAATAGGTCGATCGATGTCCCAACCGATCGGTCTTTGGCACTCATTGCGTGACGACTTGTGCGAGACGGATCGATTGGTTATCATTTGTGAGCGTGTGAGGCATTTATTGTAGACGGCGGCGTGTTTGTCGACAGCTTTTCGAATCAAGCGATCGTCTTGTAACCGTTACCTAACCGTCCCGACGTCCTTTCGATTGGTCGTGTCGCTTCGATCTTGAATATCCCGATTCTCCTCGATCCCGCCATGTCCGAGATCGCCAGATTTTTGCCATGCGTCGTGATGCGATTTGGTCACTTTCGAGGGTTCCTACCGCCTTCCCCTATAAATACTCATAGATGACGAGTGTGGACGGTTTTACCTTTTGCTTTCGTCGCAATTAGCATTTTGCTTTCACTTGCTCTCAAATCATTCGCGGTTCTCTAAACTTCTTTTATTCCGCCGTCCGATTTACCTACTTCTTCTTTCTAAATAGGTACGTTCTTTTGTTCTTCATTCCTCTTCATTCTTTTTAGTGCTTTTTCTTGATAATCATGTCCACGGGTAGTTCGGGAGCATGGTGGAGGTATGGAGGAAGTGTCGATGAGAGAGAGGAAGGATGGCTTAGTTGTGGAGTTGCCGCTTAAGATCGCATCGTCGATGATTGTTGGGGAGTTGAGCAGTTGTGCATCAAGTATAATATCCCGACGGCTTGGGGCCCCGATTGGTCTTGAAGCATGAAAGCGGATCCACAACAACTTTAGTGGATACTTCGCCGCCTCCGGAGCTTTTTCTCGATGGACGACACGAGGCTCCCGTGACGCCCGATCAGGCGAGTGTGCGCCTGCTCGGGTGATTATCGAGTCGATTCCTCCGAGCAGTTGGAGGTTCATAAATGGGTTGGCGCCGCTTTGTGCCATCGATTTGACCATCGCTTACTACCGTCGGCGTTCTGCGCCATTTCGAGGATGAGCCGGTCCGAGCTCGTGGGTGGAATCCCTTTCTTCAATATCGAGATGCTCGGTATCGTCCGGCCAGGACACCCTCAAAAATTTCTTCCTGACGGACAAAGTATTTCTTTGAGAAGTCCCCATAATCTTCCTCCGAGTGCCGACCGTGGAGGTATCCTTTGGTCGAGCAGTGAAACGATTCGTCGACCTTGTCCCTCGTGAGGAGGAGTGGGAGGTGGTCCGTCGATCAAGGAGCTCGGCAGACACGATTTTGCTGGCTCATTCGGGGGTATCCGGGGGCCTCGCCGATTCGTTCCTCGTCGATCCCCTCCACGACAGCGGCCGAGGAGGAAACCGCCCGTCCGGTTGACTCCTCGTGATTGTATTAATTTTGAACTTATATCAATTTTGTTTTCTAACTCAATTTAACATTGTGCAGCCATGGTGAGGATGCCTACCCAAACTTCCACGTCAAGGAAGCAGGCCTCCGGGAAGAAGGGGAGTGAGGCGGAGACCGGTGAGGGCGAAGACTTTGTCCATGGGGTTGGTCTCCTCGTCTACGCCGGTGGGTGCTCCCCCTGCCGGGGACCTTCCTGTGGCATCGGAGCCATTAACAATTGTTCCAGTGGTAGAGGAGGAGGAGGACGTGGGCCCTCCTCTTAAAAGGAAGAGGTTGGTTCGATTGGGTGACCTTCCACCCCGCCAGCCAGTGAAGAAGGTGAGTAAATGAAAAAGGGAAGGAGAAGGCACAGCCGTGAGCCTTGGCGGTGGGAGCTTGCCATCAAGTTGGGCAGGGCGTAACGCCGGGGACCTCGAGGTGTCCCGCTACCTTGCTGAGAGAGTTACTCCCCCGGCGGACGAGGGGTTTATGGAGAAGAAGGGGAACCTGGAGTTGGGTTCCTAGCTCGTGCGTATTGGTATGCGGGCTGCGACAATGTCTTTTCCGTGTTTGCAGTGGGCTTGAAACTCTGGACCGGAGGTTGGGATCTCCATGATCAGATGAAGGGTTTGAAGGGCGAGCTGGCGGAGGTGAAGGAGGGGAGGGACCTCCTTCAGGCTAAAAACGCATCTCTTGAGGAGGAGAAGGTGGCCCAGGGGAGGGAGGTGGGAGCTTTGACGGCTCGACTGGAAGAGGTAGAGGGGAAGAGGGAGAAAGAGAAAGAGGAGTGGAGGAAAACGGTGAGGGCGGAGAGGGAGATCAACAGAAAGTGCCGCCAGGACTGCCATTCCGCTGTGACGGAGAGAGATAGAGCGGAGAAAATCTTGCGAGAGGTGCGATGCTCCGTGCAGGAGCAGCGGATCGAGGCCATTAAGCGATGGAAGAGGCAGTTCTTGTATGAAGAGAGTTTAGAGCTCGCCTGTGAGGTGGCCCTTTCGATTTTGAAGAGGGGCCACGAGCTCTATACTCTTGAGGGGGTGGCATGCCCCTCTTTTGAAGACTATGCCGAACCGCTTATTCCTGAAGCTTTCGAGCTTTCTTTGGAGGGGATCACAAAGAAAGTCGAGGGGGAACCGGTCGATGTTCCGGATGGGAGGCTAGATCTCAGCTCCGAAGAGGAAGAGCTCCCTCATGATGTTCCTTCGGTCGTTTCCCCGGGTCCTGCTACCCCCATTGTGACGATCTCCGGGGAGGAAGGGCTTTATGAAGATGTTTCTCCTGCTGCTCCCTTGGTTCCCGCTTCTACCTCGTCTTTTCTGCCCGCTCCCGAGGTTTCCCCTGGGTATTCCCCTGGGTATTCTCCTTCTCCTTCTCCTTCGGCTGTTCATAGCCCCCCTTCTCCCCAATTGTAGTGCTCACCTGATCGGGCTTGTGACCAGGGCTAATTAAAATCAATGGACTTTACGTTTGCTTCATTTGTTGTCTTTTTCAGTATTTATGCTCTTTACCTTAGATATATGTTGAGTTTTGAAGTTGCTCGTAGTCGACCGGCTTCAAACTGGTCGACCGCAGTCGATCTATGGAGATACCGAGCAATGGCGATGGCGAGGGTCCCGAGAATTTTGTCTCGGCGACCCGACCGACCATAGTCAATCTATGGAGAATGCCGAGCGATGGCATACTGAGCAATGGCGAGGGTCCCGAGGATCTTGTCTCGGCGACCCGACCGACCTTAGTCGATCTATGGAGAATGCCGAACGATGGCATACCGAGCAATGGCGAGGGTCCCGAGGATCTTGTCTCGGCGACCCGACCGACCGTAGTCGATTTATGGAGAATGCCGAGTGATGGCATACCGAGCAATGGCGAGGGTCCCGAGGATTTTGTCTCGGCGACCCGACCAACCGTAGTCGATTTATAGAGAATGCCGAGCAATGACATACCGAGCAATGGCGAGGGTCCCGAGGATCTTGTCTCGGTGACCCGACCGACCGTAGTCGATTTATGGAGAATGCCGAGCAATGGCATACCGAGCAATGGCGAGGGTCCCGAGGATCTTGTCTCGGCGACCCGACCGATCGTAGTCGATTTATGAAGAATGTCGAGCAATGGCATACCGAGCAATGGCGAGGGTCCCGAGGATCTTGTCTCGGCGACCCGACCGATCGTAGTCGATTTATGGAGAATGCCGAGCGATGGCTGATTGGACTTTCTACTTTTGGCCTCGTGCAATCTAACTCTTAATTGCCAAGAAATTTGTAACCCCTTTATTAATGATAACGAGGCGTGTAATATTAAAAACCTGTCTGGCAGGGACAGGAAAAAGGTACCCACATGTATACAAAAATGATAATAAGGAAAGATTAACTAAAATAAAACTTATCTATTGGTAGAAAGCCTTCAGATTCTGCGAGTTCCAAGGCCTCGGTAGAATCTTCCCTTCTCATCGCCGAGGATGTAAGAACCATGCCCGACTTGCTTAACCACTCGACAGGTCCTTCCCACATCATCCTAGCTTTCTGGATGCTTTCCACCTCGGCTTTTCGTAGACGCACCCACCTACCTTTACATCGCTCGCTCGACCCTTCATTATAGAACTTAGTCGCCTTTTGCCTGATGGCTTCTGAGCGAGCGGCTGCCCTTTCTCTGTCCTCGCTAAGAAGAACGAGCTCTGCTCTGTGGGCTTCATCATTCCGCTCTTCTTCTTAGCCCGATACCCTCTGATTGTGCAATGTTGCTTCTACTGGAACCAAGGCTTCTGCCCCGAAGGTCATTCTGAATGGGGTCCCCCCTGTGGCTCCGTTCGGTGTGGTTCTATATGCCCACAATAAGTCGTCTATTTCTTCCACCTGTGTCTTTCTACCGCCCAGCGCTTTCGAGGGCGCCATTATCTTCTTTGTTGGTGTTCTTGAGACCGTTACTTTGGGATGGGCTAGAAGTCAACCGTACTTCGATCTTTAGTCGGTCGCAGAAATCTCTAAACTTGTAATTGTCGAACTGCCGACCATTATCTGTAACCAACACCATGGACATCCCGAAGCGACAAAGTATATTTCTCTTTACAAAGCTTTCAACCTTCCCCTCGGTGATTGTAGCTACAGATTCTGCTTCCACCCACTTAATGAAATATTCTACTGCCACTATCAAAAATTTCTTTTGTCCGGGACCGAGAGGGAAAGGCCCAAGTATATCCATTCCCCATTGGGCGAAAGGGATAGGGTGACTTACAATTTTCATCCTCTCGGTCGGTTGGTCAGACAGGTTGCTGTTTCTCTGGCAGGCTTCGCATCGGTCGACCTTCTCTTGACAGTCTCTTCTCATCGTCGGCCAGTAGTAGCCTTGTCTGATCAACCGGTGAGCCAGCGTTCTGCCTCCCACGTGATTTCCGCACATCCCTTCGTGGACTTCGGCCATTGCCTGCTCGGCTTCTTCTTCATTCAGGCATCGAAGGAGCGGCCAGTCGTAAGACCGCTTATATAGAGCGCCATTGACAACCGTGTATTCGACTGCCTTTATCCTTAACTTCTTGGCTACTGATGCGTCCTCCGGTTGTCTTCCTTCCAAAAGGTACCGCATGATCAGTTCCGTCCAGCCCGGTTGATCGGTATTTACATTGAGAACTTCCTCGGCCTTCTGGATGCTAGGCCGATCTAGTCGCTCGACTAGAATATTGTTTATGGCATCACGGTCGGAAGCCATTTTGGAGAGCGCATCCGCCTTGGCATTCTGAGCTCGTTCTATTCTGTTGATTGAATACTGTCCGAAATTGCTCAGCTCCTGCTTGACTAACTCCAGGTATTTGATCATGTTGTTCCCCTTGGCCTCGTATTGCCCGGTAACTTGGTCGACTACCACCTGGCTATCACTGTATATCTTTAGGTGCTTCACTTCCATCTCCTTGGCGAGTTGGAGGCCGGCTATCAAGGCCTCATATTCTGCCTCGTTATTGGAGGCTTTGAATTCTAGTCGGAGGGTGTACTCTACCTTTTCTTCCATGTGCGGGCTGATCAGTACAACTCCTGCTCCGCATCCCTCGGCATTAGACGACCCATCGACAAACAGGCTCCAGGCGGGGAACTGCTCGTCCTCCGAGCTTGGTTGGCTCATCTCCGCGATGAAATCTGCCAGTATCTGTGCCTTAATAGTTGTGCGGGGCTTGTATTGTATGTCGAATTCACCCAGTTCTACTGCCCACTTAATTAGCCGACCCGAGGTTTCGGGCTTTTGAAGGCACTGCCTGAGGGGCTGGTCGGTCCATACCTCGATGGTGTGACTTTGGAAGTAAGGCCTTAGCTTCCGAGCTGCTGTTATCAAGGAGAGGGCCAGCTTCTCTATAGGCGTGTATCGAGTTTCCGGTCCGGTTAACACTTTGCTAACGTAGTAGATAGGGTGTTGTTCATTCCCCTCCAACCGAATTAGTACCGCGCTGATCGACCCCTCGGTAACCACCAAGTATAACACCAGGTTCTCTCCGTCTACCGGGTTTTGTAGGATAGGCGGGCTAGACAAGTACTGCTTCAAGTGCTGGAAAGCTTGTTCGCACTCGTCTGGCCATCGGAATTGAGTCACATTCGCTTTCCTCAGTACTTTGAAAAATGGGAGGCACTTATCCCCCAATCTGGAAATGAACCTGCTCAGCGAGACTATCCAACCGGTCAATATCTGAACATCCTTCAAACATTGTGGCGAAGGCATCTGCATGATGGCCTTTATCTTTTCTGGATTAGCTTCGATCCCCCGTTGAGTGATCATAAACCCCAGGAATTTTCCGGATGCCACCCCGAACGCACATTTTTCTGGGTTTAGCTTCATCCTAAATTTATTCAGGGTCTGGAAGACTTCCTTGAGATCTTCCACATGCTCCGCGGCCGTCTTACTTTTAACCACCATATCATCTACGTATGCTTCGGCCGATCGATCGATCTATTTTTTAAAGACCTCCATGACGAGCCGTTGGTAGGTCGCCCCTGCGTTCTTTAAGCCGAAGGGCATTACCTGGTAGCAGTATGTGCCTTGGTCGGTTATGAAGGCGGTCTTTTCTTCGTCTTCTAGACTCATCTGGATCTGATGATAGCCCGAGAAGGCGTCCAGGAAGCTGAGCAATTCATGCCCTGAGGTAGAATCTACTAACTGGTCGATCTTCGGCAATGGGAAGCTGTCTTTTGGACATGCTTTGTTCAGATCGGTGAAGTCTATACACATCCTCCATTTCCCGTTCTTCTTTTTCACTAAGACCACGTTAGCGAGCCATTCGGGGTATTTGACTTCTCGTATGAACCCCGCTTCAAGCAACTTCTGTACTTCTTTCTCGATCACCCCCTGGCGCTCCTTACTATGCCATCGCTTCTTCTATCTGATCGGCTTGCAGTCATGCCGAATGCCGAGGGAGTGACATGCAACTGTCCGAGGAATGCCGGGCATGTCGCTCGGTACCCAAGCGAAAATCGATCCGTTTTCTACCAAGCAGTCGGTGATTTCTTTAGCTAGGTTCTTCTGTAGTTCGAAACCTAGATTTGTGAACTTGGACGGGTCGGCTTCATCGATCGACCCGTTCGTTTCTTCCTTTGGATTCATCCTGTCCGTCTCTTCGTCGGCTCTTACGTCAAGAGAGCTCGTCAGCACTACCGCCCCTTCTAGGGTTTTGATTTCTGCCAAGTAACATTCCCTGGTGATTTTATGCTCACCCCTGATGATACCAACTCCATGGGGCGTTGGGAACTTCATAACTTGGTAGTATGTGGAGACGACCGACCTGAGAGCATTTTGAGTAGCTCGCCCAATTATTGCATTGTACGCCCCCTGGAACTTTACAACTAGGAACTCTACGTCCCTTTCTATCTGGCATGGCTTCTGCCCAAACTTCACTTTCATATGAATTCGGCGACGAGTATCTTGGCCGGTTATTCCTTTGATGGGGCCATCTGTAGGTAGTAGTCGTTCTTCAGGTACCTTCATCTGCTTGAAGGCCTCATAATACAGCAGGTCGACCGAGCTACCCGTGTCAATCATCACCCGCTTTACCTCGTAGCCATCCATGTTCAGATTTACCACGAGGGCGTCATCGTGGGGGCAACTTACTCCGTTAAGGTCCGACTCATCGAAAGAAATCATCCCGTCGTTCTCCTTCAGTTTTTTGGTTGGCGAGTCTCTGCCGACCTGGTTGGCATATCTTTTCCTACCTTTAGTGGTGGATCCCCCGGCTGCATTTCCACCGAAAATCATATTAATGACCCCAGTCGGTCGGTCATCTTGCTGCTCGGCATTTCCATTGTTTCCTTCCCTCGATCGCCCTCTGTTTTCTCGTCGGTTATCTGTATTCGTGCTCTGCCTACCCCCATCATTCCTGTCGTTCTGCCTCGTGGGTGACCGCCTGTTGTCTGACCGACCTGTCCTGCGATCGGTGTTTCGTTCGTGTTTCACGAATCGGCCTAACCTCCCCTTTTGAATGAGGAGCTCGATCTCTTTTTTCAACCGCCAGCAATTTTCCGTATCGTGACCGACCTCTCGTGGGAAGCAATACAAGTTGGGGTTCCCTGTCCTTGTAAGGGTCTTCATTTTGGGCTCTCGGATAGTTTCCCGTCCGCTCTAACCGCCTTGATGCTTGACATATGACCTGTTTAGCGGGGTGAACTCTTGGCGATATCCACATCGATCGGTAGGCCTTCTCCGATTCGTGGCTCTTTTGCCGCCATGCGGGTTGCGCCTCTATCGCTCGTGGCGATCTTCTGTCCGACGTCTCGTTTTTCAGCACTTCTTCAAGCTGAATATACCTATCCGCCCGGTTTCTTATTTCCTGAACCGAGCGAGGCTGATCGAGGGCTAACGACTTCTTGAACTCCTCATCCCTTGTACTATTCATGAGTGCGGCCAGCATGGACGAGCAGGTGAGGTCGGGCACCTCGATTGCCTCGCTATTGAACCGAGTAATAAATTCCCGCAAGCTCTCGTTCCTTCCTTGGGTAAGTTGCATCACTTCCAGAGCGGTCTTTTGCGGTCGTTTACTAGTGGCGAACTGGTTCAGGAAGAGCAGCCTGAAATCTTCGAAGCATGCGATACAGCTCGAGGGTAAGCTGTTGAACCATCGCCGAGCTCCCTCCTGAAAGGCCGTGCAAAAAGCCTTGCATTGGATAACGTCCGGAACGCAATGTAGGCTCATCATGGACTGAAAGTGCTGCAAGTAGTCCAGGGGGTCGGTCTTCCCATTGTACTTCTCGGGGGTTGGTATTTTTGTGCCGGGTGCCGGGAGACTATCCAGTATCTCCGAAGTGAAAGGAGAATTATACTGCGCCATCGGGCGATCCGGTCGGTAACTCATAGTCGCGTGAATCCGATCACCCGCAATTTTTTCTAGGGCTTCAGATGGGCGATGATCGTTTATCACGCTGATTTGTCGAGCGGCTGGCCGTGCTGACGGCGGCTGCTGCGGTGGTTGTTGTGGTGGTTGAGATTGCAAGATTTGACGGATCAATAGGTCAGCGGCTTCCTCGATCTGCTTTTGAGTCAAGGTAATGTGCACAGCCGGAGGAGGATCCACTTCTGATCGGTGCTGGGGGTTTGGATGCGTATTGAACGCAACATTATCCTCCGAAGCTGCACTCTGTTCCTCTTGCTCCAAGGTTTGAGGCTGCTGGCGATCATTCGGATGTGAGGATTCGGTCGTGAGGCGTGTAGTGCGGCGGCCGTGTCGCGGTCTGCTGAAACTAGGCGTTGTAACGCCAGAGTCGCTATGCGCTACATCGAGATTAGTTGCCGCTACTTTGACCGATCGTGTAGTTACGGACGTGGTGCGAAAGTCGGGCCCACGGTGGGCGCCACTGGTTCGGCCACCGGTCGGCGAGCGGAAGCTGCCGTTTGGATCCATTGATTGGCAACCTTCGTGATGAACTTCACGTGAAAACACCGCAAAACAAAAGAAGGCGCGTCGGGGTGAGGTCCCGATTAGCCCCTCCGACGCTCAAGTAAGTTTCTGGTGAAGGTGAGATTGTAGAATGCCGAGAAAAAGCTAGGTTATCATCGCATACCTGAATTATGGGAGAATTATACCTTATATACGGTTTTGAAGTTAGGTTTAAGCAAATACGTGTTTGCATGGGAATTTCCTTCTGCTAATGGGCCATGAATGTGTGAATCAAACCCGGGTTAAACGATGAGTATGGAACTGACCGATTGGTCTTCGTGATTGGGCTCGGGCCCAAATATAGCCGACCCGACCATATCTAATATGATGTTTTTGAACAAAAAAATTACATGATTATTCATATAGATAAATAAAAAATGAACTTTAAAATAGAAATATCATAAAGCAGTTATGGTCACCATCCTCGCAGGTGCAAAGCGTAGCCAACTGACGGACGGTGTTGCCCAACCAGGGGCGGACCATAGGCGTCGATTGGAGGTCAAAATGCTCCCTCCTACTAAACCTCCTGACATGCAAGTTGATGGATCGTTACCCGACCCCAATGTGGAGCAAGAGATGGACATTATGAGTAGGGAAACTCAGGTAGTAGCCGAGGGAAATTTAAACTTACCCGTTGAGATAAGTATGCCCGACCCTACGTTTCATTCCTAATGTCAATTTTAATTTGGAATTGTCAAGGGGTAGGGGGTAGTAACATCCAGACTATCCTCCGCAATTATATTAGCTATTATAAGCCTGACATTTTGATTCTATTAGAACCTTGAATTAGTGGAGTTAGAACACAAGAAGTAGTTCACAAATTGGGCTTTGACTTCTTGGTTAGAGTCGAAGCCGAAGGTTTTTTTGGAAAAATATGGTTGGCTGCTATGGATGAATGCCGTTGATATTTCGGTGGTTATAGCCCATAGGCAATTTCTTCATACCACCGTGAAGTATGGTAGTTCTTCATTTGATTTTACTCATATTTATGTCAACCTACAGTTTTTTGCCCAAAAAGTACTTTGGCCAGTGTTAAATTGGGTAGGGTGTTCTATCTACAGACCCTGGTTGGTTGGCAAAGATTTTAACGCTAAACTGGAGTCTTCGGATAGAAGGAGTGGAGCCACAATGACAAGGATAGTTAATAACCAGTTTAAGGAATGCGTGCATGGGTGTAGTCTTCATGATTTGGGTTTTGTGGGATCGAAGTTCACTTGGCAGAGAGTAATGACCCAAGCTCGCTTGGATCGAGTGTTTGGTTCATTGTCTTGGCTAACGGACTTTTCCCATACTGTAACTCATCACTTAACTTTTCTTAGATTAGATCACCGACCTATGTTGATCCAAATAACACACACGCAATTGAGGGTATCAGGAGCTCCAGGGTTTCGATTTCAAAACCCGTGGCTAACAAATGCGGGTTTTGACGAAGTGGTAGCAAAACAATGGTTACCAGTGGAGGTGACGTTTAGTAAATCCTTAGCTATATTTTCTAATATCCTTATGTGATGGAATAAATACGTTTCTGGTAATATCTTCTATAGGAAAAAACAACTCCTTGCTCGATTGGAGGGAATTCGCAAAGTAATGAAGGATGACAACTTGGAGTCGCTTTTTAACTTGGAGGAGAAGTTGAGTGACAATCTGTTATAGGTTTTGTGCAAGGAGGAATTGTTTTGGCAACAATGAGCCAAATATGAATGGATATCGAAGGGTGATCGGAATACCAAGTATTATCATACTGTCACCCTTTCCAAAAGGAAGAAAATGAATATCAAACGACTTATTGATGGCACTAGGACAGTGATAACCGACCCAAAGCAAATGAGACTTAGCAAGGAAAAATTTTTTTCAGTTGTATCCACACGAAGAGGTGCATTGTCAACAGTTCCTGCTTACAGGTGTTTTTCCATTGCCTTCAATGAAAAGGGTTCATGAACTAACACTTCCAGTCTATGAATTAGAAATTAAGAAGGCATTCTTTAGCATGAACCCTAACAAAGCCCCTGGCATAGATGTGTTCAATGCGTTATTTTTTCAAAATCAATGGGGTAAGGTAGGATAAGAAATGGTAACCTTTATTAAGGCAGTGTTCCATACGGAACGCTAGGAATTGGATCTGAATCAAACTATACTAGTTTTGATTCCTAAAGTCCCCTCTCCGACGAACCTTGTCCAGTTTCGGCCCATTATCTTGTGTACGGTGCTGTGCAAGGTCATTGCTAAAGTTATTGTGAATCGTTTGAAAGCTCACCTGAATTACCTAGTGGAGGAGATCCAATGTAGTTTTATTCCTGGACGGCACATAACTGCCAATATTATCATAGCTCAGGAGCATAAAAAGCAAGGGAAGACAGGGTATCTTGTCATAAAGGTAGACTTGGAAAAAGCCTATGACCAGCTTTGGTGGGATTTTATACAAGACAACTTAATGGATATTGAGATCCAAAATACGCTCATCCGGATCATTATGCAGTGTGTAACAACAAGGTCCATGCAAGTCAACTAACAAGGTACCTGTTCTAACCCATTTACCCCAGAACGAGGACTATGACAAGGGGATCCGCTCTTGCCTTACCTTTTTGTGTTATGTACGGAAAGACTAGGTCACCTTATCTCTCAAGAGGTGGGTCAAGGATGTTGGAAAACGATAAAGTTAAGCTCCACGGGGCCACCCTTATCATATTTATTCTTATCGATGACCTCGTTCTGTCTGCCAAAGCTACGGATGCATAGACGTAAGTGATAGCACGAACCTTGGATATTTTTTGTAAAACATCAAGCCAGCGAGTGAGTTATGCTAAAATTTGGATCTTTTTTTTTTTCCAAAAACGTGTCTCAAGATAAAGCTCGACATCTTAGAAAAGCACTACAAATTTCAAGTACGAATAATTTAGGAAAATTTTTAGGCGTTCCGTTAATTCATCAGCGTACAATGAGAAGTACTTATCAATACATCCTTGACTAAGCGTAGAAGAAGCTGGCAGGATGGCGTACTAGAATGTTATCACCTGCAGGGCAGGTTACTCTAACTTAATCTGTAATTTCGGCCCTTCCAATTTTCACGATGCAAATGGTACGTCTTCTGTGACAATTATGCGATGATTTGGAAAAGATTATGAGGGGTTTCATATGGGGCCAAAAGTTGGGCATCGAAAATGCACTGGTTAATTAAGCAGTAGTGTGTTCACCAAAAAAAGACAGGGGCTGGGAATTAAATGCATTCTTTCTTCCAACGATGCGTTACTTGCAAAACTCGAAAGGGAGTTGTTCACTAAACCCATGACCTTGTGGGTACAGACTCTACGGGCCAAATATTAGTTCGATGCCTATCATCTTCCCTAGATGCTTGATAGGACAGGTGCCTTGGTGATTTGGAGGGGGATCTCGGTGACTTGGCACATTGTGCGTCAAGGGGCTGAGTGGACTCTGGGTAATGGAAGACACATTCGCTTCTAGCTAGATAATTGGGTGACTGGTTGGGGACCTTTTATATTTAGTGGCAAACTCTCCCATCCCTGATAGTGTGCTTAACGTTACTATTTCTGAATTCACAATTGAGGTTGGGAAATGGAAATGATTATATTCCAACATTATCTTCCTTCCACAGTTTGTATAATTATTGCTACGATCCATCCTAACTTGCTTAATAGGGAGGAAGACAAGTTAGAGTGGGGCCAAACAAATCATTGGGGGTTCACCGTGACGTCAGCATATGATATAATTGAGCATCGAACCCCGGACGGTTCTAGCAGAATTTGGGAGTTAATCTGGAAATGGGCAAGCCCCCAGCGGATCCGATCCTTCCTTTGGCTTCTGGCTCAGTGGAAATTACTGACCAATCAATAGCATGTGATGTAACGTCTATCAACGGATAGCAGTTGTCTCTACTGTGGATATGAAGAGTCCACCCTTCATGCCATACGAGATTGTCCTAGGGTGCACTCCTTTTAATGCAAGTTTCCATCGGAAATGGTGGCTAGGATCTTTTTTCACCAAGATGAGGGGACATGGGCCCTTTCCAACCTTTGACAATAATTACATTGGAAGTAGGCCAAGTGGGCCACAATTTTTGGAATCGCTTGCTGGTTTTTATGGCAATGGTGAAATCGAAGTAGTTTTTAGATTGGCTTCGTTTGGCCGACAGAGGCATTTCCATAGTTATGGATTACATTGGATGGGTCATATGGGCTCAAGCTATGGAATGTCGAGTGTTTCCAACACAGGGCCTGCCATTGGGGAATTTAGTAGGCTGGACCAAACCAATGGTCAGTTAGGTCAAATTAAATACTGATGGGGTGGTGATACAAGGGTCTAGCCTTGCTAAAGTTGATGACTTAATTCGGGATTGCCAAGGCCCTTGGTGTGGTGGATTCCTTCAGAATATTGGCGTGGGCTCGCCTCCAGAAGCTGAACTCTAGGGAGTTCATTCAGGTCTAATGCTAGCATGGGCGCTTGGTTATCGACATGTAGTCATGGAAGTAGATTCTTTGGAGATCATCAACATTATTTCTTCGTCGAATATAGTAATGACTAATAATAATTCCTTGGTGGCAAGAATCCGAGGGTTAACTCACTAAGCATGGGAGGTGCAATTTTAGCATATTTATTAGGAAGGGAACCAATGTGCCAATAGACTGGCTACTCACACCTTTTTATCTAGACCAGGACTACAACTGATCCAGGAGCCACCGATAATCATTTTAGACTTCCTCCAACAAGATATGAAAGGAGCACTCTACCCCAGAACCCTTTGTTAGTGAGGTGTACGGATTAGAGTGGCATGTTTTACTTATTATTGTTTTGTCTTTTATCCTATGTAAACAACAACAAAAAATCATTCCTAAATCAAAATATACTTACAAACTATACTAAGACACTCACTATAAGAAAAATAGGTTTTAGCGACAGAAATTATCGACGGAAAGAGTCGTTAGAGAAATAGCGATGGGTAAAATTTAGCAACGGATAAAATGAATCCATCGCAAATTTAGTGTAGAAATTTATATATCCATCAGTAAATTTAGTGACGAAATTTTAAATTTTTGTCGTTAAATTAAGGTAAATTTACCAACACATTTAGAATATTCCGTTGCTAATTTGTTGACGGAATCAAAATATTCCATCAGTGAATTTAGTGATGATAAGTTCTAGGTCTGTCGCTAAATTTACCAATGGATATTAAACATTCCGACGCTAAATATTTACCAATGGAATAAATTATTTCGTCGAAGTTAATGACGGAGTTATATATCCATCGGTAACTTAGCATCGAAATGATATGTTCCATCAAAATATAACAATCTGTCGCTAATTAACGATGGAATATTGTATTCCCCTTGGGAAATTTAATTATGATAAATTTTAATTGTCATTTCTCACTTCCTACCTGAGTTTTCTGTTGATAAACTTATGTTTTTTGTATATTTAATTTCTATAAATAATATATAACATTGATTGATAAATGCAAAGTAAACATTATCCTGAATGGTATGATAAAAAATTATAATGTACATAAATAAGTAATTTGAAATTACTATTAATTAAGAATTTATACAAAAGTTTAAGACTAGCAGATTATCATTACATTCACTTATCCAGAAGCTATGCAGGTGGTAAAGGCGGATGCTTTGATTGCTGCGATGAGATCCTATCCCTACCTTTCAACTCGTTCACCTTATTATGGAGCTGTGTTATGTACTCCATCAACCTCTTTACTATGCTCTCAAGCTGAAGGACTCTCTTATTTGATGCGGACCACTTACTAGATCCAGTAGTAGTAAATGTGGATGATTGTGAATAACATGTGTTTATAAACGAGCCTAAGCTGAAAATCTTCCACAGTAGTCCCTACCACCCACTACATGAAGATATGCCTGACTCTCATCAACAGTTCCAAAGTTTTAAGATTGTGGTTCATTACTTTCTTGTATTTGGTCCTATCATTATAATTGCTTATGTTAATAAGTGATAACTTTTAAGAATTAATATTAGTATAGACTTTACATACACGAACTTATTTGCATTGGGTGTTGACAAAGATCACACCATCATACTTCTTGGTGTGAGTGTGCAAAAAAGTTAGCATGGTATAGGCTTCCTGCCCATAGACTTTTCTTGCATCAAAATAATTTGTTATAAGTGAAGTACAATATAAAAAAATTCGACAATTTTCCTCTATTTTTATGATATGTACCCCCTATTTGACAACAAAATTTAATTTAACAACACAACTATTAATGGCACCAAACATTTATAACATTATTATTCTCCGTAATACACATATATTTTCATTTTAAATTTCATACATCAAATTACATTGAAATCAAATTTCATACATCAAAGTACAAAATCAGGACATAAGTGTAAAGTTTTGATATTTACAAGTAAAAGTCCATGCTCTTGGTGAGTCAAACATTCTCTACTGTGTACGAGTAGACTCTCTCCGTCTGTAATACTGCTGCCAACAACTCCATACTTCTTCAGATATATATGATGGTTGAACATCATTCTTATGTATCGAAGCAAGAAGGTTTCTATAATGTGTACGAGCTTGCCTCTCCCATACGTTATAAATTACAACATCAAATTTTGGATTTCAAAAATCTTCTTTTTGAAAAAAAAGAAAAACATATTGTAAGTACTCATAAATGACAATATTTATCAAATTAATGTATAAATTAGATTAAAAAAGATTAAATAATATATTTTCTGTACCTTAAACTCCTGATAATAAAAATCATTTGTCGGTGGAGAGACATTCTTTCATATATAACCCTCAAGATCTTCCCTTCCTTGAACTTGGATGAGATATTTCTTGAGCACATTCTAGATGAAACCAACGTAATATATAAGTTATTTTAGATCATTTTCAAATCAATACATATAACTTCAATACAAACCTATGGCATTATCATGTAGTACAAAATTTATAGAATTTTACTTATAAGTTATTGACAATTGTGATGTATACGTTCTTCCATCAACTCCCTCCGGGTTAGAGGTTGCCTCCTTCATCTGCAATGTTTACCTCTGATATCTATGTCGATATAAGGTTGGTGGATGGTGTAGCAAGGATGTTGGATGGTATAGCAATAAGTACAGAAGTGATGCCTCATCTGGATGTGCAGTAGCATCTGCAGAATGTGATCCTTCACATAAAAATGCATTGGCTTGTCTAAATTGTTATAACCTGAACCTTGGCCACATCATATCCTATTTGCTCTTTAGTGGCATAGGTTTAACCTAAAATTCACATTTTATTGAATTTTTCAATATATACTAGAATAATATAAATTCAATATATAACAATATATTGTTTATGGAATAATAGATTTATTTATATAATATTCTATTACAAACACAAATTAATCACTATCAGCACTTAATTCTAAATCAAAATTATCAACATCTTCTTTTTTCCAAAGAATTAGAATCAAACTTAGGCTCTTCTCCAGATCTTTTGTTCTCCTCTTCCTCTCCAGATGAAATTTCAATATATTTATTATTTGGATTGTTCAAAGGTTCATTATTGTCATATGTTACATATGCATTTTTTTAAAACTTCTTCCTGAAATGCTTCACTTTCAATTATCTTATTTTCTCCTTTTTCCATGTAATTCAAAGATACCTCTAGGTTTTATGTTGCATTTGGCCAACCAATCTGATTTATCTCATCGTAAACTGGGAAAAGGGACAAATACATTTGGATCGTTTACATCGCCATCAAAAAAGGTTCAAATTGTCAAAATCATCTTCACTGGTTGATTTCAACTAGAATGTATTGACTGTGCACTTTTGTTCCAACATTAGGAGTTGGATCAAACCATTCACATTTAAACCTCACACTCCATTTCATTGTAAATGCAGGGTACTGATTTCAAGTATTTCAACAATTTTACCATAGTAATCCATCAATTCTCCCTGTATGCAAACCCCCACTATTTACTATTGTCGTACTATGACCATGATATTCTGTATGATATTTATATCCATTAACAAAATGCACCAGATACGATTTAATAATTCACAAAGGTTTTTTCGCAAGATCACGTATGAACTTGTTCTCTATTGTATTTTCTGAGGCATATACAAAAAACAATTTATCTTTTTAAATAGTATAATGTCATCTAATCACTTTGATATGATAATTCAACCATTTCAATTATTACAAGTGAAAACTTACATATTTCTCAAACCATCGAAGAAAGTGTCTTCAAACTTCTTTATTGATATCATCATGTATTTGTTCAGACATTAGCTCGCGTAACTATTGCTCATATAATCTAAAAGCATTATTATGTATTTTAATTAAAAACAAACGTAACTTCGGAAACTCAAATAATCTATTTCAAAATAAACTTAAACTTACTACACAAAAGGTTGAACTTCTTGACAATTCAATAAAATATAAACATGGGTGGCCTCTATTTCTTCTGTAGTTAACATTCTTCTTATTGAACGTCCATATGTTTGTCCTCGATATGTGAAAATGGATAAGTTACTATCAACATCACCCGTTTCTCCCCCATCACCATTACGAGGAACGAACCTTTCTCTTATGTGCACATGCGGCTCAAAATAATGTGAACAAAATATACTTTCTTCCTCCACTAAATAAGTATTACATATCGAACCTTCAACTTTAGCTTTGTTTTTGACGTTTTTTTTTAAGTGATGTAAATACCTACATTACAAATAAGGTTATCACAATTTTGTGATTAAAACATGCTATAACTTTTGTTTAAATGTTAACTACAATTACCTCTCAAACTGATACATCCACCAATATTAAACCGAACTAACAATTTTAGCCTCATGTGCTAAATGTATGGGTAGATGCTCTATACAGTCAAAGAAGCTTGGAGAAAAAATCACTTCCAATTTGCACACGATAAGTGGAATTTCCCTTTTTAGTTTTTTCATTTTAGACAATTTTATTTCAGATGATGTTAAGCTTTTGAAAAATAAACTTAATTTTGTTATAGCTTCCCAAACCTTATTCGATGGCAACTCCTGAAATGTATTTGTAATTAGACTTTGCATAAGCATATAACAATAATGACTTTTCATCCTAAATAATTTGTACTTGCTCATGTCCACACACCTTGCTAAGTTCGAAACATAACCATCTGGAAACTTTAGACTTTTTAACCATTCAAACAAAATTTTCTTTTGTTTTTGTCCAAAGTGTAACATGCTTTTGGATATTTACCAGTGTGAAGTTCTTTATCTAACTCATTCCTTCTATAAAAAGTTTTAAATCAGGTCATGATTTTTGCATTCCTTTGTCCTCCCTTCAATTTTCATAATGGTGTTGAACAGATTTTCAAAAATATTTTTTTCAATATGCATTACATCTAGATTATGACATATCAAATTTTTTTCCCAATATGGCAAATCCCAAAAGAAATTTCGTTTTCTCCAACCAAAGTTTTAACTAATGCTTCTATTAGCTTCTTCAGTTTCAAGTTCTATAACTTTCAACAACCCTAATTCATCAATCTCCTGGAATATCTCCTCACCAGCTTTGTGATGTGGAGGAGGTTTTTGTATCGTCCTATTCTTAATGAAATTTTGTTTATTGCATCTACACGGATGATTTGGAGGAAGAAATTTACTGTGGTTATCAAACCAAGTTGTTTTGGCCCCGTTAGGAAGAAAACATATTAGAGTCATTACTATAGTAAGGACAACCCAATTTCCCTATTATGATCCATCCAGACAATATAGCATGCATAGGGAAATCAATAATAGTCCACATTAAAGCTGCTTTCAACAAAAAATTTTGTTTAAGAGACACATCATATACCTCCACACTAAATTCCCAAAGATGATACAATTCAAAGACCCAATGGTTGTAAGAATACATTAGTTTTATGCTTTGGATTCCTAGGACCTAGCGCAATCACTATCAAGAACATTTAGCCTCATTCATACACATTCAAGGAGGGAAATTATAAGTAGTAATTATGATTGACCATGATCAATATTGTTGGTCAGATGACCAAAAGGTTAGAATCTGTCTATCGACAATCCAACCTAACATTTCAACTTTCAACTACAAACTCAAAATGGGTGTTATTGAAATGTTTCCATGTGAGTGTATCCAATGGATGGCTCATTATTCTATCTTCCTATTTAGTTCATTATGCCATCTTATGTGAGATGTAGTAACATAAGAGATATATAGTCTTTGAAGTCTCAAAGTTATTGAGAAATAATACATCCACTTCCAGGGTACTAATTTCTGTTTCATATAACATTTTCTAGGTTTGAACCTAGATTGACCACAAAATTTGCACTTTTGTAATTTCACATCATCTGCCCCAAACAACACACATCCAAAATTGCAATGTAAAAATTTTCAACTGGCAAACCAAGACCCCTAGTAAGTTTCTTCATATTTTAGAAATTATTAACCATTGTATTATAAGGAGGAAATGATTCATTATACCAAGCAAGAATTTTATCCAAACTTCAAGCAAAAGTACACCTTTTAGACTTTATGTTTAATATTCGAGCAATTGAAGATAATTAATTCATGGTGTCACAATTTGGCCATAATTCTTAGTCAACTAATTTTAGCAAGTCAAAAAAAAATTTTCATGTAGGTTTGGTTCTTGTTCAAGATTTTATATATTTGCCTAAAAGGTATAACCGGTTGCATCATAAGCCATTTAGGTGTAAGGATTTTCAGTTGCACCCACATTATTTTTTATAAATCCAGTCCCCCTTCAAAACCATCTAAATTTATTGACGAATTTACATCATTACCCCTTGAGGTATTACAAATTAATGGCTCCCAATGTCATGTCCACTAAAATAATTTGGAGCAAACCCTTTCTTAACAAATGGAGATTGACTTTATCAATAGGAAGAAAATGAATATGTTTGCATTTTTTACATGGACATCTGATCTTTGGACCATCCTTATATGTAGGTTAAGAATATGCATAGTGAATAAAAGCTTCAACAAACTCAGTATTAATGAAACCATCGAGTGTTAATCGTCTATACATCCAAGATCAATCAACATTACTCGTTTTTGCAAAACTGTTATTTAAAAAATTGATTTTATAGTTAGTATCCTTCATTTTTCCTAAGTTTAGATGTAGGCCATGATTGTAGCCTTGTGGTTTAGATGTAGGCCATGATTGTAGCCTTGTGGCTTACGTCGAGCAGATGCACAGCCACTCCCAAACTTTGTGTTTCGATGGATTTTTTAGTTCTTTTAGACCCTGAAAAAACCTTAGTTCAACCCTAAATATAAAAGAACATAAATAGAACAAGAAGAACATAAGGAAAGGAGCTTTTGCATCAACCACTTTTGAGAGGAGCCCTAGAGTGAATTTTTGAGAGATAGAGAACGAGAAGAAGGAAGAGAGAAGAGGAGAAGAAGTTGACTCGACGTACTTCTTGGATCAGTAGTTTCCTAACATCGCTGCCTCCCGTCGTCCATTCAATTTCGTATTTCCTATTATTTTCAATTTTATTATTGTATAGAATTGGAATAATAGTTGATGATAGGATTTTTGGATGTTGATGATATTCTAAACTCACCTTCGAGGTTTTATTTTTGATTTAATGAAATCTGATTGTTTATATTTTATTGGATTTACTGTGATTGAATTTGTGTAATTGCATAATTCGGTGATAAACTGAGAGGGTAAATCGAATGAAAAATAATTAAATTGGGCTAACAAAAGTTAGGTGATTTAATAGAACAAGAATTAAATCAAATCGGTAAATTGTGCGAAGAGAGATCTTATATAGGTTTTTGATAGTTTATTAGACAACTTCAGATTTAATTAGGGTTTTAGATAGGTTATTAATTGAAAAATTGCAACTTCCATAATCTAATTAAGGTTTATAAATTAGGGTTAATGATTATAACTCGAGAGAGAGTAATCAACCATAGGATCGTGTAGAACTAATAATCCAGTAATTCATAATCGATTGGTTAGCGTTAAAGATAGGTAAATTTCCCTTTTTCTCAATTGGTAGTTCCTTAGGAATTGCTAAATTGTTAATATTTTTGTGATTGATTCTTGAATTAATTTAATTAATTAGATTGAATTCTTGTTTCAATTTCGTTACATTTTGAATTTTTGTAATTTATTTTGGCCTTAGATTTTAGGATTATATTATCCCTCATTATGGGGTCAACACTTTAGGTACTGTGTAAATGACCTATACACTTGCAGATTATTGAGGTTAATTAATTAAAACTTACACACATCAACAACCCAATCATTTATGCTAATTTTTAGAAGAATATTCACATGTTAAAAGTAAGGTATTACTTATCTTATGAGTCAAATTTATGGGTTTTTTTCTTTAATGTCTTCAAATTTTTCTTTGCATATTATTCATCATTTTTTAAGGCGGCCTTGTGGTTTTTGAAATCTTGAGGCATGGTACTCAAATATTAAAATCAAAGTTTCTTTATTTGTTAATTATAATATTTTATTACAAAGCTCAACTTATGAGGAACAAAAATTTTATTAAAAAATACATAACATGAGCTTCACATCAATTTTTAAAGAACAATTAATAATATATTCCTTAAATTACACTACAAATACCACTACATTAATCAAATATCTCTACATTACATAACACTACAACTACGAAGACATTTGGCCACTTTTTTTTGCTACGTTTTGAAAATCGTAGCTAAAAGAAAGCATTTAGTGATTATCTTTGAAACATGTCACAAAATGTGAACCTTTTAGCGACAATTTTGAGTATTTAGTGATTATTTTTTTAAAAATGTCACAAAATATAGACCTTTTAACAATAATTTTAAAAAAACATCACAAAATATAAACCCTCTAGTGATGATTTTAAAAAATCAACACCAAAGGTCCCGATTCGGAGCCAAAAGATAACCCTTATTAACCTTTTGACTACGATTTTCAAAATCATCACCAAACTTAGCAAATAATTATAGGAGGGAATGAAAACGAGAAAGGTGCTTAAACACCCATTTCTTATCCTTTGCTCTTTCTATCCTCTTCATGACCTCATCCTTAAGTAATGGGCCCACGAGCAAGTCGATAATTTGGTACTCTTTAATAGGGGGTGAGTGTATGTAAATCTGCTCTAAACTTTTGATTTTCCCTTCTTTCACTTGGTGTCCTAGTTTGGTGATTGGCACCCACTATTCTTCCTTCTCACTACAAGCACGACGACGGCCTTGTCCATCACAATTACCGTCGAAGCCCTGAAGGAGGCCTCTCTCTCCACCTCTCTTTGTTATGATTATATAGATAAGGTTAAGGATTGAAGCGGAAGATGGATATAAAAAGAGCGTTACAATTGGGGATTTTAACACTCTGTTTTTATGGAAGAAAATTGTATTATTAGGGTTTTCAATACACTGAGGCTATTATATATGAAATTAATTTTTCATTAATATATTATCTAATAATTGTTTATATGTACATTTTAAATAGAGTTAACGAGCTGACAGTTGTTGAGCTCTTAGATGGGCTTTGTGAAAAGATGCAATATTACACTCTTCAAAATGTAACTCTTAAGTTTTATATGGTTCCTTTACCTTCTTATTGGTAAGCTTGTCCTTAGACAAACTTGCCATCTTCTAATGAGTGCCTGTATATATAACGAGTTATATTATTTGTTTAATGACGTTCATAATTTTTTGTTGCTTGTGGTGTAGGGTAAGGACGTTTACATTCTGGTTAGTAACTCTCTATTTGGAAGTTTATCTGATATTTGGAGTTTCTTGTCTTATATACTCCTCGATGTGAGTTTATGGAAGAGAAAATTATAACCCACTTTCTCACTTAATGGCTATCTACTTTTACTAAGCTTGCCTAAATGACTAAGCTTGACTTGAAGTTGATTTAAGGACTACTTACAGAAAGAAAATTGATCAATTCTGGAATTTGTTAGACTTAAATGACCTCAATCCAACATTCACAACAAAAGTTATGCCTCTTTCCCCAAAATCCATCTAATTGCATCCATATTTTCCATATTTCTAACTCTTTACTTATTACATTCAACACCTTATGTGTTGGACCCCAAATTTTTGTTTTCTTGAAGTTATTAAGTATGAATTATTTTTGAATTATGATTTATGGTATAGTTTGATTTTATTGAGAATATTCATGGAAAATTTGGATTTAATTGAGTTTAGTATGAAATATGTGTTTATGGAATAAGTGTTAGGAAGAGTATGGTTAAGGAAGGGTAAATATGTTTAAGGGCAAAATGGTCAAGTATTTGAGTTAGGATGATTTTAGCCTAAGTAAGGAGGGGCATTAAGTCATGTGCTCTTATGTAGGTTAAAGAATAGAAAGAAAAGAAACTAGAGTAAGGAAATAAAGAAGAGAAATAGAAAGGAAGAGAAACCGAAGAAGAGAGTCGGCGACAGTGAGAGGAAGAAGAGAGGAAGAAAAGAGGGAAAGCTTTGTTTGTAGATCTTCGACGGATTTCAAGTGTTCTTACGGTAAGAATCACTCTTCTATGCTTGTTTATGTTGGATTGAACTTGTGTTTTGCTGGAAATGAGGATGAATCGGTGATTTAGGGTTTAGAATGAAATGTTGGTAGATCTGTAGATTTGGTTGTGTTTTGTGGTTGTTGTTGTGTTAGACAAGTGTAGAAATGGAGTAGGATGCATGTTATACAGTTTATGGGTGTTGAATGAACGAAAAGAATAGGTTGAATCTGCAGAAATCTGGAAAATCTGGATTCGGGAGAGTTTCTGCGACCCACACGCCGCGGCGTGTTCATGAGCAAGCCGCGGCGTGCGAGGAAGGCTGTCGCACGCTACGGCGTGCGTTTATGTTTGGAAGAATACGGATATTTGTGAGCCGCGGCATGTGGATTTGAGGTTGGCGAAGGCGCGGCGTGTTTACGGATCAGGAGACGCGGGCGTTCACGCCGTGGCATGCGGACCTCTCGCCGCGGCGAGACGGCCTTTGCCGCAACGCCCGCTATTCAGCCGCGGTGAAGTTTCCAATTTTAGACAGAATTGGTTTTAAACTTATATCTTTTGCTACAGAGGTCCTTTTGGGGTGATTTTAGAGGCGTTGTGAACTAGAGAGATAGGTCTACAAGTTATGTGAAGTGATGAAGTTATGAATTGGTTTCTAAGGATGTGAAATTTTAGTTGGAAGTTAAGAATGATATGGTTTCTACATAAGTTCTGAATGAGAATTTGATTCTTATTATTAGGAGAACAAGAGAGGCAAGAGGATCAAGAGGCACAAGAGGAAATTCAATCCTAGGCAAGAACAAGCAGGATATCAGGTGGGTTCATGTTTATAATAAAGTATATAAGTGCTTATTGTTTAGTTCAAATCAAGCAAGATTTTATGCATTTACATTACAGCATTCCACGATCGCATTGCATAAATGATTATATTCTGCATTGTGTTATGCATTCATGATTATTATCAAGATTTTTACAAAGGAATGCTTTCCTTTCACGAATACAAGTGCATGACTTCAAGCTTTACGAATTATACATGACAAGCAAGTTTACAAGAAAGATTACAAGCAAGTGCCGGATTGGCAATTCAGTTTACAAGAATACGAATTATGCATGCTTATGTGGGTTTGCGGTGTCCCTCAGAATTAGTCAAGTGCACATTGACTCAGAAAGGCTTCTCCCGCCTGCCCGACTGTGGCACAGGGTTTCTCAGATAGATTCCCTCATGAAACTACATCTACACATCAACATTTCGATGGCTATGTGTAGTTAAATCCTGAACCCGGGACACCCAAACCATCATGTTATGTGTTATGTTTTGTTATGTGACATGCATCATGATTTATTCAGAAACCAAGCACTTTACAAGAAATGACTCATACATGTCTAGATATTGTGATTTCAACAAGTATTACGGCAATGAGATATTTTGAATATTATTTATGCTTATTACTATATTATAAATATGTTCCCACGAGCGTTATAGCTCACCCCCTCTAATCTCCCCCATACAGGTGACGAGCCAGAGATCGAGTGAGTGAGTCACGAGTACGGCAAAGACTCAATTCATTTTGTCATACTTATGTTTCGGACTTTAGTTTCTTCTCGAGTATCATTGGTTCAAGAGTGTTTTATACTTTTGGCTCTTGAATTCAGAGTTGTCATTTCTTTTGAGATATTATCAATTGAAACATGAATTGCGGTTTTGGTTGTTTACAAATATGAAATCATGTTTTGAGTTTATTCACGACGGGTCCATTAGACTTCCGATGGATTCTTTTCTAAATCGTTAAATTTGCATGTTTGGATGTGGTTATTGAAATAAGTAGTTTTGCAAGTATGTTTTAACCAGCAGGCCCACTACTCTTCCGCGGGTCTTTCTTTTGAAATGTATTAGATGTATTATGATCACGGAATTTCCCGCCACGCTCTCACACGTCAGACGTTGGGCTCCGGCAGTGGGGTCCAACATTATGCTTGGTCTATCATTTCTAGTTTAATTATTCATCTTTTCCCCATCATTCTTAACTCCATTTCAGCTTAATATAATCCATAAACAAATTATAGTCCATGATAGATCATGAACACTAAAAACAGAATATATACATATATAGATTCATCATCAACTTTCTGCACATGTTCAACTTCATTTCACTTCTAACTATCAACTTAATTCTTCCCATTTCAAGGCACCAAATTACTCCCTTTCTTTAGGTCTAGACTCATTTTTGTTCATCCCCAACACCCAAAGAGATCCACATTAATGCACTAAGAAAACAAAACATAAAACCACTTATCTATCAAGTTTTTCTACAATTTTTCCTACACCATCTTTAATGCTCATTCTAACTCAAATCATCTCAACAAAAACTTATGAAATATTGATCATCATATATATAAAAGCAAGATATGAATCTACCTACATTTCTCATTCACGTTTCAGCATGTATCCATCCTCATTTTATGATCATTTAACTCTTAATTATCATCAAAACATGTTTCATTCAACAAATAAAGAAGAGTAATGCTTTATACTTGCTTGTTTACTTCAAGATCTTCAAATAACACTTAACCTTAGATTCTCCCATGCATCCCACGATCATCATCTTGCTAAAGGAGAATAGGTGGATTTTTTATTAAGAAGAAAAGATAGCAAGAACTTTGAAGTAGCTAGTGATGGAAGAAAGCAAGGTTTAACTTTGATACTTGGAGAAGAGAGTGTCGTGAGAAGGAGAGGAAGATGAAGAAGATGAAGATGAGAGAAGCTAATGAAGAGAGGAGTAATTAGCAAATGAAAGACCAAAATGAAAGTGGGTCTTTCACTTAATAAAAATCGTGGGTTAAGACAAGTGGTGTGGCAAGTGACACTTGTCACTTGCTATATGTCATTTTCTTATGGTCCTCTTTTGGTCTTTTAATTAGCTAGTCTATTTGTGTTCCAATTCTAATCCAATCGACTCCCATTTTAAATGATATATGTTATTAAATCTTAATGTCATTCATCAAAATTTCTACTACCATCTAAAACTTATTTCTACTACTATTCATCAATTGTCTCACCACTTAGCATTTTTTCTAGTCCAAAAATATCCTTAATTTCAGAAAATTCTCAAATTTTATCGAAAATTCTAAATCACTACTTATTCACACCAAATCAATTTTTAGGACACATGATCTATAATTCACATTATAATAACATTAAAACAATCATTTATACCTGAAAAATGTTAAATGAATGTATGAACAAATCATTGTAATGTGTGCAAAATTCAAATTCATGTGTGTGTATGCTAACATTATACATGAGTATGAAATGCATTTTTCTAATCTCTCATTGTTATTTCTCAATTACAAAATTCTAGGATTCTAACACTAAGTATAAAAACGGGATGTTATACCAGCATTGTGTTGCATCATCCCAGATGAAGAGTCTTACGTCTGCTAAGAAAGAATGCCCTTGTATCTTCCATCGGAGGTTTTCACACTTCGCACTACTTATCATGTTCTATCCATTAGCCATGAAATTTGTCAAGGGATAAGTTCCTTTGAGTGTGCATGTTGGGCCTCACTTGATTCCAAAGCCCAACCGCTTGCTTTGATACCACAATTATTGGATCCCGCTTGTTTTCGGAATCCAACTCTTGAACCATTAAACGTGAGCTTATTACCCTATAGGGTCATTTCAATGAAATCTCATTAATCATCATCGATTCATCTTCTTGCTCTGATACCACAACTGATGGGCACTATTTTTGGAACCCAACCCTTGGCGCTTTGATACCACAATATGTTGGGCCCCGTTTCTGAATCCCAACTATCGAACCGAAGTCAAAAACATAAGCAGATTTCTAAATTTTTTAACCCTTAACGAACAGTCCTCATTCTCATAACATCTCAAGCCAAAAAGGCAAGCCCACACAATGAAATCACAACAATTACAATTGACTTTTTCAAAATGGTATTTCTTAGTCTCTAGTTTATGTAGAAACAAGAACTACCTCATTCGGAGCTCTATAGTTCAAGATATGCTTGAAAATGCAATGTATGTACATACCTCAATCATGGTCTCCTAACTGACTACTCAATTTCTCCCAATAAAAATTTCTCAAAACAACTCAAAAAGATCCCAATTTTCATGGAGAGAAAGATACATGTGTTATAAAGCTATTGCTTTAAGAATCACTTCAATCGGAGGTCGGACAGAGAAGTTATGGCCAAACAAATTCAACATATTCATGTCCTTACTCGAATTGTACATCCTTTGGCGCAAATGACATAACCCTCACTACAGGTGTTTGATTAACTTTGTTCTTAAACCATTAGAAAGTAGACTTCCAGATTTACAACTTTTGTGAAGACATCAAAATGAGATTCTATTTTTTTGGACACGGTCCGTGTAATTTTACACGGGCTGGCAGTGTACCCTTCGGGTGGAATGTGCTCCTGCACCAGAAACACACGGCCCGTGTGATTTTACACGGGCAGGCCGTGTAACCTTCGGGTGACACAAATTTTCACCCTCCAAGACCACTCCAAAGGATCCTAAACCCATTATATCATCCCCTTCCCTCATAATCTTCCCAAATTCAACTCTTTCTAGTGCGATATCACTTCATATGCTCTAATTATTCAGGATACACGTCCTTTACGACATCCTAACTTGTAATAGTTATAACTCTCAACTCTGATATCAAAAAATGGCATACTTTATATCGTTGGAAAGATAAAAAGACAAGCTACATCTTTCATGAAGACATATTTGTATAATTCCTCCTAGATTGATTCAGTTTTTCCTTAGAAGTTAGAATACACATTTTACCCTCAAGAACAACTTGAAATTTTATCCCAACTTCTCTTCCTCTATTATAACATCATTCATAACAATTCAATTTCCAATTAGAATTCATCCAACTCTCAACCTCAAATTTATTTGACTCCTCCTATTCAATAACATCTCATCATTCACCAAACATCCTATCTTTCTTTTCCATAATATCTCACATATATATATAATAATAGTTCATGCTCAAGATTCATCATCTCAAGTTCAAACATACCTAGGTTCACTTAACATTATCCATGCACAATTCATATTTCATTAACATCATAAGATAAATGTTTACAAAACTTTAATAGCATCCCAAGCCATATTACATCATCAATATCAAAAATCCAAAATACAACAAAGGGTACAAAATCCCATAATTCTCAACATATGTCTAACGTCGTATTTTTACATCAATCCAATTTAAGGTACAACATATGCATAATCAAACGATGCCTTGACTTTCTTTCACTCCATCCCTTTCTCATTTCCTAGAGATGGGACTGAAAGGGGGAGGTGAGCTTAAAAATGCTTGATTAACATGCTTATAACCGAGAAACAAGCAAAAACTATTGAAATATTTATTTCGATTGTAAAAAATCACATTGTAAAATCCATGTAACACAAAATTTTCAAATTCACAACTTATCAAGCAATTCATAAACATCATAAGTCATGATTCAATGCATCATCACATTAAACACATTTGATGAAATTTTTGCATCAAAACATGATACTCAACTTCATCACATCTTAACACATCAAAATGCAATTGCACACGCAATTGGTTCGAGGGTTCCGTGAACAAAACGAAAAAAACCGAAGTTTACTCCGTGAACAAAACGAGTCCACTTTTCGGATCTCGTTGGTCACAAGCGGGCAGCAGGGAGAAGACTTTATGTCGACATGCACGTGACTACGACGCGGTTCCTCTCTCGACCAAACAAAGCACATAAGCAATGCTCAAAATCATTTTATCAAAATGAAATGCTTCCATAATTTTCATGTTCATTTTCTTCTTTCCATTCAAATCAAAATGCCATGAAATAATTCAATGGCATAACATAATCATATATCACAGCTCATTTTTGCATATTCACAACAATTCAAATCCAATTCGTGGAGCATATACACACATGTAAGCAAATTCTTCAAATCATTTGAAAACAACATATACACAATTATGAAGTACTTGAAATTATTTTATTCTCTTGATTTGGGAAAAACTTTAATGGCTCATTGTTCAACTATAAACATGAAACCCACCTCATTTTGCTTGGACATCCAACCTCAAATGTTCCCTTCCTCTTGCTCTTAGATAGGGTTTCTCTTGATTTCCTAAAACAAACCAAAATTCTCCTTCAATTCTAATTCAAATGGAAATCCCCCATTTTCACAAAATCTCTAAAACTTTAAAATCACAATAAATGAAATCAACACAAATCAAACTCAAACTTAACCAACCCATAATCCATCTAAGCTAGAAAACCCAAAACCTAGCTTAGAAACCCTAAAATCAAATGTATTCCCCTTAAACCATCTTCTTTCTCCATTCATCCCCACACAAAACCCTATCTTTCCTACTTCCTTTAAAATAACATGGAGCTTACCTTAACAAGATTATTTTTCCTCTTCTTTCTTCCTTTTCTCTCTTCTTCCACAATTTTCTCCTTCTTCTCTTCTTTCTCTACGTTTTTTTCTCTCTTCCCCTTTGCTGTTCACGACACCTTCTCTCTTCCTCTTCTTATTTCAAGACAACATTTTAGTTGTCTTTCCCATTTTGCCCCTCATTTAAGTGGTCTTTCCATATTTACCCTCCTTTGTCTTTATAACTAACATCTTATACTTCTAACTTCTTGACTAATTATCATGGAAAAATTGAAGAGATTTGATAATACTTCCTTCTAGAAAAAATGTTCCTCATTGTCTTAATTTTCCAATGACACTAAAATCATTCAATTTGGTTTAATAATCTGGAAGTTATACCTAAACATTTCTGAACTACTCTTATATTGAAACAATCTTCTGTGCTCAATTTTCACCGAAAATTTGATTTTTTTAGAGATTGAATTAGAACTCAATTTCATTAGACAAGTTGTAGCACTATTTCTCTAGTTTAGTCTAAATTAAAAATCATCTCATTCGGGCAACCCGAGAAAAAGTTATGGCTAAAATACCGAAGTATACTCAATGATCATGTTTCAACTTATAACTTCCAATATATCACATATAACCCATCTTGCACATAACTATCTTTTCTACTTCATTTCAAATTCAAGAACTCTTCTATTCTTTACACATGAATAATCGTCAAAATTTCCCATTTCATATTTCTAAATTCCAAGAAAAGTTCGGGGTCCAACAATGCATCTTAACCCATTTGGTAGCCTCTTGTCGATAAAATTATGGGTATTCCCACTGTTGGGGATTACAATGATCTTCCTGTTGCCCATCACTCTGTGGAATCTCAAAGTATGGTGCAAGTTGTTCTCACACAGTGCATCTAGGGACATAGTCCAGTTGTCTACATTGTTCCCATCTCCTACTTCTTCTACTTCCATCATGTCAGACACTTTTACTTATGCTATGATCTCCTCTCTTTCGATCCCTTCGTGCCCTTCTAGTGTAAGAAATTGCTTCTTGCACACATATTTATCCCCGCATTTGTAACATAGAATTGATCCTTTCTTGAACTCATGGTTGCCTTCTCTCCCTCTATAGAAGCTAGGGTTCCCTCAGACCAATTCTGTTTGTCATTTGACGGCAAAAGCGACGCCCATGGTCTTAGTACCATTAATCCCCTTCAATTTACTCCATTGTTTCTTACAGATTTTATCCATAACATCTTCATACAGTTGGGCCTCCTTGAACGCTTCATCTAGAGTGTGTGATTTGTTGAGCTTCATCGTAGATTTGAGTTATTCCGTTAGTCTGTTTATGAAGTTATCCACGAAATACACTTCCGTGAGTGTTTAGTTATTCGTTAACATGAGAATCTTTAACTCTTCAAACCTCCCTTGGTATTCCTCCATTGTGGTTACCTGTCTTATCTTATTAAACTCGTGAACCACCTCGGTAGTGCTCTTCCTTTCGAACCTAAGGTACACACTCTCCACGAACTCCCCCCAAACCAATTGTTCTCTATTAGCAACCTAACTCTAGAACCTAATTTCCATCTTATCATCTATAAACATGGATGTCAATTATACCCTTTGTGCTTTATTGATCCTGTAATACCCTAAATACTTATCGCATGTGCACACCTAACACCTTCGGTTGTTGTCGTCAAAATATGGTATCTCTAGCTTCAAAACATGCTAATGATATCCTTCCCAGTTCCATTCTCGATTCATACCCCTCTTATGTCTGGTGGTCAAGTCCCTTCTCTATGGATCTCACAGGTCCTCGTCCCTATTCTCAACCCCTCATCCCCTATTGTTCAAATACGATTGTTCCTTCCTCCCTCGCCACTCAAAATAGTTCTAGTAACAGGAGTGAGTAGTATACATTTTCTATAGTCATTAAGATCTCAAAGTGATTATCATTGATGTTATATTGGTCTGCATAAGGTCCTTCTCTCGATGTGTTTTTGTTAAGTCAAACCAGACTTCACGTATTAAATAATTTTGATGACAAACAAAGAGAAATATACAAATGAAAAGTAGATGGACGCATGAGAAGTAAAAAAACAGCTGAAGGAGAAAAATCAGCCGAAGTAAGAATCGGTGAAGCTTAAAAGCGCATTTAAAGCTTTACAAAAGAAAAAGCATTTAAAGCTTTACAAGAGAAAAGGCATTTAAAGCTTTACAAGAGAAAAGCATTTAAAGCTTTACAAGAGAAAAGCAGTCGAAAGCTTTACAAGAGAAAAGCAGCCGATACAAAATATCAGATGGAAGAAAGAAACATCAGTTTGAGTTAGTTACGGAGTCAAACTAAATAACCGTTTCTTTCAAGATTCAAGAAGCAGATATTCAAGAAACAGTTGAAGAACCCGACTATAAATAAGAGTCGAGATTGAAGAAGACACAACTTCATGAAACCTTGAATATTCAACTTTTGATTTTCAGATTATCGAGAGAAAATTGTGAACGATATTTCGAGTGAGCAGTGTTAAGAGCATTTCTATCAGAATAAGCTCTTTACTATTCTTTCAATTAGAAAGTGTTACAGATAGCCCAAGAGGCTAAGAGTAAAAGAATACTTGCTGTAAAGAGACACGAGAGGCTCAATCGAAAGAATACTTGTAAAGCAGTTCAAAATAGTGAAATCTCATAAGGATATCTCGAGGATCGGACGTAGCCCACGGTTTGGGGTGAACCAGATAAATTGTTGTGTTTTTCTTTCTACTCTCATATTACTTATATCGTAGTTTTCAAAATTAACAAAGTTTTTTTCAAACTAGTTACTGAATTGATTTCTGATAAGTTTTGAAAGAACAAGTAATTTCTAAAGGGATTAACGAAAAGTTTATCACAATTCAACCCCCTTCTTGTGTATCTTGATCATATTCTGTTCAATATATTAACGTGTGATTCACTTCAATTGGTATCGAGCTGGTGTTCAAGAATCACTTTAATAAAGTGTGAATTAAAGAAAATGGTGGAATCACACATGTATATTGTCAAGGAGCTTCAATCACTAGACCTCCAAAGATTCAATGGTGAAGACTACCACTATTGGAAGGACCGGATGAGATTGTTTATCGAATCTACTCACATTGACCTTTGGGACATCATCGAGAACGGACCATACACACCGAAGATGATGATAAAATCCAATTCCACGAGAAAGATGGACGGTGAAGCGTAAAGCAAGATTTCAACTAAACTCCAAGGCAAAATTTTTCTTGAGTTGTGCATTGAAGCGAAGCGAGTATGACAAAGTTCATGGATGCGACAACGCCAAAGAAATGTGGGATACATTATCAATTGCACATGAAGGAACAAATCAAGTCAAGGAGTCCAAGATAAGCATTCGGTGCATCGAGACGAGTTGTTCAAAATGAAAGAAGAAGAGACCATTGATCAAATGTTTGGAAGATTTCAAACAATTGTTAATGGGCTAAAAGCTCTTGGAAGAACGCATACAACAGTCAAGACCATGTTCGAAAGATTTTGAGGAGTCGCCAAAAGATGGAGACCCAAAGTAAGCTCACTGACAAGAAGCCAAAGACTTAAGCGCACTAAAGCTTGATGAATTGCTTGGATCATTGAAGATACATGAAGTAGAGCTTGATGCGAAGATAAGACCAAGAAAGAGAAGTCCATAGCGCCAAAGCGGTCAAAAGAATCACAAAATCCGGAAGAAAAGACAAAGAGGAATACATCAAAGGCATTAAAGATTGAAGAATCAAAGGATGATGATTCCAGAAGTCGAATCTGAATCAAGTGATGAAGACGATGAGCTATCTTTCATTTCAAGAAAGATAAGAAGAATGTGGAAAAGAAGTCCAAAGGAAATTCAACATTCGAAGGAGCAAGCCGCAAAGACGATGGAAAAGTCGAGAAAGCATCTATTACATGTTATGAATGCAATAAGCCGACATTACAAGTCCAGTGTCCAATGTTGAAAAGACAACCCAAAAGAGTAGGGATAACAAGAAAAGTATGATGGCAACGTGGGAGGATCTGGATTCATCGTAATCGATACAAGCTCGAAGCGTCGAACATGCTAACTTATGTCCGTAGTGAAGAAGAAAGTGATGAAGAGGTAACTTCTAGCTATAATAATATACAAGATGCATACTCGAATTGTTAGAGGATTCTCATGCTATTCGAAACAAGACAAGTCGTTGAAGAAGAAATATGTAGAAAACCTCAAACATACTCATGAGATAGAGAGTGAGAATATAAGTCCGAGAAAGCAAGTTGAGGAACCGAATAACAACAAAGTTATAGATAGATCCAAGAGATTAAACAGTTGAAATCGAGAATCAATAATCTCTCGATTGATCTAGCTAAATTTACAGATAGTACAAAAAGATGAATGAAATGCTAGGAAAATGCGTACATCCGAAAGTGATAAACTGGATTAGGGTTTACTAAAAATAAGTCCCAAAGATTACGTGAAATCAATTGTTCAAAAGATAAGAAAAGATATCAATCAGTTTTCAAAATGGTCATCAACGTTTTCATTCTACTTCTTATTATCATTCATTACACCATACTAACCCTAAAGGACCCAAGAGAATCTGGGTACCTAAAAACAAGATAATATCTCCTACAGAAATCCTTCTTTGGAAGAGCCAGCAAGCACCATTGGTATTTGGACAGTGGATGCTCGCGTCACATGACGGGAAAAAGGTCTATGTTCCTAGATCTTCAGTACAAGAAAGGAGGTTCGGTAACTTTTGGAGACAACAAGCAGGGCAAGATAATCGGATTGGTAAGATTGGTAAGAATTCCATGCATGCATTAACAACGTCATCGCTAGTTGATGGTCTAAAGCATAACTTGATAAGTATTAGTCAATTATATGATTCTGGTTTTGAAGTTACATTCAACCAAAACTTTTGTGAAGTCAAAAACAAAGATGGTTCTATCTTCTTTTCGACCGAAAGACGAAACAATCTTTACAAAATTAATTTAGACGATTTTCGGCCTCAAAATATTTCATGTTTTTATCTATCAAGAAGAAAGACCGATCCGCATAAAAACTAGGTCATGTCCGTTTTAAACATATTTCAAAACTTTTGAAACATGATTTGGTAAAAGGTTTGCCACAAATTTGTTTTGACAAAGATTTCTTTTGTGAAAGTTGTTAAAAAGGGAAACAAGTTAAAACCTCTTTCTCTTCAAAACATTTCGTAACTTCATCTAGACCACTAGAGTTGTTACATATGGATTTATTTGGTCCAACAAGGACAATAAGTCTTGGTGGAAAGAAGTATAGACTTGTCATTGTTGATGATTTTACAAGGTTTTGTTGGATACTTTTTCTGACACATAAAGATGAGTCTTTCAAGTGCTTTAGAAACCTTTCCATGAGGTTACAGAATAAAAAAGGAGTGTCTATAGCCAGTATAAGGAGTGATCATGGTGGAGAATTCGAGAATGAGAAATTTAGAGTATTCTCGAAGAAAATAGAATTTTCCATAACTTCTCTCGCCTCAAGGACTCGCATGAGAATGGAGTTGTTGAAAGGAAGAATAGGACGATTCAAGAGATGGCAAGAACAATGTCATGCGAGATGAATCTTCCTAAATATTTCAAGGAAGTCATCAATACAAGATGCTATATTCGAATAGAGTGTTGCTGCGACCAATATTCAAGAAAACTCCTATAAGTTGTGGAATGGAAGGAAACCAAATATTTCTTATTTCCATCCTTTCGGTTGCAAGTGCACTATTCGAACACAAAGGAAGTTCGGACAAGTTTGATGCAAAGACACTTTCAGAATATTTCTAGGTTATTCTCTCACCTCAAAGGCATTTAGAGTCTACAACCTCACCTCAAAGATCGTTGAAGAAACTATTCATGTCAAGTTCGATGATAGCTCTCAACCCAATAAGGAAGAGGAATCGATAATGATGTCACATAAGTGCCTTTGACGAAGTACAAAGAAGTATCTTCATCAGAAACACTATATGACGAAAAGAAAGACATTTCGAAGAATTTGGAGTTAAAGAAAGATTGGAGATACAAAAGTTCTCATCCTAAAGAGTCAATTATTGGAGAAACCTCGAAGGTGTTGAACAAGGTCCAAGTTCGAAGAGAAGCCAACGTGACATTTATATCCAAGTAGAACCTAAGAAGATTGATGAAGCTCTAAAAGATGAAGCATGGATACTAACTATGCAAGAGGAGTTGAATCAATTTCAGAGAAATAAAGTCCGGTCCTTAGTTCCTAAACACGAAAAGAAATCCATTATTGGTACTAGATGGGTATTCAAGAATAAACTAGACTAATCAGAAAAGTAAGTCGCAATAAGGCAAGATTAGTAGCACAAGGCTATAATCAGCAAGAAGGAATAGACTACAATGAGACATATGCTCCAAGAGCAAGACTTGAAGCAATAAGGATACCGCTTGCATATGCGGTTTGCCATGACATAAAGCTTTTTCATATGGATGTAAAAGTGCATTTCGAATGGTTTTATAGATGAAGAAGTCTATGTTAAGCAACCTCCGAATTTGAGGACATAAAGTATCCAGTTCATGTCTACAGACTTCATAAAGCCTTATATGGTCAAACAGGCCCTAGAGCATGGTATGATCGTGCGAGTTCATTTCTTATAGAAAATGGATTTACTAGAGGTAAAGTAGACAAAACTCTTTTAGGAAGAACTTGAGTAATGATTTCATTATTGTGCAAATTTATGTTGATGATATTATTTTGGTGCAACTTCAAGAAGGTTATCATGAGTTTTAAAAATCGATGAAAAATGAATTTGAGATGAGCATGATGGGTGAGTTAAAATTCTTTCTTGGATTGCAAGTAAAGCAAACTGAGGATAAGATTTTTATCCATCAACAAAAATATCTTAAAGAATTGTTGTCTAAGTTTGATATGTGCAGTGTTAAATATATGTCTACCCCGATGCATCCTTTAAACTTGTTGTCAAAAGACGAAAGTGGTAAGAAGGTGGATCAAACCCTATTTAGAGGGATGATTGGTTCTTTGCTTTATCTTACAGCAAGTAGACCTGACATTCTATTCGGTGTATGCTTACATGCAAGGTTTCAGCCGATCCTAGAGAATCTCATTATATTGCTGTAAAACGAATTTTGAGATATCTCGCAGGTACTACTGATCTTTGCTTAATGTATGAGAAAGGTAAAAATTTCAGGTTGAATGGATATTGCGATGTGGACTATGTCGGTGATAGGATCGAAAGGAAGAGCACGAGTGGTGGCTGTCACTTTCTTGGACCAAACCTGATGTCATGGTCAAGCAAGAGACAAAGCTCGATTGCATTATCAATCGCCAAGTGAATATATATACGCAGTAAGTTGTTGTTCACAAATATTGTGGATCAAGTATCAATTAGAGGACTACTCAATACAAGAGGAAGAGATTCCAATATATGCGACAACACCGCCTCGACATTGTCAAAGAATCCAATTCAACATTCAAGGGTAAAGCACATAAAAGTCGACATCATTTCTTGAGAGATTACGTTAGGAAGAAAGTCGTCGATCTACAATTCAGAGAAACGAATATCGGTGGCGGATATCTTCACAAAACCACTAAGTGAAGATCGCTTTAAAGAAATCGACGAACCTCAATATGGTGATGGTTACGGACCATTCATCCGGTTTTCATAAAGACAAGATGCATGACGGAGGAGTTAACGGACCATTCATCTGGTTTTTTATAAAGACAAGACAGTGGAACGGTGGAGAAGTACAATAGTTCTAGAATTCGCTATAAATTCCCTAAAACTGACTTTTGGGATTTCTACCGAATTCAGAAATTGCTAGTTCTCTTAAATCTCTCTGAAATTTCTTCAAGCAAGTTCCTACTCAATCAGAATCAGCAAGATGAATGTCAAACCCATTTTACGAATTGATCCAGGATCGGGCTGGGGAAGATTGGTAAACTTCGAAGAACTAAGAAAAGAACAGATGGATATGGAGCCGGAGATAATAGCGGCAGGTTGGAGAAACTTCTTTCAAGTACGAGATGAAGTCTATCTCCAAGAAGTTTATGAGTTCGGAAGAATACTAAGTCGAAGAGACGATACAATCGTGTCGTATGTAGACACACACTCTATATAGAACGAAGGAGTTCTTGGAGAAAGTCTTGAATGTCCGATGGATGGAGTTCAACTCACTAATATGGCGAAATGGATGACTAAGCTTAAGATGAACAAAGATGAAGTTAGTCGTCAACTTTATGGACAAAATAACCCAACTGAAAGGAGAGCCTCTTGGCTGGTACCAAAGGCAAGGGTATTGTTCGCGGTTCTATGTGGATCAGATTTTACCGAGAATAGGTTCACGACATCAGGTCACTACCCTGGATGAACAATGTATTCTTCATCTTCTGAATCATCACCCAATAGATTTATCGTATTTGATTTATCAGTACATGGTAAAATCAATAAAGGATACAAACACTTGTCCTTATGGGATGTTGTTGACAAGAGTGTTCAGAGAATCTGGCATCAGATTGGATTGGGGAATTAGACAGAAGATATCTGTTAAAAGCTATATAGATTCAACATCTATTGCTAAAATGTGTCTGAGATTTTCAGACAGAAAAGGAGCAGAATCGCCAAGGAAAGCAACAATTGAGGGGAGCGATATCAAGAAGTCTCTATGAAGGAAACAAGATCACATTCTCGTGAATCAAAGTCGAGAAGTGTTCAATTTTTGAATCGGTGACTTGAAGCGTAAAGGGAACCACTCTTGAGTGACATTCCAAAGCAAGCAAGAAGGTCACCCAGAGGAAAGCTGCAATGTAAAGAAGCCACCAATCCAGAGAATCAAGTCAATCAAAGCATTACGAATCGCAAAGATCAAAAGCTACAAAGTCGTTGACATCAATCCTTGAAAAGATTGTAAACTCGTCTCAAGGAAGTGGAGGAAAAGGAAAGAAGAACCGAAAAGAAAAAACGCAACCTAAAAAGTCACCAAGGGAAAGAAAATGAGTGCGATAAAAGAAGGAAGTCCAACAATGTAAACAAAGTCTAAGAAGGTAAGGCAAGAAAAGACTGTTGTTGATACTACAGAAAAGTCTGTTGTTGATACGGTTGATATTGCTGAAGTAAATATGGAAGCTATTACTGGTAATCTTAAGGATACTCACAATGTCCTTGATAATCCAATTTTTGAAGAAGTAGTTTCTACTACTTTTCAGTCTTCACTTATTCGCAAGCAAATTGCTACACATATTATGGGACAAAAGGTTACTCAAAAAGTCTTGAGTGTGATGATTAATGTTCCATCCAAATATTTAACTTTTCAAAGAGAAAGTTGGGAACACAGATTGGTTGTCACAGAGAGAAGAAGACCAAATGTCATCATCCGAGACAAACCAAAGAGATTTGTGAAAGCCTTCTTCAAATCAGTTGAATTTGATAACAAAGATTCTACATACATTGGATAGGGTTACAAAAATTTCTATGATCAATCAAGAGAGTTGGAAGAGAACCATATCCACCAGAGCCATTGGAGAGCGTCTTACTTTTTATCCAATATCGACAAGATAAAGAATCAAGGTGGTACGATTTACAACCACCAAATTTTGTTGAACGAAGTGTGAAGAGAAACGAAGTCGAAAGTTCAACCGTAACCGATTTTGGATGACATGACTTCTGATTAGATTGCAGAAGCAGTGCAATTGATTGAAGAAGCATGTGAAGAGAAAAGAAGTGGAAGTTCTATCTGCATTTATCAAGATCCAGGAACAAGCCAAACTAAGGCTACAGCAGATGATCCACAGGGAGGCACTATCAGAAAGGGTCAGTGTTAGACCCCGAATTTTTTCTTATGATCTTATTCAGTATGAATTGTGATTTTTGCCTTAGTTTGATTAAATTGAGAGAATTATGGATAATTAAGGTCTAAATATGGTTTAAATGAGCATTTGAGGATTTAAATTGTGTAAAGGCTTTTTGAGAGGTTAACTTAAATTGTGTTGGGCTTTGGCTTATTAGGAAGGGCCCAAGCCCTTAGGGTTTAAGAAGAGAATAAGAAAAGAATAGAAAGAAGAGGAAAATAGAAAGGAAAGAAGAGGAAAAGAAGGAGGAAGCGCCGTCGAGAGGAGGAAGAAGAGAAGAAGAAAGAGTTTGCGATTTCAGTGGTTTCGACGATTTTAAAGCTTCAATCGGTAAGTTTTAGTCCTTTCTATCTTGTTTATGGTTGGATTAAACCTTAGGATCGTGTGGATTCAGTAGACGGTTTAGGGTTTTGAGTGGGAAAATTTGGGGAAATCGTTGGGTTAATGATTTTAGGATGGATTGGAAGCTTAGAATGGGTTAGAACTGTGGTAGAGAGTGGATCTATGCCTTACATATGTTGCATTTGAGTTTGGGATGAATTGAACTTGGGTTATGCAGAAATCGGGTTTGAGTCGAGCTCGGACTCCGCACGTCGCGACGTGCGTATGAATAAATACCATGACGTGTGTGGAAGGAAGCCACGTCGCGACGTGTAAATAATTTACGATTATTCGTCATGACGTGTAGAGCGCAGGAGTCGTCATGACGTGTGATAGTTGTTCGCCATGGTAGTAGGATCGTTCGTCGCGACGAGCGTCTCTTCGTCGCGGCGAGCCCCTTTTTTTGAAAATGAGAATTGTTCATTTTTTAGGATATCTTTTGGCATAGATGTCTGATTGAGGTGATTTTGGAGTCGTTGTGATCTAGAGAATAAAGACTATAAGAAGTATAACAAGGGAAGTTCGGAATTAGCCTTGAAGGGTTCGAAATTTTAAGAGAAGATCGATTATGGATTTTAATGTTTTATTTCGGCTTTCTAATCTTTGGATATTGCTATGGATATTAATTGAATGGCAACTTGGTTGATTTAGGAAACCAAGCTGACCCGATTTTATCGCAAGAAGAAGGACATCCGTGAATTGGATACTCGAGCGATTAGAGGTGGGTAATATATTTATAGTTATTGTGTGATTAGGCAATTTCTTGCCTATGTATGAATATATGTTATATGTTATGCATGATTAAATGTGATGAATTGAATGACTTTGATTTCATGTATTTTGAAAGAAGTATGGAAATTGATAGCACTACATAGATTTTGAGCATGTTATGCCTAGACTTCGGTCATGGCATTTTGACTAAATGCAAGATATGAAAGAATATCATATGATGAAATGATTATGAGCATGATTATGTGCTTTTGTTTGGGCGAGAGTGGAACCATTTCGTTCGTCATGTGCACGTAGACAAGAGCCTTCTCCCGGCTGCCCGCTTGTGGCATATGAGCTCCGAATGGACTCATTTAGATTCGAGGTTAAACTTCGGTTTCTCCCTTTTGTTTCCATAGAACCCTCGAGCCATTGTGATGTACATTGCATATGTGAATTGATCATTGTGAAGCATACTTTGTGACATAATTATGGATCGAATTAATTGTATTGATTGCATAAACTGTTTGAGTAGTATATGAATATTTGAATTAAAGTATGTATATATATAATATATATACATTCATATGCTAGGATTTGTGCTAGTTGCCAATGGCTATAATTATATTAGCCACTGAGCTGTGTAGCTCAACCCATTATCTTTCCCTCCTCAGGTGCAGATCAGGACGATCGTTGACTTTGCGCGGCATTGGAAACTTCAGACAAATTAGGAGCTTTGTATTAAGTTAGTATTTTGTTGGCCCTCCGAGCATGTTAACATTGAGCATACTCATGTATTTTTGGATTTAAATTTCATTTTTTATTTTGTTATAATTGAGGATACTTGTTGACTTTTCTTAATTTGCAATAGTATGAAATCCCTATGATTATAGGGTCTTTAATGTATGGTTGTGTATGTTCTGGCAATGTATGTGTGTATCGTATGATCCTTTGTGCCTAAATGTTAGGATCGGGTCCGCGGTTTGGGGCGCTCGCCTGGGGCGTTACCCGAGGGGCCGCCTCGGGATTCGGATGTATCGGGATCCGGGCCCAACATGTTTGGTATCAGAGCACCTAGGTTTAGGTGTCCTTGGCTTAGAATGCATAATAGGATTGTATGATATATGATTACTTGTTGCATTATTACGTGACATGCATATCATGCATACATGTAGATTGTCATATTAATTCTTAGTGTTTCCATTTGAAGGAGTACGATGCCACCTCGTAGAAGGACACGAGGAGCTATGCAAGGGTCTGCTGCACCTGAGTCTCTGACTAGGGAGGAGAGGACCGATGAGTCTGTAGCCCCAATGCATGTTGAGGCTTCTGTGGGGCTAGAGAGTGAGCCCATGCATTCGCCGACTCAGGAATCGCCGATTTCGTCAGGGCAAGTGCTTGATTTGATCCGAGGATGTTTTGTGCCTTTACTCAGCGTTTGTTCAAGCTATGGGCAGATGCCACGCCTTTACGCTCCAAAGCCCCGATTAAGAGGGGAAAACAATTCGACAAGTCGAGAAAGTATGGGCGATGGACTTCTTTGGGACGGTGATCCCGAGGAAGCCGAGACATGGTTACGGAGGACAGAACAGGTGATGGATCAGATGGATTGTGAAGAGGACGAGAGAGTTGTATATGCTGCCAGCTTATTGCAGGGAGATGCTCTGCACTGGTGGGAGACCGTCTTGAAGCGATCGGATGAGGCCGAGAGGGTTGGCATGGCAGGATTTTGTGGCTGCGTTCAAGAAGAAATATCTGTCAGAGGTTTATGTCCAGCAGAAGCAGAGGGAGTTTTTGAGTCTCACTCAGAGGGATATGACGATTCTTTGAGTATGGCCGGTTCCTTGTTGTCGGTATGCTTTAGATTTGATGTTGAGTGAGGCTGCCAGATGTCGTCGATTTGAGTCGGGACTACATTTGGCCATCAGAGAGAAGGTGATTGTGCAGAATTTTGATGACTTTCAGTGATTAGTCGAGGCTGCTCTTGGTGGAGAACATAGAGAATATCAAGTCTTTGTGAATAAGAAGAGAAAAAGGAGAGCGCCCGGAGAGGAGGTAGCATTAGTACTCCTATGCCAGACAGGAGTGCTAGGAGCTTCCCAGCTCAGTCTGAGGAGAGGAGCAGTGGTGTCAGTCGGCCGAGGCCGATGAGAACTTCTACTATTTCTCACCAAGCTTCCACGGTGGGCGGCAGTAGGAGGGGAGATGGGGACAGGTCATCAGTTCCTAAGTGTGAGCACTGTGGTCAGTTTCATGGTGGAGAGTGTTACCAATTGACGGGTGCATGCTTCAACTGTGGACATAAAGGACACAGGGCTAGAGAGTGTCCTCAGCTGTCCAGGAGAGAGGGATCTCGGATCACGAGCTCTAGGAGGACAAAGGCGTGGGTCGAAGACTTGACAGAGGTGGGCGATTGATCTCGCCAAGAGGGTGAGTCTTCCGGGAAGACCGAGAGGGTAGGTACCAGCCAGGGTGTTTGCTATGACGCGGGAGGATGCAGAGGTCGCGCCAGATGTTGTTACTGGTATGGCTCGATTGTTTTCTGATGATGTGCTTGTGTTGATTGACCGTGGTCTACTCACTCGTTTGTTTCAGTGAGTAGACCTATGTGTGATAGATGTGAGTCCGTTGGATACTCATTGTTGGTGAGTACTCCGATCGGTCAATATATTGTGGTTAGTCGTGTTGAGATTGTGAGATTTGTATTGGTGGAGCACTTCTAGTGGTAGATTTGATGCCCTTGAAGATGGGAGGCTTGGATGTGATTTTGGGTATGGATACCTTGGAAAGGTACAATGCCGATTGGATTAATAGGCGTAAGACAGAGAGTTTGAATTAGATGATGGCGCAGAGTAATGTTTTCGGGGATAGAAAGGCAAGTCCGCTCAGATTTGTTTGGCTTTGTTGCGCAGAGAAGATGTTGAGGTCGGGATGTGAGGCATTTTTGGCTTATGTGATGGATTCCAGAGCAGACAGAGGGAAGTTAGAGGATATTCCAGTAGTCAGGGATTTCTCGGATGTCTTTCCCGAGGAATTGCCTGGACTACCGCCAGCTCGGGAGATCGAGTTTTTGATCGAGCTTTTGTCAGGTTCAGCCCCGATTTTGATTCCGCCTTATAGGATGGCTCCGGCGGAATTGAAAGTGTTGAAGGAGCAGTTAGAGGAGTTGTTAGAGAAGGGATATATTCGACCAAGTTCCTCGCCTTGGGGAGCTCCGGTTCTTTTTGTGAAGAAGAAAGATGGATCTTTGAGGATGTGTGTGGACTACAGGAAGTTGAATCAGATTACGGTGAAAAATCGGTATCCGCTTCCTCGCATTGATGACTTGTTTGATCAATTGCAAGGAGCGAGAGTCTTCTCTAAGATAGACTTGAGATCGGGTTATCATCAGTTGAGGATTAAGGAGTCGGATGTGTCGAAGTTTGCTTTCAGGACTCGTTATGGGCACTTTGAGTTTTTGGTGATGCCTTTCGGATTGACAAATACTCCGGCAGCTTTTATGAATTTGATGAATCGGGTGTTCAAGCCATTCTTAGACCAATTTATCATTGTCTTCATTGATGATATATTTGTGTATTCTAAGAGTGATCGGGAGCATGAGGAGCATTTGAGGATTTCTTTGGAGACTTTGAGGAGTAATGAGTTGTATGCCAAATTCGAGAAATGCGAATTTTGGCTGAGAGAAGTTTCCTTTCTTGGGCATGTGATCTCCGAGCAGGGAGTGCATGTGGATCCGAAGAAGATAGAGGCTATAGTGAATTGGGAGGCGTCGAAGAATGTAGCAGAGGTGAGGAGTTTTCTGGGTTTGGCAGGCTACTACAGACGGTTTGTGGAGGGATTTTCGATGATATCCACTCCGATGACGAAGTTGTTGAGAAAGAATCAGAAGTTTGTCTGGAGTGAGGAGTGTCATAGGAGCTTCGAGGAGCTTAAGCGCAGATTGACGAGTGCTCCGATTCTGGTTTTGCCTTCTGGAGATGAGGGCTATTCGGTGTATAGTGATGATTCGAGGAAGGGTCTTGGGTGTGTTTTGATGCAGGGAGATCGGGTAATTGCATATGCTTCGAGGCAGTTGAGGCCTTATGAGCTGAATTATCCGGCCTTACGATTGGAGTTAGCGGTGATATTTGCCATAAAGATTTGGAGGCATTATTTGTATGGAGTTCAGACTCGGATCTTTACTGATCATAAGAGTCTGAAGTATTTGTTGAGTCAGAAGGAATTGAATTTGAGACAGTGGAGGTGGTTGGAGCTACTAAAGGATTATGATTTGCTGATTGAGTATCATCCGGGCAAGGCCAATGTTGTGGCGGATGCCTTGAGCAGGAAGTCGTCGATTGCTCATGTTCGATCGGTTTATCTTCCTTTATTGGAAGAGATGGCTAAGCTTAGGATAAGCTTGACGCAGGAAGAGCCGGATTGTCTTCTGGCTAATTTTCGAGTTAGACCGATACTGAAGGAAAAGGTTAGGAATTTGCAGGCTCAGGATGCGGACTTGAGCAAGCTTCGGGATGAGATTCAGAATGGCAAGATTTTTTATATAGAGGTGAGGGACGATGGACTGATGACAGTTGGGAGTAGGTTGTGTATTCCGGATGTGCGGGAGATCAAGGATGAGATTATGGATGAGGCACACAATCGCGCTTATGCCATGCATCCAGTAGCACCGGGATGTATCGGGATTTGAGAGAGCACTTTTGGTGGAAAGGTATGAAGAGGATATAGTAGAGTTAAATCGAGAAGTGTCTAGTGTGTCGCAAGTCAAGGTGAACACCGTGCACCTTCGGCAATTGAGACCGTTGCCTATTAGGAGTGGAAGTGGCGGAGTGACGATGGACTTTGATGGGTTTGCCCAGATTAGCAGGAGGCATGATGCCATTTGGGTGATTGTGGATAGGTTGACCAAGTCACCCACTTTTTAGCGATCCGACAGGTGATTCTTTGCATGTGTTGGCAAAGAAGTATGTCGATGAGATAGTGAGACCGCATGGGATTCGGATTCCATTGTGTCGGATAGAGATCCTCGGTTTACTTCGAGGTTTTGGGGCGATTCAGGAAGCTTTGGGGACCAAATTGAATTTCAAGATCTGCTTTTCACCCTCGGACGGATGGTCAATCTGAGAGGACCATTCGGACACTTGAGGATGCTTGAGCTTGTGTGATGGATTTTCGAGGGCATGGGATGAGCATTTGCCGTTGGTCGAATTTGCTTATAACAATTCGTACCATTCGAGCATTCAGATGGCTCCGTATGAGGCATTGTATGGGCGGAGGTGTAGGACTCCGATTTGTTGGGATGAAGAAGGAGAGAGGCAATTAGAGGGACCAGATTTGATTCAGATGACAGTTGAAAAAGTCAATCTGATTAGCGGTGACTTAAGCGACAGGATAGGATGAAGAGTTATGTTGATGCTCATAGAAAGGAGATGGAGTATGAGGTCGGTGAGAAAGTGTTTCTTAAGACATCTCCTTGGAAAGGAGTATTGAGATTCGGCAGGAAAGGTAAGTTGAGTCCGAGGTATGTGGGTCCTTATGAGATCTAGAGAGGATTGGACCACTCGCCTCTGAGTTGGCGTTACCTCGAGTTGTCGCAGATTCATGATGTGTTCCATGTGTCTATGTTGAGGAGGTATAGGTGGATCCTTCTCATGTTATTCAGACTAGTGAGGTTCGATTATGAGATGATTTGAGCTATGAGGAGCTTCGGTCTGATTTTGGATACCAAGGATAAGGTTCTCAGGAACAAGACGATTCAGTTGGTCAAAGTCCTTTGGAGGAACCATTCGATAGAGGAGGCTACTTGGGAGCCATTGGAAGCTATGCGGGAGAAGTATCCGCATCTCTTCAATGATTCAGGTAAATTTCGAGGACGAAATTTCTTTTAAGAGGGGGAGAAATGTTAGACCCCGAATTTTTTCTTATGATCTTATTCAGTATGAATTGTGATTTTTGCCTTAGTTTGATTAAATTGAGAGAATTATGGATAATTAAGGTCTAAATATGGTTTAAATTAGCATTTGAGGATTTAAATTGTGTAAAGGCTTTTTGAGAGGTTAACTTAAATTATGTTGGGCTTTGGCTTATTAGGAAGGGCCCAAGCCCTTAGGGTCTAAGAAGAGAATAAGAAAAGAATAGAAAGAAGAGGAAAATAGAAAGGAAAGAAGAGGAAAAGAAGGAGGAAGCGCCGTCGAGAGGAGGAAGAAGAGAAGAAGAAAGAGTTTGCGATTTCAGTGGTTTCGACGATTTTAAAGCTTCAATCGGTAAGTTTTAGTCCTTTCTATCTTGTTTATGGTTGGATTAAACCTTAGGATCGTGTGGATTCAGTAGACGGTTTAGGGTTTTGAGTGGAAAAATTTGGGGAAATCGTTGGGTTAATGATTTTAGGATGGATTGGAAGCTTAGAATGGGTTAGAACTGTGGTAGAGAGCTTGATCTATGCCTTACATATGTTGCATTTGAGTTTGGGACAGAATTGAACTTGGGTTATGCAGAAATCTGTGTTTCGGAGTCGAGCTCCAGACCCGCACGTCGCGACGTGCGTATGAATAGCGCCGCGACGTGTGTGGAAGGGAGCCACGTCGCGACGTGTAAATAATTTTACGATTATTCGTCGCGACTTGTAGAGAGTAGGAGTCGTCGCGACGTGTGATAGTTGTTTGCCGCGGTGAGCCTTCACCGCGGCTAGCGCCGCGGCGAGTAGGATCGTTCGTCGCGACGAGCGTCTCTTCGTCGCGGCGAGCCCCTTTTTCTGAAAATGAAAATTGTTCATTTTTTAGGATATCTTTTGGCATAGATGTCTAATTGAGGTGATTTTGGAGTCGTTGTGATCTAGAGAATAAAGACTATAAGAAGTATGACAAGGGAAGTTCGGAATTAGCCTTGAAGGGTTCGAAATTTTAGGAGAAGATCGATTATAGATTTTAATGTTTTATTTCGGCTTTCTAATCTTTGGATATTGCTATGGATATTAATTGAATGGCAACTTGGTTGATTTAGGAAACCAAGCTGACCCGATTTTATCGCAAGAAGAAGGACATCCGTGAATTGGATACTCAAGCGATTAGAGGTGGGTAATATATTTATAGTTATTGTGTGATTAGGCAATTTCTTGCCTATGTATGAATATATGTTATATGTTATGCATGATTAAATGTGATGAATTGAATGACTTTGATTTCATGTATTTTGAAAGAAGTATGGAAATTGATAGACTATATAGATTTTGAGCATGTTATGCCTAGACTTGATCATGGCATTTTGACTAAATGCAAGATATGAAAGAATATCATATGATGAAATGATTATGAGCATGATTATGTGCTTTTGTTTGGGCGAGTGGAACCATTTCGTTAAATCACGTGCACGAGACAAGAGACTTCTCCGGCTGCCCGCTTGTGGCATATGAGCTCGAATGGACTCATTTCGTTCGAGGTTAAACTTGGTTTCTCCTTTTGTTTCCATGGAACCCTCGAGCCATTGTGATGTACATTGCATATGTGAATTGATCATTGTGAAGCATACTTTGTGACATAATTATGGATCAAATTAATTGTATTGATTGCATAAACTGTTTGAGTAGTATATGAATATTTGAATTAAAGTATGTATATATATAATATATATACATTCATATTTGGGATTTGTGCTAGTTGCCAACGGCTATAATTATATTAGCAATCGAAATGTGTAGCTCAACCCATTATCTTTCCCTCCTCAGGTGCAGATCAGGACGATCGTTGACTTTGTGCGGCATCGGAAACTTCAGACAAATTAGGAGCTTTGTATTAAGTTAGTATTTTGTTGGCCCTCCGAGCATGTTAACATTGAGCATACTCATGTATTTTTGGATTTAAATTTCATTTTGTATTTTGTTATAATTGAGGATACTTGTTGACTTTTCTTAATTTGCAATAGTATGAAATCCCTATGGTTATAGGGTCTTTAATGTATGGTTGTGTATGTTCTGGCAATGTATGTGTGTATCGTATGATCGTTTGTGCCTAAATGTTGGGATCGGGTCCATGATTTGGGGCGCTACTTTGGGCGCGACCGAGGGGCCTCTCAGATTCGGATGTATCAGGATCCAGGCCCAACAGTCAGTATCGTTCTCTTCTGATTGGCAACTTAAAATGTTCTTATAGTATTTTACAGAACATTCTGCAAAATCGACCTCTGTGGGAGATCAACTCAGTTGCAGAAGCTATGCCTTGGCTTGGAAGCACATTTCAACGTATACTTGATTCCTATGATCTTGATATTCCTGATCAAGCTGTATATGTTCCTCGCCTCTCCTACAAATTATTGAACCACATGTCTCAAATGTGGAAGCTTATACAACAACGATTCTTTGTTGTTGTGCACAAGTTGTTGAGACAGAATCCTCATTGCAATTTGAATCATTGACTTTAAAGAAACAAGTTCAGAAACTTGATAAGGATATGAAGAAGATTAAGAAGATGCTGAAAAAGTTGGTGAAACAGTTTGGGAAATAATTTTTTATTAATAACAAATAGGGAGAAGGAAGAATGAGAAGGAAGAATCAATTTGAAAGGAAAAGGCAGAAGAAATTTTGAAAGCAGAAGTTATTTTTGATTTATTCATACTTTTGTGTATTTGATACCTTTCATATTTCTCTATTTCACAATATTTGTTATCATCAAAAAGGGGGAGAATGTTAAGTCAAACCGGACTTCACGTATTAAATAATTTTGATGACAAACAAAGAGAAATATACAAATGAAAAGTAGATGGACGACGAGAAGTAAAAAAAAATTGAAGGAGAAAAATCAGCCAAGTAAGAATCAATTTAAAAGCGCATTGAAAGCTTTACAAGAGAAAAGCAGACGAAAGCTTTATGATTGGACCATATTTATACTAAAAATTAGGCCTGTTTTCTTTAGTGATTATGCATTTGTTGACGCCTGATCTATAATTTTTATGCTTATTTTGGTCCCGCACATTGATTTTTGATAAATTGCACATTGTCAGTATTTTGTTGTCATTTGTCATTAATTCTGCATAATTTTTATTGGGACAATTGATACTGCAAATGGGTTGTATTTTGTAGGACCAAAGGAGTCAACATTCAAGAAGTAAACATGCCGCGAGATTCGCTGGGGCGAACCAGAACCTCAATTCGCCGCAGCGAATAAATTAAATACAATTAATTCGCTGCGACGAGTGACCAAATCCATTCGCCGCAGCGAACTACAGCCATTCGCCGCAGTGAATGTTGGGTAACCCAACCTGCAAATGACAATTAATCCACTGTTCTGACCCGGCCCGCACAATTCCCTATAAAAACTAACCATTTAGGGCAAAAACAGAGAGCCGCATTCCCGAGGTAGCTCTCCTTCTTCGTCTTCTCCGTTCTCTTCTGATAGTTTTGTTTTCTTTATTTTGCAGATTCGCCGCCACTTCCAGACGACGTCCACCATCACCAACTGCACCTCCTCCATAGTTCGTCGCATTTATTCTCACTATTCTTCGTTGGAGTCATGGTCAGAGGTGATTGTCCAGCAGTGATGGAGTCACCCGAGATCATGCGTGGCTAAGGTTTCCTTCTCCAGAAGATGTAGCAACGGTCGGAGTTCCATGAGCTTCAAGGGGTAATCAACCATTGTTTTAGATTTCTATCATATTTTGTAAAACCTCCGAGTTGAGGCGCAGACAGTATGATGGATTGAATCCGGTTATAGTTTAATCGGATGTAAAACTTGATTTATGTTATGGATTGATTATTGTTGAATGTTGTGCTTAATTACATGGAGTTCATGTATATCAGTTGGATGATTGCATTAATTAATTTAATCTGCCTAGTTGTGTTTGATTAAGTTGGTTGTGTTATTATTTGGTTGATTTATTGCATTAATCATTCATCGCATACACTAAGGTTTTAACAAGTTTTAATTAATCGAGTTGATTAATTAATTCTTGGACTTAACGAGTTATTAAGGTTGTGTTTAGAAACTTAGTGGATTTCAAACCCGACAATTATTTTGAGCGATGATGACCCGAGCCACATTTTCGGAGAGTTTTTATTAATTGTTTTCGGTCCATTTAATTTCAATTGCCTTATCTTTCAAAATCCCAAAATATTTATCTTTGCTTTGGTTTAGTTTAATTTTAGATTAATCAATCAAAACCCTTTCTTTTATTGCTTTCATTGCATGCATAATTCAAACATTAGGCTAGTCTAGGATCAATTGGTGCATTGGTTTCTTGAGAGTCGACAGAGGTTGCATCTGTATTGCAATCCTTGGTATAAATTTTATTTGACCGGTTTCAAGGATCAAAATCTTGGATTGAATGATAAGCGCGATCACTTTCAAGAGAAAAGCGGATGAAAGCTTTACAAGAGAAGCGGCCGATACAAAATATCGATGGAAGAAAGAAACATCGGTTTGAGTTAATTCTGAGTCAAATGAATAACCGCTTTTTTCAAGATTCAAGAAGAGATATTCAAGAAGCAGTTGAAGAACCCGACTATAAATAAGAGTCGAGATTGAAGAAGACACAACTTCATGAAACCTTGAATATTCAACTTTTGATTTTCAGATTATCTGAGAGAAAAATTGTGAACGATATTTCGAGTGAGCAGTGTTAAGAGCATTTCTATTGTAACAAGCTCTTTACTATTCTTTCAATTAGAAAGTGTTACGAGATAGCTTTGAAGAGGCTAAGAGTAAAAGAATACTTGCTGTAAAGAGACCTGGAGAGGCTCAGTCGAAAGAATACTTATAAACAGTTCAGAAATAGTGAAATCTCAGAAGGATATCTGAGGACTGGACGTAGCCCACGGTTTGGGGTGAACCAGGATAAATTGCTGTATTTTTTCTTTCTACTCTCATATTACTTATATCGTAGTTTTCAAAATTAACAAAGTTTTTTTTTTCAAACTAGTTACGAATTGATTTACAATAAGTTTTTGAAAGAACAAGTAATTTCTAAAGGGATTAACGAAAAGTTTATCACAATTCAACCCCCCCTTCTTGTGTATCTTGATCATATTATTGTTCAATATATTAACATGTGATTCACTTCAGTTTTATCCTTCTACAATAATTCTAATATGCTTTCTACTAGCTCCATTATTTTCTCCATGTGGCTTTACCCCTCAATGAGTCTATTGAGGGCACCCAGTTTCTCCAATATTGGGTTAAGGAAATTTAGTTTTGTAAGTTAATCTCGAGTCTTGTGCTAGAATACGTTTGGAACTATTCCATCTATGACTGTAGTTGCATGAGTTATTGTTCAAAAACTTTTACTCTAATACTATCAACCATTATAGGTAGGTTAGTAGTTGCAGAATCGATGCTCTAATACCAAGATGTAAGGATCTGAGAGTTTTACTTAAAGAAGAAGGAGGAGTAGAGAAGGAATAAGGAAGCATGAGATGTTTAAGCAAGAATGAAGAGAAAGATGATGAAGAAGAAGAGTGTAAGAAATAGTGGGTAATTTGTTATATTTTCATTCAAATTACATATTGTATATAATTATAGTCGATATATAGGTTGTACTATATCAACTTGTAACGGATTGGGAGAATCTAATATTCTATTAGTATTTAGCAATCGATATTTAATTTTTTATGCCCAAGAATGATTTCCTAATTTTCCCTGCACTTCCTAACATATTTGTATAAAAACAGATCACCATCCTAACTGAACCCACTACAAATGCGATGATAATGAAGTTAGTAAAGCATATATTGATTTATGTCCTACAGCCAATCGCCTTGGTTGTAGTTTAATGAAGAATTATTTAAAGACATTTTTGTTATCTTGTATATGTTTAACTGTATATGATAAAGCCCGTGGGGTAATTGTATATTACAAATAAAATTATAATGAGATTATAATTATAAGATTCATATTGTATTTATGTATTATTTCTAAATGGTCCTAGTCATCGTTCTATTAAAATTGGACATTGATAGAATGTAAAAAAACTAACACATATTTTTTCCCTTATGAAAGAAGTAGTCGATCTCATAAGTTAAAGTATAGAGATACTTAAACAAATGTGTGGGTGATTGCTAGAGAACAAGTTCACTGAACAGACCCGATATGAGAAATCCATTTGGAACATTACTTGTATGTTTATGGAATTCTTATTGTAATGATTGTATAAGGGATCCTTTGACTTGAGATCATCAAAGTTATCTTGTATAAGGATTGTTATGTTTTGATACTACTTATGATCTATTTAATCATAGGTCATTTAATGGGTAATCATTGGATGTAGCATGAACTATATGGAGATAGTCGAGTGATCAAAATAGGATTCATCACCTTAAAGTAATTAGAGAGAATATTTCGTTGTTCTCGATTAGTATTAATTCAAGAAATCCTTGGCCAAGGTGAAGTGATGTTTTGTAAATAGTTTACAAATATCATTAATTGAATTGATAACTAATAACAAACAACTAATATGATTAGACCTAAAATAAAGTAGACATTAACTTCAAGCTTTATATCTAATTAGAACATTGTATGATGAAAAGATTAAATTATATAGAAAATTATACACCAAAAGGTTAGTCAAAACCACTTTGACATTCCTAAATATTTGGGTGGTCCTGATGCATTGCTAGATGTCAATCTTGATCTATGATTATAAATTGTTTAATTGGACAATTAAAGATAAATTAAAATAGCTTTAATTTATCTAATTTTAATTATGAATTAAAATTAGATTTTATAATCATTGCTAACATATTTGAGAACCTAATGGGTCTCACATATAGAATAGGTTGAAGAGAACAAAGTTAATTTAATCAAGTTGCACTAGATTATAAAGTTTGAGAAACTTTATGATTAAATATGAGATATTTAATAAATAAAGATTAATATAAGATATTAAATCTTATACGGTCATAATTGGTATTTAATTAGAATTATTTGTAATTCTAATTAAAGTTTAATTAAAATTAAAATTTAATTTCAATTAAATTACTATAACGTCCAAAGTTTATTATAAATAAGCTTAAGCTTTATGGAGCTGACATTTTTTGCTTAACACTCTATGTAAGAGTTACAAAGTTTTCTCAACCTATTCTATGGATACCATTAGAGGCCGGATGCTTGTGTGACTATGGTGATTGAGACGGATCAATTTCGGGAATAGTTTGAGAATACGACAAGACATATATTATGCTTCGGATTGAGGTACGATTTAAATTTTTGCTTTATTATGATTTAAGTTAATCATTTTATAGAATTAAATAGATATTGGTTTTTGAGAAATCAAAAGTCACAATAAAAATTTCGTAATTATTCGGCTGCGGTCAGAATCGAATCCCGACCCGGTTTTTCAATAATGGCATCAGAGATAAGTTTTAATTCTATAAGTTGATTAAATTTTGGATCGTTATTGATGATGAATTTTGGAATTGAAATTGTTTAAGTGTTAAACAATATATTAAACAATGGAAACCCAAAAAACAACGAAACCTTTGAATTTTATTCTGTTTAATTTCTGAAAAAGTTCAGAATATGTTGTCATTATGTTTGTGCGAAGTTCTGGAAAACACAAAAACCCATTGTTAAAACCTTCTTGTAGAAAAGCTTTACCAGTAGATAATAATAAAGGTGGAGACCCTGTAGCTTGATGTAATAAATAACTTCCAGTTTTTGTCCAAGTTACTGTTCACAAAATTCATCCCCACTGTGTGTTGAGTTTTATAAGATGGAGCTAGTTAGAGATGGTGTTAGTTGCTGAAGGCAGCTACAGAAAGTTATAGCTAGTGGCTGACGGCGCATCCTTGGAGATGTCTTTGTGTTTGTGGCATTGAAAAACTACTGCTATTGGCGTGATTGTTGCTGGAAAAACCAATTGATTGTGGCGTTAATGCTGGACTCTTGTTGGCGTGATTGCTAACGGCTAGGAGACTCCAACAAGGAGAGCATTGTCTACAATGTTTGGCTGGCGACGCAAGGAAGAAAACGTCACAAACGCGGGCGACAACAAAAGTGTTTGTCAGGGTTATGGAGCTGTTGGCAACAGGATGGGTTGCTATTGGTGGCCTCCGATTGCAGTAACGGTAGCTTGAAAAGATGGTGGCTAGGGTTTAGCTTCTTTGAGTTTAGGGTTTCCTAAATTGAAGAAGAGGGGTATTTGGCAATAGGTTTAAGTATGGTTTTGTTTGGTTAATAGTTTAATTATGACTTAAACTTAAAAAGGAATTATTTAAATTACTAATAATGTATTCATAATTTAATTAAATTCTATACATAATTTTAAAATTGGTTTAAAATTCAAAATCAATTCCAAAGGTAATTATTTTCTTAATTTGATTAATATTAATAATTATATTGATTCCTAATTAATTTTAGAAAATAATTTCTAAATTAGAATTAATTAGTTTCAATTAGAAGAAATTAATTAATTAAAAAGTTGTGTCTAAAATTAGAATTAATTATTTTTAATTAGATTGAAATTAATTAATTAGACTTCTTAAAATTAAGAAAAATGTTTTCTTAAATAATTAAGAAAGTTGTTTTTAATTAAATTTATTTATTTCAATTTGATTGAGATAAATTACATTTATAATTTTATTTGTTTAGAGAATTATTATTTAATTTATTTAGAAATTGTTTCTTTATTTATGAATAATAAGTTTCTTGATTTTAGATAAAGTATTTTCCTGATTAAATTTTGAAAAATTTTATTTATTAATTAAGAAAATGTGTTTTCTTTAATATTTTAAATAGTTTTCTAACTTATTAAATAAAGGTTTTCTAATTAGTCAAGAAATAAATAATATATAATAAATTTCTTAATTAAATTTAAATGTATTTTATTTAATTTTGAAAGTAGTTTCCTTTTAATTTTAAAAATACTTTTCTAATTAAATAATAATAATCGTTTCTAATTAGATTAGAAATAGTATTCTAATTGGATTAGAATGTGAATATAATTTTGAAGAGAAGTTTTCTAAATTATAATAAGTAAGAAGTACAATTTATTGAAAATTGTTTTCAATTAAATTTTATCAAAGGAGTCAAGATAATTGGAAATAGTTTTAATTGGATTTGAAAATTGTTTTCAAATCAAATTAAATTTCTATTTGGAATAGAATTTAATTGAAAGCAATTTTATCAAAGAAGTCAAGAAAATTGGAAATAGTTTTCAATTGGATTTAAAATTGTTTTCAAATCAAATTAAATTTTATTTGGAATAGGAATTTAATTTATTTAGGAATCAATGGTTTTAATCTAATTTAAGTTTTCATGGAGTTGGAAATGTTATTTTAGATTATGAATATCAATAACTAAAATCAAGCGAAACTTGATTTTTATGCATATAATTTGATTACGAGTGCATAAGGTGCATACTTTATTTATATGGCTGATATTTATATTGGATGCATGATAAATTGTATATTTTATATGTGGTATATTTTACATACAATTTGTATTTGATGAGACAAATGAAGTTAAATCCCTCGTTAAAATTTTAAATATATGTTAAGAACGTGATTGATGCCTTATATTATTCTAAGAATAAACCAAAGTTCTGTTTATTGTAGACTTGTTGAGCAAACTCAAGACCACTTTAACCCGAACATGTTTAATCTTATGATAATTGGTTCTATTTAACTAAATTTGTGTGATTTGGATTAGCAAACTCATGATTACATAAATTTAAAGGCAAGGTTAAGAATAATATATAAGATATATTTTGTCAAAAGTTGTCACTTAACGGATCTAGGAGTCATATGAGATGTGATTGATAAAGTTGTTATCTACCTAATTTAAGTCTAGTTGTTTTGTTAAGCAAACTCAAGGTCAACTATAATTGAATAAGATTCTAGCCTACTAGAGAGATTAGAGTAATCTTTTCGAATAGTAGTGAGGGCTATTATTTCAAATAAAATAGTAAGAGAAACCAAATGCATGATTAAAGTCCTAATCTTATTTGGTAGTCATGGCATATAATTTATTACTTGCTTTCTTAAATTTATTTTGTTATGAGTGAAATTTACCTTGTTTAGTATATTTGATGCTAAGTTAGTGAACCCAAGTTCTTGGACATAGGATATGTTTAAGAAGAGTTCTCAAAAGTTAGATAGAAAATTATTTGTTCATTATGTAATTTTGCTATAATCCCCATTGAAGATATGACGACAAAGTTGTAGAGATATGTCAAAATCATATAGATGACAAAATGTATTGACATTTTGAGTTGATTAATGTCCCATAAACTTTGACGACGATTTGTAAGATGTATGTCAACACTATGATAGCAAATTACAAGGGGTTGCATGGAGTAGGGTTGAAAGGTGTAGTACTTTGTTGGAATTATTTCACTTAATTTAGCCTATTAAAAACATAATTATGGACTACAATTAAAGGCTTAATGACATTATGATAATAATTGTCATTAAAAGAAAATGATTGTATGACTTTTCTTGCATATATGTGATATGATTGATAGAGATCATATGTATTTCTAAATCATGTTTCTATGTATTTGATACTAAATTTAGACTCAACATTATTGTAATGTTCAATGAATGGTTAGAAATTGATTATTAAGTAAAAGTAGTTGATCCAAGTTTATACAAATAGTTTGTGTATGTATTGCATCAAAAGAGACTTATACTGAACATAAATGGCAAGAATAAAAAGTTGGATAACCGAGACAATCCTTTTATGTCATATTGGTTAAATCAACAAAATAAGAATCATAAAGTTACATATAAGAATATGTGTATCCTTTTAATTATGAATCATATGAAACTTGCTAAGTCGAAGAATAACCAAATCGACTTTTGGTGAAAGGATGATGATAGTATTGAATTGTTAAATCTTATACTTATGATGTATAGATAGAATAATAATTCATAAAAGGATAATACTTATCTTTCATTATATTACTAATGACTTTATACGATATAGTCATATGTATTAAATGAAATAATGATTTAAAAATTTGAAAAGTTCAAGTTATTTAAATCTAAGTAGAATAAAGCATTGACAATGTTAAAGCACTTTAATGAGATCGTTGTGGTAAGTTTTAAATTTTCGATTATCTATGGAAATGAGATTCTTTAGTAAATTCCTTCACAAATAAATTCATAAGCGTATGGATTTATGTAAAAGTAAAATACAATATGAGATATTGTATGATGCAATAATATTTCTTTTATAGCAATGTTTGGTATAATGACTTACCTTCTATATATAGTTCCAATTAAATCAATTAGCAAGATTTCATATTAGATATGAAACATTAAGTTTTGAAATAGTTAAAGCTAATGATTTAAGGATGTGATGTTTAAATGAAGCATATATTATCCATTTAGTTTGGAACTAAATTGAGTAATAAAGTGTTATGAGATATCCAAAATGTTAGATATAATCTTACAGATTCATTGAATAAATTGTTTGATTCAATATATACTTATAGGAGAATGATTCTCAAGATAAGTAGTGGGAGTAAGAAAGAATTTGAAAGGTTCAAATATCATAACATTACATCTAATTGGAACTAATGCCTTTAATGATACATTTGATGTATAGTTAAAAGGTGAAAAGACATTTAAAAATTCACTTTTATGATGAATTCAAAGAGTTTGAACGTGAATTTATCATATCTACAAAAAAGGTAAGTGAGAATATAGTTGTCCTCTTCAGTGGAACTATGTGGAGACATATTACTCACAAAAAACAAAAGTTCTAACTTTCAATAGTCTCCAACTTTCACACACACATAATTTTCTAAGAACAACTCTTGTTAGATATGAAAAGGTAACAACTTAATTATGGGAATTAGATCTATAGAGATAGATTGGATGTTGTTAACTTATTCTAAGTCCAAGTACATAGATAATGTACTAAAGATGTTTAGTATTTAAGATATCAGATACTTGTGAAGTATTAAAGATATTCATTACTCTATGTGTGAGTTGATATTTGAGTTCAAGATGATAAGGATATAACTTTAGAAGTAAATCCTAATTAAGGTTTATTTGTTTAAAACAGTATCATTTAGGATTGAAAAAGTTCCAATGTAGCAATTGGTTGCTAATTAAGCTATAATACATTTTTCGATTAATGGAAATGATTAATTAGATCAACAAATTCTTTAGTGAACTTTATATAGTTTTAGAGTTGTAAGATTTAATGAAGTGCTTACTATAAAGAATCTTGTAGAAGTCTCTCATTAAGCAACTACCCTAGTAAGAATAATCGTCATATGGTGATATGATATGAGATAGTTAAACGATTGTCTTAGTGCAAGTGCGAGATTGTTGATTTATGCCTTACAGTTAATCGTTTTGGTTGTAGTTTAGTGACAAATTATTTAAAGGCATTCTTTATCTTATACATGTTTAGATGTATATGGTAAAGTTCATGGGATAATTGTACATTACAAATAAAATTACAATGAGATTATAATTATAAGATTCTTATTGTATTTATGTATTATTCATAAATGTTCATAGTCATTATTTTATTAAAATTGGACATTAATAGAACGTAAAAAGACTAGCACACGTTTTGTTTTTTTCCTTATTAAGGAAGTAGTCGATCTCATAGGCTAAAGTATAGAATATTTAAATAAACGTGTGAGTGCTTGCTAGAGAATAAGTTCACTGAACAGACTCGACATGAGAAATCCATTTAGAACATTACTTATATGTCAATAGAATTCTCATTGGGATTATTATATAAATGATCCTTTGACTTAAGGTCATCAAAGTTATCTTGTATGGGGATTATTATGTTTTGATACTACTTATAATCTATTTAATCATAGGTCGTTTAATAGGTAATTATTGGATGCAGTATAAACTATATGGAGATAGTTGAGTGATCAAGATAGGATTCATCACCTTAAAGCAATTAGGGAGAATGTTTTGTTGTCCTCGATTAGTATTAATTCAAGAAATCTTTGACCAAGGTGAAGTGATGTTTTGTAAATAGTTTACAAATGTTACTAATTGAATTGATAGCTAATAGTAGAGAACTAATATGATTAGGCTCAAAATAGAGTAGACATTAATTTTAAGCTCTATGTCTAATCGGAACATTGTAAGATGAAAGAATTGAATTATATAAAAAAAATTATGCAAAAAAAGGTTAGTCAAAATCGCTTTGACATTCTTAAATATTTGGGTCCTCATAATGCGTTATTAGACGCCAAACTTGATCTATGATTATCAATTGTTTAATTGAAAAATTAAATATAAATTAAAAATATTTTTAATTTTCTAATTTTAATTATGAATTAAAATTAGATTTTATAATCATCGCCAACATAATTGAAAACCTAATTGGTCTTACAAATAAAATGGGTTGAAGAGAGCAAAGTTAATTTAATCAAGTTGCACTTGATTGTAAAGTTTGAGAAACTTTATGATTAAATATAAGATATTTAATAAATAAAGATTAATAGGAGATATTGAATCTTTTATGGACATAATTGGTATTTAATTATAATTATTTGTAATTCTAATTAAAGTTTAATTGAAATTAAAATTTAATTTAAATTAAATTACTAAAACATCCAAAGCTTATTATAAATAGGTTTAAGCTTTATAGAGCTAAAACTTCTTGCTTAACTCTCTCTGTAAGAGTTACAAAGTTATCTCAACTTGTTCTGTAAATATTGTTAGAGGTCGGACATTTATTCAGCTACAGTGGTTGAGATGGATCAGTTTTGAGAACAATTTAAGAAATAAAATAAGACAGATATTAAGCTTCGAAATAAGGTACTAATTAAATTTCTGTTCTATTATGATTTGTGTTAATCACTTTATAGAATTAAATAAATATTGATTTTCGAAAAATCAAAAATTACAAAAAAATTTCGTGATTATTCTTCTACTGATGAAATCGGATCTCGACTCGGTTTTCAAACAACGTAGACTCGTCCAAGTATAGATAAATTAAAGAATAAGTCAAAGATACTAATTTTATCAAGTGAAATAAATCGGTAGCCGGTAAAGAAAAACTACATAATTGGCATCTGATATCGGAATTTGCAACAAAAATTGGAGTCCAGTCCAGTCCTTATGTGTAGAATGTATTTTCACTTCATCAGGCAATCTACCTCATGTCCTCGCGCACCATCTGGGCAAACACTTCACTCATTGAAACACCAGTCAGGTCAGTCATGCTTCCTATGCTCAACTGTCCATCAGATGCACTAACACTGCCACTGCTCTCAAAATTATTCCCACGATTAACACTCCTAAGCCTTTGTTCATTTCCCTGGAGTTGTAGTGCATACTCTAGATTCCACAAGACATCTCCCATCGCAGGCCTGTCTACTCCGCGTTCTGCCAAGCATTTCTCAGCAATATCCCTGAACTTTTTCAAAGATTCTTCCTTTACTTGTTCTTCTAAAAGAGGATCAATTACTTCCTCCAATTGCCCTCTCCTCTCAAATTTTGTTGCCCATTCAACTAAGTTTACCTTCTCCCTCGGAAGTGATGGATCAATAACAGCCCTGCCGCAAAGAACCTCAAACATCACCACCCCAAAGGAGTAGACATCAGACTTTTCCGTCAACTGTTGCCTTATCAAGTACTCAGGATCAAGATACCCAAAGCTTCCTTTAACTGCAGTACTGACATGAGTCTGATCTATCTCGGGACCAGTCTTTGAGAGCCCAAAATCAGCAACTTTGGCCATCAGATTCTCATCTAATAGTATGTTTGCAGATTTAACATCCCGGTGAATGATTGCTTTGGCGGAACCAGTGTGGAGATAGTGTAATCCTTTTGCTGCTCCAATGCAAATGTCAAGCCTTTGTCTCCAACTTAGGCTCGGCTGGTTCGAGCCATAAAGATGTTCCTTGAGGGTGCCTTTCTCCATGTACTCATATATGATGATCATCTCGCCTCTCTCATCACAGTATCCGATCAGAGAGACCAAATGGCGGTGCCGAAACTGAGACAACATTTCAATCTCAGTCCTAAATTCTGCAACTCCTTGTGAAAAAGAAGAATTTCCCCGCTTCACCGCTACTGTTGTTCCATCTCTGAGAACTCCCTTGTATACCTTCCCAAACCCACCAACGCCAAGAACCAAACATTCGCTGAAGTTATCTGTAGCATCTTGAATGTCGACAAAAGCAAAACGGTACCCAAACTTGGAAGTTGACAACATCCCATTGTCATTGGCATATTTACCATCCGATAACTTCAAAGTGCCTACTCCACTAATAGTATTGGGAAAGAGACCCAAATTTGCTTTCTTTCTCTGCCTTCTACAAATTACTAAGAGGACTATGGTAAAAAGAATAACAAGAGTCAATCCAACAGCTAATCCCACAACTAATAGGACCTTGATCTTCGAACCTTTTGGGGATACAGAGTCCGAGACATCAAGGCTGTCCTTAGAGTTGCTGATTTTCATAATCTCCAACCCATTAAGAATGGCACTTCGATCAGTGGCATCTATAACAGAGGGACCAACACTTACAGTTAATGTACGAACGTCACTCACTCTTGTGGTGATATCAAAGAAGTATGGAGTGCCGAAAGTGCCCGTTGTGACATTGCGGAGATCAAGATTCTGATAAACTATCGAGGAACCTAGATAAACATTGAAGTAGAATTTTGTACGCTGATCCGTCAATATGTCACAAAAGTGGAACCGAACTAGATACTCAAAACCAGGATCAACATCAAAAAGCCAAGTTGCGTTGGCGTTAAATGATGCATCAGATGCTGAGTTCAATACAGTTGCAGTTCCATAAACAATGGCAGGTGCAATATACTCTGATATACCATCTTTGGTGACATTGACAGCTTCTATATTGGACAAGGGGTGACCCAAGTTGTTGTGCTTGAGATAGGGATAGTCAGAAACCCAAAGTCGCCAGAGGCTATCATTCTGAGGAGGCACAGTTTGATTGCCCATGTTCACCCTCTCAACTGTCTCCAATGCTTGTTTCCACATGGTAATGTTCTTGCCCTGTGGATCAATGCTCCTGGCACTCCCAGGAATGAGCCCATCAGGAAGTGCCAAAACTTCCAGAGCATTTATAAAGGCAAAAGAATTGGCTGAAGGAGTAAAAATGATAACGAGTCTATCAGAAATTACATTGACAGAGTATTCTCTAACTCCAGAACCTACATTAGAATCATAATCCTTGAAAAGGGTAAAATTTTGAGCAGTCACAGAGAATTTTGCGGTGCTCAAGTTATAGAATCCATAGTTAAAAGGAAAGAAATAGAGACGAATCCAGTGTCTCCCTGATTTCTTTATAGGAAATGTGTAATGGGAGGTTTCGGTGAAGATTCTTGCAGTTTGAGAAAGAACAGAACCGTATAAAGATGACAAAGAATTTGAGTCTGTTGTATTGGCCAGGACATTTTGGGGAGTTGAAAGGATGTTGGAATAGAATTGATCAGCCACAAACACACGATTCCCCACAGAACTATTTTTGGAGGATCCACAATCAATGAAATAGTCGTCTACCGAAGTATATCCTAAGGAGACACCAATCAAGCCTAAAACAGAGAAAAACAACACAAGCGATTTGGAACACCAAATGCTTATCATGGCAAAAACTGTAGGCGAGACTATTGGAAGAAGATGAGAAAGGACCTGGTGAAGTTCAGGGCTTAAGATTTTGCTTTGAAGTTGGAAAAGAAATGGCAAACGTGGACTAACACAATCAGGGAAGACCAAAAATCAGTGTGGAATGCCTTCATCAATCAGTCTCACCATCCAAAAGAATATCAGTCACCAAAATAAAAGAGTCACCTTCAAAACAAGTATGCATAGACAACAACCTGGGATCTTTAGAAAACTTGGTCAGATGATGAAGCTTCTTACAATCATAGGCAGAGGAGACAAAAAGTGGAACAAAAAGGCAGCAAAACGTTGCCAGACTATCATATATTTGAATCAGCAAGACATGATATTTGTTTTTGGGTTTTAAAATTTTCCTGCCCAGCGTCTTGTTTTGACAAGTACAGAGAACGGAGAACGAAACGATGAGTGCCCACAAACAACCTAGAGGTGGTTGTAACTTGTAAAGACACAGAAGTTGGCTTGAACATGAAACCCTCATAATTCAAACGACAGCCATATCTTTTAGTCGATTTTACTAGTGAAGGGATAAAAAATAAAGGTGTCGTTGTTCAGCGTTAGCATGCTTATAGTGACACATTGACATATTTGGGATATCCGCTTTCAATGCAAAGCTCGTCACTATTGTGCCTGCTTTTGTACTTAAACCCAAAACATGTTTTCAACAAATAGACAGCTCATTCTAGTTTCTCTCTCCATTGGCTCAGTAGTTAGTAAAGGAGAGGAAACCAACAACTTTGCTAGCTACTATGAAAAGCTTGCTGCTTTATCAATGCCAATTACATAATTGAAGGAGCAACAAACACTTTTTGAATGATAAATTAAAAACGTTCATGTGGGACAAGTGTAAACGCGTTTTTAAGAACCGTTGCACCTGCCGCAATCAGCGGATAAGACGGAATGAGGATTATGGTCAGCCCAACACCTATTCAGAATTGGCTTTGACAGGCTGTGACTTTGTACGAGCTCTTGTCCGGTGGCTACATGTCCGTATCCTCCACTTTGCCACTCCGAGTCAAAATAGATAGGTTGGAGCCAATAAGGTCCTAAAACGCAATAACCAATCACCTAAAAGCCTTAAAAAATAAAGGGTTAGGGTGAAAAGAAGAGCTAGAACGGTTGAAAAAGAGAGAAAGGTTTAACCTATTCTGTCTCAACTTATGGCAAGTAATAAAGGAGCCCGGACAAGAGGGTCCCTGTTTTATTCTGTCTACTACTAAAACACTTTCGTATTTGTTAATAAACTTGGACAGACACTTTAATAATTAGACAGACCACTTATTCTAAGGTCATTTTGTTATTAGACACCGTTTATTCCAAAGCCAAATACAAAACAACATATTTTGGTTTTGTGGTTTTATACTAATTCTTATTAAGAACAAAATTTAATAATAATCAGAAATTTAATAATATTATTTAATATCATTAATAATTAAATAAATTTATAATAATAAATAGAAAATTATTAATTTTCTAAATTTATAACAATGAAATTTAAAAGAATAATTAAATTTATTAATAATAAGATATATGCATTTAAGAATAATAAGGTCTTTAATAATAATAATACTAATATTAATAATAAATATAATAATAATAATAAGAGTAATTTTCTAGTTACTCTTATTCTTGTTATTATTAAATTATTATTCATAATGACATTAAATAATATCATAAAATTCCTGATTACTTTTAATAATAATAATTTTGGAAATTATTATAAGTTGTGCTAATTTAATATTATTATTACTAATATTAATAGTAAATATACTAAAATATATATAAGATTTATAATTATAATAAGTATATAAAATTAATAAGAATAATTAAATAAACATAATAATATAATTTATAATAATAATAATGTATAAATTATATTATTATGTTTCTTTTGATTATTATTAAATTTATTGTAGAGTATTCGTTAATTAATTAAAAAAAAAAAAAGGAAGCTCTCGCCCTCGCGAGTTTGTCAGTTTTAGGACATGCACCTCGCCCTAGCGAGCTTGTCAGCTTGTCCTTGCCAGCACTACAGGAGGTACGCATGGCTTTTTTAGTTTGTCCTTTTTTAGTTTTGAACAAAATAAAAATCTGGATCATCCTTAAAACATTTTGTCTTTCCGTCTTCATGTGTGTCTTTTAAGGTTTTTCTTCACTATTTATGTATAGTAAGTTAGTAACATATCGCACGGGTGCATGCATTCCAACATTTCATAATAACATTTCATAATATTATTATTATTATTATGTTTCTTTAATTATTCTTATTAATTTAAGTGTTTTAATTATTATTATGTTTAAAACTATGTAATAAGTAATATATTCTGCTTTGCATAATAATAAATGTCATTAATAAAAATAATACAATTAATAAATTCAATAATAAAAGAATATAATTAATAATAATGACTAATTTAATAATAATAATAATAATAATAATAATAAATCAAATACATCAGAATATTTTAATTTAATAATAATAAGTATATATATTGAAGTAGAAAATTAATAATACTAATAATAAATCGTAATCAGAATAATTAAATTAATAAGAATACTAAACTTAATAATAAGAAGAAGACAATTAATAATAATATGCAATTTTATAATAATAATAATAATATAAATAAAGATTTATGCATTTAATCATAGTAAGGGATTTAATAATAATAATAAAACTAATATTAATATTAAATATAATAAAAATCTAAATAAGATTTATAATAATAAGTACATATACTAAAGTTGGAAAATAATAATTATAATAATAATAAATTTAAAAATTATTAAATTAATCAGAATAATAAAGTTATTAATGATAAGAAGAAAATAACTAATTATAACAAATTTCATAATATTAATAGAAATTAAATTATAATTAATTAATTTTGTTCTTAATAATAATAAGGATAAAAATATATGTTTATACTCATCATCAAGATAAAAAGAATTAAACAAACAAACAAAAATTAAGGCACTTATAGAATAAAGAAAATAATTAAATTCATCATTATTATTAATTTAATTATTCTTATTTAATACAAAATTAATTTAATTATTCTTATTCATAATTATTATTAATTTAATTATTCTTATTCAATTTTATTAATTTAATTATTCTTATTCAATTTTATTAATTTAATTATTCTTATTTAATACAATCAATAACAAAATAATTTAATTATTCTTATTAATTTAATTATTTAAAATTTTGATCATTATCTTTTTCTACTTACTATTATTCTTAACAATATATTATTATTATTATTATTATTATTATTATTATTATTATTATTATTATTATTATTATTACAATATTGGTTATGATTATTAAATTTATTAATTTTTTAATTTCTATTATTGTTATGAAATTTGTTATAACTACTAATTTTCTTCTTCTTATTATTAACTTTATTATTCTGATTAATTTAACTATCCTTATCATTTTAATTATTATTATTATTAGTTTCCAACTTGAGTATATATACTTGTTATTATAAATCTTATTAGTTTTTTATAATATTTATTATTATTATTATTATTAAATATCTTATTATGATTAAATGCATATATCTTATTATTAACAAATTTAGTATTCTTATTAATTTAATTATTCTGTTAATTAATTTATTATTATTATTATTATTATTATTATTATTATTATTATTATTATTATTATTATTATTATTATTATTATTATTTTCCGACTTTAGTTTATATACTTATTATTATTATAAATCTTATATATATATTTTAGTATATTTACTATTAATATTAGTAATAATAATATTAAATTAGCACAACTTATAATAATTCCCAAAATTATTATTATTATCACTAAAATGTTTGTTATTATTTATAACATGTTATTAAAATTTTATGATATAATTATTATTAGTATCATTAAAATTTTGCTAAGAACAAACTAAAAGTAATCAGAATTTTATGATATTATTTAATGACATTAAGGAATAAATAATTTAATAATAACAAGAATAAGAGTAAGTAGAAAATTACTCTTATTATTATTATATTTATTATTAATATTAATAATAATATTATTAAAGACCTTATTATTCTTAAAAGCATATATCTTATTATTAATAAATTTAATTATTTTTAAATTTCATTGTTATAAATTTAGAAAATTAATAATTTTCTATTTATTATTATAAATTTATTTAATTATTAATGATATTAAATAATATTATTAAATTTCTAATTATTATTAAATTTTGTTCTTAATTAGGATAAAACCACAAAACCAAAATATGTTGTTTTGTATTTGGCTTTGGAGTAACGGTGTTTAATAACAAAATGACTTTGGAATAAGTGGGTCTGTCCAACTATTAAAGTGTCTGTCCAAGTTTATTAACAAATACGACAGTATTTTAGTAGTAGACAGAATAAGACAGGGATCCTCTTGGACAGAGGATCCGGGCTCATTAAGGGATCAATTCACCTGTTAATTATAACCAACAGTTTGGGACAAGTTTTTCGGAAAAAAATAAAGATTGATAAATATTAGTATAAGTTTTGACTAATAAATGATAATATTGAAATAATCTTAGTTTAGTATTGGTGACTAAAATATTTGGAGTACTCATACAAATTTACTATAAAATTTATTTATTTATTGCATTAGTTATGATTAAATTTCTTTTATATGATCAAAATAAATATTGCTTGTTACTTATCAAAATTTGCCTAAAATCCTGACAATGTGTTAAGGTGTGAATCAAGAGTTTGGAGACATACTTATTTAATAAGATTCAAATGAACGTGGCCGTAGCAAGGAGCCAGATATTAACCAAAATTTGTGTGAAATAGTTAGATCCAGTTGATATTGATTTTTGTTGATTCTAGAAATGCCATAAGAGAAAACAACAAAACATACAGGCCTTGTTTGGATGATAGCTGATCAGCTAAAAATTAGCTAATAAATAGTTGTTAAATTTGTTTGGCCAACCCGCCAAAATTGAAGAAGCTATTCTATCCCAGCTGATTACCCCAAAACTCAAAATACCAAAATACTCAGTGTTTGACCTCTCTCTCTCCTCTCTCTTATTTTCTCTGGAAGCTCTCGTTTTCTCTCTACTCTTCTTCTTAACCAGATCAATCGTCCAAATCAGATTTCCTTCTCACGTGATGGGATTTGCTCATCGCTAGAGCAACATCGTAACCAACGCCCTAACAACGATTTCTCCTCTTAGCTAGCAAACCATTTTCCTTCTTTTATAATCCTCTTATCTCCTTCTCTCTTTTCTCATCTCTCGAGCTCAAGCTGAAGAATACTTGGTTAGATTTTATGATTGTTTCCTTCTTTGTTTTTTTTACTTCCTTTGATATGATTTTCACGCTCTAATCTCTTTGTTTTTGTGTTTTTTTTCCTAGAGTTTTGGAGAAAGTGTCATGGCGATGGAACTCTTAAATATCCAACCCAATGAACTCAGGTTTATGTGTAAGTTTTAGTGTTTCAATTCAACAATCTTTGGCAATCACTACAAGAAAAATGTGGATTAGCGACGGAAAAATTATTGTTAGAAATTAGCGACGAATCGCTAATTTTCGTCACTAAAATTGAGTCATTTAGCGACGGTACTATTACTCGTCGCTAAATTTGGAGAAAATTCGTCGCAGCAAAATTAGTGACGGAAGTTAGTGACGGAAAAATATGATCGTCGGTAATCATTACAAGTTAGCGACGAAAACTTACCTACGAAAAATATACCATTGGAAATTAGCGATGGAAAATAAATTTTCGTTGCTAAAATTGAATAATTTAGCAACGGTACTAACACTCATCGCTAAATTTGAAGATAATTCGTCGCTGCAAAATTAGTGACGAAAATTAGCGACGGAAAAATATTACCATCGGTAATCACTTCAAGTTAGCGACTAAAAATTATTGACAAAAAATACCGTCGTTAAATATGGAGGAAATTTTTGGCGAAATAAAAAATTTTGAGTTTACCTACGGAAAATTTCGTAGGTAAATTCCGTTGGTAAATGAATTTAGCGACAAAAATTTTAGTTCCATCGGTAAAAAGGCGAGAATTATTGGTGGAATAAAATTTTTTTGAGTTAACCTAAAAGAATTTTCGTCGGTAAATTCTTTTTAAATTTAAACTCACCCGATATTTTCCTCCCACTTGTGTCTTCTTCTTCCTTCTTCCTGTGTCTCCTTTTTAGTTTTCCTGGAGTCCATTTCTCTGTTGTGGACTCCTTTTTTGTTCGTCGGCGTTGTCTTCTCCAGCCACTATCATCGTATCCTTCGGTGGAGGTATTTTTGCAACTACTGTCTTATTTTTTCGTATATTGGAGGAAAGTTAATTTGAGTATTTATTACTTTCATTTATTTTGTATTATGTGATTGGAAAACAACTTTAAGATATAAATATTAGTGATAGAAGGGACAAGACATAATTTTAGTTATGATATTGAGATAAATTTTTAATACATGTAAGGTGTTTGATGAAATTTCTGTTCTTTTAAAAAATAATTTCAGTTTTTTATTTTCAGTTCTTTTTTAGTATGAATTTCATTATTTCAATTCTTTTACTTAAAACAATGAAGTTATTTTCATGGTGGATTCTACATAAACTAAACACTTTGCAGGTAACTTTTAAAAAATAGTTTTCAATAAATTTACCCACCGAAAAAAATTTCGTTGGTAAAATATTTTGGATTTAGCGATGAAAAAATTTTCGTCACTAATTACCAACAAAATAGCCAATTCTGTTGGTAATTTTCTGTCAGAAAAATGTTCTTCTTTGGTAAATTTATCAATCGAACAAAATAATCGTCGGTAAATTTACAGACGGTTATTTTATCCCGTCGGTAATTTCATAGGTAAATTTACCGATGATATAAATTCTGTCGGTAAATTTACCTACAGCCGTATCTTCGACGACTTTTTTCGTCAATAAATTCCATCGCTAAATAAGGTTACCGACGAAATGTGTCCAAATTTCGTCGGTAATTTCTGTCGCTAAACTCCATTTTTCTTGTAGTGAATCTTGATGCTTTTTTCTTTCATGGTGGTGTTTAAGAGAGCTATTGCAATAATCGATAACATTTACAAGAACGAAAGATCCCATTAGTGTTGTTTTGATTGTTTGAAGTATATATCAACTGGGTTTTTGGATTTGCTTCCTTTCTATTTGAATGAATTAGTTCCTTTGTCATGTTGCCTAACAATATTACCTTTGCAACCAATCGACTTGAAAAATCATAGATTGGGCTATCTCTATCTGTCTCTATGTATCTACCTTTACCTTTCTCACCTATTTATGTATTGCTTTTCCTTGAAAAATATCTCTCTTTTACTAATCTTCTTTTGTTTCTTTCATGGAAAGTTTGTGCTTTTTCGAAAAGGATTATTGTTATGTTGTTTTGTAGGACTAAGTTGACTTCTTTGATACTGCTTGGCCTATGAGAAAATGGTTGAAAAGATAAAACTATTGATGCTTTTGAATTCAAGTACACAAGATTAGTCTCTTTGTTTGTACAATGCGTGCTTTTGTTATTTAATGTTTTTCTTGTTGATCACAGCAAATAATATTTTGCTTTGATGTTACTACCTTCATATTAACCTTTCTTCTTGCTACAAACCAAGTATATGATTGGTACCTCATATCAGGTGGCTTTTTTTTATGGAATAAACTCATTGACCTATGGTGTTGACATTGAAGGAATTCGTTGGCTAGGAATTTTATAGGTATTATAGCTTCAAAATTTACCTTTTTAACTACGTGCAAAAAGTTTTCTGAACAGCAAACAATTTGTGTTAACTTTGTAAGCATTAGTTACAATTGTTCACACTATTAAATGGAAATGTAGTGCAAATTTCTAGTAAGATGTTATACTCAAAACTGTTAAAATGGCAATTGTTAGGAAACTTAAACATAGGTTTTCTTAAGTGATAATTAAACTTTAATATATATATTTCCAACTAATTAAGAGTTGACATACATATGTGAAAAGCACTAACTGTAGTGCAATCTTCCTTAAAGACATCGATTCAACTTCCATCTTTTAATTTACTTAAAGACTGTTATAACTTGTTCATTGCCACCGAATGAAATTTTCATTGTTAAATCAATAAGGTTCTTCTTTGTTTTCTTTCTTCCTAGAGAATAACAATTGGGCATATCATTGCAAGTGTGTTGCACTTGCACCTTTTGCAATATACTTAAGTCTATTGTATGGTTTACATGTGCTAGATTGGCAATTTGAGATATACGTGCCAACAAATATGTTTCCAGCAAATTCTAGTTATATTTTTAAGGTAAAGAACACACAACTTCATTTGATGCATTCTTTTTTTAGTTCCTTGACTGTCGAGACTATTAAGACAAAGTAAAATGTCAGTTTCTAATAAATACTTTTAAAATAATTATATCACATCTCAGGCTATGTCTGAAAGACTACTACAAAAATGGATTCCTTTGTACAGAAACATAAGATATGAACAAAGTGTAACCATACTCTAACATAATGCATTCCATTTCTATCCTATCCTATTTGTATCCATTATACATTTGACGTTCTTTGGTGCTGATGTTAAAATTTGATATTCTGTTTTAGTGGGGTTATTGGTTTCATGTTTTGCTCTACTGATGGACCTCCAGTTGATTTCAAGCACCCTGTTAATCCTATGGAATCTATTAATAACTAGAGCCGGCTATTAAAATTCTACAACTTAGAGGTTTGTCAACTCAGAAGTTTGTCAACTATTTATCCGTTCTTCTTTTCACTACACTGTAGAGTATTATAATTGTATATGTTGGTTTAACCAATCTGTTTTGTATCTGGTGATTTCATTAAATTAAGTGTGATAGTAGTTAAGATATAAATGAAGTTTGATAGTGTATCTCAGAAAGATGTAACTGTTAATTTCTTATCTTTTTAGTTAATTATCTTTTTATGCTTTTGGTTTCTAAGAAATTTGTGTTAATTGTTGAAATTGATGTGTATTTTCTTGGTTATTGAGTTATGGGGACCCAATAAAAGGATTACAAAAAACAAAATTATTGAAGGATCCTTTTTCTTTATTTGGATTTGCTCTTATTCTGTAGGTATTTTGTTTTGGAGTTTGGTATCTAGATACTAGCTTTAAGGTTGTACAAAGGAAGGTTTTTGACTGCTATGGATTGTAGGATGTGATTTGTAGGATGTGGTTTAAGAGACTTCAATTTATCCGTTGTTCTTATTACTAAACTGCAGAGTATTATGATTGTATATGTTTTGCAACTGTTGATCTAACCAGCCTGATGTTTCGTGGGGGATGTAGCAACTTTTATTATTTATTGCATTTATCTCCTGCAATATGCAATCACATCTACCCTTTTATTTAATGAAACTATTTATTGATTTAATGAAAGTATATCTGAGATAGACATTTTATTAAATGAAGTGTGATAGTACTTGAGATATAAATGAAGTCTGATAGTATATCTGAGAAAGATGTTTCGTGGGGGTTGTAGCTGTTTTTTTATTTATTGGATTTAACTCCATCTGTTAAATCATAACTGCACACTATCTTTTTTTCACCTATAAAATGGAAAAGCTTAACATAATTGTTAGTTGTTAGTCTTTACAACTTACAACTTGCTTTCTTCCAATCGTGCTTTGGAAGTGTTCTTCAAAAGTGTGGTGATCTCAGTGCTATTTTGGGGATTTGCAAATCAGGTAATTCTTCATTTTCAATGATATGTAAAGTTTGGTCCCTTTAATTGAATTTTTGACCTAGTTTAGTATGGATAGTTATTTTCTTTTTAAAGACATTGTGTTCTAACAATTGAATTTCATACTCTATTTTCATATAAAGATCACTCTGAAAAAGGTGAGAGTTGCTTTTATATTATGAAAATTGTATATCAGTTTTGTTGTATTCGTTGGACCACAAGTTTTTGTCCATTGTTTCTGTTAGGTAAGAACAATACACTTATATCTCACTATAACTTGGCCACAAATAGTGGTGACTGGTGACGACAATGGCATATGATCATAGAAGCTGAGACCAATAATGTGATAATGCATCAAATGAGACTTGCTATGTTTTGTGGCCTATTTTTTATGGTGGGGAGATCGAAAGAAGAAATAAAAAGCAAAGAAGAAACAGGTGCTTATGTGTAATAGTTGTGTAATATTTTTGACTACTATGTAATCATAACACTTCTTTATAAATTTATGTTTCTAAAATGTTATAAAAATTTATATTTCTGAAATGTTATAAAAATTTATGTTTGTTTACATTTATCATTTTCTAATATTGATAAAAATATTTATAATTGAGTTTAATCCTCACAATTTATTATCAATGGCAATTATTTTCTTCACACAAACGAAAGGGAGATGCCAGCACCTATTGTCTTCAATTATCTTTTAGTGGCTCCAAGTTTAGTATTGTAATACATGTATAAATGGTGTCGTCTGATGTATGCTATTTAAAAGATATTAATGAAATCCGTACCAGTCTTTTTGTTCATACATGGTATTAAAGAAAATTGAATTATAATGTTAATATACAGATCATTCCTCTTTCTAGTCCTCCTCCTACTTGATCTTCGTCCGCCCTGACATCCAATCCCACTACTTCAATTTAACTCAATTTTGTTATCTTAGTCTAAAAAACAAGGTTGCTCCTTTTATTAAACTCTTAAAATTTATTAGGATTCGTTAATGGTACAAATCCAACACCTCCTTATATGATTATAAACATTGATCCTCCCCTTTCTTCCATTGAAAATTCCGTCTGTCAAGAAGTCTTTCTCAATTTTGTTGGATGTTCATCTTCCTAACATGTTTGGATTGCTTTATTGTCACTTTTGGAGCTTTCTCGCAATGACTTTGAAAGGATTCATCTTCTTTCTCGCAATGACTTTGAAATTATTCATCTTTCTATCATTTATTGTTTTAATTTGCAAGATACTTAAAATTTAAACATATGTGTGAAGTAATAAGGTATTAAAGCATAACTTCTTAATAATGTATTTATATAATTTTGAATAACATTCACAAGTTAATTCTATTACTCATTTTAAATTAAGAGATAAAATACTTTTAAATTAAGAAATTAATAAAATATTATGATGATAAAGTAATTATATATTTATTTTGTTGAACTAGTTTAATTCAAGCTAGTAAAACTAATTAAGTAGTAAAATCATTTGCAAATTGATTAACTAGCATATAATCTTTTTAAGATGGCATCATCCCAAAAAGGAAACAAAGGAGGAAGTCAGGGGAGGAATGATATAGGTTGGATTCATTGGCCAAAAGAAACTTTTCTTATCTTTTATGACATTTGTAACCAATATATTGAAAGGAGTAAGGGAAAACGCGGTGGAGTTATTGGTGAAAGGTTACCGTGGAAGAAGGTGGAGGAAGAGTTTCACAAAGCAACCAACTTACCATGGGATAAAACAAAGCTTAAAATAAGTTTGATTGGATGAGAACTAGATGGAGTCTTTAGAAATAGTTGAAAGGAAAAGAAACAGGATTAGGATGAGATTATGACAAAGGAATAATTGCTGCTAGTGTGCAGTGGTGGACTTTGAAGATTAAGGTTAAGGCCTTTTTTCCAATTCAAATTATTTTCCTTTACGCTAATGCCAAATAGTTAGTCAAATATAAGTCAATTATTAATTTTTTTTGTAGGAGAACATCAATTTTAAAACATTTAAAGAGAAAGGGCTTGAACCTGAGCTTGATTGTAAGTTAGATCAACGTTTTGGATGTTTGGCCCAAGAAGAGACTACATTTTATCCTATGGTTGACCCTCCACAAGGACAACGAGAAGTTGAAGAAGTATATGTTCCTTCTCCACCTAATAGTCATAATGCTCATCATTAATTGTCAAGCTATCATAATCATGATAATATAAATGAGACTAGTGGTCTAAACAATTGGGAAGAAGTGTGGAGAGAGCCTACTCCAACCCCTCAAGCTACACATGATGAAGGGAGTGAGAGAAGAAGATGCAAACAGGTTTTGGAAAGTGATAGTTCACAAAGTAATAAAACTATAAGAATTGATTCCGGTAAAAGGGTAGGAAGATCTGCAGCAATGTATGAGAGGCTTGACGATATGATGCAATTGATTTAAGAGAGACAGAATGCAAGAATGGAGATGGATAGATCCATTACGAAAATTTTGGACACAATGAATGTTGGTGCATCACAAAGTACTGGTGCTGATGCATCACATCATGATGTTATGAATGCTTTGCACAAAATATGTACTTTGCCTGATTTAGAGACTAATACTCCTAAAGTTTACTTTGCTTGCATGTTGATTGAAGATTTGCAAAGAAGGTTCATTTTTTTAGTTTACCAGATGATACAAAAAGGGTTGAATACATAAAATTTATGTATGAGTATGACAAACATAAAAAACATTAAACATAGTTTATATCTATCCATTACTATATTTAGTTTATTGTTTTTATTATTTTTGCACTTATGTTAACATGGTGATTTTTAAGACATTATGAATTTGGTTAGCTTATTTTATTATATTATGTTTTATTATTGGTAATCTATAATTTTATTATGTGCTATATTATTTATTTCTTTATATTTAGACATATAAGTATCTTGTTTACTTACAATATAATTTTACTTATTCATCTGTAGGTATGAATAGTAATATTTTGCAAATTATGCAACTTCTGCAATGAAGCAATTTTTAGACGATGAGATTGAGTTTAGGGATTCGGTGGCTTGTGTAGTAGGTTACATGAGTGTGTATTTTTTTAACCACATAAACAAGGTACCATGCATGACTTCCTATCAAACAACAGAATTATGGATGAATGAATTATTGAATAGTCTTGAAAAAAGGTGTTTTAATATATTTAGGATGAATCAAAATATATATCATCAATTATGTATGGTTTTGGAAAATAATTACGATTTGAGACCTTCAGATAAGATGTCTATTTTGGAGGAAGGTGGTTTATTTGTGTATGTCCTAAATAAAGGTTCCTCTAATATAGATATCCAAGAGTGTTTTCAACATTCTAGTGAAACTGTGAGTAGAGTTTTTTAAAAAATTTTGACTGCTATGGATGGATTTTTAAGGGATATACTCGTACTAAAAGATCTTGAATTCAAGAACATTCCACCACAAATTTCTAATGATGTTAGATATATGCCACATTTTAAGGTAACTGAATATGTTTTTCCTCCCCCTTCATTATATTTTTCATTGAAAAATGTTGTTTTATCATCTTATGATTATTATTTTATATTAGGATTGCATTAGAGCTATTGATGGTATGCATATAGCGGTAGTTATTGCAAAGGAGGATCAAATGAGATTTAAAGGACGGAAAGGAATAATAATAACAAATATATTGACAACATGTGACTTTAATTTACTATTTAAATATGTTTTAGTGGTTGGGATGGATCAACATATGATTCTCGTATTTTCCTTGATACAATCAGTAATTTGAGACTTAAATTTTCAAAACCATCGATAGGTAATTTTAACATTTGTAGGATTTGCTATTAATGATTTAGATTTTTTATGATATCATTTATACTAATTATATTGCTTCTATGGAAACTCACGTAAATGTTACATGGTTAACAAAGGCTACTTTAAAAAAGAAGGATATTTGACACCTTACCCAAAGACAAGATATCATCAATTGGAGTTTAGTGGTGCAAATCCAAGAGGATATCGAGAAATTTTTAATCGAGCTCATTCATCATTGAGAAGTTGTATTGAGAGGGCTTTTCGGTATTCTTAAGGCTCGATAAAAGATATCAGAAAAAATGCCTAAGTATTCATTAATGGATCAAAATAGAATAATTTGTGCAGTTTTTACATTGCATAATTATATTAGAAGAAGTACAATTGGCAACTCAACTTTTAGCATCATCGATCAAGATCCTGAATTTATAACTCCAGATGTATTTTAAGATGTTGAAGTTAACTCTACATAAGAAGACATTAAAGAATATAGAACTCTAGAGATGACAACTATTTATGATGATATTGCTTCTAGTTTAATGGCAATTAGACGTCATTCTTGAATTGTTATAAACTTTTGCTTTAAATGATGATATTCAATTCTTTTGTTCTATTTGAATTGTGTTGTCAAACTTCATTTGTATTGTTATATTTTATGTTTGGATATATCATCATTGTCATTATTATTATTATTATTATTGTTGTTGTTGTTGTTGTTGTTGTTGTTGTTATTATTCTTATTGTTGTTGTTGTTATTGTGGTCGTAAATCGTGATGATGATGATAATTATTATTATTATTATTATTATGTTCTACGTTTTTGTTAAAGTTATAAACTTAATTTTGTAGAATTTAATATTTAAAATCTAAATTTTATAAGAATATTCAACGAAATACTAAAATATATAATATTTATACCATTATTTTTTTTAAAGTCATGTCCTCATAAGTCATTTTATACATAAACAGTTAATACTAAATAGTTAATTTTATCAAATATCAAATAATAAACAGCTAATACAATCAACTATCAGCTAATGCAATAAGTTAATTATCAAAAAATGGGTCATCAAATAGTCCAAAGAATGGGGCTTCATTTCCTTCCATCTAGCTTTTCAAGAGAGTGGATAGAAACAGAGCCATATCGCCCGTGAGTTATATGCATGCTAACTTGCGCCGGACCGAAATAGTGAGTTGTCCAACTCCAGCTTTCTAAACATAAAGGTTGATGTATTTTATTGGATAAATTACGTGAAAATAATACCACGTAAATCAGCATATCGACTTGTAGGTTTCGTATGGGGACATCACTTTTTTTTTATTATAATTATTATTTTAGAACATGTATAAGAAAGAGGTCACTATCATGCTTGAGTCAAGTAGGCTCTAACTTAAAGAGGAAGTAACAACAATGATTGAGTATACATCGGGCCCCATTGAGTAGGCGTGAGTTAAATTTGTTATGGACCAAATAGAATAGTTGAGCAAAACAATTGATCAAAGAAGGCGAACAAAAATAATGTAGAAAGAAAACAATATTGAGTACCGCCGCGGAGTTTGTTTTATAATTCGTAGCGGGTCCACTGCCCTGTTCTGTGAAGTAGAGCACAAAATACACCAACGGCTGGGGCCCCCATGGCCGAGCATGACCAATCATCAATGTGTACCTTGATCCGATGATGGAGTTGCCTAACACCGACTTGGGTGGATCATTTTTGCGCATTCCTATACATAAATCCGGCGTCGTAAGGGCTTCGATGCAGTTTGGTGGAGTAATTCCACGTGTCCATATCCTGTTGTACCTTCCATCTGACAAAAATCATACGGATCTGCTCGCCAATTGATGAGTGATGCTACTTTTTCATCTTAAATAAAAGTGAAACTGTAAACATGGCACATTTTTTGTACGAATATATATATATATTTTTTTTAAAAAAAGAGGGTAAAATGCCTCCAGACATTTATTATATAGGACACCGCCTGAGAAAGGTGGTGCCAGAGTGATCCTGTATAAGGATAGCACTGATGCCAACAGGAGAATTAGGGAATTCACAATACCCTAAAGAAAGGCTTAAAGCAAAATTGGTCATCCAATTGATGGCAGACTTTCGTTCACAATAAATATGTAGACATTTCAGTCCCCAATTCCTGTAGAGTAGCATTTTGAATTTGAAGATCCTCTTCAAGAATATAACTTGTAGTAAAAATAAATGTTTTCGAAAACGTTTTCTCAATGTTTCAAAGTTTTTCCAAGGTTGACCTTCTCTTTTATATTTTTTTTTATTTTCCATTGTCATCATCCTCATTAATTTAATGCACATTACCATATATAAACAACATTTGCATACTCAATTCTAAAATTTTGCTATCTTCCATATCATCCAGTATAAACAGTTACTTCGTCGTTCTATTATTCTTTTGGTCGGCTCCAAGGATGTACTACTTTGCCTAATATTTAAGAGTTATTTTTCCATACTATGATTGGAGTAACAATTAACTATGCAATTGAATGGTACCAATTAATCTGTCTAGGCCAAGAAAACAAGAAATTTAGACATACCGGACTTTGTTACCCCCAAAATTGATTCTATTGACCAAACTAAATGTGAAATTTGTCTCAATTTTCGGATATAAATCAACCCACAACAAAATAGCTTTTAGCGAAGAAATGAATGGAACTTCATTGTCTCTCGTTTGCAACAAGCACATCCTCAATGAACCAGACCCATTTTCACGAAAATGGACTCCACCTACATTGAAACTCCGGTTGTGGAGGTGTTGACAGTATTAGGAAACTGGGTTGAGATTCGATCCCGACTGTAGCAGAATAATTATGAAACTTTATTTGTGACCTTTGATTTCTCAAAAACTAAGTTCTTTTAATTTTATAAAAGGATTAACCTTTAATTTTATAAAAACCAAGATCCCTTGAAGTGTGTATACAATTGGTTTTTTTTTCTACCACCAAGAAGTTATTTCTCCATCTTTACATTTTTTCAATATTCAATGGAGATTGTTATAGAAACTACGATACAATGGTCTTTTTTCTAGTAGGATATTTTTTGGATACCTTCCTTTGGGTAATCTGGGTTTTAATTTTTATATTCTAGCTTATTAATAGTTACATGTTTCAAATTCCTATACATATATTGAATACTTCCCTTCTTCCTTTTTTATTTTTGCTATTTTCTTTTTTCTAGTGCTGTATTAGCAGAGCCTATTGGATTAATAATTTTTCTACTATAATATTCCCTTACTTAGGGTTGTCTACTCTCTGAAGTTTATTGGAGTTGTTAGTGACTTTTAGGAATCCTCTTCTTGGGATGGTGGGGGCATCGAGTTAGGAGTGACGTATTTGTATACCGATGATAAAGCAAGGACTAGTCTTTCGGTGAGTTTCATATGTAAGAGTAATAGACTACGAATAGGTTCTTGAAATATTGAGAACCTTACAAGAAAGTCTTTAGAATTAGTGGAGATTTTAAGCAAATATAATATTCATATGACGTGCATCCAGAAGACAAAGTGGATGAGCCCTAAAGCGAAAGAAATTAATGGCAAATTGTGGTACTCAAGGGGTTTAAGACGACATAATGAGGTAGGTATCTTAGTTGTTAAGGAACTTATAAATCATATTGTGGAGATAAAAAAAGACATATGATAAGATTATGATTGTTAAGATTGAGGTAAGTAGTGCTATTTGAAATGTAGTGTGTGCGTATGCACCTCAAACAGGTTTGGATGAACAACAAAAATGTCAATTATGAGAGGTATTAGATGAGGTGATTCAACAAATCCCTCTAGAGAGAGTTATTTTAGGAGGAGATTTTAATGATCATAGAGGGGCACCATTGGACAAATATCCATAGGCTCATGGGGATTTCAGGTACACAGAAAGAAATGTTAGTGAGATTGCTTTATTGGACATGGTAGTAGCATTTGAGTTAATGATAGCTAATTCTTTATTCAAGAAGAATAGGGTGCAACTGGTGACTTATAAGAGTAGAACCATGAAAATTCAAATTGAATATGTCCTTGTAAGGCAGAGCGATCGAACTAGGTGCAAGGATTGTAAGGTAGTTCTGAAAGCATGCTTAATACTTAGCATAGACTATTAGGTTTGGATGTTAAAATTAAGGGATTGAGGAAGAAGAGGTGTATTAGGAGGTGTACTAAAGTTTGATGGTAGAAGCTAAAAAGGGATATGATAGAACAATTTAAGGATAGAATAAGAAATGAAGTCGATGGAAATTAGAAAAAGATGCTAATCAGATGTGGGAGGGAGTAGCAACTCTGTTAAGGAATACTTCCAAAGAGATTTTTGGAGTTCCTAAAGGGTCGAGGGGTGGTAAGATGGAATCTGGGTGGTGGAATGATGTAACATCCCGTTACCGATGCGATGAGCATATTGGTACGGGTAGTTCTGTTATTGCATAAATAGTGATCGAGTGCTTTGTGGCCTCTGATTTTAAAGAGATAGATCATTTTGCACATGCATATATAGTGACATGCATTCATGATTGTTCCAGCATTTAAATTGTGATTATGAGTTGAATTGTGAATTTTGAGATAATTGAGTTAGATTTGATTTAAAGTGAAATTAGAGATAATTTGAGTGGAATAGTGGAATCAGAGTGAGAATTGAATTTTAGGGAATTGGAAATTGAAAATTGAGTATGGGATCGAGTGTTTTACATTTTTGAGAAATTATGAGAATTTTTCTGAAAATTTTAGAGTTATCTGTCCGGACCGAGAAAATGACTTAGAGACTGATGATTGTAATTTCGGTTCCGGAAGTGAGTGGTAAATGGCTTGGAAAAAAATTTAGATTTGTGAGTTTAGGAATTATTGTGATGAGCCATCGAAATTTAGAGACTGAAAATTGAGTGTATTTGAGGACTACGATTTCTAGGTTGAATTGACCCTTTATATATGGTTATAAGTTCAAATCTCCTTTCATAAAAGCTTGGAAAACCTAAAACTCTTCCTTCTTCTCCTCCCATCGACGACATTGATCTTCTTCCTTGGAGAGGTTGCTTGCTTCCCTTTCATTGTGGTTGGAGAGTTGCTAGAAGCTTGGTGAAGTTGATGTTTAGCTTGGCTGTGGAGGATCATCGGTGGTGTTAGAGCTTGAGAAGTTTTCGGAGGATTTTAGGGTTTTCGATCAGTTATTTGGTAAGTTTATTATGTTTTAATGTTGTATTTATGGTTATTTATGACATTTATGGTGTTTAATGTGTTAGATGGGGTAGTTGAATGTGTTTAATGGTGGTTTTAAGAGTATTAATGGCAGAAAAATCGTTTGGAGAAGACGCAGCTCGTTCGCACGTCGCGACATTTGCGACTGGCCTCGCCGTGACGAGCCAGTGCGTGTTTGACGCGACGAGCGGGCCTAGTCGTCGCGACGAGCGCGTGGATATTCGTCGCGACGAGCGTGTTTCCACGTCGCGACGAACGTCCCTTCCCACGTCGCGACGAGGGGCAATTTTCTGAAGTAAATAAGTTGGTTTTTGGGGTGTATTTTATGGTATAGACCTCCAATTGAGGTGATTCCGGATTCGTTATAAACTAGAGAAAGAGGTCTTCGAGTGAGGTAAATAATAAGAGTTCGAATTTTAAATTAGCGAGTTCTCAATCATAGAAAGAGAGCTAATTATGGTTCCTATAGTGACCTAAGAGCTATGTATTATCAATTGGAGTTATCTTTGAGGACTTAGTGAAGGAATTTGACTTAGTGAATAGTGAATTTTGGGTTGTGAAGCGAGAGATAGCGGAATGGCTTAGAGCGCTGGAAAATCATGATCATGCATCATATCATTTCAAATTAAGACATGTGCATTAGTGAATTTAATTGATTGAGCATCTAGTGATGAGAATTCGTTTGAATTGTTATAGAGGCACCGTTGGATCGACATATCTACGGATATATTTGGGACTTCAGCAAGAGCTTCGGAAGTTCTGGTGAGTAACCTAGTTGGTTCCTCGATCTTTGTGTGATAATATGTGCTGTGAACTTGTGAATTAATTGCCAATGTGAGTGATACAAATGTGAAATAAATGTGTTGCAAGTGTGAATACTTGTGATTGTGAATCAGTGTATAGAATTGTTAGTAAATGTACTGATTGTGAGTGATTGTGCGGAATGTGTTGCAAATGTGAATACTTGTGATTGTGAATCAGTGTATAGAATTGTGAGTAAATGTACTGATTGTGTGGAATGTGTTGCTAACGTGAATACTTGTGATTGTGAATCAGTGTATAGAATTATGAGTAAGTGTTTTGATCGTGACAAGCGAGTGAAGTGATATATGTATATATGTGCCAGTGACTGTGCAAGTGTTAGTGCATGCTAGGCATGATTATAAGTGGTAACTAAACAGTTGTGAGTGAAGCATTTAGTGAGCAGAGCTTTAAGCTCGATTATCAGTGAATGGGCCTAAGGCCAAAAAGGGAATAGTGCACACCCAGAGGGCTCTCCTATCCCTAATGGGAGCAGGCAGTGGTTCATACCCTGAGGGCTCTCCTACTTGCCGAAAATGTGATCATTGTGAAAAGTGCCCGAATCGGGACAGTGTTAACGCTCAGTCACAACAAGGACATAAAATGAGAATTTGCATACATTATGCATCTGACTGTGTAGTGAAATTAAGAATGCGTGTGATATATGACAATTGTGAAGTGACATGTCTGAGCTATGTTATTGTATAAATGTGTAAATTGTGTACAGTGTTCTAAAATGCGTTAAAGTGTACTATGCGATATATTATGTGTATATGCATGAGTTGGGTGAACCATCGATGATGGTTTCTCACTGAGTTCGCAAACTCACCCAACATTGCTAATATTTTACAGGACAACGTTAGTAGGCTTTTAGCTCCCGAGTTAGAGTTTTCCTGCAGTGCGAGTGCTTAGACAAGTAAAGCGATGGCACATAGGTCGGTCAGCTGGGGCGATTTTTGGATGACCTAGTATAGACGTTTTTTATCAATTTCCTTTTTGGGTTATTGTATTGAGACTTTAGGGATCTGATAGACTTGTCTATATTTTGGATTGATATTATGAAATGAAAGATTATGATTGTGGTTTTAAATTTTAGTGATTTACATGATGCGGTTTAATTGTATTGATGTCATGCGAGTATTTAGTGATAGTTGTGAGCGTAGTACTTCCTTGTTGTAGGATATGCGTCGGATCGACCCACGGGCGTCCCGGTGTGTACCCTACGGTAAGGGGGCGCTACATTAGGTGGTATCAGAGCATGGTTTGATATATTTTGGGCATAGTATATTTTAGGCTTGAATTTCAGTGAGAAAAGCGAAAATTGATCAGATTTTATGTTTGTTGTAGGTCATCCGTTCTTAGGGATCAAGTGGATCAACCAGCTGACCTAGGATCCGTGGGAGCTAGTAGAGAGTCCCCTGTGCCTCATTCCGATGAGTTGCCTCCCAGAGTTCCCGTGAGACGGGAGAGGAGGTATGATAGACTGCGCAAGCAGGGAGCTATTGACTTCTATGGTAGCACCGACCCTGCGGAGGCTGAGGGATGGTTGGAGAGGACGGAGAGAGTCCTCGATCAGATAGGCTGTGATTCTGAGGAGCGTTTCGACTATGCAGTGTCTTTGCTTCAGGGTTTGGCTTTTCAGTGGTGGAAGACTGTTCCGGGCAGTTCTTCCAGGCCCTGCTTGTTGACTTTGGATGATTTCCTGCGGGCATTCATAGATAACTTCATGCCCAAGGTTTACTTAGAGATGAAGATGCAGGAGTTTCTTGAGTTGAGACAGGGTCAGATGTCAGTGGCAGATTATGAGGTGCAATTTAATGAGTTGATGGGATATGCCTCTACTTTGATTATTTCAGAGTCTGACAGGTGTCGGAGGTTTAAGGGCGGACTCAATATGGAGATCCGTACCAGATTGGCCCGATCGGACATGGGTACTTTTATTGGTGAGGGCGGCAAGTGAGGATTAAGCGATTGTTGAGGCAGAGTCACCGAGGTCGGATCGGGACCCAGGGAAAGAGGCCCAATGATAGTCGAGGCGATCTTAGTAGAGGTTCAAAGCGTCGAGCGGGACTTTCGTGTCGTCTGGAGGAGGTAGACAATCAGATTTGGGCGAGAGGCGATTTGCTCGATCCTAGTGGTGGCCGTGGCGGTCTTTAGAGGTTGAGCCGATGATCCCGCTATGTGAGTATTGTGAGAGGAGACACAATGGGGAGTACTGGAGGTTTACCGAAGCGTGTCTCAAGTGTGGTTCCATGGACCATCAGCTCCGAGAGTGTCCTTTCTCGGTGGAGGCCCAGTCCGCTATGACTGGTAGAGCAGGCAACCATGCCACGGTGCAACAGAGCCGTGGAGGTGGATCTGGATGGAGAGGCCGAGGCCGAGTTGAGGATCTCAGAGGAGGTCTCGAGGGACGAGTAAAGTGCGGCAGATCCAAAGGCTAGAGTTTATGCTATGACTCGGCAGGAGGCCCAGGAGTCTCCAGATGTTGTTGCGGGTATGCTTTCGATTTCTGGCTTTGAGGTTTATGCATTGATGGATTCTGGATCCACTCATTCTTTCATTGCACCGCATGTGGCATGTAGACTGCATTGTGGTAGGGAGAGATTGCAGTGTGGGTTGCAGGTGAGTACGCCTTTGGGTAGTACTACTACTTTGGGTGAGGTCTGCAAGGGGTGTTCGATAGTGATTGACCAGGCAGAGTTGAGCGCAGACTGATAGTTTTGTCTTTGAGAGATCGATCGATTCAGGATGGATGGACTGCCATCGCAAGATAGGTCGTGATGGATTGTTATACCAAGGAGGTTGTGTTAGAATCTCCTGGTCAGCTTAGAGTTGTTTTTCGAGGTGTTAGTCAGGCAGTGCCAGCCAGGATGATTTCATTTATGAGTGCTTTGAGATTGATGCGGGGTGGTTGTGAGGCGTTTTTGGCTCATGTAGTGGATTCCAAAGTTGAGCAGAGGTTGCAGGATATTCCCGTGATTAGGGAGTTTTCGGATGTGTTCCCCGATGAGTTACCAGGTTTGCCATCGGATCGGGAGACGGAGTTCGAGATAGACCTCGTTCCAGGTACCGCTCATATATCTATACCTCCATATAGGATGGCACTGGTGGAACTGAGGGAGCTTAAGGCTCAGTTGCAGGAGTTGTTGGATAAGGGGTTCATTAGACCCAGTGTTTCGCCGTGGGGAGCTCCAGTGTTGTTTGTGAAAAAGAAGGATGGGACTTTGATGTTGTGCATCGATTATAGGCAGCTGAATCGGGTGACTGTCAAGAACAAGTACCCACTGCCTAGAATCGATGATCTATTTGACCAGTTGAAGGGAGCTCAGGTGTTTACTAAGTTGGATCTGAGGTCAGGGTATTATCAGTTGAGGATTGCAGAGGCCGATGTGCCTAAGAGTGCTTTCAGGAGCAGGTATGAGCATTTCGAGTTCCTAGTGATGCCGTTCGGGTTGACCAATGCCCCGGCAGCCTTCATGGCCTTGATGAATAAGGTTTTTTCAGCCCTACCTGGATCAGTTTGTGATTGTGTTTATTGATGACATTTTAGTGTATTCGAGGAATAGACAGGAGCATGCGGAGCATCTGAGGATTGTGTTGCAGATCATGAGAGAGAGGCAGCTATATGTCAAATTCACAAAATGTGAATTTTGGCTTGATGATGTGGTATTCTTAGGCCACATTGTGTCTGGTGAGGGTATCCAGGTGGATCCTCACAAGATTGAGGCAGTGAGGAGTTGGGAGGTTCCGAGGAACATGTCAGAGTTGAGGAGTTTCCTCGGACTAGCAGGATATTACCGGAGGTTTGTCGATGGGTTTTCAATGATCTCAGCCCCTTTGACAAAACTTCTGAGAAAAAATGCGACTTTCAGATGGACTGATGAGTGTCAGAGGAGTTTTGAGGAGCTTAGGCATCGATTGACTACGACGCCAGTGTTGGCTTTGCCGTCAGGGTCTGGAGGTTTCGAGGTATTTATTAATGCTTCGCCGCATGGTTTAGGTTGTGTTCTGATGCAGCATGGGAGAGTTATAGCGTATGCCTCGAGACAGTTGAGGTCTCATGAGAGGAATTATCCAGTGCATGATTTGGAGTTGGCTGCAGTGGTGTTTGCTTTGAAGATCTGGAGACATTATTTGTATGGGGAGACGTTCCAGATCTTCACTGATCATAAGAGTCTGAGATATCTGTTGAGTCAGCGAGAGTTGAATCTGAGACAGAGGAGATGGATTGAGTTGTTGAAGGACTATGACTGCACGATTGAGTATCATCCAGGGAAGGCCAATGTGGTGGCAGATGCGTTGAGTAGGAGATCTTATATCAGTGCAGCTCATATTCAGATTGAGAGATTGCCCAGTTTGATTCAGTTGAGAGCGCTTAATGTGCAGATGGATTTGGCTCAGGATGGAGCTTTGATTGCTACTCTGAGGCTGAGGCCGATGTTGTAAGATCGGATCAGGAGAGTCCAGGATCAGGATCCAGTGTTAGTGAGACTGATGGATAGAGTCAGATCAGGGTCAACTGCTGATTTTGAGTTGAGAGATGGGACTCTTTGGATGGGTCAGAGGTTGTGTGTTCCTGATGTGGATGAGTTGAGGCTAGAGATTTTAGAGGAAGCGCATGTGGCCGCTTACGCTATGCATCCTGGTGTTACCAAGATGTATAATACCCTTAAGTTGCATTTTTGGTGGCCAGGTATGAAGAGGCAAGTGGCAGAGTTTGTTTCTCGGTGTTTGATGTGCCAGCAGGTTAAGGCTGAACACCAGGCCCCAGTTGGGAGATTGCATTTGTTACCCATTCCAGAGTAAAAATGGGAGCGAATCACTATAGATTTTATTATGGGGTTACCTAGGACGCCGAGGCAGCATGATGCGATCTGGGTCATAGTAGACCGGTTGACCAAATCGACTCACTTCTTGCCAGTGCGAGAGAATAATACTTTCGATCAGTTGGCCCAGAAGTATGTGGCAGAGATTGTGCGACTGCATGGGGTCCCAGTATCGATTGTGTCAGATAGGGATCCCAGATTTACTTAGAGGTTCTGGAGGAGCCTGCAGTCAGCTTTGGGTTCGAGGTTGAACTTTAGTACAACATTTCATCCTCAGACAGATGGGCAGAGTGAGAGGACGATCAAGACTGTTGAAGATATGCTGAGAGCTTGTGTATTAGAGTTCAAAGGTGCTTGGGATCGATCTTGGCTCTGGTTGAGTTTCGTGCACAATAATCGCATCAGAGCAAGATTGGATGGCACCGTATGAGGCCTTATATGGGAGACCGTGTAGATCACCTCTTTACTAGGATGAAGAGGGCGTGAGGATGCTTGAGGGTCCTGAGCTGATCTAGGATACAGTGGATAAAGTGAGATTGATTCGGAGTCGCATCAAGGCGGCTCAGGATAGACATAAGAGTTATGTGGATCAGCATCGGCATGAGATGGAATATAGTGTAGGCGACAGAGTGTTCCTCTGAGTGTCACCTTGGAGAGGAGTGCTGAGATTTGGCCGTAAGGGCAAGTTGAGTTCTCGGTATATCGGTCCATATGAGATTACTGAGAGGATTGGACCGTTGGCCTATAGATTGGCTTTGCCTAGTGAGATGTCCCAGTTGCATGATGTGTTTCATGTGAGTATGCTCCGGAGATACCGCTCAGACCCGACTCATATGATTCCGGCTTAAGAGATTGAGATAGCTAGTGATCTAAGTTATGTTGAGGAGCTGGTACAGATTATCGGATCGCGGGTCAAGCAATTGAGGAGCAGGGTGATTCCATTGGTGAAAGTCCTATGGAAGAACCATTCATCAGAGGAAGCGACTTGGGAGACTGAGGAGCACATGAGGAGGCAGACTCATCATCATTCGACCGGTCAGTATGAAATTTCGGGACGAAATTTTTATTTAGGAGGGGAGAATTGTAACATCCTGTTACCGATGCGATGAGCATATTGGTACGGGTAGTTCTGTTATTGCATAAATAGTGATCGAGTGCTTTGTGGCCTCTGATTTTAAAGAGATAGATCATTTTGCACATGCATATATAGTGACATGCATTCATGATTGTTCCAGCATTTAAATTGTGATTATGAGTTGAATTGTGAATTTTGAGATAATTGAGTTAGATTTGATTTAAAGTGAAATTAGAGATAATTTGAGTGGAATAGTGGAATCAGAGTGAGGATTGAATTTTAGGGAATTGGAAATTGAAAATTGAGTATGGGATCGAGTGTTTTACATTTTTGAGGAATTATGGGAATTTTCTGAAAATTTTAGAGTTATGTGTCCAGACCGGAAAAATGACTTAGAGACTGATGATTGTGATTTCGGTTCCGGAAGTGAGTGGTAAATGGCTTGGAAAAAAATTTAGATTTGTGAGTTTAGGAATTATTGTGATGAGCCATCGAAATTTAGAGACTGAAAATTGAGTGTATTTGAGGACTACGATTTCTAGGTTGAATTGACCCTTTATATATGGTTATAAGTTCAAATCTCCTTTCATAAAAGCTTGGAAAACCTAAAACTCTTCCTTCTTCTCCTCCCATCGACGACATTGATCTTCTTCCTTGGAGAGGTTGCTTGCTTCCCTTTCATTGTGGTTGGAGAGTTGCTAGAAGCTTGGTGAAGTTGATGTTTAGCTTGGCTGTGGAGGATCATCGGTGGTGTTAGAGCTTGAGAAGTTTTCGGAGGATTTTAGGGTTTTCGATCGATCAGTTATTTGGTAAGTTTATTGTGTTTTAATGTTGTATTTATGGTTATTTATGGCATTTATGGTGTTTAATGTGTTAGATGGGGTAGTTGAATGTGTTTAATGGTGGTTTTAAGAGTATTAATGGCAGAAAAATCGTTTGGAGAAGACGCAGCTCGTTCGCACGTCGCGATGTTTGCGACTGGCCTCGCCGCGACTAGCCAGTGCGTGTTCGACACGACGAGCAGGCCGAGTCGTCGCGACGAGCGCGTGGATATTCGTCGCGACGAGCGTGTTTCCACGTCGCGACGAACGTCCCTTCCCACGTCGCGACGAGGGATCCTTGGTCGCAACGAGGGGCAATTTTCTGAAGTGAAATAAGTTGGTTTTTGGGGTGTATCTTATGGTATAGACCTCTAATTGAGGTGATTCCAGATTCTTCATGAACTAGAGAAAGAGGTCTTCGAGTGAGGTAAATAATAAGAGTTCGAATTTTAAATTAGCGAGTTCTCAATCATAGAAAGAGAGCTGATTATGGTTCCTATAGTGACCTAAGAGCTATGTATTATCAATTGGAGTTATCTTTGAGGACTTAGTGAAGGAATTTGACTTAGTGAATAGTGAATTTTGGGTTGTGAAGCGAGAGATAGCGGAATGGTTTAGAGCGCTGGAAAATCATGATCATGCATCATATAATTTCAAATTAAGACATGTGCATTAGTGAATTTAATTGATTGAGCATCTAGTGATGAGAATTCGTTTGAATTGTTATAGAGGCACCGTTGGATCGACAGTCCACGGATATCATTTGGGACTTCAGCAAGAGCTTCGAAGTTACAGGTGAGTAACCTAGTTGGTTCCTCGATCTTTGTGTGATAATATATGCTGTGAACGTGTGAATTAATTGCCAATGTGAGTGATACAAATGTGAAATAAATGTGTTGCAAGTGTGAATACTTGTGATTGTGAATCAGTGTATAGAATTGTGAGTAAATGTACTGCTTGTAAGTGATTGTGCGGAATGTGTTGCAAATGTGAATACTTGTGATTGTGAATCAGTGTATAGAATTGTGAGTAAATGTACTGACTGTGAGTGATTGTGCGGAATGTGTTGCTAATGTGAATACTTGTGATTGTGAATCAGTGTATAGAATTATGAGTAAGTGTTTTGATCGTGACAAGCGAGTGAAGTGATATATGTATATATGTGCTAGTTGTTGGATCCCGTTCCCGGAACCCAACCTCGAAACAGTACCATCATACTTACCTGTAATCCGATGGAGTTGCCTTAACCTTCATCGATTCATCTTCTTGCACTGATATCACAAATGTTGGATCCCGTACTCGGAATCCGTCCGTTGAACCAAAACATTGGCGAACATCACAGAAATCGTGAAGCTTACAATCTCGTGCCATTCCTACATTCCTTTTTCCATAACACATCTCATTGCGGTATATAAATACATATGCATAACCAAAATTTACAATCCAAAAATCATTTCATAATCATAGCTCCCTCGAGTAAACTAAATTCTTACTCAATCCGATCCGTACACACAATTGCGAACTTCCACTAGTTATCAACCATACAATATCCACTTTCATCAAAGAATAAATTTTCAAGTTCTCATGGCATACCAAGCCACAATATATCGATTCTAAAATTTCCAATACCAATGCAATTGAGAACAATACAATAAACACACATAGAAATTGAAACCTTCACTTCCCTTCACCCGATCTTCTTCTCATCACCGTGGATGGGAATGAAGGGGGTGAGCTTATAGCTCGTGGGTAACAGGTTTATAACGAAGAACAAGCAAAACCGTTGAAAAAGTTCATTTGTTGTATAAAAATCATAATAAGTTCATAAAACGCTTTACTCCCAAATTCTCAGTCAAATCCAAAGTTCTGAGTTCAAACCCATAGTTGAAAAGTGTCATTGCATAGTGAAAAATATTATCACATCAACACAATATGTTCAATCAATCATCAATATCAAATGCTCAAGTTATGCACATACTTGACAATTCATAGATGCAATGCACAAACAAATGACTCGAGAGTTCCGTAAACGATCCGGATAAACCGAAGTTAACCGTAAACAAAACGAGTCCGATTTCTCAAGGATCTCGTGGCCTCAAGCGGGCAGCCGGGAGAAGGCTATATGTCGACGTGCACGTAACTCCATCCGTAACTCTCTTACCCAAACAAAGCACATAATCCATTCGTTTCATGCTCAAAGCATGTTATCAAAGCTTTCATACTTTTCATGCTCTATTCTTTCTTTTCCGAATATACAAAATGCCATGAAGTTTTTCAAGGCATGACATAAAATGTTCAATGCATTTTCATTTCTATTTTGAAATTCATCAGAAAAGTTCATAGGCTGAAACATGTAGAAATTTTGCAAATCATTCAATAGAAACAAAACGATATTTATGAAGTAATTGAAATCATTCTTGATTTGGGAGAAAACTTTAGTGGCTCATTACTAAATCATAAACATGAAACCCACCTGAAATCCTTGCTCGAATACATGCTTAAAAGATACCTCTCATCTTGATCCTCTTGCCTTCCTTGATTTCCTTAATCAAATGCAAAATTCCTATTCAAATAGGAATACAAATTATGAACCCAAAAATCACACATTCACTAAGATAAATTCTAACTAAACCCAAACTCTGCCAAAATCCAAACATTAGGGTCACTTTTTCCATAAAAGTCCTCATTGTCTTACATTTCTATTGACTCCAAAAGCATTCAATTTGGTTCAAAAACTCGAAAGTTATACCCCAAACAAAACAAGAATCTATACCCAACTTCTGACCAAACTTTAAGATTCTTATAATCTAACTTTCAATTTCAGTGCTTTATAAAACTTGTAGAACTTTGACTCTATTTTTTGACTTTAATCTTTACCCAAAATCAGATGCAACACATCTAAATCTTAGATCATGTCTTATAGTACATTTCTAACCCATTAACACTTCAAAAACAACCACAAAATCATAAACCCAAAGAAACCTATCCATTTTTCGTCGAAAACCCTAAAACCACCGATTCTCACCCATTCCACATCCTTTAAGTTTAATCTAACCATAACAAAAGTAAACGAAGCAAAACTTACCCGGAAGCACTTTGAATCTGTCGGAAATCGCTTAGGCAAGCAAACCCTCTTTCTCTTCTTTTCTCCAAGCTTACGACACTCTCTGCTCTCTTTTCTCCTTCTTTTCTTTTCTTTCTTCTATTTTCTTCCTTTTCTAACTCTTTCTTCTTCTTCTCTTAATTTCTACTTACTTATCAAATGTCCATCTTGCCCCTTTCACTTAAACCTTAGACCTTCTATCCTTAAGTGCCATGACCAAAATACCCTTATACATTCTTACCATTTTTAATACAACCAAATCATAAAATAAATTCGACCAACATTTACATAGCAAATAGGTCTAAAATTTTATCCATCAACCCTCATAATTATTTAAATCATGCTTAATGCAATACGAAAAAAATTCAGGGGCCAACACTAGTGACTGTGCAAGTGTTAGTGCATGATTATAAATGGTAACTAAACAGTTGTGAGTGAAGCATTTAGTGAGCAGAGCTTTAAGCTCGATTATCAGTGAATGGGCCTAAGGCCAAAAAGGAAATAGTGCATACCCAGAGGGCTCTCCTATCCCTAATGGGAGCGGGCAGTGGTGCATACCCTGAGGGCTCTCCTACTTGCCGAAAATGTGATCATTGTGAAAAGTGCCCGAATCGGGACAGTGTTAACGCTCAGTCACAACAAGGACATAAATGAGAATTTGCATACATTATGCATCTGACTGTGTAGTGAAATTAAGAATGCGTGTGATATATGACAATTGTGAAGTGACATGTCTGAGCTATGTTATTGTATAAATATGTAAATTGTGTACAGTGTTCTAAAATGCGTTAAAGTGTACTATGCGATATATTATGTGTATATGCATAAGTTGGGTGAACCATCGATGATGGTTTCTCACTGAGTTTGCAAACTCACCCAACATTGCTAATATTTTACAGGACAACGTTAGTAGGCTTTTAGCTCCCGGGTTAGAGTTTTCCTGCAGTGCGAGTGCTTGGACAAGTGAAGCAATGGCACACAGGTCGGTCAGCTGGGGCGATTTTTGGATGACCTAGTATAGACGTTTTTATCAGTTTCCTTTTTGGGTTATTGTATTGAGACTTTAGGGGACTGATAGAATTGTCTATATTTTGGATTGATATTATGAAATGAAAGATTATTATTGTGGTTTTAAATTTTAGTTATTTACATGATGCGGTTTAATTGTATTGATGCCATGCGAGTATTTAGTGATAGTTGCGAGCGTAGTACTTCCTTGTTGTAGGATATGCATCGGATCGACCCACAGACGTCCCGGTGTATACCCTACGATAAGGGGGCGCTACAAATGAGGATGTACAAGAAAAGTTGAAGGCTAAAAAGGGAGAATATAAAGCTTTATTGGAAAGTACCACAGAGGAAGAGAAAAAAGCTAATAAAGAAAGGTACAAATTGGCAAAGAAAGAGGAAAAGAAGACAAACTCAATGGCTAAAGGCAGAACTTATGAGAATTTGTATAGGAGATTGAATACTTAAAGGGAGAAAAGGACATTTTTAAGTTGACAAGAGTTAAGGAACGAAAAACGAGAGACTTACAACAAGTTCAATTTATAAGAGATGAACCAGGACAGGTGCTCATAGAAGAAGATGACATCAAGAGTTGATGACAGAGATACTTCTATGGTTTTTCTTAATGAAGGCATAGAGGACAAATATTGGCCCCGAATATTTTTTATTGTTATTAAGCATGATTTAATTAAATTATGAGGCGTTGATAGATCAATTATTTTTTTATAGTTAATTAGTATGTCAATGTTGGTAGGATTTTAGTATTTTGGTTAATTGAATTAAAGTAGTAAGAGTGTTTAAGGGAACCTTTGGCAAGTCACTTAAGTTTAAAAACCATAAGGCTTTAAAGGAAAGGCAAATTAGACTTTTTACACTCATTAAAGGTATAAAAGGAAGAAGAAAAGCGTTGTCTTGTTCTAAGAAGAAGAAGAAACAAAAATAAGAGAGAAAGGGGGAGAGAGTGTCATCATTGGAGAGAAAAGAAGGGAGAAAATTAGGGTTTCATCTTTTCTAAGATTTCTAGAGAGATTTTGAGATTGTTTTAGGAGAGAAAAAGAAAGGGGAAGAGAAGAGCTTTCCTTTGAATGAAAAATCACTTTATTGGGTGAAGATTCAAGGTAAGTGCATTATGAATCCTTTAAATTTTTAGAAGTATTTTAGTTCATGAAGCTTAGGAAATGTATGTGTTTAAGTATTTTAGAATCAATTTTAGTGAATAAGCTTTGTTTGGGTTCTCAATTTGTATTCCTATTGAATTGGGATTTTTGCCAATGTTAAAGGGAATCAAGGAAGACAAGAGGAGCAAGAGGAGAGGCATCCTTAAACAAATTTTTAAGCAAGGAAATTCAAGGTGGGTTACATGTTTGTAATTAAGTTAATAAGTCATTAATGTTCCATTCAAATAAATGAAATTAAATGATTTCAATTACCTTATAAATGTGCATTTATTATTCTTTAAATGCTTTGAGAAAGTGCCACATTTTTTATATGAATTATGAAATAAAAATGGAAATGATTTTTGGAAATATATTGTGTTTATGAAATTATGTTTCTGAAATATATCTTTTTGGGCAATATGTTTACAAGTTATGAAATACATGTTGTGTGGGTTTGTGGTAATCCATTCCATTCTGTCAAGTGCACATTGACTTTGTTAAAGACTTTTTCCACCTGCTCGCTAGTGGCATGGAGCTCTTTTATAGACTCCCTTATGTTACAACTATGCAAAACCATTATGTGAGATTGCGATAGTACGTTCTGTTTATGAACTACACAAGATCATTATGTAGGATTGTGTTAGTACGTTTTGTTATTTCTAGAGGTTTGCAAGAACTCTCCTATGGACCTACCCAAACCATTATGATTTGCTTATGTGTTTAGAAGGTGTTGACAAGTTTGATGAATGCATGAATTATGTTGCTTATGAATTGTTTGATAAGTTGAGAATTTGAGAAATAAGTATTTTAAGATTTTAATGCGGAATTACTATGATTGTGAAGATGATAAATAGTTTTGCTTGTTCTTGAGTATAAACTTATTACCTACGAGATTTTAAGCTCACTCCCATTCTGTCCCCATCTTTAGGTAATGAACAAGAGATCGAGTAAACGAGAAGTAAGTCATCACTCCAATTTGCATATCATTGTATTTTTGAGCTAGTTTTTGGAAAACACAAGGCTTTAGTCGCATTTCGAGTTTTATTCATTCATGTACTTTTGCTATTTTTGGGATTGAGACCAATGTTGTATTATGGCTTGAAATGCCCATTAAATCTTTGTAAAACTCTTATCTATTGATATTAACGAAACATATTTGGGTTTGCTTATGATTTTTCATGTTTTCACATTTCATTCTCAAGAGACTAAGATTTGAAGAAGTTTCTTTTGTATATGGTTGTATTCATCTTTTGGTTGATTTATAGATGTAGTTTTAGAGGTGTATGTGCAAAATTTGGTGTTTGATAGTTGAGTTTGGGTATTTGGGTTCGAAGGTTTCACCGCGGCGAACCTTTCCTGAAGGGTATTTCTGTTTGATTTTGACAACTTTGTTGCGGCAAACGCAAACTTTTGCTGCGGCGTATTTATCCCGATAGGTACTTAAGAATTATCCGGGTTCTTCGCCGCGGCATATTTATCTCAAAGGGTACTTGGGGGTTGGTCATGACAAACTTGCCTCGAAAGGTCCTTAGAAATATTTCCATAGTTTCATCGTGGCAAACCTGCCATTGCTCTCGGAGAATTTTTCCTTCCAAATCCAATGTTTTCAACTATGCTTAGATTTTTGTGACTCCGAAGTTAGGCTCCAAAAACAAGGTCCAACAACAACATCTTTTTAGGTGATCTTAGCAGATCTGAGAGATTTCATAACTTATCTCGGAGTAAATAGATCAAAAGAGAAGAAATTAAATTTTTTTTAGGGAGATCAAGAACATAAGGCCAATAGGACCAAATGAAATACCCATAGAGGTATGGAAGAGTCTAGGCATCGATGGTTTTAATTGGCTAATCAAGATTTTTAATGTGACCCTCGAGTCTGCTAGAATGTCGAATGAATGAAGACTGAATATGTTATTTCCTTTATACAAGTACAAAGGGGACATCCAAAATTGTAACAACTATAGAGGCATCAAACTAATTAGTCACACCATGAAGTTGTGGGAGAAGGTAATTAAAAAGAGATTAAGAAAGGCAACTTCTATGTCGAAAAACCAAAAATTTTTTATGCTAGAACGGTCCACGACAAAAGTTTTACACCTCCTTAGAAGATTAATGGAATATTACAGGGAAAGACATACGAGTTTTTATTGATTTAAAGAAGGCATATGACAGGTTTTTACAGAAATCATATGGAGGGGTTTAAAGGTTAAGAGAGTTCCTATGACCTATATACGATTAATTAGAGATATGCATGAAGGGGCAATGATTAGAGTAAGGAAAATAATAGGAGATACAGAGAATTTTTCTATTGGTATTGTGCTACACCAGGCTCCACATTAAGCCCTTTTCTGTTTATAGTAGTGATGGATGGGCTTACTAAGAATATTCAAGGAAATATGCCTTGATGTATGTTATTTGCTAACGATATTATCTTAGTAGATGAGATAAAAGAGAGGGTCAATGTCAAACTAAAATGTTAGAGAGAAACATTAGAGTCAAAGGGCTTTAAAGTGAGCAGAATTAAGATTGAGTATTTAGAATGCAACTTTTTGGGCCATCAGGTGGCTACCAATATGGAGGTAAAGATTGGATCAGAAGTTATACCGCGGAAGGAGTGTTTTAAGTGCCTATGGTCTATCATCTAAAGCAATAGAGAGATAGATGAAGATAAAGCACATCGTATCAGATCAGCGTGGCTCAAATGGAGAAGTGTATCAAGAGTTTTACATGACGAGAAGATATCACTCAAGCTCAAAGGTAAATTCTATAGCTTAGAAATTAGGCTAATCATGTTGTATGGAGTGGAGTGTTGGCACATCAAACAAATACACAAAAATAAGCTTCTAGTGACGGAGATGATGATGCTCTGGTGGATATGCAACCTTACCAAAAGAGATAGCGTCAAGAATATAATAGTAAGACCAAATTAAAGGTGGTTGTTATTGATGACAAATTGAGAGAGACAGTACTTAGGTGATTTGAACATGTTAAAAGAAAATACTCTGATGCTTCAATGAAAACATACAAGAAAATAATATTTAGGGACTATAAGAGGAAAAAAGAAAGACCTAAAAAGAACTAGAAGGAAGTGATCAAGAATGATATGGCTAGGTTAGATCTTGCTGAGGACTTAGCTCACAATAGGAAAATTTGACATATTAGAATACGGGTAAAGGATCTCTCTTAAAGAGGACATTCGTGTTCTTTTTGGTTATATTAAACCTTGTCTTTTGCATTTACTGCGTAGTACTTACATCCTAATTAGTTTGATCTTGTTTAACAATTAGCAGATTACATTAGTTATTAGTTGATTCCATCCGTAGTTAGCTGAAAGCAAATTATATCAATTGATTTGACCAGCTAATGCTATTACTACTACTACTTTCTTTCTCCATATTAATCAAGTTAAAGTTCATTTTTCTAATATATTAACTTATTTATCACTAACTTATGTCTTTTGATATCTTAGTTATAAAAATAAAACATGGCAACTTAGGGTACTAGTGTTTGGTAAAGGGAAAACAATAATAAAAGATTACTACTTTAGTAATTTGTAATAATTTTTTGACACAATTATCTTTTTATCCTTTAATTTTTCAACCTCTTGAGCAAAACGCTCCTCATTTTTTATGCATTGAGAGGTATGAGGAGCATTTTCAAAAACAACATATTGAGTTCAATTCACCATCCCAATCAACTGATTATCAAATATGATTATCAACTGTTTGATATGGTCAAATAGTCAAATATCTCTCAATCCGCCAAAAAAATAGATGATCAGTTATTTATCAAACAAGACTTTTAGCTTAGTTAGTTTCCTACTTAACATAATTACTATAATGATAGGCCTAGTTGGAGTTATTACCGTATGAATCGTTTCTGGTATTTATTTTTATCTTACTATTTATTGTTTCTGGTATTTATTTTTATCTTACTATTTATTGTTAATCATTGACATGTTTTGTGCATACGTTATTTTGTATTGCCTTACTTATTTTTATTTTTATTTTATTGTTTCCTTTATTATTTATTTGTAATTTTGTATTTTACATTCAATTATTTTTATTTAATTTAATTATTTACTTATTTAATTTTTAAATATATATGCACATCAAATTATAGTATCGACATAATGCAATGTATGTGGATTTATCAGAAACAATTTCTCTATTAGATAGAGATAAAACTACCTATTATCGGACCTCCTCAAATTTCGTACCTCAACGAGACTTCAATTGGATGTTGATTACGATGATTTATATTAACGTGAAGAATTGAAGGTCTCTTACATAATGTTACTTATTTAGTCCTTGTCTAAGGTGACGAAGATATTCCTCCTGTGCTCCTCCACTCGTAGCAACAAATACAAGAAGCGGTAAGAGGACTTAACTTTATTAGCCGGAGATAAGAACATAAATGTTCGGTTTTACAAAGTCAATTTCGTTAGACGCTATTTCCAACATTTACTTTGAACAAATCCGACAACCTTGCAGCCATGCTCTGCCTAGCTTGGGGAGAAACACCATGCTTGCCAATAATTGATTCCAGCACTGCCTCTGAAAGTAGCTTGTTCTCTATAACTGCAATTTCAACTTCTGGTACAGACTCATCTTTTGAGAAGCTAATCTGTGGATGGATGGAAGAAAAGGGTTCATTTAACACCATATTAAAACCACTCTGCTCAACGAAAATCTTATTTTATTTATTTACAGTGGAAGATTGAGTAAAAGACAAAAGAGGATTTTTTTTTTCTTTTCACTCACCGCTAAGGATCCATTAGGTAATTGAGTGAACAGGATAGAGGATCCAGGAGGGAACTTTTCTTCCTTGAAAACCTCTAAGAATTTCTCAATGGCTTTGGCTTCTGCGTCCGTATAAATGCCCAAAGATTTCCAAATAGCAGCACAATTTTCAGAAACTTTCTCCGAGTATTGTTGGCCAGTTAACGGCAAGATCATCGTCACCCGGATGAACTTCTCAAAGGGACCTTCAGGTACGCAACCAGAGAATGATCAGATACACACTACACTTCTCTTGGTCGTGAATACTGAATAAAGTCGAAGCATTTAATCTTGACTTAACCCTTCTTTTCTGAATTATCATAGACGACATCAACAATATCCAAAATGAATGCAATAATTGGTTGATATTTTAAATATATGTCCCTTAAATTTAGAATGAAGCATCCACCACAATCAGTAGTGGAGGCACCAAATACTATATGCTATAGATAATGGTGATCTTTTCACAAAATCTCCAAATTGAATTTAGGACAGTACTTGTTTTCTAATCAGAGAGCTTAACATGATGTAATTTCTCTGTTTCCTTCTGTTAAGTCTGAACTTCACCTTCTTAGCCACAAATTCAATAGATCTATTGGCGATTATTGAAAAGTTCTTTTCACTTCCAGACAAGCGAAATCAAATGTCAAACACAGTCAACCTCTTGTTTTGATTGTTTCTACGAATAACTGCAGTTAAATCTAATCAAACTCAAGAACACCCAACTTTTACCTGTAACAATCTCTCTAAAGAACTCAACGGAATCAACCAACTCATCGATGCTCTTTCCCTTCCATTTCACGGCGAGCGACGGCACAGCAGCGTCCTCCAAGTACACACCGATAGCAGTGAATTTTATGAACTTGCCCTGGATCTCTAATCCTCTTTCCCCTGCATACAAAACCAAAGATCCAACCATATGAGAACAAGTTAACAAGAAGTGATAAAGTTAAAGGGTAAACGGTCATTATAGCTGACTCTAACCTGCACCACCAAGGAACAGAGTTTTGCTGCTGGCTGGAGGCTTCACCACCGGCAAGAAAGTGACGTTCTCGACTTGGACTTCACTGACAGACGGAAGGTTCACCGAGACTTGGAATTCGGTGGCTGACAGAGACATCTTACCGGTTGTTGGCTTGATGTTGTTACAATGGGGACTACAAACGGATGGGAATGGGATGGCTTTATAGAAGGAAGGAGTAATGCGAATTAAATGACTGATGGTTGCCATTTACTGATTAAGGGGTTGGTTTAGAGGAAATTTATTAGGAGGATTATCTAAATAGAGTCGGATATAGATGAAATCTTAGTATTTTCCAATGGATCAATTAAGTAAAATATTCCTCATTAAATTTTTTATAGTTTTAAATTTTAAATTTCTGAATTTAATATCAATGGCTTGAATCTTTTATCTGAAAAATAAATACTCCATCCGATTCATAATATGAGTCGTTTTAAATACATTTTAATTATTCAAAACAAGTGTCATTCTTGACTTTGTATGCATGTTTATAACTTTTCTTTCAAAATTAACCTTTCATTTATCTCTCATCTTAATTATACAGATCACAATTTCAAGACAATTTCTCTCACAATTTTATTTAAGATGCTGATTACCGAGGTAATTTTATTTGAGTATTAATAAGGGTAAATTTATAATTTTATTAAATTTCTTAATAAACGTGTATTTTTTTAAAACGACTCTTATTATAAATTGGACGTAGTATATCATTAGATATTTTAAGTTTTTAATTTAAAATTAACTAAATTTATAAATTTATTGTAATTTATGGTTACGCAGGTGTTCCGCTTCCGCTGTAAGAGAAGGGTAGTCGATTGGTTGCACGTGTGTTTGAAATCTAGATCCAGTGGATTTGCTACAACGCTCATTCTCCCTAGCCCAGAGGGGTAGTCGGGGTAGGTAGGTAGGTAGGTGTTGCTAGTTCATTTGGTAACAGCAAATTAGTAACTTGACGAGCATGCGTTATCAAACTTTCTGTTTGGTAAAACGACAACACAAGAAGCACAATGACGAAGAAAACCTAATGTTTGACGCAACTCCCCATTAGTCGGAACTAGCATAGTAATACTGCGCAAATGCGCATTAATCATATAATTTTAATGTATAAATAAATATGAAAATTTTAAAATGTGTAATTAAATTATAAGTAAAATTTAAAATTTTGTAATTAAATTATAAATATTTAAAATCTGTATTTGGTTATATTATTATATAATGTTAATGTATAATAAATATGGAAAATTTTAAAATTAGTAATTAAATTATAAATAATTTAAATATGTAATGGAAATTTAATTAAAAAGCTTTAAATATGTCATATTAAAATATAAAAGTTAGAATATAATAAATGAATAAGTAAAATTAGCAAGTAAAAATTTGGGACAAAAATTTAAAAATTAAGGTGATGTATAATGTAACGTGTATGTTGTAAATGTATAAAAATATAAATTAAATAAGAAAACTTAAACATAATAAGTTTTATATAAATAAATAATGTTTAATTTAACCATCTTAGTATTTATGAAAATGTCCATTTTGTCATGATCATTTCATGATAAATAAATCGCAAAATTTATCTACCAACAATTGATAAAGATTTACATAACATTTCTTCCAAAATTTTAGTATTAAGTCACACTCGTGACTATTTGACCCATTTATAAAAATACATCACAATATTTCCTAAATTATTTTATTTTTTCATTACAAATATTAACCTTTTAATCATAACTAAATTATTCAATTGATTACAAAATTAATATAATTTTTACTTTTTAATTATATTTTTAATATTTGTATTTACTTTCTATGTTTTATCCATTTATAACAAATACATTACACTTTACATTTCCTACTTTTAAAATTTTTCATTCCAAAATTTTACAACCTAATTTTAATAATTAGGTTTAATATTCCAACTTATATATTTTAAATATTTCTATCCTAATTCCTTTCTTAATATATATTTAAAATTTTAATATTTATAATTTGATCACAAATTTCTAAATTACATAATTTACATTTATACAATAAATAATATCACATGTTAGGGCTTTTTTCATTATCTTAATTAACTGAAATATTTAATTCATTACAACAAAATTTAAATACAATTTTTGCATGGTGTAAACTTCGGTTTCTCCATTTCGACCCATGGGATTCTCATGCCATTTATTTGAGCATTTCATCTTTAAATTATCAAGTATGATACATAATTAAGTATTATGTTTTGATGCTTAAATATACATGATATGTTTATGTGACAACACTCTTATTATGAGTTTTGAGCTATAATCATTGATGATTGAATTGCTAGAGTAAAATGAGATATAGATATGGAGGTATATATCTCAACTCATTATTTTCTTCTTAGGTGTAGAATAAGAAGATAGTTGATCCTTGCAAGGCATTTGACAACTCCAAGATAGCTACATTTAGTAATTAAGTTAGTTTAGAAACATTTGGTTAGAAACATTTGGTACTTAGAATCATATCAGGCAGGAGCATTCATTATTGTATTTTGTATTATGCTACTGATATGGTTTTGGTTGTGTATTATAGAGTTGTGCAAAAACTTTGTTTATTGAGAATTGACATTAAATGTTGTAGAGATTCACTTTCGAATAAGTGTAAAACTTAATTTCCTGTTAAATGGTCATTGTGGCTAGAAACAAAATGGTGAGTCAGGTGATCGCGTTCAGATGGATTTTCAAGTAAATTGTTTAAAAGGGAGTTGGGTATGTATGAACTTCAATGTTGGATTTGGGTCTTTTGGTTATAGTTATATATATATATATATATATATATATATAGAGAGAGAGAGAGAGAGAGAGAGAGAGGGGGTAAAAATATGGTCTGAAACTTCAATGATTAAACTGTATCGATCTAGGCATATTTTGATAAAATTATCTTCATGAAAGTTGTAGATCTTTCTTTTAACTTTTTAATGTCTAATTTTTTTTTTTGGTAAATTATCTAAAGATCTTTAATAAACCTGGAAAGCCACGTTGTAATTTTTGATGAGTTTTGCGAACTCAGCAGAGTAACTATTTCCGATGATTCGCTAATGTAACAAAACACAATCATTACATAATCACACAGTTTATACAGTCAAATAGTTTATATCAATTTATCATTATATTTCAGCTTTGCAATGTTTAGATGGATTTTCAAGTAAATTGTTTAAAAGGGAGTTGGGTATGTATGAACTTCAATGTTGGATTTGGGTCTTTTGGTTATAGTTAAAGAATAAAGCATAGTAGCATGAGTTACTATGAGCAGTTGTAACTGTTAGAGTAGTGCCCTGAAGGCAATCACCTTTAGCGCATTTTATACAAAGTTGTGTACATACTTTATGAATAAATAAAGAAAGGTATATTTCATTAATTTGATGTTCATTATTTATGAATGAATATTGATCTATAAGCAAATTAATGAAGTCCATGATATATGACATAGCATGAAGGAAATTGTGATGTGATCATACCACTGAGATTCCTATCATGTGCAATTATGTCAAGATCTAAATTATCCTAGTCATAGGATTACCGAGATGGACATCAAGAATCCGAGAGACTAGCACATCTCAAGCTCCTTGATTAGATCAGCGGTGGATCTCGAAGTCGTAAATATGAGATATTTAGGGTTGAGATGTGGATGCTTACTAAAGGTAGTAAGTACATTGGATGACCTGCTATGAGATCATCGCATGGATGTCTTATTCTAATGTCAGTGATAATCTCATCATAGCAATGGTGCAAGTATCCTTAGACTTGAGGTGCTCAAGGATATCTTGATCTCGATTCGTGCTTTGACTCCATTCCTTGTTGCCTTACAGAGGTTGCTCATAGGGTGGTGATTGGGTACAGCTTGAGGTATTTGAAGGTAATTGAGTAGCCAATAGAGGATTCACCACTTCTGTGATAGCAGAAGATGATACCCATGGCCTCTTGTCAGGGTCATTACTTGGAAGTCTCTGGCCGGAGCATATATGTCATAAAGAATGTCTTCATTGACATATTAAGTAATGAGTTCCAGGACAAGAACTGATATCACTTGAACTAGATTTGACATAGTCAGTCTAGTAAAGAGTTGACACTTTGCCCATACTCATAATCAAGTGGGGTATAGCATGGTGAAAGGACGAATTGCACGATAATTATTTATGGAAAGGTTCGTGATATGGTCCATGATGAATATATGTTCATTCGTCAAACCAATTACTTTCCGGTCAATTGGGGGTCATGATGTGTTGCTAGATACCGCTCATGACTTGCTCAGATTAAATGTTAATCTAAGTGGCCAACATAACCGGGAACCTAATGGGTCACACACATAAGAGTGTCTCGGAGAATTCGTAAAATAGTTTTGAACAGAGTTCCAATATATGGAGAGCAGTAGCATTAAATGGATTCCGATGAGATCGAGATATGTCCCGATGAGATCGCGACATCGATATTGCTGGAAAAGGTTTTCAGGAGTTTTTCCCATACCGGGACCTGGTAGGTCGGTAAGACTGACCCCAGTGTGACTGGACCACTTCAGCATTTATATACATATATATATATGATTAATTAATTAAAGAATTAATTAATATATATATATATGAGTGTAAACGTGGAAGAAGGAGATGAGAAGCTCATCATTTTAACTTTATATATATATATATATAAAGTGATTTACGTGGATGGCCAAGAAGCTTCTTCTTTATCCTTGTCATTAGTGCATTAAAAGAGTAGAAGACAAAAATAAAAAGTATGAAGAGGATGAATGATCGTTGCTTTTAGAAGTGAGAAAGGTTTTGTGAAACCTAAGAGAAATTGTCTTCTCTCATCATTGATCTTCACTTCCCTTCTTCATCTCCAAGCTTCCTTCTCCATCGTTTCTCAAGCTCTCCAAGGATAAAGGTAAGAGCTAGCACTCTTTAATTTATTCTAGCTATTCCCGGGTCAAAGAGTTTGTCCCGGTTAGGTTCTTCGATCTCTACGTGGATACCGTTAGAGACGGTCTCCTTTGGCCGTTATAGTTTGAGTTTGTTGTATAGACACATGGATCCTGGCTTTCGGGAAGGTCCCGGAATAAAAATTTTTGTTTTCCGCACCGTGGCCATGTGATGCTCACACCGGGATTTTCTTACAGTGGTATTAGAGCCACTTGTGTCGTATATAACGAAGAAATCATGACTAGGTCGGAGTTGCCTATTGCTTGTGACGATGATGCATGTTGTAAATGTTAATTTAGAATTCAGTGTAGAAATATTGTTTTCGAAATTTTCTTGCCCAGATATGTTCACAAGATGTTGTTGCATATGTCTGTGGAAGCTTGGAATTTATCAATATGATTTGATATGGTTTTGCTAATTTATTCCCTAATGTTCTAGTTGCTGTGTTTGTGCATATTCAATGAACAGGCATGCTTGTAAATTCGAGAATAAATTGTAGAAATTTTTTTTTTGGATTTTCTTTCACCGACATGTCTCTAAGATGTTTATGAATGTCTATGAGAATAGAAAATTATTTTCGAGGTGATTTACTATTTATTTGAGAATTTATTGTGTGCTTCTGGGAATAACTGTGTTGAGGAACACAGATTCTACATTGGATTTGTTGCTGAGGTTGGTTAAGTTTTTGATGGAAATAAATCCTGAAAAAATTCATGGACCATGTTGTGAACATTTTGTAACCTCTGTAATTTTCTCAGAATTTATTGAAATTGTTTCAATGAGGTTTTCAAGCAAAACACAGAGCTTGGCAGTTTTGAGAAAGTTGCTGGAGCTGTTTTGTTTGAAATGTATGATTGTGTAGTTTTTAGTTACAATGCCTTGGATCATTTTTAATGTGATTAAAAATGTGTTATATTGATTTTGTATGCTTTCCAAATTGAATTTCTTGAAATTGGGTTTCTAAAAATTTTCGGATGTCAAATATTTCACATTAGCGTCTCGTTAGTGTATTTCGTTGTCCTGATTGTTTTGGCCGTCACAATTTTGTGACCAGTACCGAAGTAATCTTGATAAAATGTATACTAGCTAGAGATACTTAGGGTGATAGTTTGATATTCTCAAATTATTTGGAAATCTAAATGAATAAGAGTGTATTCATCAATTTCAAGTTTGTCATGTATAGTTTGACTATATATGGTAAGCATGGAACAATGAAAGTGTTTCATTGGTACATCATAATAAAGGATATTATACTTGGTATTGTGAATTTGAACTGCACGGATTGAGAAATTAGCCGATTAGATAGCAATTCCACATGGACAAGTCGACTTACACATGCACAAGTCGACTTGTCCGTGTACTGTAGACACGTAAGTCGACTTGCACAATGATATAAGTCGACTTGTACGTGCACAGTTGCATAAGTCGACTTACATATGCATAAGTCGACTTACACACTAGCATAAGTCGACTTACACATACACAAGTCGACTTACAACATGCAAAAGGTGGGATGATGGATGATTTTAGGTATAGATTCAATGTGATTGATGAATTGCCCTAAATCATTCCATATAGTCATGGTGACTATAATCCTACGGCTTGGAGAAGAAGAAGAAGAGACCTGAAAACCCTCACACATCATATGAAAACTAACGCCTTCCATTAATATGAGGAGAACCAGAGTTCTTATAGAGTTGGGTTATTGGGTAAACCCAAGCTCACTCTATACGGATATGTTCGAACCATGAAAATAAGATTTTCAAATTAATGGGTCGGTTTTCACTAGAAGCGTTGATTTGTTGAGTAAACTCAAGGTCAACGTGGACAGAGGCAAAATTGGGTAGTGTACATCAGATGTACACGCATCAAAAGTTGATAACCCAATGTGTGTGCATGCATCACGAATTGGTAGCACTAGTCGATAGTTGCATCTATGAAGCAAATGGTATGACCGATACCTGCCGATAGATCTAAGGTGGCTTGTTGGGTAAACCCAAGGTCATTTTAGTAATGTCGGATATCTATGATGCAATTGGTATGACCGATACCTACCGATTGACCTAAGGTGGCTTGTTGGGTAAACCCAAGGTCATTTTAGTAATGTCGGATATCGACCCACCAGACATTTTGTCATAATGTTTCTTGGATTCGCATCGAGGGTTATGGATTCTTTGAAACTAGTGAGAGCTATATGCATGTCATGCAAGTCCTTATGACTCATGCATGTAATTCTATTCTAACATTCTTCTCTCTTTTCCTATAGGTTATCAAGATGACTTCAAGTGTGAACTTGCGCCGCTATGGACTCGAACAAATTAATTGGACCCAACTTTCTAGATTGGTTGAGAAATCGAGAATTGTTCTCGTGTCCGAGGAACTGGGATATATCCTAGATGTTCCACTTCGATCCACTGCTGCCGATGCTTCGATGAGGATCGAAAGCATATCGTAAGCATCTTAAAGATGCGATGACATGGCTACCGCATTATGCTCGCATCTATGTCACCAGAGTGCGAAGCGGCGATGAGTCTATGGATGCTAATACCATAGTGTTTCATCTTAGGGAGTCTGTTTGATGAGCAAGCTCGATGCGAAAGGTTCGAGATCTCGAGGCTACTCTTCACTACTAAGATGACTCCAGGTTCATCTGCAGTGCAGTATGCACTGAAGATGAATGGGTATATTGAGAGGTTGGCTGTCTTAGGTTTTGTTATGGATTATGAATTAAGTGTTGACTTAATTCTAGTTGGATTGTCTGATAGTTATTCACAGTTTGTGTTAAACTATCGGATGAACCAAATATCCACAACAATCCCTAAGTTGATCAATCTGCTCAAGACAGCAGAGCAAGCTATCAAGAAGGATAGTAAGGCAGTGCTTGTGGTGGACTCTTCTTCTGGTTCCAAGAAAAAGAAACTAAAGAAGAAGAGGTCTAAGAAACCGAAAGGAAGTATAGCCAAGAAGAAAACCAAAGAGACTGCACCAAAAGGAACTTGCTTCCATTGTGGCAAGACCGCCACCGAAGCGGAATCAGAAAGTCTATCTCGAAGAATTGAAGCGTAAGAAGGCATCGATGCCTCGACTTCTTCGGTATGTTTGTCATTGAGGTTAATACTGTTTCTGACCATAACATATGGGTATTAGATACCGGTTGTGGCTCACACATATGCAATGATATGAAAGGCCTCAGGGACAGTAGACAACTCATGAAGGGAGAGATAGATCTGCGTGTAGGAAATGGAGCAAGAGTTCTGCATTAGTAGTAGGCATTTATTTCTTGTCACTCCCAAAGGGCTTGTAATTAAATTGGATGAATGTTATTTTGTACCAGTATTAACAAAGAACATATTATCATTTCTTGTTTAAATAGATTTGGTTTCCATTTGACTTTTAGTAACAATGGTTGTTCTATTAGTTTGAATGGAATGCTTTATGGTACTGGTACATTATGCAATGGAATTTACATATTAGATATGTCACATCCAATTATGAATGTTAATGACACGAAAAGACATAAACGAGATAATTTAAAATCAACTTACTTATGACATTGTCGTCTTGGCCATATAAATGAGAAACGTATAGCTAAGCTCCATAAGAGTGGTAGTTTAGGGTCATTTGATTATGAATAATATGACACATGCGAATCTTGTTTATTAGGCAAGATGACTAAATTACCCTTTAAGGGAAAGGGTGAACGAGCTACTGGAGTATTAGACCTAATACATTCAGATGTATGTGGTCCGATGTCCATCCATGCCAGAAGTGGTTGTCTTTACTTCATTACCTTTATCGATGATTATTCTCGATATGGGTACCAGATGTCGATGAGATACAAATCAAGCATTTGAAAAGTTCAAACAATTCAGAAATGAAGTAGAAAACTAACTTGGAAAAAGTATCAAGACATTACGATCAGATCGTGGTGGGGAATACTTAGACCAATAGTTTTTGGATTATCTCAGAGATAATGAGATTTTATCTCAATAGACTCCTCCTTACACACCACAACATAATGGTGTGGCAGAAAGGAGAAATCGAACCTTGTTAGACATGGTACGATCAATGATGGGCTTTGCAAAGTTACCAAAATCCTATTGGAGGTATGCACTCGAGACAACTGTTTACTTGTTAAACAGAGTTCCATCAAAGACAGTTGATGTTACTCCATATGAGATGTGGACTAACAAAAGACCCTATCTTACTCATTTGAAAGTTTGGGGTTATCCTGCTTATGTGAAGCGGACACAGTCAGATAAACTTGATGCAAAGTCTGACAAGTGTTTGTTCGTAGGATATCCTAAAGAAACAATGGGATATCAATTCTACCTTGCTGAGGAACAAAAGGTGTTTGTTTCAAGCATGTTGTCTTTTAGAGAAAGAGTTTCTTTTACAAAGAGCGGTGGGAGCAAAATTGAACTTCAAGAAGTTCAAGATGCTCAATGCATGTATCAATCGCTCGAACTCAAACTGTGACTCATACAGATGAAGTAACAGATTCAACCTTCTACAACACACGAAGTTCGTAGGTCACGTAGGATACGCTCTGTTCCCGAGAGATAAGGATTTCTCGTGAATGAACAGAATGATGTATTGCTCATAGAAAATAATGAGCCTACCACCTATGACAAGGTTCTGAAGAGTTCAGAGTCTGAGAAATGGCTTCATGCCATGCAGGCTGAAATGGATTCCATGTATGAAAACCAAGTATGGACTTTGGTTGAGGCACCCGAAGGAATCAAACCCATAGGGTGTAAATGAGTTTTCAAAAAGAAAACCGACATGGATGGTAATGTGATTACCTATAAAGCAAGGCTTGTGGCTAAAGGTTTTCGTCAAAGACAAGGAGTTGACTACGACGAGACCTTCAGCTCAGTAGCAATGCTTAAATCCATTAGAATACTCCTAGCCATTGCCACTCATTATGATTATGAGATATGACAAATGGATGTGAAGACAGCTTTCCTAAATGGAAATCTAGCTGAGGATGTGTATATGACACAACTTGAGGGCTTCACCTCCTACGATAGCGAAAAGGTATGCAAGCTTCAGAAATCCATCTATGGATTGAAGCAAGCATCCAGGAGTTGGAATATCCGTTTTGATGAGGTAATCAAAGAGTTTGGTTTCTCACAAAATCCGGATGAACACTGTGTGTATAAGAAGGTTAATGGGACTGCAATCGTATTCCTTGTGCTGTATGTAGATGACATATTATTGCTAGGAAATGATGTCTCTATGCTACAATCGGTGAAGATTTGGTTGTCCAAACAATTTTCCATGAAAGACCTTGGTGAAGCAACTTATATCCTTGGGATAAAGATCTATAGAAATAGATCAAAAATGTTGCTTGGTCTTTCACAATCAACGTACATAGACAAGATGCTAAAGAGGTTTAACATGGAGCAATCCAAGAGAGGGTACCTTCTCGTGACTCATGGGATAACACTCTCGAAATCTATGTGTCCTAAGACACAAGATGAGAGGATGCGCATGAATATGATCCCATATGTATCTGGGATTGGATCTATCATGTACGCTATGCTATGTACGAGACCCGATGTATCATATGCTCTAAGTGTTACGAGCAGATACCAATCGGATCCTGGTGAGGGTCACTGGGTGGCTGTCAAGAATATCCTCAAGTACTTGCGAATGACTAAGGATGTTTTCTTGATATATAGAGATGAAGATCTCAAAGTGAGCGGGTATACAAATGCCAGTTTTCAATCTGATAAGGATGATTCCAAATCTCAATCAGGTTACGTATTCACACTAAATGGCGGGGCAGTTAGTTGGAAGAGTTCCAAACAAGAGACAACTGCCGATTCAACGACCGAGGCAGAGTACATTGCCACGAGTATAAAGAAAGGAAGCGGTTTGGATCAAAAGTTCATTCTTGAACTTGGTGTGGTTCCTAGCGATGATGGGCCCATGCAGTTGTATTGTGACAACAATGGGACTATTGCGCAGGCGAAAGAACCAAGGTCTCCTCAACGATCCAAACACGCATACTCGCAGATATCATTTGATCGGGGAGATCATAGACGAGGTGATGTCCAGATCGAGAGAATTCTCACCGAAAGCGAGAATATTGTCGATCCGTTGACAAAGACATTATCACAAAAGAGTTTTGATTCTCATGTACTCGCTTTATGGTATTAGATATCAAGGCGATTGGCTTTAGGTCAGTGGGAGATTGTTAGAGAAGGTTCAAGGCAATCGCTTTTAGCGATTTTGTACAAAGTTGTGTACATACTTTATGAATAAATAAAGAAATGCATATTTTATTAATTTGATGTTCATTATTTATGAATGGATATTGATCTATAAGCAAATTAATGAAGTCCATGATATATGACATAGCATGAAGGAAATTGTGATGTGATCATACTATCGAGATTCCTATCATGTGCAATTATGTCAAGATTCAAATTATCCCTAGTCATAGGATTACCGAGACCGACATCGGTAATTCGAGAGACTAGCACATCTCAAGCTCCTTGATTTGATCAGCGGTGGATCTCGAAGGTGTAAATATGAGATATTTAGGGTTGAGATGTGGATGCTTACTAGAGGTAGTAAGTACATTGGATGACTGCTATGAGATCATCACATGGATGTCCTATTCTAATGTCGGTGATAATCTCATCATAGAATGGTGCAAGTATCCTTAGACTTGAGGTGCTCAAGGATATCTTGATACCGATTACGTGCTTTGACTCCATTCCTTGTTGCTTTACAGAGGTTGCTCATAGGGTGGTGATTGGGTGCACTTGAGGTATTTGAAGGTAATTGAGTAGCCAATAGAGGATTCACCACTTCGTGATAGCGTAAGATGATACCCATGGCCTCTTGTCATGGTCATTACTTGAAGTCTCTGGTCGGAGCATATATGTCATGAAGAATGTCTTCATTGACATATTAAGTAATGAGTCCCGTGACAAGAAGCGATATCACTGGACTAGATTTGACATAGTCGGCCTAGTAAAGAGTTGACACTTTGCCCATACTCATAACCAAGTGGGGTATAGCATGGTGAAAGGACGAATTGCACGATAATTGTCTATGGAAAGGTTCGTGATATGGTCCATGATGAATATATGTTCATTCGTCAAACCAATTACTTTCCGGTCAATTGGGGGTCATGATGTGTTGCTAGATACCTCTCATGACTTACTCAGATTAAGTGTTAATGTAAGTGGCCAACATAACCGGGAACCTAATGGGTCACACGCATAAGAGTGTCTCGAAAAATTCGTAAAATAGTTTTGGACAGAGTTCCAATATATGGAGAGCAGTAGCATTAAATGGATCCCGATGAGATCGAGATATGTCCCGATGAGATCGCGACATCGATATTGCTGGAAAAGATTTTCGGGAGTTTTTCCCATCTGGGACCTTGTGAGGTAGTAGGACCACCCAGTGTGATCGACCACTTCAACATTTATATACATATATATATATATATATGATTCCTTGTCATTAGTGCATTAAAAGACTAGAAGACAAAAATAAAAAGTACGAAGAGGATGAATGATCGTTGCTTTTAGAAGTGAGAAAGGTTTTGTGAAACCTAAGAGAAATTGTCTTCTCTCATCATCGATCTTGACTTCCCTTCTTCATCTCCAAGCTTCCTTCTCCATCTTTTCTCAAGCTCTCCAAGGATAAAGGTAAGAGCTAGCACTCTTTAATTTGTTCTAGCTATTCCCGGGTCAAAGAGTTTATCTCGGTTAGGTTCTCCGATCTCTGCGTGGATACCGTTAGAGACGGCCTCCTTTGGCCGTTATGGTTTGAGTTTGTTGTATAGACACATGGATCCTGGCTTTCAGGAAGGTCCCGGAACAAAAATTTTTGTTTTCCGCACCGTGGGCATGTGATGCTGACACCGAGATTTTCCTACAGTAACCCTTTATGTGTCATGTTTTTATCTCAAAATTTTAATTTAAGTGTCCTTTTTACTTGATACTTTGTGAATGCTTGTGATCAACCCTTTGCCATTTTTACCTCACCTGTGAACCTTGCCCCATTACAACCTTGAATAAAGTCCTTATGATCTATTAGCTCATGTGATTTGAATGAATGATAATTGGTGAAACTGCAAGCCTATGGTAGTGCAATATGTTAGAGTGAGATTTGAGAGAAACACTTTACCCTCAAATACTTGAGTGTAAGAGCGGAATCCGTGAGAAGAATTCATTTTGATTTCATGTTTGCTTTTGAACAAAGATGTCCTATTTTGACTTCGTTTATTTGCATCGGTAAAAAGCGATTATGATATGTGTTGCAATTTAAATCTTACTAGTCCAAGTTAATGGATTGTGTGCACTTGATCTTATGAAGGATGAATTGACTTAGTGTAGTGGCTTGACATGTTTGCTCGAGGGCGAGCCAAGGTTTGGTGTGGGAGAAATTGTTAAGTCATTAATTTGCACTTATTTTATACTTAATTATCTGTAATGTGTTGAAATTATTATTCGAAATTAATGAAATTATCTTATAATTGTTTACAGAAGATTTTCAACACCTTAGAGACGAAATTGAATCCGAAAGATGCAAAAGAATGAAGAAAATCCGAAATTTCAAGTTTGACAGCAATTCAGTGACTAAGCGTGTGCACGCCTAAGGATGGAATAAATCTGCAGATCAATTTTCAAAAATTAAAATCGAGATTCTCACAATCTTTAAAGATTATATTTCCATTTTTCAAGGGGATTGACCACCTGAAATTGGGGGATGCATTATTTGACAAGAATCAAGGAAAGATAGGAGGGAAATCGGAAAAATATGTAGCATCTCACTCCCGCAAGACCCAAACTCGACATCGAGGTTGATATCCGAGCCCGTGCCTCACGAGGGTGGTATGCTAGAGCAGTCAATTACAGTACGAAAACTCAGTATGACATTTTCTTTTGAAAACATTTGTATATGCTGAATTCAGTAAACGATTTGGGTCCGATTTAACACAAAAACATTTTCAATCATACACAATTGTCTCAGAATTCACAGAACACATCATATTCTCAAATAAAAGCCGGAAAATGTCATGCATGCATATACATATATGTGCATATGCCAAATGTCTTATTCCTCTCTATATCGAGAGGCCAAATGCATGCTCATATCAAAATGCAGTCTAACCTACTAGACCGTCCCAATTTACCAATATAACCTTCCCATCGGTGATGGGATGTTATAATTCTCCCCTCCTAACAAAAATTTCGTCCTCGAAATTTCATATATGATTGATCAGGAAGACAAGGGTATTGTTTCGATCACTTACATATTGTTTCCCACTTATTCACTACATGATTAATTTCTGCCAATTAACTGAAATCAATACAGTCAATCACTCCTTTTTCTTTTCTCAAACTTTACACTGTCTTAATTGTTTCCTCATGATTACTCGCAATTCTTCACTTTCGGTATCAATAACACATTTATCGGATCATAATAATATTTCCTAATCCTATCCATGAAACACTTAGTGAATCCGAATCATCTTTTAGGTTTTATACTGACTTACCAATCCATAGTTCTATTCACACCACAGTTTCATAGAGGCCACTTTATAACGAATTTAGTTTCCCCCAATTACACATTTATTTTCGTCTACGTGCATCTTGGCCGAAGCGATACACTTCGAAATATTTCATTTATCGCTTACTAGATTACATCTCTTTAGTAATAAAACGCTAATCTCGTAAGATTTCATAGCCTCAATATTAATCAACTCGACTCATTGTCATTAACTTGGATTACTTAACCCCTATTACAGATTCATTTCACTTTTCAATATTATCTCAAATCAATTATGGCCTTCAACTATTTTTAGGCCCTGTTCACTTTAACATAGGAGTGAACGACTCCTTTTTGGCTGGAAGACCCCTTATACACTAGTCGAATGGTGTCACCAATATAACAATTGCTATGCTCACAATTAGACTGAACTATACATCACTCTCATGTCCCAATGAACTCTAAAAATATCAGTTTTACATTTGTCTCTAGCAGTCCAGTCTATTGGTTATTCACACATATAATCATTCGATTTTACATTCTAAACCTTCAATTACTCTTTCAATGTGCTCTTACTAGAACGTAAGGCTTCGATTGTTCCTTGTGGTTTCTCTAACAGTTTCTCTAGTGGGTAATACACAAACTTCTTAATCCAGTCATAAATATCATTTTCTCAAAAGTTGGATACATTTTCGATTCCTCCATAAAGTTCGCAAATTCTAAATCCTTAATTTGAGTTTTGTCAATCCTTTTTATACATACCTGATTTGGAATTCCAATAGCTAATAATACTTTCTTTTTGCCCCTTTGCGAGCTCGACAGTTTGCACTCGGTATTACACTAGATTTAATAACTTTATCGCCCAAATTGTGATCTTCAATCATTGACTTTTCTATTCAATACATTAAATTGCATCACTAGCTTAATTTTGAAATACTCAATCGCATAATCCTTTCCAATTCTTTCAAATTCCCGAAATATCTTAACCGTTATCGATTTGCATATTCATAGACATATCCAAAAATGTTCCTGTGCGAATAGCGTCTCCAAATTTTCAAAGCAATACTCAGTACAACGAATTTCAAATCATCAATTGCAATGCAGCCCATGTGGTTATACTTGTCTCCATGTACATAGAACCACTTTACACTAATTCAACAAATTACATCATAACCTTACTGGGACACTTCGTTAATTATTGTAAAATCTCCCAATTAAAGTGATATGATCAATACTCGAGTTGCAAATTTCTCAAAATGTCTCTTTTTACGTTCATCAGTCATACGATTCACACGTTTTTCCTCAAATAGTTTTGTCAAAGGCTAAGACCATAAAATCTTTAACAACTTCTGGACGAATCCAGCATACAACTAGTTCTAAATAACTCCAAATCCCATATATATATATATATCCTTTGCAAAGTTCGTATTTTATCATCACCTCTATCGCTATTTAGTCTTCCAATGCACCATGTTCAAATACTAATTCATCCACAATTTATTTAATCAAACTAAGATTCACCTTTATAAAGCTTTCATGATATAAAAGATTTCCCCATCTATGCAAAAATATCTTTCTCCACTTTTCATACACATCAAATATATCATTAATGATCATAGTCATTATCCAATCTAGACACAATTGAGACACTTTACTCTTCATTAGTATAATACTGTCGGGGGAATTATTATCTCTGACAATTACAACCCAAAACTCCTTATACCCATGATTGATTTTCATAACTCTTTAAGCATTTGATCTCCCCAATGAAGAAAATTCTCTTATGATTTTCTCAGTTTCATAATGACATGTTCTGACAAATGTTCCTTTACACTAGTTTCACCACATAATTCAATTTATTGCCATTTTTACAACTTGGGTTGATAACACATTCATCATATCAACTTTGTACTTCCCGAACATATTTACACAAAATATTCGTGAACCGATATTTTCCTCATAATCGCAATTAATGTCTCCTTAATGTTCAAAAAAAATCCTAGTACATAATCGGATTCTTTACATCAACATAGTGCATACCTTTTCAGTAACAGATTCTATCTCATACGCTTGAGTCTTCACTAGGATTAGGACTCCCACAATGATTTTTAATTCTTTTCAGATTTATCTCATATTTTCCCCTTTCATTGATACTTCCTTCAATTGAATCATCTGATCGACTTAACCAAATTAAGGGAAACTCTTCTTTGAAAGAAGATTTCTTACTACTTTCATCGATACCGTTCACGTAGTTTCTACTCATCAACAGTCGTCACATTTCTTGTCAGTCATTCTCAATGCCTTAGGAAATCAATTTTTTAACTACTCATAATATCCCATGAAGATCAATTTATGTCATAATTCATATAATCAAAACATCCTTTTTAATACGGTTCAGAGAAGTAAATACCGTCAAAATCATTACATCTTTTCAAGAGACAGATGTAAGACAACTCCCCAATTAGTCACTTACGCTTAGGATACCTTGATCTCTTTTGATTTTTGACAACACTTCCTTTTTGCACCTGTCCTCCTTCGTGAATATTAATCTCAATTTATTTTCAATCGATCACTATAAGCACTTTCACTTCTTATTCTAACTCGCATTGAACTTTAAGCTATCAGAACTATGGCTAGCAATCATCCACTGACTCACTAGCCATGGTGCTCCCATTATCAGATATGCGTTTACATAGGCAAAATGACTGAACTTGGACAACTATTTCATCAAACCCATGAGTGTTCACAATTAAGTCAAAATCAGAGATGTATAATCATTCTTGATTTCCCACAACATATTCTGACTCTAAGGTATAAACCCTTATTCATAACTCTCATCACAGAAATCAAACCCAATTGTAGCCTCTCTAGATCATAAAATATTTTATTTTCATCCACTTTGTTTATACACTTTCAATCTTGCCAATTCTAACCTATCTCTATTTTCCTCTATCAATCTACAAGTATATACATTCATATCTATCCCACATTCAAGGATATACCCAGTATAACTCTGATGTTGTATTTCATAATATATCCACCAATACCAATACACTTAATCTTCATTTATCAAATCGAACCATACACTTTTTCTTATTCCAAGATATCCACAACTCCCATTTATCACATTTTGACATATCATCATTCCCCTCACTATTTCTAATTCATGCTCATGCATGTGACTCATATGCTAGACTGGGGATCAGTTGTCACTGTCTGTCGTGACATGACTTAAATGCATGTAACTTGACCCATATTTCAAAAACAGCCCATGTAAGATAGTACTTCTAGGCTCTGATACCACAAATGTAGCATCCCACTCCCGCAAGACCCAAACTCGACATCGAGGTTGATATCCGAGCCCGTGCCTCACAAGGGTGGTATGCTAGAGCAGTCAATTACAGTACGAAAACTTAGTATGACATTTTCTTTTGAAAACATTTGTGTATGCGAAATTCAGTAAACGATTTGGGCCCGATTTAACACGAAAACATTTTCAATCATACACAATTGTCTCAGAATTCACAGAACACATCATATTCTCAAATAAAAGCCGGGAAATGTCATGCATGCATATACATATATGTGAATATGCCAAATGTCTTATTCATCTCTATATCGAGAGGCCAAATGCATGCTCATATCAAAATGCAGTCTAACCTACTAGACCGTCCCAATTTACCAATATAACCTTCCCATCGGTGATGGGATGTTACAAAATAAACATAAAAGGAGAGAGGATCACTATTTACGTAAGCTTAGATTAGGTTTTAGATAGATTTTCGTTTTCTGCACTTTTTCCCTTCAATCTTTTTACGTTTTCTGCATTTTCTCCGTTAGTATTTTTGTGTTTTTCAGTAAAGAACCAGGCATGGAGACTTTATGCTTTGTTATTTCTTTCATTTTCGATTCTAGTATGAGTAGCTAAACTTATTGTCTTGGTTGAGGGGATCCGTATTATCTGCTTTTATGTGTGAGATGTTTTGAATAAAGTTTAAGTTGTTCATGAACATTGGATATCTTCCGATCTATTCTTTCTAATTGAATTCATTGATTTCTAGGTGCACAACGAGAGATTAATTTGTTCAATCGCTAGATTAACGAAATATGACGTTTAGTTTCGCTAATCACAAGTAGCAATCTACGTTAGAGTCGAAAATTCTAAGGAGATATTCACTTGATTGATTGCTTGTCGTACATGTATTTTGCTTGCTCATTGATTTTTGATTTATAAAGCTATTATTCAATTAAACCTATAATCGTATCTAGGTTGTTGATTAATAAGAATGCTAGGATACATGTTTCTAGTCATTACACTTAAGAGAAAACGCTCCCAATGAATGTTTGTTAATGATTGCAATTTATTATCAAGGATTCATATTAGTGTGATAACATCGGTGACCCGAAATCAAGGTATTTTCTCATTAATTTTTTAGAATCAATTATTGCTTTCGATTTGCAATTTTTCTTATATTTTTCCTTAATTTTTCGTGAATCAAAACAAACCCTCCCTTTTTCATTACTTTGTTTTAGTTTTAAACTCGTTAATTTTTACCGTTAAAAATTCTTCGTGGGAACAATATCTACTTATCATTACTAGATTAAATTGTATTAACGAAAGTGATTTCTTTTGAATTTAGTTGGCGACAGTAGTACCAATTTTAAGAATACTACCACATACAAAAATTTATCAAAATTCTCCTAACAATTTTATGAAAAATATTTAAAATCAATTTTTTGCGACAACTTACACAATCGTGGCCAAATGCTAGCATAATTGCGATGAATTTCAGAAATAATCACCATAAGTGTCACCTTCTGCAACGCTCGGCAACAATCATCTCCAAATATATTGTTTATCATAACTTTTCACGACGAATTTTGTAATTGTCACAAATGACAGATTATTGGCAACCAAAAACTTTTTCATTCGCTATTTGTTGATGCCATTTGTGCCAAATGTTATCATAATGGCCATGAATTGTAACAGTCATCGCAAAAAGTCTCACATTCTGCGACGCTTCTCAAGAATCATCTCCCAATATATTGTTTGTATGATTGTGTGATGATTTTTGTAATCGTTGCAAAAAAATAATTATTAGTGAGAAAAACTTTTTCAATCACTATTTGTTGGCGTCATTTGTGACGCTTCCTAATAATTGATGCCAAACACATTGCTTTTCACGACAACTTGCGACGATATTCCTTTTTGTCTCCAATGCTATAGTATTAGGGACGGAACTATGTAACCATTGTAAAAACCTGTTGTTATTGCAAAGATCGTCTCTAATCATCGTAAAATAGGTTCACTTTACTGACAGTTTTCTATACCGTTGTAAAATCGTTTACTTATAATGATGAAGCTATAAATCGTTGCCAAAAGGATTTTGTAATCGTCTCCAATTACAACGTAGCCAAAAAGTGCATCTGTTATAGTGTCTCATGGCTTATCTTCTATATATGATGACTAAGGTATGAAGTTGCTCGCATCGAACCTAGTTAGTTATCATAGTTATGATGTAAATTGTAATCTCAATATTTATAATTTGTAAACCGGGATCAGTATTTATTATTCTGTCGTAGGAATTATTAAGATTGTAATTAAAATTTTATATCGATGAATATTATTTTGTTGGTATAATTTAATGATATTTTACTTTTATATACAATATTTCAAATTATCAATTATTTTTGTATAATAAATTAACAACAAAAATTTAAATATTATATACAACAATATGGATTAAAATGTCAAAATAATTATAACCAGTATGGTATAGCATTTTGTTAAAATATATATTAAAATTTTGACTACATTTTATAAAATGCAGCTAAAAACATTTGACTACGTTTAATAAAAAGCATGTAAATTTTTTTGGTTATGTTACTAAAAGCTTTTGGCTATGTTTTTGAAAACTTAGCTAATAATTTTTAGCTACAGAAACTAAACGTAACAAAAAGATATTGGCGACGATTTCTCAAATCGTCGTTAATAGTTTTTTGCTACGAAAACAGAGCGTAGAAAAAATTATTCGTGATAATTATCGTAAAACATATCCTATAGTTTTCAGCTACGGAGATTTGACGATGTTTTTTGTGACGAATATAAATCGTCGCTAATATTTGGAATTTTTGGTGACTTTTTTTTGGTAGCCAAATATGGTTTTTGTTGTAGTGTTAGTTTCCACCTTCAAGTTTTAACAATTGCATCATTGTCTTTAATGTAGATAGAGGGAACAAAAAAGAAAAAAAGAATGTCAACTAAATAAATGTTTAAGATGAAAGAAAGAATAAAGAACAAAATGGTAAATGATGTAGGGAATAATTGTTGATTTATGCCCTTGCAGCTGACAATATTGTATTTTTAACATTGTTTTTAACATAATTGATAGCATTTTCCATAATATATTATTGGTATCGTCATTTTCAAATACATACATGTATCTGAAAACATATTTCCTCTTATTTTGATACAATTTATCTCTACATTACATGCTATATATGATTGATTCTTGGATTTTCAATGTAGTCTCGAATCCATGCACCCTTTCCCATACTCCGCTTCTCTCGTTTGCGACGATGGACCTCGAATGCCACAAGGTGGAACAGGATCAGTATTCCCCCGAACATCAACAGAAGAAATAGCGTAGTGAGATCCAGTGAAGGAAAGATGGTGAACACAGAAACAAAGTAAGAACATGAGATGAACATTGTACAAGCTTCAAGAAAGAAAGCGAAAGGGAGCCCCATAACCAAAACAATAATTGTGCAAACTGATGCACAGAAGGCTGAAGTATTAAGAAGACCGAAGTATGAACTCTCCCAAGAGCCCATTATCATCTTTCCTGCAACATGTTGTGGACTTCCTTCTTGCCAATACCCTCCTGGAGGGCTGAGCACAGCCTGGTATGTAGCGGTTGAAATCAGGACGGCAACTACAAGTACGACACTGCGAATATCACCTGCAATGCTTCCTAGGCCTTTTGCATGGCCAATTACTCCCAAGTGACTGTCTCGCCTCTTTATTAACGTATTCAAGTAGTTTGAGAGTATCGATGCACGATGAAGCACGACCCCCATGTGCTTCTTTTGTAATTGCCCTTGACTTCTGAAGATGTCTAGAGCTGTACAATTCTCCCGATTTCTCATGCCCATGTCAACGTTATTGATCAATAACTCTGCTGCCTACATGTAATACAAAAGAAAAAAGTGATTTACTATTATAGTGCATGTTTGAAGGTTGTAATCCTAAGCTGAATTCCATAATTATGTGTATGAATGCGAATATTAGGATTTTGTAATCCGTTACATGTTTTTCTTTTTCTTTTCTTCTTAGAGACCAACGAATATGTGAAAGTTGTTAAACGTGCAAGGTGTAGTAGTACAATTTACCTTGACTGAATTTTTTGTTACGGCAATATGTAAGATAGTGTTACCGTCCTCATCTCTCCAATTGAGGACATCTTCTTTGTTTATCCTGTGAGCGAAACCGAAAAGAACCCTAAGAGCTCCCAATTTCCTATTTTCGGTGGCAATATGCAGTGGAGACTGACTTCGAGCTGTCAAATCCTCGATTGACGAGGGGCAACAGTAGAGAAGTTCTTCTAAGATAGAAACATGGCCCATTTCCACTACTGCATGTAAAGGAGTCATTCCGTGCTTCCCTTTGACCCTGATAAGCTCACAATTTAAATTTATAAGCGCTCTTGCGGTGTCAATATGGCCCTTTTTTAAGGCCAAATGCAAGGCGCTATCCCCTTCTGCATTCAGCTTCAGTGCGAGAGATGGCTTCAATGTTGCAAGTTCCACGACGAAAAGGGTTTTTCCAGCCCTTGCAGCACTGTGTATAGGAGTCTCAGTAAAATTAGTCTCGTCCATGCTGTCCAGAATACATGAATCTTGTGCCAGGATACCATATAACTGATCGACATGTCCATTGCGTGCAGCTTCCTTCAATTCCATATTCAGGCTGTGTAGGTGACAACCCGAATTTATTTGGAAAGTTCAAACTATAGTCATGTTTACATGTATAGAAAGAAGTTTAAGAAGTTATACATATTGCTTCATTTAATGTATTATTTTATTTTATCATATTATAGCAATTGTATTTAAAATAACAATTAAAAACAAAATATTTGCAATAACAAATGAGTTTTAAAATTTCAATTTTATATAACATAAATTAAATTAAGATTTCTAAAATTCTAATCAAAATTTAAATTTGACTGAATTCAAGATATAAAAACAAATAATTTTGTAAACTCATTAAATGAAGGGCTAGAAAGAGAAAAAATTCTCCGTAACGTAACCTTCTAAAATTATATATGAATTCTTTATCTATGTTCAATCAAATAGAAAGGAATAGTTAGAGCTCGAATCCCATAAACATCAAAAAGTATGCGTTATTTCGGATGCTGCTAATGTTGAATAGTATATATATATATATATATAGTAAAAGTAGGCTACGAGTAGGTTATTGGCGAGGAGTCCAGATCTTCTGTTTAATATTATGATATTTTATTATGTCTAATGAATCTCAGTCATTTATTTATATAAATTCTACGTAAATTACGCATGAATCCCGTGTGAGTCATGTAAAATAAATGACTGAAATTTTATAGGACAGAATAAAACAGAATAATATTGGATAAAAAATCTTGTCTCATAGGTAAGTAGCAGGGGATTAATTCTCCTGTTCTAAGGCAGGGAGGGATGATAATTGCTTTGTCCACCAAAACTTGAATCTCAGTGGAGTCATTGGGCGTTTGTCTTGAAGATATTATTTGCTCCAAATTTTGAGAAAAACAAATTACGGTTAATAAAGGAACTAATCTTATGCATTATTCCTGTGAAAATTGGATACTTGCCTCGTCCGACTTGGTCTACCCATAAAAATGAAAAATTGAAGTGTCAACAGGTGGGCTGTAAGAAGGGATGACGCCTTAATTGAACTGACTTGTATCAGGCTTCACTTGATGTGTGCATCAAACTCTTTTTGATTGACTGAATGATTTCAAAGTTCAATCTGTAACTGATAATAGTATATATATACACGAAGTGAATGCTTCTAGCTTAAATCTTTGGGCTAGCAATGACTTACAGGAGTGTATCAGGAGGCTGTCGCCTGTTTTAGCAGTAAGCTGCCGGCGACTTTAATCGCAGATTCTAGATCCATAGAAGTAATCTTTTTGGCCCCTTTTGAAGTTCTCTGACTTTTTTGAGGTTGGTCTATTGTCTTGTAAGTGAGTCTTTGCTAACTTGAAACTTGAAAGATGACTGAAAATAGGAACCGGCAACAGAGCTATTTTATGGCTGATTTGGAGAACTTCGAAGATCTTTCTACCTTCCTACCAAAGAAAATAACAATAAAAACTTGTTTAGTATTTGATTCCTCACGTCCTCTCTTGTCCTATGAGCAGTTGGAAGACTTTATTTCATAGTCACCGCTGAATATATACGTGTGATTGATTCAATCGTTGAAATCCGTGCTCCCCCTTAATCGTACACCCACGGCGCTAGCCATAAATATTATTTATTTGAATTTGCAGGCATACATTAAATAATGGAGGCTGACTGTCCAACAACCAGATACTGGCATATTCGCCTAAGATGCCCGAAGTCAATTCGGGGGAAGCAAGGAACGAAACTACCATAGCTTAACTTGATGACCTTGAAATTGAATTCCTCTCCGACGTAATCGATTATTGTATGTTTTTGTTTATCAACGAAATGCATTTGCATTAGATTTAAGCCAGACTCGTGGCTCCGTTTGGCGGACTAGTAAAATAAATTTAGAATATGATTTATTAAAAAAATAAATTAATAAAAAATAAATTAATTCACATAATTAAATACTTATAAGAAATCTAATAAAAAATTAGGTGGATTCTTATTATATTTTATGAAATGTAACTTAATTTTGACTTATGTTTTAATTATATCCTTATAAATCGAATAAAATTAAAATCGTTAAATAAGGAAAAATATGAAGCACGAGGATTGTCGATTCAAACTTCTAAGAAAATATTCAAAATCAGAATATCGACTGATATTGGAAAATTTAAAAATAGGAAAATCTTTTACAAAATTTTTAAAATTTCCTCCTTCTCCCCGTTTTCAAAGTTTTTTAGTTATTTTATTTATTTCAACTTTTATAATCATTGTGAATTTTTAATTTTGTTTTTAAATAATAATAACTAGTTTTATTACTAATAATAATTATAAATTAAATAAAACTTACAGAAAAATATTTTAATTTTAATTTATTTTAAAATTTTATATAATATTTATTAATATAGTATTCATAAAATATTTTATTTTAAAATAAATAATTTAAAATTATTATTTATAAACTAATATTTATTTTATATACTTTTAATTATTAAATCAAAATTCATTTAAAATTTATATATTTTAAAATCTTAGAGTTTAGAGAGAAAGAATTGTTAAATTGTCTAGTGTATTTTTAGATTAAATTCTTGGGAAAAGTAATTTAAATACTAAGGGGGTGTTGGAATTTAAAATCCAGAGAAAGTGCTACTACTTTCCCTAAATTATGAAAGTTTTTACTTTTCTAACCACTCAAAAAAACGAACCAAACGTAATAATTTAAATTTTAGGAAAAATATTACTTTCTCAGTCAACAATCCATGCCAACCAAATGGGGCCTATATGTTTCTCTTAACCGTGTGTTATATTAGATTTAAGCAAGACTGATTGGGATTCTCTTAACGGTGTGTTACATTGCTTTTTGTTAATATTTTAAATAAATAATTATATTTTTAATTAATTAAAAACTGCCTCCTTATTGATTTGTATCCTTATCAAGTTACAGGATGTTTGATTCACCTACCTAAATTTGGAATAGAGAAGAAATAGAATAATTATTCTTATGAATAGAATAGATGATAAATAAAATAGAATGAGTATTACTTAATTTGGTTTTCATAAGAATTTTCAATGTTTGGTTTGAAAACATAAATTTAGAATAACAAAGGAATAACTAACAAAAAACAAAAATATACATTATAGTCTCCAATAACTACATAATAATAAGAATAATAATAAAGAGAGAATAGGAAAAGACAGAAGATAGTATCTTTAGCTATTTTTTAAAGTGTATGAATAACTAAACTCGGGATTAATTAATCTGTATATTATTTTCTAACTAAATAAAGGAATAACTATTCATCAAGAATACATCAGTAATAAAATAGCCATTTCACTCAACTAATTAGGCCATTAGACGCTACGTCTTAATTGGATTAAGCATATAAAATATACTTACTTATGCTTCTTTATACGAAAATAAACGAAATCATACCCATTTTCTCTCAAATCGAGTACAACATTTTTCAGTAATATACTTTCAATTTCATTCATATGTTCGTTCTCTTGATTCCCACATCTCCGAATCATACCATTTTTCCTATAAACATAAGTCAACGCTTTTGTTTCTTGACTTTCAATTTGTTTCGTAGACCATTCTTTAGATCCCCATATCTCCATAAAATTGTCTTTACTTATTTCTCTTAAAAATTCAAAGCAGACATATAATTGCTAGACTATAAACTAGGAATAATAGCATAGTCAAATTCGTAAAAAATGTCACGCATTATATTTGTGACATTATTAAATTGTTGTCTGAAATGTCGCCAACTCTTCATATAACTGAATATGATTAATAATTAATGATTAATAATTAATTTATAAATAAAGTATATTTAATAAATCAATTAATTTATTATGTTCTAATTATCATTATTAATCAAGTATCACATTTTCGTAAATCAATTAATTAATTATAGACGTCGAGAAGAAGCCTACACGAAGTAGTTCTCGGAACAAGAGGTTTCCCGTCGTTGCTGTCTCCATCATCCATTCATATCTATTTTTCAATATATTTTCATTTTTATCTATGTATATAATTGGAATAGCTATTGACATAAGATTTATGAATGTTGAGGATTGTCTAAACCCACCTTCGGGTTATTTTTATCTTTGATTTAAAAAAATTGATTGTTTATGTGAATTAGATTCATTGTGATTGATTTCTGCATTTTCATAAATTAGTAATAGACTAAGAGATTGAGCCGACGAAAAATAATTAAATTGCGCTAACGAGAGTTAGATAATTTAATAAAAACAAGAAATCAATCAAATTGGTAATTTTGTGACGAGAGATCTCATATAGGTTCCGGTAGTCCAGTGGAAAACTTTAAATCTAATTAAGGTTTGATAAAATTGTAAATTGAGAAATTGCAATTTTCCATAATCTGATGAGGGTTTATAATTTAGGGATTTTATTTATAACTCGAGAGAGAGTAACCAACCCTAGGATAGTCCTTGACCAATAATCCGATATTTCATAATTAATTAGGTTAGTATTGAAGATAGGTAAAAATTTCCCCTTTTTTCTCAATTGATAGTTTTTTACGTTGATTCTTGGTGTGTGCATTACAATTTGCTGATTTGTTAATATTTCATGATTTATTCTTGAGTTGAATTGGTTGATTGAATTGATTGATTGAATTGTGTTATTATTTTAGCTTAGTTACAGTTGAATTTTTGTAATTTGTTTCAACCTTAAAGTTTAGGAATAGATTAACCCTCCTCGTACGATCGACACCTTAGATACTATGCGAACGACCCGTATACTTGTAGAATATCGAGGTTAAAATATTAAAACTACATATATCAAAAAATGTGATCAAGTTTTTTGGCACTGTAGTTGGAGAGGTGATTAGTTTAATTCTTTAGTCTAAGTTTTTTTTTCACAATCTTTTGTTTTAGAAAAGATAAAAATAGAGATAGAAGTTTGGGGCATAAAGTAGAGACACAATAACACATCTTAGAATGAGAAATGAGACATCTGAAGAGCTAGATGCCAAGAAGAAATGGAAAGAACAATGATGAAGGATAGATATTATAGGAAGCAAGGAACTTTTGCAAGCTACAATGAGGCAGAGTATTGTTGGGGAAGTTACGATTCTTGTTGGAACATGTACATTCGGGGTGGCAGAACTACCTAAATTTCTATTGGTCCAACAATGTAAGGACTCACTTAAGATATCAATACCTATTAGGATTTCAACAAGATGAGTCCAGTTCATAGGATTCTAAATTGGACAAGATCCTGGATAAGCTTATATATATGGAAGAGGGCCAAAAGAGACTAGAAGAGTTAATTGAGCAAGTAACGGAAAATCATACCTTGTCTATTCACAACCTAGAGATTTGAGTGTGACAACTTTTTTGTGAATTTTGTAATAGAAGTGTGGAAGACTCTCTAAGTAATATGGAAATAAATTAAAGAGAGCAATATAGAGCTATCGCATCTAAGAATGGGGGAGAGGCAGAAGGATCAATGGAAAACCAAACTGAACCCCACCTTATTGAAGACCAAGAGACGAAGAATGAGGATGAAAAAAACATGTCAACCCTCCTTATTATTCACCAGTTCTTGATGTACCATGCGTGAACATCGAAAAATCTTTGGTAGATGTCCATGAAAAGAACCTTATCTTTCGAATTAATGATGACCAAATGACATTCAACATGAATGATGTATTAAAGACTCCGAAGGAGAGTAGCCCATTTAGGATAATTGATGTGTTTAAATCTTCTAAAGAACAAATAACAACAAACATCGAGTTTGAAAAAGCTATGAAATTCCCTGTTCATGAAGTGGAAGAAGTAAAGGAGACAAAGGTGATTAAGGAAGAAAGAGAGCAACTCACCTTCTTACAGGACAAATTGTTGGATTCGATGGAAAATTCAGGGAGTTCTATTATTCCCCATTTAATTGACAGTTTGTTAATGAAAAGGATGTTACTGAAATTAATTATTTTTCTTAACTTTATCAATATTTTTCATTTGATTATTTTGCAATTTGTAATTTACTAACAGGCTACAAAACTAATTTTGAATGAAAATAATGGAAGCAAGTTTCTCATAATTGATCCCATCTAAGTTTTCAATGATACAAGGTTAAGCTAATGACCATAAATTAGCATGTTTAGTAGTTAGGTTTAAATTGTTGCATAGTTAGATTTGTTTTAAATTTCAAAAATAAGTTCTTAATGATTTGGAATATTTTGGATTGCTAACTCTCTTACTCTTTTTGAATCAATTATAAGAAAGGAAACCTAGCTTAGTGTCAAGCGCATTTGGTCTCCGCCTTCAACACATCACCATCTTAGTCACCATGATGGTTTCGTGTTCTAACCCTTGTTTTTTCACTTGTGTTAGTATTTTTTGTTTTTTCATATATTGTTTTATTCCCCCTTATATGCTTGTATGTATCCTCTCACATTGAGGACAATGTGTTGTTTAAGTGTGGGGAGGGTTATGTATTTTTTTTTACCTTGAGTGTGAGTTTTGCATATTGTATGATAGTTTGTTTAGGTTGCATGATGTGAATTGTGTGAATGTGTTAATGGCTAGGACTTAACGGGATAGATTTAACCTTAAACATAGCCTTTTTAGGTTGTAAAGATTTATTAGCTTGTAAAATTAGTGACCTAAGTTACTTAGGGTTAAATATGCTGGTTAATTGGGATATGATGTTAGTCCATATATCCTAGGAATTTTCCATACTCATTTATAATTTTAGGTCAATCAAATAGCTAAAGCAATAAGGTAGGCAACATTTTATGTTAAAAAAAAGGAAAAAGTGTATAAATTTTGACTGAAATAACTATTCCATTGACCTTCAAGTTATGAATAAAGCTAGTAGCCAATTAAGAATGTGATGTGGTTGAGTAACCGGATCAACATGTATTACAAATGTATGCCTTCTTCTAAACAGGCTATACTGACATTCTAACCAAGCAACTTAATAACAACATGACTCAGTTGAGTAACCAGATTGACATCCATCACAAATGTTTACCTCCACGTAAAAAGACTAGGTTCATTTCCTTAAAAAAAATCAACAAAAGAATGTTTTCAAATAAAAGCCTACCAAACTTGTTAGTAGCTTGATCTTTCATGAAAACCTACTAAGGAGTAGCTACACTTTTATTTTGACAGAATGATTATCAATATGTGTGTGCAAGTGATAGAGGTGAATAGACTCGACATTAAAATGTGGATTAAGTTGTATATTTAATCTAAGGTGTTTAGACGCGGATATGACTTTTTAATAAGTTAGAAAGACTTGAAGGATGGTGTTTATTTAACTCTATTCAAACAAGCTCTATTTTGACCCATCTCACTTCATAGGGACTCTAATCCTAATTTAAGAGGTTTTTATCGTATTTCGAAATTGTTAGGTAACTTTTTCAACTGCCCAAAAGAATTTTCAAATTGAATATGAAAATTACTTAATGTCACTTAAATTATTTGCATTTCATTCAAAAGTGTTACCTAAATCCCCAAAGAAAATTTTGATGCTTTTTAAAGCTCATTCGGACCCATTCCTTAGCTTTTCAGAGTTTTCAGAAATTTTCTAGAAAATTTTCGATCAAGTATAGAATCATCTTTGGTCTATCCGTGATCTCCATTATAACATTAATAATACATTTAAACGTTTAAAATACTATAGTATACCGTAAATAGAGCATACTCTATAAAATGCATGTACAACATATTACACAAAACCATAATCAAAACAATATGTTACACTTTAGTTAGTCTCAATTGTTGGCTTGTTGTGGATTTCAATTTGTCTATAGATATCGTCCGTTAGCCCCCTTCATTTACTTATCATATGCATATGCTTCACTACGTCTAAGTTTAGTGCTACTATGGTGCCTATTAAATGCATTAGTAGAAATTGGTCAAAGACGCCCATCTTGTAACATCCCATTACTTGTGGAAGGATTAGAATAATAAATGCGAGTGATTAATGAGAGTTAGAGATGCATTTCTATGCTCATGGAAAAAAAAAGATGCCATGCACTTATACGTGAATAGTGAATATATTTGCACATGAAAATAATTGTACATGCATTCATGAATAATTCCGGGTATAATTGGATTGATCTATGAATTTTTAGAGTTATGGATGTTTTTACATTAAAAATATTAGTGATTGGTGAAAATATTGTATTTGTATATGTTGGTGAATTTAGGAGTTACCTTTGAAATTTATGGAGTATTGAGAAAGACATATATATAATATGGAAACAAGAAATTAAAAGAAGTTTTGGAGGTAGTTGGATTGTAAAGATGACAGCCAAAGGAGTTAGTTTCAAAAGAAACTAAGTTAGAACTTGGGTATTGGGTAAATGACAAGTGTCACTTAAGCTTTTGTACTCTTGCTAGAAGTAGGTTACTATTCTTTGAGAGTTGGCAGGTTAAGTCCTGTCTAAGTCCCTTCTTTATTATCATCTTTCTAAAACTTCTTTTTTGAAACACAGAGTTTTCCATCAAATACCTTCTAAGAGACTTCTGTGTTTTTTCTTTCTTTTACCAAACCTACTTTGCCATTGTGTCCTCTACCCTAAGAAAAACCAGAAGCTGATCATCGTACTCAGTGAAGTACGAAAATTTTGTGAAGATTAGGGCTTGAAGACTTTGGAGTTTTCAGCAGGTAAGTGGTGAAGAAATCCCTTAGAGTTGGAGATTTGTGAAATAAATTTGATAAGTCACTATCATCTTCATGGAAAATGGCATTCATGTGTTTGTTCATAAATACTGGGTAGTTGGGAAGAAATAAATTCAGTTATAGTGTTAAATTAGTTTTTGAAAAAAAAATTGGTGTTTTGGTGATATAAAATATTGAAAGTTTGAAAATCTGAAAAATGTTCACGGAATACATTTCAGTCTTTTAGCCATAATGTTTTCTCTAGTTTTCTAAATGAAATTATTCTTAATTTGAATTAAACTAGGGACACATGGCTACATTTTGTATGAAGACATTGAATTTCAGTTCTGTCTCTAAGAGTCTCAAAAGTTGTCACGAAGTTGAGAATAGGGTGCAAGGCGTTGAAAGCTGATTGTAAAATTCATGTTCTGATTTCGGGAGAAAATATGGACTTGATCTAGATAGATTTTGGTAAAGTTGCCTTCTAGAAAGTTGTATATCTTTCTTTTAGCTTTCCAACGGTATATATTATGAAAATTTTGGACATCGGAGTCAAAAGTTATGATCCTTATAAGTGGGGACATTCTGGGCAAAAAGCAGACGATAGAAATGAGACGGAAGAAAAGCAGACGATAGAAATGAGATGGAAGAAAATGAGACGATAGAAATGAGACAATGAAAAATGAGACAATAGAACTAAGACGAAAGCAAAAATAGACTGGACTCTTTTGGTCATAACTTCTTCTCTAGACCTCCAAATGACCTGATTTTTGAAGCATTGGATTCATAACATATTTCTTTATATCTCCAAAAAAATTTATGGTTTTTGGTATTAAATTGAAAATGATTTATTGAATCAAAGTAAGGGTATCGGTGGAAGGAGAATGAACTGGATATTTTACTGAACATATTTCAGTATTTTGATGATATCTTGGTATGTAGGATTCCAATTGAGGGTATTCTTGATTTTTAGTAACCTATAGTAATAGGGCTGCAAATAATATGAAGAAGTTGAATCTTGATTCAGTCTCTAAGGTGTTCAATTTCTGGACGAAAGTTGGGTATAGTACACTGTTTTGGAGAGGAACAGTCCGAAAATGTTTGAGACATATCTTCCAAATTACTGAACCAAATTGAGTGATTTTGGTGTTAATGGAAAGATAAAAGATAGAAGAACACTTTTCTAGAAGAGAGTGGGCTCAAATTTCACAATTTTGGCCTTCTCATTTAATGTGAACAGTAAACCCGAAAGGGGTGTTTCAGAAATTCTAAAGGTAAGTCAATGAGTAATGAATTGTGTTTTCAATAGTTCTAATAAGGCATAAACCTAAGTGTTAGTATACTTAAATGAATTTTGGTATGGGGATAGTGTTGAGAAGAATCAAGGAGCAATACTCGAGATTTATCATGAAAATGCATTGTACATAATTCATCTCATACATGTGCATTATTGAATACTTTTAATGGTGCAAATTCTAATATCGTGTATGCTATTTGTTATAGAGGAGCAACTGGAACGTCAACTTCCAGATGTTTTCGGATCTTCTAGGCATTAGCTTTGGGAGCAACCAGTGAGTAACCTAGACGGTTTCTGTCAATTATTGCTTGCTTATGATTTTGTGGTGGATGATGGTGGGACTATGATTTGCTTGTGATTGTGGATTCCGGACAGAAGGTCCGATGACTGTGTACTGGGGAGTTGTATTATCGAAGTGCTATTTGTATGTGAATTGGAGACCTACATGCCTATGATGTGATTATTTATGACATATGTGATCGTTTGTGGCATATGTGATTAATTGTGTCCTATGCAAATTGATTGTGGCATATACATTTCATTCATGAAAGCATTATCAGATAATGATAATTGTGACCGAAGCAGCCACCAATCAAAGCTTAAAGCTCAACGAGTGTACTTGAGCCTCGAGCTCAACAGTGATTTAGAGCCTTAGGCTCAACGTTTAATGAGCCTTATATGGGATAATTCAGGCACTCGGTCACAACACCGTAATAATTGGAAAAGTGTCACATGAGCATTTCATATGCATTTGGTTAAATATGCTTGATTGAGTGAAAGGCATAATGCCTTATACTTATGTGAAAACAAACGTGTTGCTTACGTGAAAAATTGTGTGACTTATGATCGATGGAAAATCGTGCTACGTTTAATGTGTTGTATGAATTGAGTGAACCATCGATGATGGTTACCTCATTGAGTTTGCAAAACTCACCAAAATTGCAACGTTATCTTTTCAGGACCGAGAGTAGACTCCTAACTTCAGAGGGACTTTTCCAGCCGTATAGATTGTTTTGGCGAGAGAAGTCATGGCTCACAGGTCGGTCAGTTGGGACTTTCGGGATGGCCTAGATAGATCTGATATTTTTCCTCTTTCATATAGCATTTTGTACTAGGTTTTTGGATTTATGTACAAACAGTACAGGATGATAGACATGTAAACAGTTTGATTTTGATGAAATGAAATGAGGAATAGTTGGTTTTAAAAGATCGTGTTTTTTATATTGATGTTTTATTATGATGCCATGTGAAGTGATTGTAGTGATTGTTCGTAACTCACCCTTATCGTGGGATATGTGCCGGAATGACCTGCGAGCGTCCCGGTGTGTACCCTACGATAAGGGGGCGCTACATTTAGGAGGTATCAGAGCATGATTTGGCATCTGTTGGGACATGTAGAATGTTTAGGCACGAATTATTTGAGAAATGCGGGAAGTGATCGAAATTATTGTTTGTTATAGGTCATCCGTCTTAGGTGATCAAGTTGATCAACCAGCTGACCAAGGATTAGTCGGAGCTAGTAGGGAGTCCTCGGTGCCTCGATTTGAGGAGTTGCCTCCTAGAGTTCCCGAGAGACAGGAGAGGAGGTATGATAGGCTGCACAAGTAGGGAGTTGTGGACTTTTATGGCAGCACAGACCCTGCTGAGGCTGAGGGATGGCTTGAGAGGACTGAGAGAGTCTTCGATCAGTTGGATTACGAACCAAATGAGAGGTTCGATTATGCAGTATCTCTTCTGTAGGGCTCAGCTTATCAGTAGTGGAAGACTGTCCCGGACAGTACCACCAAGCCTTGCCTATTAAAGTGGGAGGATCTTCTGAGGGCTTTTAAGGACAATTACATGCCTAAGATTTATTTAGATATGAAGATGTAGGAGTTTCTGGAATTGAAGCAGGGCAGGATGTCAGTGGCCGAGTATGAGGTGAGATTTAATGAGCTAATGGGTTATGCTACTGTTTTGATTCCTACAGAGGCGGATAAGTGTCGGAGGTTCGAGAATGGGTTGAATATGGAGATCAGAATCCGGTTGGCGCAATCTGATATGGGCACCTTTATTGAGCTGGGAGCTGCTGCAGTAGAGAGTCAGGCTGAGACTGGCGAGATCGAGAGGAAGAGACCTAGTGACGATCGAGGCGATTCTGGCGGGAGTTTGATGGCGCTGAATGCAGACCCTTGATTAGCAGTGGATCCAGCGATCAGATTTAGGCAGAGAAGGAGGTTTACCGGTGGCGGTGGTAGTGGAAAAGTGCAGAGACGACGCGAGTTCGTTTGTGACCTTGTGAGAAGAGGCATAGTGGTGAATGTTGGGGCCTGACTGGTGCTTGCCTTAAATGCGGCTCCATGGATCATCATATCAGAGATTGCCCGGCTACTTTAGGAGCTCAGTCTGCTGTTAGTGGGCGATCTGGGAGTAACACCACAGTTCAGCAGAGTCGAGGTGGTGGATTTGGACAGAGGGGTCGAGGTAGAGGCAGAGGTAGAGCTGAGGGTTTAGTTGTGAGGACTGAGGGGCGGGGCAGTCGACCGCAGTCCTAGGCCAGGGTCTATGCCATGACTAGGCAGGAGGCCCAAGATTTCCCAGATGTGGGAGCAGGTGCGCTTTTTATTTCTGACTTTGAAGCTTTTTCACTACTAGATCCAGGATCCACACACTCCTTTATCGCACCGCATTTGGCATGTAGCTTGCATTGTGATAGGGAGTTACTGCAGTAAGGGCTAGAGGTGAGTACACCTCTAGGTAGTACTACTGTTATTGGTGAGGTATGCAAGGAGTGCTTAGTTAGGATTGATCGAACAGAGTTAGAGGCAGACTTGATAGTATTGCAGTTGAGGGAGATAGATGTGATTTTGGGCATAGATTGGCTCACTGCCCATCGGGCTATCATGAACTGCTATACCAAGGAGATAGTACTGGAATCTCCTGGTCAGCCAAGGGCATTATTCAGAGGAATTAGTCAGGTAGTGCCAGCCAGGATGATAGCTTTCATGAGTGTTTTGAGGTTGATGCAAGGGGGATTTGAGGCTTATTTGACCCACATCATTGACACTAGGGTTGAGCAGAGCGTACAGGACATTCCAGTGGTTAAGGAATTCCTAGATGTGTTTCCCGAAGAGTTACCTAGTTTAACACCAGATCGGGAAACATAGTTCAAAATTGATCTGGTTCCAGGTGCTGCTCCTATATCCATTCCTCCATATAGGATGGCTATTGGGCCCCGTTTCTAAAGCCCAACCAAGGTGTTGGATCCCGTTTCCCGAGCCCAACTATCCGATTCGGAAACAAAAAGCGTAAGCGGGTTTCCTTGTAGGGTTATTTCAACGAACCCTCACTTGCTTTGAATCAATCCTTTCAAATTCAAAGCCAAAAGCTACCAATTTTTATGGAGAGGTAGAAAAATGTGTTATAAATCCAATGCTTCAAGAATCACTCAATTTGGAGGTCGGATGAAGAAGTTACGGTCAAAAGAATCCAATATGTTCATGTCCTTATTCCAACTGAACATGTCTTGGCGCAATTTTCATAACTTCTTCTAGAAATGTCAGATTGATTTCATTTTTGGACCATTGGAAAGAAGACATCGAGATCTACAACTCTTATGAGACCTCAAAGCGTGATTCAGCCTCTAAAGTGGTCAAAATTGCGATTTACTGTAGCTGACCCGAGGCTGTCCGTTTAACGAACACACACGGGACAAAAAGTCATTTTTCATCTGAGAATGCGGACATACACTGGGCTAAGACTCCTTTTCGCCCGAGAAGGTCCGTTAAACGGACATGCGTGATCCAAAACCCTTTCCAAGTCTCTCAATGCTTCCAACCTCTAATCCTAACACCATTTACACTCATAACTCCCTAAATTCAACCCTTCAAGTGTACTAACACTACACAAACATTCAATTTCCACTTTAAATGCATTAAACTCCCAAATCTCAACTCAAATAACTCATAAAATACAAAAACTCTCAAAATTCGCCATAATTGGAATTCTCAACCTCCCATACGCATCATCACTTACAACACTCATATCTCTCAAGTCCAATACCCAAATTTTTACAAACTTTAAAGCGTTGAAAAGCTAAGAGGATAAACTACAAAGTTCAAGAAGACCATTTTGCCTAACATGGCTAAAATCAACCCAGTTTCTCCCATGAATTCAACACATAATTTACACCTCTATGGAACCTGAAATAGGCATTTCACACAACCAGATAAATAAGCACATACACAAGGGAACTTTTTCCAATCTTCAATTCATTTCCAAGTCAAAATGGAGTTCATACAAAGCTTTCATACATAGCTTTAATTACATATCGACATTTCATCAAAACCTTAAAACAAGTTACAAAATACATTTGATGCTCAATGTTCAATATGCTTTTAAAGCTATTCAAAAGTCTAGCTCCTAATTTAATACAAAAGCTAACTCTCTCTCGGAATTGTCCAAATGCCTGCAAGGATTTACTGATCTTCTAGATCTGCACCTGAGGAGTGGGAAAAATATGGGTTGAACTATACAGCTCAGTGGCTAACTTATTCATAGCCATTGGCAATGAGCCACACAATCATACATAAAAAAATATTCATATAGACAAACAATGAATCTTGGCATTCATAATTTCCAAACACAATCTCACAATTGAATACATCATCACATTAAACACAATTGTTGTCATTTCACATTTAAGCATAACACACAATTCTCATCATAACATAACACATAAAAATGATAATGCACACACAATTTGGCTCGAGGGTTTCGTGAACAAAACAGAGAAATTGAGGTTTACTCTGTGAACGAAACGAGTCCAATTTCAGATCTTGTGGGCCACAAGCGGGCAACCGGGACAAGGTTTAACGTCGACGTGCACGTGACTAACGAAACGGTTCCTCTCTCGCCTAAACACAATCAAATCTCATACTTAGTTCAATTATTCACAATCTCATATTCTCATGCTTAATTCAATCACTCTCAAATTCACAATTCTCATGATTTTTCTTCTTTCCATTCAATCAAAATGTCATGCTAAAAGACATAGTATAATCATGCTCACAATTCAATCTCTATCACAATGTCATACATCTTTCAAGGTATAACACAATCATAAACACGATATAGCAATTCACAATTTATCAATTTAAGCATATACATACAAATATACACACACACAAGGCATTTTGCCCATTACACAATAACTACAATAAATTACCCGCCTTATACTCTTGAAATGCCAACTTCAATGGTGCCCCTTCTCTTGCTCTTGGGTAGGCTCTTGATTTCCTAACATAACCCAAAAATCCTCATTAAATTTCCAATCCAAATAGAAATCTCCAATTTCCATAATCATAACAAATTGTAATTAACCCTAATCAAACTTCAATTTAACCTACCCATGGCTCATATATGTTAGAAAACTCAACACCTATCTTAGAAACCCAAAAACCCTATGGATTTTACTACCTTGTTCTTTCTCCAAGCATTCTCAACACAAACACCTTTTTCTCTCTAGAACTCCTTCAGCTTAACACAACAACCCATTTCTTTCTACTAAAGCAAGAAAAAGGAGTAGAACTTACCTTGAAAGCCTTGATTTCTTCTTCTCTCCACAATTTTCCTCCTTTTTCCCTAGCTTTTTTGATTTTCCCTCTTTTCTCTCCTCCCTCACGTTTTTCTCTCCTTCTTTTGGGCTATTCACGACACTCCTCTTCTTCCCTTCTAATTCATTTATTCAAGCCCTTGTTTTACTCCTTTTCTTCCAATTTTACCCCTCACTTACATGGCCTTTCCAACTTTGCCCTTGTTTTGTCTTATATGGCACTACTCCTCCAACCATTAACTCCTTATTAATTCTAACCAACCACCCATCTTTCCAACTAATTCAATCTTAGCCAACTACATTCATGACCCAATTTCTAAAATAATAAAATTAAACCAACATATAAACATAAATAACCAATTAAGCAATTTATAAGAAATTCAGAAAATTCAAGACCCAACAACTCTCCTCCCCTAAAAGAATTTCATCATCGAAATTCTTACCTGAGTCATTGAAGAGGTGCGGGTACTTCTCCTTCATTGCTTCCAAAGGCTCCCATGTTGCCTCTTCTATCGAATGGTTCCGTCATAAGACTTTAACTAATTTCACAACCTTATTTCTTAAAACTTTTTCCTACGAATCTAGGATCTCTATTGGTTGCTCCTTATATGTTAAATCCTCTCTTAGCTGAACCTCTGAAGGTTGAACTATGTGTGAAGGATCTAATCAGTACTTCCTCAACATCGACACATGAAAAACATTATGAATCTTAGACAATTCCGCAGGCAAAGCTAACTTGTAAGCTAAAGGCTCAATCCTCTCAATAATCTCATAAGGGCCTATATACCTCGGACTTAGCTTGCCTTTCTTACCAAATCTCAAAACCCCTTTCCATGGAGAAGCTCTAAGAAACACTTTGTTGTTGGAGTTATGTAAATATAGTGCCCTGGAAAGCAAGTGTATTTACATGTAACTTTATCTTCTTGATTCTGCAGATTTTGTAATGAAAATATTTATTATTAATAAAACAAAAGAGTTTGGTTTTATCTGTATGAGCATTATATATCTGGTCATAAGGTACCAAGATTCATTTGTAAGTAATATACATATACATAGAGATGTATGGGAAACATGTATATTATTAGAATCGAATTAATTGATTCACAGTTGAATAATCAAGTTGTTCGTTTGATTATGGTTTAGGCAGTAGTGTTGCGATTTATCTCCATATAAGTAAAGGAGTTTACTTAAAGGGAATGATGAGTTTCATATCATGATAGTAGTAGACTATCGATAATGGCACTATTAAATGAATCGGAATCAAGTATGTTTTCAAGAATAAAGTGGTCGTTACTTTAATCTTAAAACATACAACTTAAGCATTCGCTATTATGAACTACAATCTTGATGAGTGGTGAACTCATATGTGTTTCATTATAATTCTTGATATGATCGGAATGGATTTTACAGGTATTAATCCGATTATGCATGTTGGAATTATTAATTGAAACATGTATCGAGAACATTCACTCGAATAAAGAGTTTATAGTGTTATCATCTCTTTAGATGTTTTAAGGAGATTTGGTGATTAAGCTGGCGCGATAGTTTGATGGACTAGCTACCCATCAAGTCTTAACACTAAGATGAGATCTTATGTGTTAATCACCATATAAAGTAAAATGAGAGATCTAGAAGAAAAACTAACATAAGGGCAAAGCGGTAATTTTACCCTTTGTTGTGCGGATGGCTATAATAAGGTTCTAAATAGGGTTTGCAATTGGACATATTCTCATAATATTTAATAATTCAAGAGTTCAACTAATTGTCTTTAGTGGAATGACATTTAGTTAATAAGCTAGAATTAATTCCAATGAGATTGAATTATTTACGGGCTTATTGGAGCTTGAATTATCAAAGTCAATAAGATTCTCCACTTGGCTTTAAGGAAGGTTATCAAGCTAAGTAAGAAGTAGTTTGGAGGCTTTAGAAGTCCATAATTGAATGATGGGCTTATACTAATTAATGGTTAATTGAAGCCCATATGTTCATTTAGAAATGGGCTTGTTTTGGTTTAATGTAATTGATTAGATTAATTATATTAAAACAATTTTTTAAATGGAGAAGAAGCAATTTCGAAATTGTGTTAGGTTAGATGTGTAACCACACATTTGACATTAAAATACTAAATAAAGATGGTCTTTATTATGGTTCATCATTATTAAATGGAGTTATGAACTTACCATTAAATGGTTTAATGGTTGGCTTTTAATGTTAGCATGTAACCTATTTGCATTCATTAGATTAAAGATGAAAGATGTGCATTAGATGGACCATCTTCCTTCTTTCTTCTTGCCAAAACCGAAATGAGTATTCAATTATAGGTTATGGTCTTTTCAAATAGCCATTTTAAAGATAAATGAAGTAAGTCTCATTTATTGGCTATTTGATGAGTGATTAATGTAAGAAGTGATGCATTGGATGCCTCTCACTCTTTCCATTTATGCATATTTCGAAATTGAGAGGTGAGAAAGGGTTCTTGCATGCTTTTTAGACATTTCTCTCTTTTCATGCAAGAGAGAACCAAAATTCCTAAGTGAAAGAATTGAAAGAGTTTCAATTTTGGTTCTTCTTCTTCTAAGAAAATCTCCTCCAATTTTTTTCTTCTCCTTTCCCACCAAAGAATTTTGTTAACCTAGTTGTCCTTGAAGAACAAGTGGTAAATCTAATTGGTAGAGGATACTACTACAAGGAAGAAGATAGATTGCTAAAGGAAAAGACTCAAAGGCAAAGGATTTGGATACAAGAAGGAGATGATAGAGTAGCGAGGATTTAAAGTTGTAGTGAAGGAGTCGGTAATTTCTTTTATCTTGTTCTTGGTTTTATTATCCTTATACCATATCATGTATGGATTAGCATATTGATTTGGATATATTGCTTCCGTTGCAAGATGATTTCTTAAAAAGTTTTGAAATCTATCGTTTCTCCAAACTAAGCATGCTTTCTTTTTCCGATCCAACAATTGGTATCAGAGCCGGTTTTTAATGCATGATTTCGGTTCCTATATGGTGGATGCATGGGTTGGCAATCTTTTTATGTATACTGCATATTTTTATGTGATAGAAATATATATGGTGTATGTTGCTCTTTTGGTTGTCCATAGAAGTTAAATTTTATCTTGTAAGATTTTTTCATTTGGTTGTAACAAGGAGGGTGGTCTATCATCACCATGTTTCCTCCTTGGTTTCTTTTTTCTATTTTATTTTATTTTGTAATGTACAAATTGATGTAATGATGAAGAAGGAGAAGCCATGGATTGAAGAAATGGAAAGGTAAATTTTTTGGTGTATCCTTTTGTGTTTTGGCATAAGTTTTGTGAAAACTAAGTTGCTAGAATTTTTGTTTCAATGAATCATATTTCAATTATGATTGGAAAACAAGTGCTGGTTTTTTGTTTCAAAGAATCCAATTTCGGTTTTGCTAAAATACTAAGTGCTGTGTTTAATTTTCATGAAATGAGTTTGGTTTTAATAAAACAAGTGCTGGAATTTTTGTCAAAACAAAGATTTGGTTTTCTAAAATCTAGTGCTGGAATTTTATTTTCAAAATGACAAAATTCTAATTTCATAAATGCCATTACATTTTGTTTACCGAATGGGCGGATCATGTTAGCGAAGAGTTCGAAGCGGAAGATCCAAGATGAAGTAGCATATTTTGGGCCTAAAAGGCTTGTAATTATTTTATGTTTCTAGGATGGACTATCAAAATTGGCTTTATTAGTTCATGTGATGAATGGAGAAATGAATGCTTGTAATATGTGATATTATGTGATTGCATGTCATTTAGAAAATTGCCAACCCTAGGCCTTGCCATGCATTCATTATGTATGAGATATATAATGAAACAATATAGGATGGATAATAAATTGCATCTAGACAAGATGGTATTTAAAACTTAAAGCCCAAAAAGATTGAGTTGGAGAGGATGCTCCTGTGAGAGTCCACGATCTCCAAATGATGGCCCGTTTACATGTGGTGAAGTGTTACTCCCTATCGGAGGGCATGGATCCTAGATCTTGCATGGTTTGGGTCTCCTTAAGGATAAGTCCACTTAATGATAGCAAATGTGACCTCCCACCGAGGCATTATTTGTAGGTATCTTTAGTGGATGAATCAAATGGTTATACACTCAACATTTTTTATCAATAAACTGCCCACCGTAGCTCTATTGGTAAAAGTATGGACCAAATTAAGGCGCTTCTTAAAAATTGAGCATGAGATGCTTGGTAGTTTTTGAGTGGGAGGGTCCAGTTTTCTTTTAATAGATAAGATGGCCCACCGTCACTTAGTCTATTATAGATAAGAAAAATAACCGTCGTATAATGTTTTAATTTTTTAAGTTTTGTTAAATCTATCATCATGCATACATGCATCATGATTTTATACAAAGTTCTATAAATTGTTGACTAGTATGCTCATGTTTTAATAATTTATATTTTGGACATAATCAACCACAAAATGAATCCACTCACCCCGCTTCTCGACTAATAACAAATTGGAAAATGGAGACAAGTTTAATGAATGGAGACGTAACCTTGACATTGTTCTTCAATATGAGCGTATTTCATGGGTGTTAACTGAAAATGAGCCTACACCTCTAAGTGGAGATGCAACTCTGAGCAAGTCCAACAACATGGCGTTGGCGAGAATCGTGACAAGACTACTAAGTGTTATATTAAAACTCATCGTGGCATGTTGCAAAAAGCAAATTGCTTGTATGAAAACTGCTAGTGCAATGGTCCATCACCTACATGAGATGTTTGGTGTGAGGACTAGGTCTGCAAGAGTGAAAGCTATCCAAACCTTTCATAATCTCGCATGTAAACACGTGAATCAGTGCGGGATTACATGATGAAGGTAATCTCTGCGGTCGAGAAATTTGAGATGCTTGGGCGGATATGGATGCGGACACGCAGATGATTATGATCCTCAATAGCTTAAACTCTTCTTTTCAGCAGTTTAAGTTGGACTATGAGCTCAACAACAAGGATTACACCTTGAGTGAGTTGATGAATACCCTCAGAGCACGGAGGAAATATTGAATATTAAGGCTCGTGGGCCGAAGCTAATGTAGCTTCTTCTTCAAGCCAAGGTAAGGGCAAGGAAAGAAGAAGGGTCCAATGAAAAGAAGGCCCAAATAGGGTCAAGGCCAAACCCATGAAAAAGAAGGCCAAAGAGAACATCAAAGGAAAGTGTTTCCTTTGTGATGAGATGGGCCACCGAAAAAAGCTGTCCAGTCTACCTAGAGTCCCTCAAAAGCAAACAAGGTATGGGCTTCCTAAGTTTGTTAGGAACTAGAAATGTGGCGATTTATCTACTTCTTGGATATTAGATTCAGGAGCCACTAACCATGTTTGTAATTCTTTGCAGGGTTCAATGAAGGAAAAGACTTCTAAAGGCCGTTTCAAGTTAAGATAGCGAGATGGTTCCTATGTTTCAGCAGAATCGGTGGGAGTAGTTATCTTGGACTTTCTAGTGGTCAAAGGTTATATTTGGAAGATGTTTATTACATGCCAATGATTGTAAGGAACATGATTTCTATTTTTGTCTAATAAAATCGCTATTCCTTATATTTTGAAAAGGTTGTTTCAATATATGAGAATAAGGATTTTATTTGTGAAGCGATAATTAAGCAGGATTGTTTTTATAGAACCTATGAAAGGCTCACTAAACACCACGAATTGATAAAACCAAGACAATCCAATATCTCTAGCATTAATTCAAAGTATCTGTGGCATCTAAGGATGAGTCATATCAATCGAAAAGACTTGACAAAGCTAGTAAAGGATGGGATCCTTATGGGCTTGGATAGTGATCCATTACCCACTGTGAATCTTGTATTGAAGGAAAAATGACAAAAGCCTCATTTCCTTCTAAAGGAAACAGATTTGAATCCACATTGGACATGGTACATCTTGATGTGTGTGGGCCCATGAATGTACAAGCTAGAGGAGGTTATGAATATTTCATAATTTTATAGATGATTACTCAAGACATGGCTATTTGTATTTGATGCATAAAAAGAGTGAATCTTTGAAAAGTTCAAAGAATTCAAAGTCAAGTCGAGAAGCAACTTGGCAAGTCATTAAAACGACTTCAATCGGATCGAGGTGGTGAGTATTTATCCGGAGAGTTCCAGAATATTTAATTGACAATGGAATTGTTTCCAATTTGTCGACTCCTCGTACACCTCAACGTAATGGTGTAGCAGAGAGGAGAAATAGAACTCTATTGGAAATGGTAAGATCAATGATATCCTATGCTAGCCTTCCGAATCGTTACGGGGATATGCCATACAAATGCAACATATCTTCTTAACTTTGCTCCATCCAAATCGTGCCTAAAACACCTAGGGAGTTGTGGATTGGTGAGTGCCTTCATTGAGGCACTTGAGGACTTAGGGCTGTCAAGCTCATGTTCTAAAGCCCTGAATCCGCAAAGATGGAACCAAGGTCGAAGTATGTTTGTTTATAGGATATCCTACCAAACTTCGAGGGTACTATTTTTACAAGTCCTCATGATAGGAAGGTATTTGTGTCGACAAATGCAAACTTCTTAGAGGAAGAGTTTGTGAGAAATCACAAAGGAAGAAGTGAAGTAGTACTAAAGGAGTTAGCAATTTCATCCAAACCAAGAGTTGTTTTGGATATGACGAACAAGATGTCGAAATGGATTCAAGAGTTGAATCGAAGTGCAACTGAACATCAAGATGTGCCTAGAGCGTAGTGGGAGGTTGTGAGACAACCAGATAGGTATCTCGAGTTTAGGAGAAGGCTTAATTGCCATCTCGGACCAAGAAGAAACAGATCCGTTCACGTATATACGAGGATATTAATGATGTTGATGCGGGAGAAAATGGCTCAAGGCAATGGAATCGGAAATAGATTCTATGTATACTAATAAAGTCTGGTCCTTGTAGATCTACCACGTGTCTAAAACCATAGGGTGTAAATGGATCTACAAAAGGAAAAGGGATCGGATGGAAAGGTAGAGACCTTTAAAGCTAGATTGGTAGCTAAAGGCTATACTCAAAAGGAGGGTATAGACTACGAAGAGACTTTTTCTCCGGTTGCCATGCTTAAGTCCATTAGGATTCTTTTGGCCATAGCAGCCTATTTCGATTATGAAATATGGCAAATGGATGTCAAGACTGCATTTCTAAATGGAGATCTTGAGGAGACCATTTATATGGCCCAACCAGAAGGATTCATTGAGCTAGGTAATGAGCATAAGGTTTGCAAGTTGCAAAGGTCCATTTATAGACTTAAGCAAGCATCTAGGTCTTGGAACATTAGGTTTGATAAGGCTATCAAAACCTATGGGTTCATACAAAACCTAGATGAGCCTTGTGTTTACAAAAGAATACAAGAAGGTAAGGTTACTTTCCTAATCACGTATGTTGATGACATTACGCTCATTGGGAATGATGTGGGAATGTTATCTGCGGTTAAGGGATGGATGAATGAACAGTTTTCAATGAAGGATTTGGGAGAGGCTACTTATGTTCTAGGGATCAAACTTATAAGGGATCGTAAGAACAAGAAGATAGTTTTGTCTCAACTAACTTACATTGAGAATATGCTCAATAAGTTCTCCATGCAAGATTCCAAGAGGGGTTTCACTCCTACTAGACATGGAATCAAACTTTCAAAGGAACAAGCACCTAAAACCCAAGAGGAGGTTGAACGCATGCGTAACATTCCATATGCTTCGGCAGTTGGTAGTTTGATGTATGCAATGCTGTGCACTAGATCGGATATCTATTACGCAGTGAGACTGGTAAGCAGATTTCAGTCCAATCCAGGAATGGAACATTGGACTGCGGTTAAGTGTATACTTAAGTATCTTCGTAGGACGAAGAACTTAATGCTTGTTTACTCTGGAAGTAATCTTATTCGACTGGATATCGGATTCGATTTCTAATCGATGTTGATTTAAGGAAATCAACTTCGGTTCTATATTTACTTTAGGAGGTGGAGCCATAGTTTGGAGGAGTGTCAAGCAATCTTGTATTGCTGATTCGACTATGGAGGTTGAGTATATTCTCGCTTGTGAAGCAAAGAAAGGAAGCGATCTGGCTCGGAAGTTCCTAAATGATTTGGAGGTAGTTCCAGAGGCGAAAAAGCCATTACACTTTATTGTGATAATAGTGGGCGTTGGCTAATTCTAAAGAACCTCGGAACCACAAAGTCGCCAAACACATTGAGCAAAAGTATCATCTCATAAGGAGATAATACAACGTGGAGAAGTGGATGTGGTAAAGATTCCTCTGAGCAAAACCTTCACGATCCGTTCACAAAGACATTGACTCAAAAGAGCTTTGAGGGTCACCTAGAAGGGATGGGAATGAAGGATATGTCAAACTTGCTTTAGGGCAAGTGGGAGATTGTTGGAGTTATGTAAATATAGTGCCCTGGAAAGCAAGTGTATTTACATGTAACTTTATCTTCTTGATTCTGATTTTGTAATGAAAATATTTATTATTAATAAAACAAAGAGTTTGGTTTTATCTGTATGAGCATTATATATCTGGTCATAAGGTACCAAGATTCATTTGTAAGTAATATACATATACATAGAGATGTATGGGAAACACATATATTATTAGAATCAATTAATTGATTCACAGTTGAATAATCAAGTTGGTCGTTTGATTATGGTTTAGGCAGTAGTGTTGCGATTTATCTCCATATAAGTAAAGGAGTTTACTTAAAGGGAATGATGAGTTTTATATCATGATAGTAGTAGACTATCGATAATGGAACTATTAAATGAATCGGAATCAAGTATGTTTTCAAGAATAAAGTGGGCGTTACTTTAATCTTAAAACATACAACTTAAGCATTCGCTATTATGAACCACAATCTTGATGAGTGGTGAACTCAAATGTGTTTCATTATAATTCTTGATATGATCGGAATGGATTTTTACAGGTATTAATCCGATTAGGTCTGCATGTTGGAATTATTAATTGAAACATGTATCGTGGAACATTCACTCAAATCTGAGTTTATAGTGTTATCATCTCTTCAGATGTTTTAAGGAGATTTGGTGATTAAGCTGGCGCGATAGTTTGATGGACTAGCTACCCATCAAGTCTTAACACTAAGATGAGATCTTATGTGTTAATCACCATATAAAGTAAAATGAGAGATCTAGAAGGAAAAACCAACATAAGGGCAAAACGGTAATTTTACCCTTTGTTGTGCGGATGGCTATAATAAGGTTCTAAATAGGGTTTGCAATTGGACATATTCTCATAATATTTAATAATTCAAGAGTTCAACTAATTGTCTTTAGTGGAATGACATTTAGTTAATAAGCTAGAATTAATTCAATGAGATTGAATTATTTACGGGCTTATTGGAGCTTGAATTATCAAAGTCCAATAAGATTCCCCACTTGGCTTTAAGGAAGGTTATCAAGCTAAGTAAGAAGTAGTTTGGAGGCTTTAGAAGTCCATAATTGAATGATGGGCTTATACTAATTAATGGTTAATTGGAAGCTCATATGTTCATTTAGAAATGGGCTTGTTTTGGTTTAATGTAATTGATTATATTAATTATATTAAAACAATTTTTTAAAAGGAGAAGAAGCAATTTCGAAATTGTGTTAGGTTAGATGTGTAACCACATTTGACATTAAAATACTAAATAAAGATGGTCTTTATTATGGTTCATCATTATTAAATGGAGTTATGAACTTACCATTAAATGGTTTAATGGTTGGCTTTTAATGTTGGCATGTAACCTATTTGCATTCATTAGATTAAAGATGAAAGATGTGCATTAGATGGACCATCTTCCTTCTTTCTTCTTGCCAAAACCGAAATGGGTATTCAATTATAGGTTATGGTCTTTTCAAATAGCCATTTTAAAGATAAATGAAGTAAGTCTCATTTATTGGCTATTTGATGAGTGATTAATGTAAGAAGTGATGCATTGGATGCCTCTCACTCTTTCCATTTATGCATATTTCGAAATTGAGAGGTGAGAAAGGGTTCTTGCATGCTTTTTATACATTTCTCTCTTTTCATGCAAGAGAGATCCGAAATTCCTAAGTGAAAGAATTGAAAGAGTTTCAATTTTGGTTCTTCTTCTTCTAAGAAAATCTCCTCCAAATTTTTTCTTCTCCTTTCCCACCAAAGGATTTTGTTAACCTAGTTGTCCTTGAAGAACAAGTGAAAAATCTAATTGGTAGGGATACTATTACAAGGAAGAAGATAGATTGCTAAAGGAAAAGAATCAAAGGCAAAAGATTTGGATACAAGAAGGAGATGATATAAATGAGGATTTAAAGTCACATGGCGAAGGAGTCGGTAATTCCTTTTATCTTGTTCTTGGTTTTATTATCCTTATACCATATCATGTATGGATTAGCATATTGATTTGGATATATTGCTTCCGCTGCAAGATGATTTCTTAAAAAGTTTTGAAATCTATCGTTCCTCCAAACTAAGCATGCTTTCTTTTTCCGATCCAACATTTGTCTCCAACTTCAAATTCCATCTCTTTTCTATGTGTATCCGTGTAGTTCTTCATTCTATATTGAGCTGCTTTAAGTCTCTGTTTCACTAACTTAATCTTATCAACAGTGACTTGTACCAACTCAGGTCCTACAAGTCTCCTCTCACCTTCCTCATCCCAACAAATAGGAGTTCTGCATCTCCTACCATAGAGAGCTTTATATGGTGTCATTTGAATTCCCGAGTGATAGGAATTATTATAAGCAAATTCTATTAAAGGCAAATGGTCATCCCATAAGCCTTTGAAATCCATAACACAAGCTCTTAGCATTGCCTCTAAAGTCCGGATTGTTCTCTCCGATTTTCCATCAGTTTGCGGATGGAAAGCTGTACTAAAGTGCAACTTAGTTCCCAAAGCCTCCTGTAAGCTTTCCCAAAATCTAGAGGTGAATCTGGGATCTCTATCCAAGACTATCGAACTTGGAATCCTATGAAGTCTTATTATCTCATCCATGTATTTCTTAGCCAACACATTCAATGAATTCGTCTGTCTAATTGGTAAGAAATGAGCAGACTTGGTTAACCTATCCACAATCACCCATATTGCATCATGCTTCCTACTGGTTCTTGGAAATCCCATCAAGAAATCCATCATAATCTTCTCCCATTTCCATTCCGGAATCGACAGAGGTTTAAGCTTGCCTGAAGGTGCTTGATGCTCAGCCTTGACTTGCTGGCACACTAAGCATCTTTTAGCGTATGCTGCAACTTCTTTCTTCATTCCTTTCCACTAGAAATGCTCCTTCAAATCTCTATACATTCTCGTACTTCCTGGGTGCATTGCATAAGGCGCATTATGTGCCTCATCCAAAATTTCATCCTTCAACTCTTGCACATCAGGAATACACAGTTTGTTACCTACCACCATCAATCCATCTTCCTTTACCTCTACTTCAGAAGGTTTACCATTCTTTATCTCTTCTTTGAGCTTGCTCAAGTACTTATCCTGTTCCTGTAATTCCTTAATCTTCTCACTCAATATTGGCCTTACTATAAAGTTAGCCAATATACAATCCGATTCAGATTGTGTCAATGTCACTCCAAGTTTGGCTAATTCCTTCAGCAAAGGAAAATACACTGTCTGTACATATGCCATAGTCGATTTTCTACTCAGCGCATCCGCTACTTGATCGAGGCTCTGTCGATTCGACCTTACGATCGATCCTTGGAAATCGGTCAAAAATAATAAATTCCAAGATTGCGGTATAGGTTGCAACCTCGGGTCGTCTCACTTAATTGAGACCAAGTGAAAAAGGTCTAAGCTAGCCTAAATGTCAAAAATTGCAATCAAAGTTGATGAAATGGGGGGTTTTTGTCATTAGAAATAACTAAGGAAATTTAACAAAATTTAAGAACAAAGTATAAAAGTGTGTTTTTAGATTTTTAACGAAATAAATGAAATTAACAAAAACTCAGATAGTAATCAAATTGATAAAATCCTCTTGAAAATGGGCGCAGGCTATCACGGTTCAAAATGATTTTTCGGGGATAGAATCCACTAAGTTTCAAAAGATCAACCCTAAAGGACTCTTTAGGTCCAAAGATTTAATTAATTAACTCCATCAATTAAATCCTTGTTAAAAACCTTAGTGTGAAAATTGGACAAGTAAATGCAATCGGTCAATCGGATAAAAACCCAACCATCCAAATCAAACACAACTAGGTAGATTATGAAAGTCAATGCAGTATCCGAATGACATTTATGAGACTTCATATATTAAGCATGAAAATTCTACAAATAACTTTGTCCAAATCGCAACATAGTGTTCAGCACAAGATTAAACTATTAACCATGCTAATCTAGCTATACAGATGCAATCTCTAACTCAGAGTTTACACAAATATAACTAAACTTCAGACGCTATATGATTACTCCCCTTTGGAGCTTTCGGTGAACTCAAACCATCTCTACATCTTTAAGAGGAAATGTGGTTTAGCTGTGCATGTTTCCAGACTGTCTATCGACTGTTGAAGATTGAACGATACTCATGGTAGCAGAAGAAACTGACGGTGGCGATGATGGTGATGATCAACGATGGTGGAAATGGAGAATGGTGATGGAGTAGTGTATCGTCTATCTGCTGCCTCCAGACGTCTACAAGTATCCCCCGTGTCTTCTGACCTAAAAATAGCAAAGTTTTTATATAATCGATGCGGGTCGGGTCAGAGCAGTGAGGCAAACTTTTCATTTAAGGTCAGATATCCGCTCGTACATCGAGTCGTGTAAATAAATATTCATCGCGACGTGTAGAATTGCCTACCCGTCGCGTCGTGCGAATTAACATGCGTCGCGACGTGTGGAAGTGATTCGCTCGTCGCGACGTGTGGATTAATATTCGTCGTGACGTGCAGATAGGACCTCATGACTGTTGACTTTCTGATGGGTTGACTCCTTTGCTCCTGCAATAAAATAACAATTTGCAGTATCAATTGTGCTCATGAAAATTATAGAGAAATCAATATCAGATCATGACAATTTACTAATAAATTGCGAATTAAAAGAGCTCGTTATGAGGAACCAATTTAAGCACAAAAATCATCAATTAGGAGTCAACGAATGCATAAGCAACTATAAAAATGCAGCCAATTTATAATGTAAACTTGGCTCAATCACTACTACATTAGCTTTTTTTGCCAATTTATAATGTAAACTTGGCTCAATCACTACTACATTAGCTTTTTCTGGGTGATAATCAGTCATCAAATCATAGTCTTTAAGTAGCTCTAACCATCTTCTCTATCTCAAATTCAACTCTTTCTGGCTCATCAGATACTTAAGACTCTTGTGGTCAGTAAACACCCTAGTGGTGACTCCATACAGGTAATATCTCCAAATCTTCAATGCAAAAATTATGGCAGCCAGCTCCAAGTCATGCGTCGGATAATTCATCTCATAAGGTTTCAATTGTCTCGAGGCATAGGCAATCACCTTATCTCCTTGCATCAACACACAGCCTAATCCCTTCCTCGAAGCATCACTATACACTATGTATCCATCATTACCCGAAGGCAAAGTCAAAACTGGTGTACTCGTCAATCGATACTTAAGCTCCTCAAAGCTCTTCTGGCATTCATCTGTCCATACAAACTTTTGGTTCTTCCTGGTCAACTTGGTAAGTGGAGCTGCTATTATAGAAAAGCCCTCCATGAACCTCCTGTAATATCCAGCTAAACCCAAGAAACTCCTCACTTATGCTATATTCTTAGGTGCTTCCCATTTCACAACTGCTTCTATCTTTTTCGGATCCACATGTACTCTACGCTCCGAAATCACATGTCCAAGAAACACTATTTCCTTTAGCCAGAACTCGCATTTATCGAATTTGGCATATAACTCGTTCTTCCTCAAATTCTCTAAGGCAATCCTCAAATGTTCCTCATGCTCCTTGTCACTCTTAGAATAAACCAATATATCATCAATAAAAATAATGATAAATTGGTCTAAGAAGGACTTGAAGACCCTGTTCATTAAGTCCATAAAAGCTGCAGGCACATTCGTCAATCCAAAAGGCATAAACAAAAACTCAAAGTGGCCATACCGTGTTCTGAAAGCAGTGTTGGACACATCCGACTCCTTTATCCTCAATTGGTGATAACCTGATCTCAAATCTATCTTAGAAAAGACTCTCTCCCCTTGCAATTGATCAAACAAATCATCAATGCGGGGGGGGGGGGGGGGATATCTGTTCTTGATAGTGACGTGGTTTATGTAACACCCCACTCCTGCATGACCCGAACCTGATATTGATGGTGATATCCGAGTCTGTGCCCTGTGAGGGTGGCGTGCTACATCACTCAGTCAAAACTCAGTATAAATTTTGTTTTGAAACATACACATACTTTATATATTATGCGGAAAACAATTTACATATATAATCATCGGTGAGTTCAATGACCACGGGGGCCCCTTTTTTGTAAATACAATTTCATTCAGTTTGTTGACTTTACAACATGACCTATTCATTTGTACAAGAATTCAGAAAGTACAATTTTTATTAAACTCTAATGCAGATGTGAACTGATCCCGACCTCTTTTCTCACTCGCATGCGGTTGCTATACGCCCGCTGCCTAACAGGGTATTCTTCTGGGTCCTGAAAAATAATTGCAAATTTTGGGTGAGTTTTGCGAACTCACTAAGGAATCATCATCGATGGCTCACTCAATTCATGCAACACATCGTTTCATATAACATATATTCACATTGTTGCATATTTAATTACATTGCACAATTTCATGTAAACATAGACAATTTGACGACTTTCATTCTATTTGACATCCATAACCAATTGAATTAATAAAACACTTAAGCATAAGCCAATTGTTTCATAATTCACATTCGGAATGATTGGTACCACAGAAACATAAGGCAGTTAGCTTTTCACTCAATCAAATAGATTAAAAATCAGATGCATATGACATGACACTTTTCTAATTTATTTCGGTGTTGTGACCGAGAGCCTGAACTGTCCCAATTTGGGCGCATTAATCGTTGAGCCTAAGGCTTTGAACTGTCCCATTATGGGCACATTAATCGTTGAGCCTGAGGCTCTGAATCACTGTGGAGCTCGAGGCCCAAATATAAACATTGAGCTTGTAGCTCTCGGTGGCTGCTCCAGTCACAACTGTCATTAATTAATCATGCATTCATACATGGAATACATATGTCGCAATTGAGTAATATCACATTACAATCAAACCCAAATTATCGCATTCAAACAATTAGTTCACAATTATTCACAATAAAATCACAGTCACAATTTATCACATTGAAAACACGAAGGTCTCACATTTTCAGACAAATAACACTTCTATGTCATAATCTTCCAATACATCAGACACCTTCGGTAGGGAATCCAGTCATAAACAACGCACAATCCCACCATTCTTCTCCACAGAATTACATGCGCAAAATAATAAACAAATAATAATTGAGAAACCATGTAGGTCACTTACCAAATAGCTTTCAAGCTAATGCCGGGAAATCTCGGCAACGTCCGTGGGATGACGTTCCAACTGTGCCTCTATAACACTCAAAATATTCACACATTACCAAATGTACAATTAGAAATATTAAATAATGCACATGTAGCAATTTAGATGTGTACAATGCATGTTTGTGACATTCCCGGCACTATTTAACAATTTCCTATCACAAAAATTTTCTCTAAAAATTAGAAAACCATAAACATCAAGATCACTCAATTTGGACCTCTATAGGTCCAATTATTAATAAAATATGGACCAGAAAAATAATTATCCGGTTCTCTCACTTTGACCTAACCAATCTCTTACAATTTCAGCTCTAAAAGTTCCCAATTTCACACAGAAATGAAATTAATATTTCACGAATCCGATGCCTCGAGAATCAGGTCAATCGGATGTCGGACGGAAAAGATATTCCCAAAACACGTTCAGACCAACACACTACACGTAACTTTACTCTAGAAATTGAACCTCTTAGGGGACAAATTGAAGTCTGGACTCTTCATAACATTTGTAGATCTATGTCTCTAGTTTAATTAGAAATAAGAATCAAATTGATTGGAGCTCTATAGCTCAAGATAACTCCAAATTACTGAAGCATGTTCAGACTTTTCCAACTGGTCTACTCATTTAGATCCGATCAACCTTTCTCAGTTTGATCTAAAAAATCATAAATTTGGTATGGAAAGATAGAGAAATGTCTTAGGAATCAAACGCTTTAAAAATCAGGTCGATTGGATGAAAAAGTTATGTCCAAAAGAAAGAAGAGAGGTCGGTCGACCGAAAATCAACCCATGGCCGATCGACAATGGTGGTGGTGCTACTTTGATCGGACGGCGGCCGAAGGCTGTCTTTCGAGCGCTTGCTCGAGATCGCCTGAAGGGAGTGCGACGGCGATCGCTCAGGCGCCGATCGAAGCGAAGCGAAGGCCGAGCGATCGACCATGCGATCCTGACCTCCTAACTTCTAACCTTCATAGCTTTTGGATCTGAACTCCAAATTTTACAAACTTGGTATTGTTGGAAAGATAACAGACAGATCTACCATTTTCATGAGGACTCAAAGATCAGATCGACCTATAAAGGGGTCAAAAATTCACTCCAAGATGACCGGTCGACAAGCTCCTCAAAAACAGTACCAAAACTTGTAAACATTATAACTTTTCATCCCCTTAGCCAAAAATTCCAAATTTTACATCAATCAAAAGAGAAAAACAAATGCTACAACTTTCATGAAAAATTTGGAAGCCAATACTAGCTCTAACCAAATCAAATTCTCAAGCAAAGCTTCTGCCTACCCAAATTATTCTCAACAATAACCCAAATCTTCCAACATGCCTAACTCCACATCCCCTTGGCCAAAAATTCCATACCATATAGCAATAAAAAGCTCAGACAATATAATCCAATTCTCAAGAAGGACTTAGAACCAAATTCTATCTCTAACTAGGTCAAATCCTCCCATTAATGTGGCTGTCCAGTTAGGGTTTATGAAATCAGCATTTAACCTAAACCATAACAAAACTTTACAAATTTATATCTTACAATCCTTACATCCAAAATTCACATATAGTACCTCATTAGAAAGCTACAACAATCCTCTACAACTTTCCAGAAGGTCACTTGAGCCAATTTCACCCTTAATAGTCCAAAATTAATATCAGAACACAAAAAGCACAAAACCTATACACTTAGAGCTATTTGCACTCAAAACACATTTTCAGTTGAATGACCACCTGAACATTAACAATTCATAAATTTCAACGTACAACTAAAAAAAATTCATACTTAGTGGCGTTAGAAAGCTAACAAGTAAATCTTCAACTTTCATGAAGACTAATTCCACAAAATCAGTTTACTTTAGCCTAGAAAAATTCCCAAAATTTCTGGTCTTCAATGTTAGACCCAATATCAGGACACTATTCACACAGCACACATAACTCACATTCCCAAGCAAAATTTAAAACCTTTAAGGCCGTAATTGGACAAAACTTCCTTCATGTGAAATCTAGCCAAACTTCTTAAGTTTAATTTAAGCTAAATCTCATCTCAATAGGACCACCATGTCAAAAGTTATGAGCAAAAATATGAAATCTGCTCAAAGTAAAAATTTCCAGATTTCATATCAAACTCAACTTCTTTCATTCCAACACCAATCCTACATCAATAAGCATCCAATTTAATCTCTAATTCAGCCACAAATTCATCAAGACATTCACTTGAATAAAAACTGACAAAATTCCAGCACACATGCTCCATCATTGCCTTTTAAGAATTAATCATCTAACATCATTAAACCACTTCAAAACACACAATTCACACATTACACATGTTAAACATCATCCTCAATCAACCATAAATTCCCCAAGCAAATAACCTACCCATTTACACTAACCATAAGTTCAAGTAATTAAAGTATAATTCATCATAATGAATGCTTCTAACTACCATAAAACACAAGACTTACCTATTTAAGCTTCAATCTTCCAATCTTCCTAACTTCTCCCAACCTCTCCAACTTTCCCCATCATATACGACCATCAACTCTCAAAGCTTAGATTAGGATTTTTTCTTTGTGAACAAGGAGGAGAAAGCACAAAACATAGGAGGGGTTTATGTGTAGTGAAGATGAGTAGCAATCTTAGCTAAAAAGAAGGAGAAAAATCGATGAAGAAGAGGAGATGAAGGAGGCTACGTATATATGGAGAGCTTCCATCTAAAACACTTTTAATTCCTTCAAAAGAGAAGTGTCGTGGATAGCTTGCCTTAGGAAGATGTTTATGAAACACTTAAACATAAGATTAAGTAGGCAAGTGACATGTGTCACTTGCTACTTGTCCTGGTTTTAAGTACTCCTCCGGTCTTTTTCCAATTTCAATTCAATTTTTAGTCCAATTTCTCTCCAAATTTTAATGGCTCAAAATGCAAAATTCCTAAAATCAAATGTCTAATTTTCCAGTGCCATTGGACAGTCATTTCCAGTACCAGAAACTAAATCAGTCCGTCACTTGTCAATTTTTCGATTCAGAAAAGTATCCCGAAAAATTTCAGAAAAATTCCTAAAAGTCCCTAAAAATGTAAAACACACATAAACCACTCCAATTCAATTTTCAAGCACAAATAACACATTTTTCACAATAAACACATATGCCGGGAAATGTCATGAATGCATGTACAATCATGTGCACATACAAAAATTACAATTTATGTAAAAATAGAGGCCATCATATGCATGAACATGCCGAGACTAGTCTAAACACTCATAACCCGTCCTGAATTACCATTTTACCCTTCCCATCGGTGATGGGATGTTACAGTTTAGCTTCTGGTAGTCTACACACATCCTCAACGATCCGTCTTTCTTTTTTACAAAAAGGATCGGAGCTCCCTATGGCGAAGAGCTCGGCCTAATGTAACTCTTCTCTAATAAATCTTCCAATTGCTCCTTAAGCTCTTTCAATTCTGCCGAAGCCATTCTATAAGGCGGAATCGAGATTGGCATTGTGCCCCGAAGAAGATCAACGCGAAATTCAATTTCCCTAGGTGGCGGTAGTCCTGGTAATTCCTCGGGAAAAACATCCAGGAATTCCATGACTATAGGTATTTCTTCCAACTTCCCTCCATCTGCCCTTGTGTCTACCACGTAGGCCAAAAATGCTTCACATCCTTTCCTCATCAATTTTTCTGTTGTCAAAGACGAAACCATTCTAATCGGACTCACTTTTCTATCCCCCACAAACACCACCTTTCTACCATTGCCAATTTCAAACTCCACAGTCTTGTGTTTGCAATCCAAGTTGGCATTGTACTTCTTCAAAGTGTCCATCCCCAAAATTATATCTAATCTGCCCATCCTTAAAGGCATTAGATCCACCACTAATCGCTCCTCTCCAATAAATATCTCACAGTCTCTATATACTTGACTAATAATAATGCATTGGCCGATTGGAGTACTCACCATCAAAGGAGTATCCAATGGGCTCAATTCTCTACCAAACATAGTTCTACTCAATGACACAAACGAATGAGTAGAACCCGGATCAATCAAAACAATAACATTTTCATCAAAAAGCTTAATCATACCAAGCATAACTTCGAGTCGCTCAGATCCTCCCTTGTCATAGCAAATACTCTGACTGGTGCTTGTCCCCTCGGTCTTCCCGGAGGGTTCACTTTTCTGACCGCATCAGAACTTCTACTGCCCATTTCTGTTACTATCCTGTGCCCCACTGTCTCTGACCTCTTTGGAGCTTACATCTGACTTCCCTCCTGTCTTAAATTCTGAGGACACTCCCTAGCCATACGTCCCTTCTCCCCACAATTGAAGCATGCTCCAGTCAGTCGGTAACATTCCCCTTTATGAAATCTTCCACAGTGATCACACTTAGGAATGGGTAACTTATCCCCATCTTACCTCTTGCTGCCTCCAGCCGTTGAGGCTTGATATGATATAGTTTTCATCTGTCTTGGCCTGCTTGCTCCACTGCTCTTCTCCTCAGACTGTGCAGGGAAAGTCCTGGCACTCCTCTCTGACCTAGGAGCACCGCCTCCCCTCTTGGACTGTTCTCTCCCTTTCCTCTTTCTACTCACAACACTTTTGATATTCTCTACATTTTCCACCCTTAAAGCTGCTTTAACCAGCTGTTGGAAGTTGCAGAAATTTTGTGCCACCACTTTCTATCTGATGGCCAAGTGCAGTCCTGTTTCAAACCTTCAGCACCTAGCTGCTTCACTCATCACTACATCAGTTGCATAATGGGCCAATTGCGTGAATCGGCGCTCATATTCACTCACCGTCATCTCCCTCTAGGTGAGGTTCAGAAACTCTCTCTACTTCTGCTGGATGTACACTTCCGACAAATACTTCTTCCTATAGACCATCAGGAAGTCCTTCCATGCCAAACCTGACGGCTTTAGTTGACTTTCCGGGACACTCTCCCACCAATGTAGAGCATCCCCTTGTAGCAAACTCGCAGCATAATCAACTTTCTCATCATCTTCACAGTCCATCTGATCTATTATCTGTTGGGGCCCAATTTTTTTTTTCTAATTGATGTATTAAGTAAGAATTGTCCTGATTGTGTGACTTATTGCTTAGTTTGATTAAAGTGGAAGTATTAAGGGAAAATTTAGATTAAGTTGACTATAGTCTGGTGTAAGTGGAAATGAAAGAGTAAAAATGTTTGAGGGCAAAATGGAAAGATCACTTAAGTTGGAGAGGTTAAGGCATTGCATGGAGGGGCAAATGGGTCTTTGCTCTTTCCATTTAGGCTTAAGGAAAGAAATTAGAAGAGAAAGAGTGAGAAGAGAAGAGGGAGAGTGTCGTTGGAGCTAAGGGAGAAGAAGAGAAAGTAGGGTTTTGAGATCCTTGAAGAATTGAAGAGATTGAAGTATCTTCTGGTAAGTATAAGCTTCTTTTCTTCTTGTTTGGGTTGGATGGAACCCTAGAATAGGTTAGAATGTGTAGGTTTCGGTTGATAAGAAGTTATGGAAAAATGGTTAAATTTCTTTGGGTTGATGATCTTGTTGTGTTTGTGAATGATTTTAAGGTTGTAATGAGTTTAGAACTGAAGTATAAGACATGATTCAAGGTTTAGATGTGTTGTATTTACAAAATGGGAGGATTGTGGATGAAGAATGTGGGAAAAATCAAGTTCGGGAGCGTTTCTGGGCTGGCATATCGCGACGTGCTCATGTGCACGCCACGGTGCCATGAGTGTGTGCACGCCGTGACACACATTGAGCCTTTTCACAAGAAGCGCAAATTTTCGCTTCTCGTAGCTCTAGCTTTTTGCACAGATGTATTTTGGTATTTTGGGCATAACTTTTGCTGTAGATGTCCAAATGAGGTGATTTTTGATTTGTTGTGAACTAGAGCCTTAGGGCTACAAGTTTTATGAAGAAAGGAAGCTAAGAATCAGTTTTTAAGGATCTGAAAACTTGGATAGAAGTCGAGTATAGATTTTAGTGTTAGCACTTTTGATTTTCAAAGCTTTATGAATTTCCTTTGAATGTTGTTTGAATGAGAACTTAGTTTGTTAAAGGAAACGAAGCCGACCTAATCCAATCGCAAGAGGAAGGACAACATTGAGCTTGGATTATCAAGCGATATTAGGTGGGTAATATATTTATAGTTATTGTGTGTATGGGCAAATTATCTTGCTTGCTTGCATGTGAGTGTGGCATTGAAATTATTGACAATGTATTGTGATTTTGATTATGTTTTGCCTTGAAAAACATTATGGTATTTTGTATGAATGGCAAGACGAAGAAGCATGATGATCATGAAAAGTATGAAAGCTTTTGATAAAATGATATGAGCATGAAATGAATGAATATGTGCTATGTTTGGGCAGGAGAGGAACGTTTCATTAGTCACGTGCACGTCGACGTATAGCCTTCTTCAGGCTGCCTGCTTGAGGTCACGAGATCCTGAAAAATTGGACTCGTTTTGTTCACGGTATAAACTTCGATTTATCCGTTTTGTTCCACGGAACTCTCGAGCCATTTGTTATGTATTTCACCATTAATTTATTAGGAAGAATGCATAATTAATTGTTATGTTGTGATGCCGAAATTACATGACATATTTTTGTGATGATATTTTGATGGCTATAAGATTGGGAATAATTGTTAAGTGTTGACTTGCTATATACTTGTGTATATTTATGCTTGAATGTGTGGCTCGTCGCCAATGGCTATAAATGTATAAGCCACTGAGCTTCGCAGCTCACCCTATTACCTCCCACTCCTCAGGTGTAGAACGAGAAGATCGTTGACCCTTGCAAGGCATCGGAAACTCCAAGATAGTTAGAAGCTTTTGTACTAAGTTAGTGCTTTTGGTTAGTTTTCCAAGCATAACAACATTGAGCATCCTTATATATTTGGATTTAAGCATTGTTATGAATGCTTGTTCAATTCCTTGGGTGTTCGCTGCGGCGTGATGCTGGCCGTTCACTGCGGCGTGTACCCGAGCCAAGTTTTGGCCACGGCGAACCATTTCTGCGAGGTGCTCGTCGCGGCGAGCATTTTGTTGCCGTGACGAGTCATCCTCTTCCCGCTGCTGTTCCTTTATATGTTGGATGTTTTCGATCCTTCCTTCATATGATCCTTACTCGCCGACCCCGAACGGTCACCTCGGAATAGGAATTGGGACCCGGGCCTAACATGTTTGGTATCAGAGCTTAGGTTGTGTGTCCTCGGCTTAGAATGCATAATAGGATGAGTTTTTTGATATATGATTATTTGCTGCATTGTTAATTGATTGATTGTATTAAGTGACATGCATATCATGCATACATGTAGGAATTAAGATGGACATGTAGCTAATCCTTAGTGTTTATATTTGAAAGAGTAAGATGCCACCTCGTAGAAGGACACGAGTAGTTCTGCAAAGATCTGTTGCACCTGACTCTCCGACAAGAGAGGAGAGTACTGATGAGTCGGTAGCCCCAAGAAATGCTGAGGCTTCTGTAGGGCTAGGTAGTGAGCCCAATCCATCGCAGACACAGGAGTCACCGGTTCTGCAGGAGCAAGTGCCTCCACTAGATCTGAGACTGTTCCATGCATTTACTCAGGCATTTGTCCAGGCTATGGGTTAGATGCCATATCCTTCTGCTTCATCCCCAGCTAAGAAGGGGAGACGGTTTGACAAGTTGAGGAAGTATGGAGCAGTGGACTTCTACGGGACCACTGATCCTGAGGAAGCCGAGACCTGGTTGAGAAAGACCGAGAGAGTATTGGATCAGATGGAGTGTGAGGATGATGATAGGGTTGTTTATGTTGCAAGTCTGCTTCAGGGGGATGCCTTGCATTGGTGGGAGTGTATACCGGGGAGTCAGCTGAAACTGATAAGGTTGGCATGGAAGGACTTACTTGCTGCTTATAGGAAGAAATATCTGTCTGAGGAGTATATTCAGCAGAAGTAGAAGGAATTCCTCAGTCTCACCCAGAGGGAGATGACGGTTAGTGAATACGAGAATCGGTTCACTCAGTTGTCGAGATATGCTTCAGAGATGATGTTGAGTGAGGCTGCTAAATGCCGCCGGTTTGAGTCAGGTCTACACCTAGCCATCAGAGAGAAAGTGGTAGTGCAGAATTTTGGTGACTTTCAACAGTTGATTGAAGCAGCATTGAGGGTTGAGAACATCGAGAACATCAAGAGTGCAGTTAGCAGGAAAAGAAAGGGAAGAGAGCAGTCCAAGAGGGGAGGCGGTACTTATATACCTGAGAGGAGTGGCAGAACCTTCCCTGTGCAGTCTGAGGAGAGGAGCAGCTGTAACATCCCGTCCTTATATTAAGGTTTGTGACCCAAAATTTCAATACATGCGAGCTCAAAGAGAAATTGAGATTAAGGAATGCATCTTTCTTACTCATGCATCATGTTAGCATATATGCACGTAAATACATAATGTTTCGGATAAAAAGTGTACATGCATTCATTGACAATTTCTGGGTATAATTGTTATTAAATGTGATTTTATTGAAAATAAGGAGTAGAAGGAGTATAAAGAGTGATCTTGGTATGAGTCGTGATAAGGAAAGATTTAGAAACAAGATTGGTAATGATCTGGAAAATGTTCACTGAATATGCTTCAGTTATTTAGCCACAACATTTTCTTTAGTAATCCAAACGAGATGATTCTTGATTTGGATTAAACTAGAGATATATGGTTACTTTTTGTGTGAAGACATCGAATTTCAATTATGTGTCTAAGAGTCTCAAATATTGTCATGAAGTGAAGAATTGGGTGCAGTGTTAGTGTATGAACAAAAAATTTGTCTTCAAAATTTAGGGGAAAATCTGGACTTAATATAGATAGATTTTGGAAAAGTTACCTTCTAAAAAGTTGTAGATCTTTCGTTTATCTTTCCAACGGTATAAAGTTTGTAAATTTTGGACATCTGAGTCAAAAGTTATGTGTCTTATAAGTGGATATGTTCCGGATGCAAAAAGCATACGCAAAAAGCAGACGGAAAAAGTAGATGATAGAATCGGGGGGAAATTTGGACATAATGTGGATAGATTTTGGCAAAGTTGCCTCTGTAAAGTTGTAGATCTTTCTTTTATCTTTCCAAAGGTATAAAGTTTGTAAATTTTGGATATTGGAGTCAAAAGTTATACGTCTTATAAGTGGAGATGTTACAGACGCAGAAAAACAGATGCAAAAAGACAGACGCAGAAAAACAGACGCAAAAAGACAGACGCAGAAAAACAGACGCAAAAAGACAGACGAAAAAAAATAGACGCATGAAGACAGACATAGAAAAGCAGACGCAGAAAAACAGACGCAGAAAGACAGACGCAGAAAAACAGACGCAAAAAGATAGACGCAGAAACTAAGACGCAGAATATGAGACACAGAAAATGAGACGCAGAAAATGAGACGATGCAAAAGTGAGACAATGCAGGAGTTAGACGATAGAATTGGCCTTTGAGGTCTTCATGAAAGTTTTATATATAGAAGATCTCTTTGCAATGGTCTAAAAATGAAGTCAATTGGACCTCTGTAGCAAAAGTTATGGCAGTCGTACTGAGACATGTTCATTTCAGGTGAGGGCAGAAACGTGTTGGAGTCTTTTGGCCATAACTTCTTCTCTAAACCTCCAAATGACTTGATTATTGAACCATTGGATTCGTAAGAAATTTTACTACATCTCCACCAAGAATCATGGTCATATGAAACTAATAGAGAAAGATTTAGTGAAAAGAGTGAGACGGGTACAGCGACTATGTTCTTCAATGATATGAACTGGTGTTATCCCACTAAACATACTTCAGTGTTTTGATGATATCTTGATCTGTAGAAATCAAAATGAGATGATTTCTGATTCAGGGTAAACTAGAGATATAGAGCTACAAAGTATCTGAAGGAAGTGAATTGTGATTTAGTTCGTAAGACTTTCAAGTTTTGGATGGAAGTTGTAGATAGTGTACTGTTTTAGACAGGAGCAGTCTAAAAATGTTTGAAGTATATCTTTAGAATCACTGAACCAAATTGGATGGTTTCGGAGGTATAAGAAACTTAAGGAAATGGAGGATATTTTCTAGAAGAAAGTGATGTGTAAGAAAGTTCAAGGACATTTTTGGCAAGACATTTAAGTTGAAAAGAACATAAGCTTCAAGGGAAGGATAAAATGGACTTTTTAGACTCATTAATGGCATAATTGGAAAAAGAAGTGTTGTCTTGCTTATAAATGGAGAAGAACTACGGGAATGAGAAGATTGGAGAGAAACAAAATGTGTGGATGAGAAAAGAGATAAGAGAGAGAAAACATGAAAAAGAATGAGAGAGAGAGAAAGAAGAGAAACCAGCTAGGGTTTCATTTGTGTTAATCTCCAAGAGAGATTTTGAAGTTGTTCAAGGAGAGAAAAAGTAGGAGGAAGAAAAGAGCTTCCATTTGAGCTAAAAATCTCTTCGTTTGGTGAAGAATCAAGGTATGATCTTTTTGAATCTTTGAAATTTGGAAGGATTCTAGTTTATGGAGTTTAGAAAAATGCTTGGGTTTGAATATTCTAGAATCAATTTCAGTGATTATGCATTGTGGGATCTTAAAGTGGATTCCTTTTGAATGAAATTTGGGTTGTCTTAGGAAACTAAGGGAATCCCACCTAAGTGTGTTTATAAGTATGAAATGCTAAATCATGAATGGGAATTGGATGTTATGAGATCATATAAGGTTAGAAAAGAGATGATGAGAAATTAAGTTATGATATAAAGTAATCAAGTGTTCTTGAGAAGTAAGCTTATGAATAAGCTAGACATATAAAAAGGGTAAAGATTGAAAGGAGCAATTAGATTGATCATATACAAATGAAGTGTAAGTCTAAGTTCAATTAGAGACACATGAATTTTGAAATGGGAATGAGCCTAAAATGTGTTCTAAAACATATGCCCAGGATTGTCATTGAGCATGCATTGTACATAGTCCATTACTATAATTGTGCAAAAATGAATGTTGTTATGTGTAAAATTATTGATGAGTGTACAATATGTGTCTTGCATAAATATGTTGTACAGGTCAAGTGCCCGCAATTAGGCGTTCCCAGAAATTGAAAGCAAATGCTAATCTGGAGCGTACTGTGAGTAGACTTAGATGGTCTTACTTTATTGTTGTTTGTTTATGTTATAAATTGAGTAATTATGACTAATGATGAATGTGTCTTGATTGTTGAAATTCGGACAATGAAGGTCCGATGAAGGTGCTATATGAATGAGAAATTGAAGTGTTAATTGTATGTGAATGTGATTATTAATTGTGTATTGACACATAAATGAAATTGTGAAATGCTCCACTTTAATGTGGATTGTCGGACTAAGATCCGATGTTATGAGAAAGTGATTGAATGGGATAAGTAATTGTGAGTGATGCATTCCATTGCATGAATGCATAAAACAAAATAGTAATTGTGACCCGAGTAGCCACCGATTAGAGCTACAAGCTCAACGTTCAACGAGCCCTACATGGGACAGTTGTCAATGAGCCCTACATGGGACAGTTATCAATGAGCCCTATATGGGACAGTTTAATGAGCCCTTTAAGGGACAGTTTAGGCACTCGGTCACAACAAAGTAACAAATGGAAAGTGAGTCTCATGTGCATTGCATATGCATAATGAAAAATGTGATTTTTTATACAAAGTATGATTGATTGAATGTACTGAATGTGAAATAATGTGATATATGAATGATTTTTTATAAGGTGAATGATCTGAATTATCGAAGTGCTCATTATATGTGAATAAGATAAACTAAATGTTTTCAGAATGTGCATTGCATGTAAGAGAAAGAGTGAATGCTCAACTATATGTTGAATGCTGGGCTACGTTCCGATGATAAGTGAATGTGATCGAATAAGTACACGCAACGTAAGTGATGCATTCCATGGCATGAATGCAGGAAATATAAAGGCGTTGTGACTTGAGTTGCCTGTTTGAAGCATTTCCACGTAGAGCTATGCTCCGTGAGTATGTGATTGGACTAAGCCTACGGGCTGGTATTTTGGTTCGACTAAGCCTACGGGCTGGTATTTTGATTCGACTAAGCCTACGGGCTGGTATTCTGATTCGACTAAGCCTACGGGCTAGTACTCTGTATATGTGAAGAGGCCCTCAGTCACAACAATAAGAACGAATGTGAGTCTCATACAAGTGACATATGCATCATATGAACGTCTAAATGATTTGAATATGAAATTAGAATTCTGTATGACATATGTGTATGTGTTATGTGAATTATGATTTATGTGATTGAGTGAGTCATCAATGATGGCCACTCACTAAGTTCGCAAAACTCACCTAAAAATTTACATCTATTTTTTTCAGGATAAGAAAAATACCCCGTTAGGCCCACGGGAGTATACTTTCAGCATACAAGTGAAGGATAGAGGTCGGGATCAGTTCGTGTCTGCATACATGTCTTTATTTTTTTGTATTAAAGTATATATATTCCACAACTTCTGTATACTTTGTAATCTGAAATGATTCAAGTGTTTTGTAATTGAAAGGGGCCCGAATGGCTGTTGAAAATTGTGTTAAGTGAAAATGTTTATGAATGAAGGTAGGCCCTATTTGAGTTTCGATTTTCGCATTTTGTGTTATCGATTGTGGAAAAAAAATTATGGGCTTTAGATAAAGATTGAGTGCTTTAGCACACCACCCTCGCGGGGCGCGGTCTCAGATATTACCATCGATATCGGGTTCGGGTCTTGCGGGAGTGGGGTGCTACATATGTGGTATCAAAGCCCAGAAGTACAATCTTATATGGGCATTTTGAAATATGTGTCAAGTGCATGCACATTAGTCATGTCATAGCAGACAACGACAACTGATCCCTAGTATGAGTCATATGCATGAGCATTCCTTAAGAGTTTGAGCTATTAGAAGCATTGAGAGAAATGGTGATACGACAGAATGTGAGAAAATAAGGTTTATGGACATATTGAAAATGGGAAATAGTATCTGGTTTTGCATGATAGATAAGAGTCCACTACAAAGGGTACATATCCTTGAAGGTGATATATCCTTTGGAGGTGATATAAGTGTGAATCAGTATATTGCCATGGATTGTTTGAAAAAAAAGGGATATAAGTAGAAATAATAAGGTGAAAGTGTATAAGCCAAGTTGATATGACCTCGAAAGGTTGCACTTGGACTTAGAATGATTGTATAATTATCGATATAAGAGTTTATGATTCAATATGAGAATATATCTGTGGAGTGGAGATTTAAGCTTCATATGGGTTATGCCCCTACCCTTATGAATTGATTGAGAATAAAGATGTGTTAGATGAAATAAATGACAATTGGAAGATGAGATGATGATAGTGATATAAGAAAAAGTTGTGGAGTTCAGATTAAATTGTCATTGTTAAAAGTTCAAGATAAAGTAAGACGTGAGGGTACTTGTAGTGATCAATGGGGAAAAGAATTGAGACTGTTAATGATGTTAACATAGGTGATGAGCTTGAGGGAAATGAACAGGGACATGATTATAGCGAAGTCCCCATGATCGCGGACTGACACAAAAGGAGAAAGGTTATCTAGAATTAAATGGGATTAAAGTGTCCTTAGTAGTATAAGCTACTTATTGGTAAATTGATGTGAATACATCTCCAGATAATATGTGAGGATTTTGGCGATGTATGCCAAGATATTAGAGTAAATGAAATTGTTTAAGTGCCCTACAGAGCCTCTTTATAAGGGATGTTCTGATCATGTAAGCTCTGGCATAAATTGATCTTTTCGAGGTATTAAGGATGACTGATATGTAATGACGAAAAATAGTTGATTGATAAGGTTTTATGAATAGTGTTGATGATTGTAGTAAGGAATCTTCTTTCAAAGAAGAATTTCCCTAAATTGAGTTTAGTCGATCTAACGATTTGATTTAAGAGTAACCAATGAAGAGACAAATCAGAAATGAATATGTAATACGTCAAAAGTGAATAATGGAGTCATATCCTAAGCAGAAACCCAGGCATAAAAAGTTGAATATGCCACTGAGAGTGTGTATACCAACTACATGAGCAGATTATAAATTCAAGGTGACACTATTGCAAATGTGAGGAAAATATAGGTCCCCCCTTATATTGATGTAAATATGTTTGGGAGATACAAATTCAATCTGAGGAATGAAATACCAACACACAAAGTGAAGCATTCAAACAAATTGAAATGTGTGGAGAAACTAGTACGAATGAATAGGCAATAGAGTAAGCCGATGTGAATTAAAGGAATTCGAAGGAAAAGAGGAAATCATTAGAGACAAGAAGTCAAGTGGGAGACTGGAAACGACATGAGACAAAATTACTTTCATTGGGGAAATTAGTCACCTAAGGAATTGCAAGAAATTAACACAAGGAAAGATGTGAGTGATAGTTAATGATACTCCAATGATACTATGATATTGAAGATTTAAGTGATCCAAGCAAAATTGTATCAATTAGTGACTGTGATCATAGATGGTATTTTGAGTGTGTTTTAAAAGTAAAAAGAGGCGTTTTTTAATATTTGAATAAAAAGACATTGATGATAAGATATCAATTGGATTTAGAGATTGTGCAATGCTTAATGAAGTTTCGCGTCAGAGATTAAGATGCAATCTGTTGTAATAATAAAGAGTGGTTTTTGATGTGCATAGAATAATGAAAGTCTTATGAGTTGATTTTGATACATGGTTTGGGAATTGTTATGATAGAAATCGCGTTGAGTTCTTGGAGACATTAGATATGCAAAGCCATTTATGGAATGTACATTATATAAGATTGAAGAAATAATTAAGTTTGGAGGAAATGCACAAATGAGTACTACTGGTAAAATTAGTGTGTAATCTGTCACACCGAATGGATAATTCTAAAATGGAATAATTCACATTCAGATATTGAGGTTTTCACTTAGTGTAAGGAGGAGTGCAGAATATTGAGTGGCATCATTAGAAGTGATATGGGGCATAGTAGGATAGAAGGGTGGTTATTAACCCTAACATTGGGATGAAAAAGGCCTAAAATGATATAAGGCCATAATAAATGTGAGATATTGCAGTAAGTGAGATGAAGCTGAAATAAGAGTAAAGTAACTCATGAAAGATGAATGAGGTAGGTGGACCTCTTGCCTAATAAACAAGATTCACATGTGTCATATGATTCATAATCAAATGACCCTAAACTACCACTCTTATGGATCTTAGCTATGCGTCTCTCATTTATATGGCCAAGGCGACAATGCCATAAGTAAGTTGATTTTAAATTATCTCTTTTATGTCTTTTCGTGTCATTGACATTCATAATTGGATGTGACATATCTAATATGTAAATTCCATTGCACAATGTACCAGTACCATAAAGCATTCCATTCAAGCTAATAGAACAACCATTGCTACTAAAAGTCAAATGGAAACCAGCTCTATTTAAACAAAAAACAGACAATATGTTCTTTGTTAAAACAGTACAAAATAACATTCATCCAATTTAATTACAAGCCCAAATGGGGAGTGACAAAAGTAAGTGCCTACGGCTAATGCAAAGAACTCTTGCTCCATTTCCCACACGCAGTCTAGTTCTCCTTCATGAGCATCTCATCGTCCCCGAGGGCCTGCATATCATTGCATATGTGTGAGCCACAACGGTATCTAATACCCATATGTTATAGTCGAAGCAAGATAACTTCAATGACAAACATACCAAGAGGTCGGGCATCCGATGCCTTCTTACCTTGATTCTTCCAAATAGACTTTCTGGTTCCTCTTCCAAGTGGCGGTCTTGCCACAATGGAAGCAAGTTCCTTTAGTGCGATTTCTTTGGTATTCTTCTTGGTGGGTGTAACATCCGCCACCGATGGGATGGATCTGATTCATTCGTCAGATTTGGCATGTGCATGCATTTTAGAATTTGTGTATAATTGGCAATGATTTTATTGGCATTAAAGACGATACATACATGTATGACATATCCCGATTTGATTTGGATAATTTGAATTTGGAGATGATTAGGACATGTGTGATAATTAGGTCAAAATAGGCTCGAGGATTGAATTTGAGTTAGAAATGAAAGTTAGGAAGTTGAATTATGAAATTGGAGTATATGATAATAAGTTTTCTATTTTGAGGATTTATAGGAATTTTTGAAATTTTGACAATAGGCGGACCGGAAAAATTGATCAATGACTGGTTATTTGAATGTCCGGTTCCGAAATTGATTATCCAATGGCATGGACAGGTTAGAAATTTGATTTGAGGAATTAGGGTTTAGCCATTGGAATTCGGGAGAAATTAGAATTTGAAACTGACTCGAGGTGGTTCGGATCGGACTTGTGGCAACTAGATTTGCCAAACAAGCCTTATTAATTCTTTGATATATAAAGCTTAACCTTTGAAAATTTCTCCACGATTTCTTCTTGCTCTTGATAGAAACTTCCTCTTCCTTCTTCCTTCATCGTGGATCCTCCTTGGAGTGGTTGTTGATTCCTTCTTGCTATTTGCTTCCTCTTCTATCTTGGATCTATCTTCTGGCTTGGGGTTAAAAGAGATGAAGATGGGTTTTGCTTGGGTGATTGCCGTAGGTGTGTGAGTTGGAGTTTGAGTGATCTTTGAAGATTTGAGGTTATTAATCAAGTAAGTTATCTCTACCTTGCTTTATATAGTTTGATTGGTTGGTTTATAGAGTTATTTAGATGATTTAATTTGAATATTTGAGGATTTGGTATGTAGGGTTTCCGATTGGGTATTTTCGTTAGTTTTAGGGTTGAAATTTGGGAATAATGGTTGTTTGATGAAATAGAAGCTAAAGATTAGTTGTATGATGTGTATGGAATTATTTAGGAGTGGTTTGTAAGGAGAAAATTTGGATTTGGAGTTGATTTCAGTCGAAAATCTGGAAATTTATGGGTTTTCTGGGCGTGTCCATGGTTGCACGCCGCGGCACATTAAGAACACGCCGCTGGCGAAAGCAGAATTACTCCACGACTTGTGACGTCTTGTGAAGGCGCGCTGGGAGGAGGAAAAGCGCGACGTCGCGACTTACGTGCATCGTCTGCACCTTGTGACGAAGAAGTATGATTCGCGCGTGCAAGGTGGATTGAAGGAGAGCTTCGCCATGGAGGAATCTATTTTCCGGAGATGAAATTGTGAGGTTTTAAATAATGAGATTTAGGAATTTGATGGTTCAATTAATTATGGATTAAATTTAATTTGGAGATTATGAATTCGGGAATTAGAATTTGAGATCGGGAAATTCAGAATTGTGTCGGAACTGTCATAACACGTATAGTACGTACATCATTCGATTTGTATGCATCATTGAACATTGAAATTGATACAATTAGTAATGTTATTTATATTTTGATTGTTATAGCGGCTCAAGTGGATCGCCGATCGTCCGACGTAGGCGAGACTTTCCGGAAGTAGCTCGGAAGTTCTGAGGTGAGTAACCTAGTTGGTTTCTCAACCTATATGTGTTTAATTCTATGCAAATATGCCATGAGGAGTTAAGGATGGATTGTATGTGTTTGTTTTGATTGATTTCGGACCACAGGTGTCCTAAATATTTGGGTTGTGATATAGAAGTGTTAACTGTGTATAATTGTTCATAACTGGTTTCAAATGGTGAGAATTAGGTATATGAAGTTTTAGTACGATGCATGTATTGGAAATTGGACATGTGCATACATGCATAACAGTATGATCAGATAAAGGCAGTTGTGACCGGTGTAGCCACTATATCCAGAGCCTTAAGCTCAACGCACAAGGCTTCGTGCCCAACGATTTTCAGAGCTTTATGCTCAACGTATTAGGGGTTTTGGAGCCCAATGTTTTCAGAGCCAATGGCTCAACGTATATGAGCTCAGGCGCACGGTCACAACAACGAAAGAAAATGAAAGAGTCACATGCACATTACATATATGAATGTTCCAAATGTGAATTGTGTGAAAGGCTTATTGCCTTATAAATGTGAAATTTGACTGTATGTGATTTCTTGTCTGTGATATATGTACGATATAGCGTGAATTGTTTGTCTATGCATGAGGTGGGTAAACCATCAATGATGGTTTCTCGCTGAGTTCGCAAACTCACCCAACATTGCATCTATTTTTAGATGACGTTAGAGTGACTCCTAGCTCCGATCGGTGAGACTTTTCTCTTTGTGTGTCTTGCGCGCAAGAGGAGCATGGCCCACAGGTCTGTCAGCTGGGGATCTTTTGGGGTATTTTGTGGATGACTTATCTAGGAGCTGTGTTAGTTCTTTTGGGCTTGTACAGTTGTAAATATGACCGGATGTTGTATTTAGGGTTTTATGCAATGAGTGAGAAGGGATCTTTTGGTTTTAAAAATTTAGTGAATTATCATTACTGCTTTCTTATATTGATGCCATGAGGTGTATAGAAATGATCGAATCGTAGTACACCCTCGTCGTAGGTTATGCATCGGTACGACCTACGGGCGCCCCGGTGTATACTCTACGGTAAGGGAGCGCTACATTAGGTGGTATCAAAGCATGGTTTGGCATCTTTTGGGAATAGTATATTTTAGGCTTGAATTTCGTAAGAAAAGCAAGAAATTGATTGGAATTGTTGTTTTATTGTAGGTCATCCATCTTTGGTGATCAAGTTGATCAACCAGCTGACCAAGGATCAGTCGGAGCGAGTAGGGAGTCTTCTGTACCTCTGCATGAGGAGCAGCCTCCTAGAGTTCCCATGAGACGAGAGCGGAGGTATGATCGTCTGCGTAAGCAGGGAGCTGTGGACTTCTATGGCAGCACAGACCCTGCTGAGGCTGAGGGTTGGTTGGAGAGGACCGAGTGGGTCCTAGATCAGATGGCTTGCGACCCTGAGGAGCGCTTCGATTATGCCGTCTCTTTGTTCCAGGTCCAGCTTATCAGTGGTGGAAGACTGTCCCGGGTAGCTTGTAATATCCATCTCCGATGGGAAGGGTATTTTAGTAATTTGGGACGGGTTAGGAGTATTAAATTATAACTCGGCATGAACATATGTCATGCAGCCTCTATAAATGGTGAGTTTTGCACAGGCACATAGTCATACATGCATTCATGACATTTCCCGGCATAAGTGTCTAATTGTAATCTTTTGTGAAATTAGTGTGATAATGAGATTTGAAAAATTATTTGGAGTGCGCCATAGAGTGTTTTACATTTTTAGGGATTTATGAAAAATTTTCTGGAATTATCCGGAGAAAATTTCCGGATCGGCAAAATCGTCGGTAAATGGCCTAAATGTGTTTTTGTTGTGGAAAATGTGGTTTTCGAGTTTGATCAATTATTGGGAGTGGACTGTCATATGTGTTACAATTTTGGACAAATAGAAATGCGATAATTGGAAATTGGAAAATGACATGTGCATTCATGCATAGTAAATGATCAGATAATGGCAGTTGTGACCGGTGTAGCCACCGATTTCAGAGCTTTAAGCTCAACGCACAGGGCCTCGTGCCCAACGTATTCCGAGCCTCGGCTTGATGATCAGGGTTATGCCCAATGTTTTGGAGCTTTAAGCCCAATGTTTCAGTGCCAATGGCTCAACGTATATGAGCTCAGGCGCACGGTCACAACAACGAAAGAAAATGAAAGAGTCACATGCACACTGCATAAATGAATGTTTAATGTGAATTGTGTGAAAGGTTTATTGCCTTATAAAATGTGAAATTGAATGCCTGTGATTTCTTGTTTATGATATATATACAATATTGTGTGATTGTGTGGATATGCATGAGTTGGGTGAACCATCGATGATGGTTTCTCACTGAGTTCGCAAACTCACCCAACATTGCATCTATTTTTTAGGAAATGGAGAGTACCCGTTGGACACACGGAGTACGCTCATCGCTAGCGTAGGCGTGAGTATCGGTCGGGATCGATGTCGTCCAGTATCTGCATTAGTGTATTGATTTGGTATTTAGTAGGCCCAATTGTTTACATGTAATTGTATAGAGTGACTGAGCACTAATGAGTGCTAATAATGATTGAAATTGTTTTATCAGTGAAATGGTTTTATATTTGAAAATGTTTTGTTATAATTGGGCCAAGTCAATGATTGTTTGAGCACTCTAATATTTTTAAAAGAAAAAGAAAATGTCATACGATTTTTTTAATAAGGTAATGAATGTTCTAGTACGCCGCCCTCGCGGGTCACGGGCTCGGATATCACCATGGATATCGGGTTCGGGTCTCGTCGGGAGTGGGGTGCTACATAGCTCCACTAGGCCGTGTGTGTTGACTTGGGCCGATTTTCTTAGGGCCTTTCGAGATAATTTCATGCCCAAGGTATATTTGGAGATGAAGATGCAGGAGTTCTTTGAGCTGAGACACGGGTCGATGTCAGTAGCTGACTACGAGGTCAGGTTTAATGAGCTATCAGCATATGCGTCTGTTCTGATTGCCTCTGAGGCTGATAGGTGTCGGAGATTTGAGGGAGGGATGAATCTGGAGATTCGTGCGAGTGTTAGCCCCACGATATGGGTACATTTGTGGAGTTGAGAGCTGTGCCGTGAGGATAGAAAGCGACTTCTCGAGGCATGAGCCGAGTGAGGACCGGTCAAGGCTCTGGAGGCAAGAGATCGAGTGATAGTCGGGGTAGCTCTGGTAGGAGCTTGAGCGACGCCTTGAGCGATTCAGATCGCAGGGGATTCTGACGGTCGAGTTACAGCCGAGAGGAGATTTGGACAGATTGGTAGTGGCGCAGATAGTGGTGGCGGAGGGCGGGACGAGCTTTGCCGATTTGTGTACATTGTGATAAAAGGCTGATGGAAGTCTTTGGAGGTGACAGAGTTCTGTTTAGCATGTGGATCTATGGATCACATGATTGGAGTTGTCCTTTGACTTTGGGAGTTGATCGACCACTAGTGGGAGAGGTGGTAGTAACAGCGGTCTGTGAGCCGTGTGATGGACTGGATTTAGGGGAGGCGGAGCCGAGGTGAGGCGAGATTCCTTTGCCGGGCCGAGGGACGTGCAACAGATCGCGGTCCTGTGCCGTGGTCTACGCCATGACCAGGCAGGAGGCCCAGGATTCTCCCGAGGTGGTTGCAGGTTTGCTTCTACTCTCAAATATTGAGGTGTATGCATTGATAGATCCAGGGTCTACGCATTCATTTATTGCACCGCATGTGGCATGTAGATTGTATGTGGATAGGGAGATGTTACAGTATGGGTTGCAAGTGAGTACACCTCTGGGTAGTACTACTACTTTAGGTGAGGTCTGCAAGGGGTGTCCGATTCGGGTTGATTCAGCGGTATTGAGTGCAGATCTGATTGTGTTGCCCCTTCGCGAGATTGATTTGATTTTGGGGATGGACTGGCTCACTGCCCATAGGGCTATTTTGGATTGTTATACGAAGGAGGTAGTATTGGAGTCTCCTGGTCAGCCGAGGGCTGTGTTTCGAGGCATTAGTCGTGCGAAGGCCGCCGGGATGATCTCGTTTCTGAGTGCTCTGAGGTTGATGCGAGGTGGCTGTGAGGCTTATTTGGCGCATGTGGTGGATTCCAGAGTGCAGCAGAGTCTGCAGGATGTCCCTATGATCAGGGAGTTCCCATATGTGTTTCCCGAGGAGTTACCGGGTTTGCCACCGGATCGGGAGATAGAGTTCGAGATAGACCTCATTCCAGGTACCGCTCCTATATCGATACCTCCGTGTAGGATGGCACTAGTGGAACTGAGGGAGCTTAAGGCTCAACTGCAGGAGTTATTGGATAAGGGGTTTATCAGGCCGAGTGTTTCGCCGTGGGGAGCTCCGGTATTGTTTGTGAAGAAGAAGGACGGGACTATGAGGCTTTGCATCGATTATAAGCAGCTTAATTGGGTTACTGTTAAGAATAAGTACCCACTGCCTAGGATCGATGACTTATTTGATCAGTTGCAGGGAGCTCAGGTGTTTACCAAGTTGGATTTGAGATCCGGATACTATCAGTTGAGGATCGCAGAGGCGATGTGCCTAAGAGTGCTTCGAGAGCGTGTATGGGCATTTCGAGTTCTTAGTGATGCCGTTCGGGTTGACAAATGCCCTGGCAGCCTTCATGGCCTTGATGAATAGGGTCTTTCAGCCATACCTAGATCAGTTTGTGATCGTATTCATTGATGATTTCCTAGTGTATTCGAGGTCTAGACAGGAGCATCTGAGGATAGTGCTGCAGATTATGAGAGAGAGGCAGTTGTATGCCAAATTCACTAAGTGTAAATTTTGGCTGGATGAGGTGGTGTTCCTAGGCCACATCGTATCTGGTGAGGGTATCTGGGTGGATCCTCACAAGATTGAGGCAGTGAGGAGTTGGGAGATTCTGAGGAGCGTGTCAGAGTTGAGGAGTTTCCTCGGATTGGCAGGATATTATCGGAGGTTTGTCGAGGGGTTTTATGTGATCTCCGCCCCTTTGACAAGACTTATGAGGAAGGGAGTAGTCTTCAGTTGGATAGATGAGTGCCAGAGGAGTTTTGAGGAGCTGATACATCGGTTGACTACAGCTCCGGTGTTGGCCCTGCCATCTGGAGCAGGAGGCTTTAAGGTGTTTAGTGATGCTTCGCAGTTAGGTTTAGCTGTGTCTTGATGCAAAGATGGGAGAGTTATAGATATGCTTGAGACAGTTGAGATCCCATGAGATTAATTATCCTGCATGACTTGGAGTTAGCAGTTAGTATTATTCGCCAAGATCTGGAGACATTATCTCAGATGGGAGACGTTCGGATCTTCACCGATCATAAGAGCTGAGGTACTTGTTGAGTCGAGAGAGAAATGAGCGAGAGGAGATGGTTAGAGCCGCTAAGGATTCTGTTGCCGACTATTGAGTACCACCTAGAAAGGCTAATGTGGTGGCAGATGCATTGAGTAGGAGATCGCATGGTAGTGCAACTCAGATTCAGGTTTTGAGGTTGCCGTGCTTGGTTCAGTTGAGAGCTCTTAATGTGCAGATGGATTTCAGCCAGGATGGAGCTCTGATTGCGACTTTGAGGCTGAGGCCAGTGTTACATGATTGGATTAGGAGAGTGCAAGATCAGGATCCAGTATTGGTGAGGCTGATTGATAGAGTTAGATCTGGAAGGCTATCTGAGTTTGAGTTGAGAAATGGTTCGTTGTGGATGGGCCAGAGGTTATGTGTTCCGGACGTGGAGGATTTGAGGCGTGAGATCTTAGAGGAGGCTCATTTGGCTACTTATGCCATGCATCCTGGTGTCACCAAGATGTATCGCACTCTTAAGTTGCATTTCTGGTGGCCAGGTATGAAGAGGCATGTAGCGGAGTTTGTTTCTCGGTGTCTGACGTGCCAGCAGGTTAAGGCTGAGCACCAGGCCCCAGTTGGAAGATTGCATTCGTTGCCCATTCTAGAGTAGAAATGGGAGCGTATTACGATGGACTTTATCATGGGGTTGCCCAGGACGCCGAGGCAGTGTGATGCTATCTGGGTCATAGTGGACCGGTTGACTAAATCAGCTTACTTCTTGCCAGTGAGGGAGAGCAATACCCTCGATCAGTTGGCCCGAAGTATGTAGCGTAGATAGTTCACCGCATGGGGTCCCGATGTCGATAGTGTCGATAGGGATCGAGTTTACTTCGAGGTTACGGAGGAGTTTGCGATCAACTATGGGGACGAGATTGAACTTGACCTGGCGTTTCATCCTCGCATGATGGCCAGAGGAGAGGACTATTGATTGTTGAGGTTATGTTGAGAGCCTGTGTATTGGAGTTTCGAGGTACTTGGGATCGATGTTGCCTCTGGTAGAGTTTGCTTATAATAATCAGGAGTACCAGAGTAGCATTGGCATGGCACCGTATGAGGCGTTATATGGGAGACCGTGTAGATCCCCTCTTTACTGGGATGAAGAGGGTATGAGGATGATAGAGGGTCCCGGTGATCCGAATACGGTTGATAAGGTGCATTGATTGAGTCGCATCAAGCGGCTCAGAATGACGAAGAGTTATGTGGATCAAAGACGGAGAGAGATGGAGTATGCTGTGGGTGATAGAGTGTTCCTCAGAGTGTCTCCGTGGAGAGGAGTTCTCAGATTTGGCCGTAAGGGCAAGTTGAGTCCTCGGTATATCGGTCCATATGAGATTACCGAGAGGATTGGACCGTTGGCCTATAGGTTGGCCTTAAGTGAGATGTCATGACTTCACGATGTGTTCCACGTGAGCATGCTTGGAGATATCGCTCGACCGACTCATGTGATTCCGCTCGGGAGATTGAGATAGCCGATGATCGAGTTATGTTGAGGAGCGGTCGCGGATTATTGGATCGTGGTCAAGCGGTTGAGATCTAGGTGATTCCATTGGTGAAAGTCCTTTGAAAGAACCACTCATCGAGGAGGCGACTTGGGAGGCGAGGAGCACATGAGGAGGCGGTACCCTCGTGTGTTTGATCGATCAGTAAGAAAATTCGGGACGAAATTTTATTTTAGGAGGGAGAATTGTAACATCCGTCACCGATGGAATGGATATGATTCATTGCGTTCAGATTTGGCATGTGCATGCATTTTAGAATTTGTATAATTGGCAATGATTTTATTGGCATTAAATGCGTACATACATGTATGACATATCCCGATTTGATTTGGATAATTTGAATTTTGAGATGATTAGGACATGTGTGATAATTAGGTCAAAATAGGCTCGAGGATTGAATTTGAGTTAGAAATGAAAGTTAGGAAGTTGAATTATGAAATTGGAGTATATGATAATAAGTTTTCTATTTTGAGGATTTATAGGAATTTTTCCGAATTTTGAACAATAGGCCGGATCGGAAAAATTGATCAATATTGGTTATTTGAATGTCGGTTCAAATTGATTATCCAATGGCATGGACAGGTTAGAAATTTGATTTGAGGAATTAGGGTTTAGCCATTGGAATTCGGGAGAAATTAGAATTTGAAACTGACTCGAGGTGGTTCGGATCGGACTTGTGGCAACTAGATTTGCCAAACAAGCCTTATTAATTCTTTGATATATAAAGCTCAACCTTTGAAAATTTCTCCACGATTTCTTCTTGCTCTTGATATAAACTTCCTCTTCCTTCTTCCTTCATCGTGGATCCTCCTTGGAGTGGTTGTTGATTCCTTCTTGCTATTTGCTTCCTCTTCTATCTTGGATCTATCTTCTGGCTTGGGGTTAAAAGAGATGAAGATGGGTTTTGCTTGGGTGATTGCCGTAGGTGTGTGAGTTGGAGTTTGAGTGATCTTTGAAGAGTTGAGGTTATTAATCAAGTAAGTTATCTCTACCTTGCTTTATATAGTTTGATTGGTTGGTTTATAGAGTTATTTAGATGATTTAATTTGAATATTTGAGGATTTGGTATGTAGGGTTTCCGATTGGGTATTTTCGTTAGTTTTAAGGTTGAAATTTGGGAATAATGGTTGTTTGATGAAATAGAAGCTAAAGATTAGTTGTATGATGTGTATGGAATTATTTAGGAGTGGTTTGTAAGGAGAAAATTTGGATTTGGAGTTGATATCAGTCGAAAATCTGGAAATTTATGGGTTTTCTGGGTGTGTCCATGGTTGCACGCCGCGGTGCATGAAGAACACGCTTGCAAGCAGAATTACTCCAGACGCGCGACGTCTTGTGGAAAAGCGCCTGCGAGGAGGAAAAATGCGCGTCGCGACTTCTGTGTCGCGTCGCCATGACGAAGGGAGGCCATGATTCGCTTGGCGAAGGTGGATTGAAAGGAGAGCTCGCCGCGACGAGGAATGCTGTTTTTCCGGAGATGAAATTGTGAGGTTTTAAATAATGGGATTTAGGAATTTGATGGTTCAATTAATTATGGATTAAATTTAATTTGGAGATTATGAATTCGGGAATTAGAATTTGAGATCGGGAAATTCGGAATTGTGTCGGAGCTGTCATAACACGTATAAACGTACATCATTCGATTCAGTATGCATCATTGAACATTGAAATTGATACAATTAGTAATGTTATTTATATTTTGATTGTTATAGCGGCTCAAGTGGATCGCCGATCGTCCGACGTAGGCGAGACTTTCCGGAAGTAGCTCGGAAGTTCTGAGGTGAGTAACCTAGTTGGTTTCTCAACCTATATGTGTTTAATTCTATGCAAATATGCCATGAGGAGTTAAGGATGGATTGTATGTGTTTGTTTTGATTGATTTCGGACCACAGGTGTCCGAAATATTTGGGTTGTGATATAGAAGTGTTAACTGTGTATAATTGTTCATAACTGGTTTCAAATGGTGAGAATTAGGTATATGAAGTTTTAGTACGATGCATGTATTGGAAATTGGACATGTGCATACATGCATAACAGTATGATCAGATAAAGGCAGTTGTGACCGGTGTAGCCACTATATCCAGAGCTTTAAGCTCAACGCATAGGGCTTCGTGCCCAACGATTTTCAGAGCTTTATGCTCAACGTATTAGGGGTTTTGGAGCCCAATGTTTTCAGATGCACATTACATATATAAATGTTCCAAATGTGAATTGTGTGAAAGGCTTATTGCCTTATAAATGTGAAATTTGACTGTATGTGATTTCTTGTCTGTGATATATGTACGATATAGCGTGAATTATTTGTCTATGCATGAGTTGGGTAAACCATCGATGATGGTTTCTCGCTGAGTTCGCAAACTCACCCAACATTGCATCTATTTTTCAGGACAGCGTTAGAGTGACTCCTAGCTCCGATCAGTGAGACTTTTCCTGCTGTGTGTGCCGGCAAGAGGAGCATGGCCCACAGGTTTGTCAGCTGGGGATCTTTTGGGGTATTTTGTGGATGACTTATCTAGGAGTTGTGTTAGTTCTTTTGGGCTTGTACAGTTGTAAATATGACCGGATGTTGTATTTAGGGTTTTATGCAATGAGTGAGAAGGGATCTTTTGGTTTTAAAAATTTAGTGAATTATCATTACTGCTTTCTTATATTGATGCTATGAGGTGTATAGAAATGATCAAATCGTAGTACACCCTCGTCGTAGGTTATGCATCGGTACAACCTACGGGTGCCCCGGTGTATACTCTACGGTGAGGGGGCGCTACACTGGGCTTCCTTTCGGTTTCTTAGACCTTTTCTTCTTCAATTTCTTTTTCTTGGAACCAGAAGAAGAGTCCACCACAAGCACTTGCTTGCTATCCTTCTTGATAGCTTGCTCTGTTGTCTTGAGCAGATTGATCAACTCAGGGATTGTCGTGGATATTTTGTTCATCCGATAGTTTAACACAAACTGTGAATAACTATCAGACAATCCAACTAGAATTAAGTCAATACTTAATTCATAATCCATAACAAAACCTAAGACAGCCAACCTCTCAATATACCCATTCATCTTCAGCGCATACTGCACTGCAGATGAACCTGGTGTCATCTTAGTAGTGAATAGTAATCTCGAGGTCTCGAACCTTTCAGACCGAGCTTGCTCATCAAAAAGCTCTCTAAGATGATACACTATGGTGTGAGCATCCATAGACTCATGCTGCTTCTGCAGCTCTGGTGACATCGAGGCAAGCATAATGCAGGTAGCCATGTCACTGTCTTTGAGATGCTTACGATAAACTTTCTGATCCTCATCAAAATCATCAACAGCAGGTGGATCAGGAAGTGGAACATCAAGGACATAACTGTTGGAGTTATGTAAATATAGTGCCCTGGAAAGCAAGTGTATTTACATGTAACTTTATCTTCTTGATTCTGATTTTGTAATGAAAATATTTATTATTAATAAAACAAAAGAGTTTGGTTTTATCTGTATGAGCATTATATATCTTGTCATAAGGTACCAAGATTCATTTGTAAGTAATATACATATACATAGAGATGTATGGGAAACATGTATATTATTAGAATCAATTAATTGATTCTGATTGAATAATCAAGTTGGTAGTTTAATTATGGTTTAGGCTGTAGTGTTGCGATTTATCTCCATATAAGTAAAGGAGTTTACTTAAAGGGAATGATGAGTTTCATATCATGATAGTAGTAGACTATCGATAATGACACTATTAAATGAATATGGAATCAAGTATGTTTTCAAGAATAAAGTGGGTCGTTACTTTAATCTTAAAACATACAACTTAAGCATTCGCTATTATGAACCACAATCTTGATGAGTGGCGAACTCATATGTGTTTCATTATAATTCTTGATATGATCGGAATGGATTTTACAGGTATTAATCCGGTTTACGCATGTTGGAATTATTAATTGAAACATGTATCGTGGAACATTCACTCGAATAAAGAGTTTATAGTGTTATCATCTCTTCAGATGTTTTAAGGAGATTTGGTGATTAAGCTGGAGCGATGGTTTGATGGACTAGCTACCCATCAAGTCTTAACACTAAGATGAGATCTTATGTGTTAATCACCATATAAAGTAAAATGAGAGATCTAGAAGGAAAAACCAACATAAGGGCAAAGCGGTAATTTTACCCTTTGTTGTGCGGATGGCTATAATAAGGTTCTAAATAGGGTTTGCAATTGGACATATTCTCATAATATTTAATAATTCAAGAGTTCAACTAATTGTCTTTAGTGGAATGACATTTAGTTAATAAGCTAGAATTAATTCCAATGAGATTGAATTATTTACGGGCTTATGGAGCTTGAATTATCAAAGTCCAATAAGATTCCCACTTGGCTTTAAGGAAGGTTATCAAGCTAAGTAAGAAGTAGTTTGGAGGCTTTAGAAGTCCATAATTGAATGATGGGCTTATACTAATTAATGGTTAATTGAAGCCCATATGTTCATTTAGAAATGGGCTTGTTTTGGTTTAATGTAATTGATTAGATTAATTATATTAAAACAATTTTTTAAATGGAGAAGAAGCAATTTCGAAATTGTGTTAGGTTAGATGTGTAACCACACATTTGACATTAAAATACTAAATAAAGATGGTCTTTATTATGGTTCATCATTATTAAATGGAGTTATGAACTTACCATTAAATGGTTTAATGGTTGGCTTTTAATGTTGGCATGTAACCTATTTGCATTCATTAGATTAAAGATGAAAGATGTGCATTAGATGGACCATCTTCCTTCTTTCTTCTTGCCAAAACCGAAATGGGTATTCAATTATAGGTTATGGTCTTTTCAAATAGCCATTTTAAAGATAAATGAAGTAAGTCTCATTTATTGGCTATTTGATGAGTGATTAATGTAAGAAGTGATGCATTGGATGCCTCTCACTCTTTCCATTTATGCATATTTCGAAATTGAGAGGTAAAAAAAGGGTTCTTGCATATTTTTTAGACATTCTCTCTTTTCATGCAAGAGAGAACCGAAATTCCTAAGTGAAAGAATTGAAAGAGTTTCAATTTTGGTTCTTCTTCTTCTAAGAAAATCTCCTCCAAATTTTTTCTTCTCCTTTCCCATCAAAGGATTTTGTTAACCTAGTTGTCCTTGAAGAACAAGTGGTAAATCTAATTGGTAGAGGATACTACTACAAGGAAGAAGATAGATTGCTAAAGGAAAAGACTCAAAGGCAAAGGATTTGGATATAAGAAGGAGAGGATAGCAATGAGGATTTAAAGTCGTGGCGAAGGAGTCGGTAATTCCTTTTATCTTGTTCTTGGTTTTATTATCCTTATACCATATCATGTATGGATTAGCATGTTGATTTGGATATATTGCTTCTACTGCAAGATAATTTCTTAAAAAGTTTTGAAATCTATCGTTTCTCCAAACTAAGCATGCTTTCTTTTCCGATCCAACAATTGGTATCGAGCGATTTTCATGCATGATTTCGGTTCCTATATGGTGGATGCATGGGTTGGCAATCTTTTATGTATACTGCATATTTTATGTGATAGAAATATATATGGTGTATGTTTCTCTTTTGGTTGTCCATAGAAGTTAAATTTTATCTTGTAAGATTTCTTCATTTAGTTTGTAACAAGGAGGGTGGTCTATCATCACCATGTTTCCTCCTTGGTTTCTTTTTCTATTTTATTTGATTTTGTAATGTACAAATTGATGTAATGATGAAGAAGGAGCAGCCATGGATTGAAGAAATGGAAAGGTAAAATTTTTGGTGTATCCTTTGTGTTTTGGCATAAGTTTTGTGAAAACTAAGTTGTTGGAATTTTGTTTCAATGAATCATATTTCAGTTATGATTGAAAAACAAGTGCTGGTTTTTGTTTCAAAGAATCCAATTTCGGTTTTGCTAAAATACTAAGTCTTGTGTTTAATTTTCATGAAATGAGTTTGGTTTTAATAAAACAAGTGCTGGAATTTTTGTCAAAACAAAGATTTGGTTTTCTAAAAATCTAGTGCTGGAATTTTATTTTTCAAAATGACAAAATTTTAATTTCATAAATGCCATTACATTTTGTTTACCGAATGGGCGGATCATGTTAGCGAAGAGTTCGCGGAAGATCCAAGATGAAGAAGCATATTTTGGGCCTAAAAGGCTTGTAATTATTTTATGTTTCTAGGATGGACAATCAAAAGTGGCTTTATTAGCTCGTATGATGAATAGAGAAATGAATGCTTGTAATATGTGATATTATGTGATTGCATGTCATTTAGAAAATTGCCAACCCTAGGCTTTGCCATGCATTCATTATGTATGAGATATATAATGAAACAATATAGGATGGATAATAAATTGCATCTAGACAAGATGGTATTTAAAACTTAAAGCCCAAAAGATTGAGTGGGAGAGGATGCTCTGTGAGAGTCCACGGTCTCCAAATGATGGCCCGTTTGCATGTGGTGAAGTGTTACTCCCCATCGAGGGCATGGATCCTAGATCTTGCATGGTTTGGGTCTCCTTAAGGATAAGTCCACTTAATGATAGCAAATATGACCTCCACCGAGGCATGATTTGTAGGTATCTTTAGTGAATGAATCAAATGGTTATACACTCAACAATTTTATCAATAAAGCGCCCACAGTAGCTCTGTTGGTAAAAGTATGGACCAAATTAAGACGCTTCTTAAAAATTGAGCATGAGATGCTTGGTAGTTTTTGAGTGGGAGGGTCCCATTTTTCTTTTAATAGATAAGATGGCCCACCGTCACTTACATTATAGATAAGAAAAATAACCGTCAGTATAATATTTTAATTTTTAAGTTTTGTTAAATCTATTATCATGCATACATGCATCATGATTTTATACAAAGTTCCATAAATTGTTGACTAGTATGCTCATGTTTTAATAATTTATATTTTCGACATAATCAACCACAAAATGAATCCACTCACCCGCTTCTTGACTAATAACAAATTGGAAAATGGAGACAAGTTTAATGAATGGAGACGTAACCTTGACATTGTTCTTGATATGAACATATTTCATGGGTGTTAGCTGAAAATGAGCCTACACCTCTAAGTGGAGATGCAACTCTGAGCAAGTCCAACAACATGGCGTTGGCGAGAATCGCCGACAAGACTACTAAGTGTTATATTAAACTACATCGTGGCATGTTGCAAAAGCAAATTGCTTGTATGAAAACTGCTAGGTAATGGTCCATCACCTACATGAGATGTTTGGTGTGAGGACTAGGTCTGCAAGAGTGAAAGCTATCCAAACCTTTCATAATCTCGGATAGAAACTTGGTGAGCGGTGCGGGATTACATGATGAAGGTAATCTCTGCGGTCCTTGAAATTTGAGATGCTTAGGGCGGATATGGATGCGGACACGCAGATGATTATGATCATCGATAGCTTAAACTCTTCTTTTCAGCAGGTTTAAGTTGGACTATGAGCTCAACAAAGAAGGATTACACCTCGAGTGAGTTGATGAATACCCTCCAGAGCACGGAGGAAATATTGAATATTAAGGCTCGTGGGCGAAGCTAATGTAGCTTCTTCTTCTAAGCCAGGGTAAGGGCAAGGAAAGAAGAAGAGTCAATGAAAAGAAGGCCCAAATAGGGTCAAGGCCAAACCCATGAAAAGAAGGCCAAAGAGAACATCAAAGGAAAGTGTTTCCTTTGTGATGAGATGGGCCTTTGGAAAAGAAATTGTCCGATCTACCTAGAGTCCCTCAAAAGCAAACAAGGCATGGGCTTCCTAAGTTTGTTAGGAACTAGAAATGTGGCGATTTATCTACTTCTTGGATATTAGATTCAGGAGCCACTAACCATGTTTGTAATTCTTTGCGGGGTTCCAAAGAAAGGAAAAGACTTCCTAAAGGCCGTTTCAAGTTAAGATAGCAGATGGTTCCTATGTTTCATTGAGAATCGGTGGGAGTAGTTATCTTGGACTTTCTAGTGGTCATAGGTTATATTTGGAAGATGTTTATTACATGCCAATGATTGTAAGGAACATGATTTACATTTTTTGTCTAATAAAATCGCTATTCCTTATATTTTGAAAAGGTTGTTTTAATATATGAGAATAAGGATTTTATTTGTGAAGCGATAATTAAGCAGGGATTGTTTTTTTATAGAACCTATGAAAGGCTCACTAAACACCACAGAATTGATAAAATCAAGACAATCCAATATCTCTAGCATTAATTCAAAGTATCTGTGGCATCTAAGGATGGGTCATATCAATCGAGAAAAGACTTGACAAAGCTAGTAAAGGATGGGATCCTTATGGGCTTAGATAGTGATCCATTACCCACTGTGAATCTTATATTGAAGGAAAATGACAAAAGCCTCATTTCCTTCTAAAGGAAGCAGATTTGAATCCACATTGGACATGGTACATCTTGATGTGTGGGCCCATGAATGTACAAGCTAAAGGAGGTTATGAATATTTCATAACTTTTATAGATGATTACTCAAGATATGGCTATTTGTATTTGATGCATAAAAGAGTGAATCTTTTGAAAAGTTTAAAGAATTCAAAGTGAAGCTAAGAAGCAACGGCAAGCCATTAAAAGCGACTTTGATCGGATCGAGGTGGTAAGTATTTATCCGAGAGTTCCGCAATATTTAATTGACAATGGAATTATTTCCAATTTGTCGACTCCTTGTACACCTCAATGAGAATGGTGTAGCGTAGAGGAGAAATAGAACTCTATTGGAAATGGTAAGATCAATGATGTCCTATGCTAGCCTTCCGTAATCGTTTCGGGATATGCCATACAAACGGCAACATATCTTCTTAACTTTGCTCCATCCAAATCGGTGCCTAAAACACCTAGGGAGTTGTGGATGGCCGAGTGCCTTCATTGAGGCACTTGAGGACTTAGGGTTGTCCAGCTCATGTTCTAAAGCCTGAATCCACAAAGATGGAACCAAGGTCGAAGTATGTTTGTTTGTAGGATATCTTACGGAACTCGAGGGTACTATTTTACAGATCCTCATGATAGGAAGGTATTTGTGTCGACAAATGCAAACTTCTTAGAGGAAGAGTTTGTGAGAAATCACAAAGGAAGAAGTGAAGTAGTACTAAAGGAGTTAGCAATTTCATCCAAACCAAGAGTTATTTTGGATATGATGAACAAGATGTAAACGGATTCAAGAGTTGAATCGAAGTGCAACCCTGAACATCAAGATGTGCCTAGACGTAGTGGGAGGTTGTGAGACAACCAGATAGGTATCTGGGTTTAGGAGAAGGCTTAATTGCCATCTCGCACAAGAAGAAACATATCCCGTTCACGTATACACAAGCTATTAATGATGTTGATGCGGGAAAATGGCTCAAGGCAATGGAATCGGAAATAGATTCTATGTATACTAATGAAGTATGGGTCCTTGTAGATCTACCACCAGGTCTAAAAACTATAGGGTGTAAATGGATCTACAAAAGGAAAAGGGATCGAATGGAAAGGTAGAGACCTTTAAAGCTAGATTGGTAGCTAAAGGCTATACTCAAAAGGAGGTATAGACTACGAGGAGACTTTTCTTGGTTGCCATGCTTAAGTCCATCAGATTCTTTTGGCCATAGCAAACTATTTCGATTATGAAATATGGCAAATGGATGTCAAGACCGCATTTACGAATGGAGATTTTGAGGAGACCATTTATATGGCCCAACCAGAAGGATTCATTGAGCTAGGTAATGAGCATAAGGTTTGCAAGTTGCAAAGGTCCATTTATGAACTTAAGCAAGCATCTAGGTCTTGGAACATTAGGTTTGATAAGGCTATCAAAACCTAGGGGTTCATACAAAACCTAGATGAGCCTTGTGTTTACAAAAGAATACAAGAAGGTAAGGTTACTTTCCTAATCCTGTATGTTGATGACATACTGCTCATTGGGAATGATGTGGGAATGTTATCTGCGGTTAAGGGATGGCTGAATGAACAGTTTTCAATGAAGGATTTGGGAGAGGCTACCTATGTTCTAGGGATCAAACTTATAAGGGATCGTAAGAACAAGAACATAGTTTTGTCTCAACTAACTTACATTGAGAATATGCTCAATAAGTTCGCCATGCAAGATTCCAAGAGGGGTTTCACTCCTACTAGAAATGGAATCAAACTTTCAAAGGAACAAGCACCTAAAACCCAAGAGGAGGTTGAACGCATGCGTAACATTCCATATGCTTCGGCAGTTGGTAGTTTGATATATGCAATGCTGTGCACTAGACCGGATATCTGTTATGCAGTGGGACTGGTAAGCAGATTTCAGTCCAATCCAGGAATGGAACATTGGACTGCGGTTAAGTGTATACTTAAGTATCTTCGTTGGATGAAGAACTTAATGCTTGTTTACTCTGGAAGTAATCTTATTTGACGGGATATCTGGATTCGATTTCCAATCGATGTTGATTCAAAGAAATCAACTTCGGTTCTATATTTACTTTAGGAGGTGGAGCCATAGTTTGTAGGAGTGTCAAGCAATCTTGTATTCTTGATTCGACTATGGAGGTCTGAGTATGTTGTCGTTGTGAAGCAAAGAAAGGAAGCGATCGCTCAAAGTTCCTAAATGATTTGGAGGTAGTTCCAGAGGCAGAAAAAGCCACTACACTTTATTGTGATAATAGTGGGGCAGTGGCTAATTCTAAAGAACCTCGGAACCACAAAGCTGCCAAACACATTGAGCGAAAGTATCATCTCATAAGGGAGATAATACAACGTGGAGAAGTGGATGTGGTAAAGATTCCTACAGAGCAAAACCTTGCTGATCCGTTCACAAAGACATTGACTCAAAAGAGATTTGAGGGTCACCTAGAAGGGATGGGAATGAAGGATATGTCAAACTTGCTTTAGGGCAAATGGGAGATTGTTGGAGTTATCTAAATATAGTGCCCTGGAAAGCAAGTGTATTTACATGTAACTTTATCTTCTTGATTCTGAGCTTTGTAATGAAAATATTTATTATTAATAAAACAAAAGAGTTTGGTTTTATCTGTATGAGCATTATATATCTGGTCATAAGGTACCAAGATTCATTTGTAAGTAATATACATATACATAGAGATGTATGGGAAACATGTATATTATTAGAATCAATTAATTGATTCACGTTGAATAATCAAGTTGGTAGCTTAATTATGGTTTAGGCGTAGTGTTGCGATTTATCTCCATATAAGTAAAGGAGTTTACTTAAAGGGAATGATGAGTTTCATATCATGATAGTAGTAGACTATCGATAATGGCACTATTAAATGAATTGAATCAAGTATGTTTTCAAGAATAAAGTGGGCGTTACTTTAATCTTAAAACATACAACTTAAGCATTCGCTTATTATGAACCACAATCTTGATGAGTGGTGAACTCATATGTGTTTCATTATAATTCTTGATATGATCGGAATTGATTTTTACAGGTATTAATCCGATTCTGCATGTTGAAATTATTAATTGAAACATGTATCGTGGAACATTCACTCAAATAAAGAGTTTATAGTGTTATCATCTCTTACAGATGTTTTAAGGAGATTTGGTGATTAAAGCTGGCGCCAGAGTTTGATGGACTAGCTACCCATCAAGTCCTAACACTAAGATGAGATCTTATGTGTTAATCACCATATAAAGTAAAATGAGAGATCTAGAAGGAAAAACCAACATAAGGGCAAAACGGTAATTTTACTCTTTGTTGTGCGGATGGCTATAATAAGGTTCTAAATAGGGTTTGCAATTGGACATATTCTCATAATATTTAATAATTCAAGAGTTCAACTAATTGTCTTTAGTGGAATGACATTTAGTTAATAAGCTAGAATTAATTCCAATGAGATCAATTATTTCGGGCTTATTGGAGCTTGAATTATCAAAGTCCAATAAGATTCCCCACTTGGCTTTAAGGAAGGTTATCAAGCTAAGTAAGAAGTAGTTTGGAGGCTTTAGAAGTCCATAATTGAATGATGGGCTTATACTAATTAATGGTTAATTCGAAGCCCATATGTTCATTTAGAAATGGGCTTGTTTTGGTTTAATGTAATTGATTAGATTAATTATATTAAAACAATTTTTTAAATGGAGAAGAAGCAATTTCGAAATTGTGTTAGGTTAGATGTGTAACCACACATTTGACATTAAAATACTAAATAAAGATGGTCTTTATTATGGTTCATCATCATTAAATGGAGTTATGAACTTACCATTAAATGGTTTAATGGTTGGCTTTTAATGTTGGCATGTAACCTATTTGCATTCATTAAATTAAAGATGAAAGATGTGCATTAGATGGACCATCTTCCTTCTTTCTTCTTGCCAAAACTGAAATGGGTATTCAATTATAGGTTATGGTCTTTTCAAATAGCCATTTTAAAGATAAATGAAGTAAGTCTCATTTATTGGCTATTTGATGAGTGATTAATGTAAGAAGTGATGCATTGGATGCCTCTCACTCTTTCCATTTATGCATATTTCGAAATTGAGAGGTAAAAAAGGGTTCTTGCATGTTTTTTAGACATTCTCTCTTTTCATGCAAGAGAGAACCGAAATTCCTAAGTGAAAGAATTGAAAGAGTTTCAATTTTGGTTCTTCTTCTAAGAAAATCTCCTCCAAATTTTTCTTCTCCTTTCCCACCAAAGGATTTTGTTAACCTAGTTATCCTTGAAGAACAAGTGGTAAATCTAATTGGTAGAGGATACTACTACAAGGAAGAAGATAGATTGCTAAAGGAAAAGACTCAAAGGCAAAGGATTTGGATATAAGAAGGAGAGGATAGCGCAGCGAGGATTTAAAGTCAGAAAAGGAGTCGGTAATTCCTTTTATCTTGTTCTTAGTTTTATTATCCTTATACCATATCATGTATGGATTAGCATGTTGATTTGGATATATTGCTTCCGCTGCAAGATGATTTCTTAAAAAGTTTTGAAATCTATCGTTTCTCCAAACTAAGCATGCTTTCTTTTTCCGATCCAACAATAACCCAGTTCCTCAGATCTGAGAACAATTCTCAGATTTCTCAGCCAATCGAGAAAATTTGGTCCAGTTAATTTGTTGGAGTCCATTAGTGAGTGCAAATTCACACTGGAAGTCATCTTCAATAACCTATAGGGAAAGAGAGAAAGAATGTTAGAATAGAATTACATGCATGATCATAAGGACTTGCATGACATGCATATCACTCCCACTAGTTTCAAAGAATCCATAACCCTCATTACGAATCCAAGAAACATTAGGACAAAATGTCCTATTGGGTCGATATCCGATATTACTAACAATGACCTTGGGTTTACCCAACAAGCCACCTTAGGTCAATCGGTAGGTATCAGTCATACCAATTGCATCATAGATATCCGACATTACTAAAATGACCTTGGGTTTACCCAACAAGCCACCTTAGATCAATCGGTAGGTATCGGTCATACCAATTACTTTATAGATGCAACTATCGACTAGTGCTATCAACTCGTGATGTATGCACACACATTGGGTTATCAACTCTTGATGCGCGTACATCTGATGTACACTACCCAATTTCACCTCTGTCCACGTTGACCTTGAGTTTACTTAACAAATCAACGCTTCTAGTGAAAACCGGCCCATTAATCCGAAAATCTTTTTTTCATGGTTCGAACATATCCGTATAGAGTGAGCTTGGGTTTACCCAACAACCCAACTCTATAAGAACTCTGGTTCTCCCCATATTAATGGAAGGCGTTAGTTTTCATATGATGTGTGAGGGTATTCAGGTCTCATCTTCTTCTTCTCCAAGCTGTAGGATTATAGTCACCATGACTATATGGAATGATTTAGGGCATTTAATCAATCACATTGAGTCTATACCTAAAATCATCCAGCATCCCACCTTTGCATGTTGTAAGTCGACTTATCTAAACATGCAAGTCGACTTATGCATGTGTAAGTCGACTTGTGCATGTGTAAGTCGACTTATGATACTGTGAACGAACAAGTCGACTAGTACAATGTGTGCAAGTCGACTTATTTGTCTACAGTTCATAAACAAGTCGACTTGTGCATGTGTAAGTCGACTTGTGCAAATGGAATTGCTCTCTAATCGGCTAAATTCTCAATCCGTGCAGTTCAAATTCACAATACCAAGTGTAATACACTTTACTTAGATGTACCAATGAAACACTTTCATTGTATCATGCTTGCCATTTATAATCATACTATATATGAAAATCTTGAAATCGATGAATACACTATGATTCACTTAGATTTCCAAATAATTTTAGAATATCAAATTATCACCCTAAGTATCTCTAGGTAGTCTACACTTTATCAAGACTACTTCGGCACTTGTCACAATATTTGTGACGGCCAAAACAAGCAAGATAAGGGAATATACTAACGAGACGCTAATGAGACACATTTGACATCCGAAAATTGTTTGGAAACCCAATTTCAAGAAAATCAGTTTGGAAAGAATACAAAATCAATGTAACATATTTTTAATCACATTAAAAATAATCCAAGGCATTGGAACTGAAAAATACACAATCATTCATTTCAAACAAAACAGCTCCAGCAACTTTCTCAAAACTACCAAGCTCTGTCTTTTGCTTGAAAAACTCATTGAAACAATTTCAATAAATTTTGAGAAAATTAAAGAGGTTACTAAATGTTCACAAAATGCTCCATGAAGTTTTGCAGAATTTATTTACAACAAAAACTCATCCAACCTCAGCAACAAAGCCAATGTAGAATCTGTGTTCCTCAACACAGTTATTCCCAGCAGCACACAATAAATTCTCAAATAAATAGTAAATCACCTCGAAAACATTTTTACATCTTCATAGACATTCATAAACATCTTAGAGACATGTAGGTGAAGGAAAATCCGAAAAAAAAATTTCTACAATTTATTCTCGAATTTATAAGCATGCTTGTTCAAGGAATGTGCACAAAAACAGCAACCAGAACATTAGGGAATAAATTAGCAAAACCATATCAAATCACATTGATAAATTTCGAGCTTCCACAGACACATGCAAAAACATCTTGTGAACATATCTGGGCAAGAAAATTTCGAAAAACAATATCTCATACTGATTTCGAATTTGATATTTACAACATGCATCATCGTTACTAACAATAGGCAGCTCCGACCTAGTCTAGATTTTTTCGTTATATACGACACAAGTGGCTCTGATACCACTGTAGGACATATATATATATATATAATTTATTAATTAATTGTAATTAAATTGAATGAATGTTATTTTGTCCCTGTTTTAATAAAGAACATATTGTCTGTTTCTTGTTTAAATAGAGTTGGTTTCTATTTGACTTTTAGTAGCAATGGTTGTTCTATTAGTTTGAATGGAATGCTTTATGGTACTGGTACATTGTGCAATGGAATTTACATATTAGATATGTCACATCCAATTATGAATGTCAATGACACGAAAAGACATAAAAGAGATAATTTAAAATCAACTTACTTATGGCATTGTCGCCTTGGCCATATAAATGAGAGACGCGTAGCTAAGCTCCATAAGAGTGGTAGTTTAGGGTCATTTGATTATGAATCATATGACACATGTGAATCTTGTTTATTAGGCAAGATGACTAAGTTACCCTTTAAAGGAAAGGGTGAACGAGCGACTGGAGTGTTAGACCTAATACATTCAGATGTATGTGGTCCGATGTCCATCTATGCTAGAAGTGGTTCTCTTTACTTCATTACCTTTATCGATGATTATTCTCGATATGGGTACCTGTATCTGATGAGATACAAATCTGAAGCATTTGAAAAGTTCAAACAATTCAGAAATGAAGTAGAAAATTAACTTGGGAAAAGTATCAAGACATTACGATCCGATCGTGGTGGCGAATACTTAGACCAACAGTTTTTGGATTATCTCAGAGATAATGGGATTTTATCTCAATGGACTCCTCCGTACACACCACAACATAATGGTGTGGCCGAAAGGAGAAATCGAACCTTGTTAGACATGGTACGATCGATGATGGGTTTTGCAAAGTTACCGAAATCCTTTTGGGGATATGCAATCGAGACAGCTGTTTACTTGCTAAACTGAGTTCTATCAAAGACAGTTGATGTTACTCCATATGAGATGTGGACTAACAAAAGACCCTATCTTACTCATTTGAAAGTTTGGGGTTGTCCTGCTTATGTGAAGTGGACACAGTCAGATAAACTTGATGCAAAATCTGACAAGTGTTTGTTTGTAGGATATCCTAAAGAAACAATGGGATATCAATTCTACCTTGCTGAGGAATAAAAGGTGTTTGTTTCAAAGCATGCTGTCTTTTTAGAGAAAGAGTTTCTTTTACAAGAAGACAGTGGGAGCAAAATTGAACTTGAAGAAGTTTAAGATGCTCAAACAGACGCAGATCAATCGCTGAACTCAAAGCTGTGACTCATACAGATGAAGTGTGATTCAACCTTCTACAACACACACGAAATTGTAGGTCGCAGAGGATACGCTCTGTTCCCAAGAGATATGGATTTCTCGTGAATGAACAGAATGACGTATTGCTCATAGAAGATGATGAGCCCACCACCTATGAAGAGGTTCTGAGGAGTTCAGAGTCTGAAAAATGGCTTCAAGCCATGAAGTCAGAAATGGATTCCATGTATAAAAACCAAGTATGGACTTTGGTTGATGCACCCGAAGGAATAAAACCCATAGGGTGCAAATGGGTTTTCAAAAAGAAAACTAACATGGATGGTAATGTAATTACCTATAAAGCAAGGCTTGTGGCTAAAGGTTTTCGTCAAAGACAAGGAGTTGACTACGACGAGACCTTCAGCCCAGTAGCAATGCTTAAATCCATTAGGGTACTCCTAGCCATTGCCACTCATTATGATTATGAGATATGGCAAATGGATGTGAAGACAGCTTTCCTAAACGGAAATTTAACTGAGGATGTGTATATGACACAACCTGAGGCCTTCATCTCCTATAATGGCAAAAAGGTATGCAAGCTTCAGAAATCCATCTATGGATTGAAGCAAGCATCGAGGAGTTGGAATATCCGTTTTGATGAGGTAATCAAAGAGTTTGGTTTCTCATAAAATTCGGATGAACACTGTGTGTATAAGAAGGTTGATGGGACCGCAATCATATTCCTTGTGTTATATGTAGATGACATATTATTACTAGGAAACGATGTCTCGATGCTACAATCAGTCAAGATTTGGTTGTCCAAACAATTTTCCATGAAAGACCTTAGTGAAGCAACTTATATCCTTGGGATAAGGATCTATAGAGATAGATCAAAAAGATTGCTTGGTCTTTCACAATCAACGTACATAGAAAAGATGCTGAAGAGGTTTAGCATGGAGCAATCCAAGAGAGGTTACCTTCCCGTGACTCATGGGATAACACTCTCAAAATCTATGTGTCCTAAGACACAAGATGAGAGGATGAGCATGAATATGATCCCGTATGCATCTGCGGTTGGATCTATCATGTATGCTATGCTATGTACGAGACCCGATGTATCATATGCTCTAAGTGTTACGAGCAGATACCAATCGGATCCTGGTGAAGGTCACTGGGTGGCTGTCAAGAATATCCTCAAGTACTTACGAAGGACTAAGGATGTTTTCTTGATATATGGAGATGGAGATCTCAAAGTGAGCGGGTATCTGATGCCGATTTTCAATCGATAAGGATGATTCCAAATCTCAATCAGTTACATATTCACACCGAGCGGCGGGCGATTAGTTGGAAGAGTTCCAAACAAGAGACAACTCCGATTCAACGGCCGAGGCAGAGTACATTGCCGCCTTGACGCAAAGAAAGGAAGGTTTGGATCAAGAAGTTCATTCTTGAACTTGATGTGGTTCCTAGCGATGATGGGCCCATCTGATTGTATTGTGACAACAATGGGGCTATTACAGCAGCGAAGGAACCAAGGTCTCATCAACGATCCAAACACGTACTCATGCAGTATCATTTGATCAGGGAGATCATTGGACCGAGGTGATGTCCAGATAGAGAGAATTCCACGAGCCAGAATATTGTTGATCCGTTGACAAAGCCATTGCCACAGAAGAATTTTGATTCTCATATACTCGCCTATGGTATTAGATATCAAGGCGATTGGCTTTAGGTCAAGTGGGAGATTGTTAGAGTAGTGCCCTAAAGGCAATCGCCTTTAGCACGTTTTGTACAAAGTTATGTAAATACTTTATGAATAAATAAAGAAAGGCATATTTCATTAATTTGATGTTCATTATTTATGAATGGATATTGATCTATAAGCAAATTAATGAAGTCCTTGATATATGACATAGCATGAAGGAAATTATGATGTGATCATACTATTGAGATTCCTATCATGTGCAATTATGTCAAGATCAAATTATCCCTAGTCATAGGATTACCGAGATCGACATGGTAATCCGGAAAGACTAGCACATCTCAAGCTCCTTGATTTGATCAGCGGTGGATCTCGTAAACCGTACATATGAGATATTTAGGGTTGAGATGTGGATGCTTACTAGAGGTAGTAAGTACATTGGTTGACCTGCTATGAGATCATCATATGGATGTACTATTCTAATGTCAGTGATAATCTCATCATAGCAATGGTGCAAGTATTTTTAGACTTGAGGTACTCAAGGATATCTTGGATGCTGATTCTGTGCTTTGACTCCATTCCTTGTTGCCTCACAGAGGTCGCTCATAGGGTGGTGATTGGGTACAGTTTGAGGTATTCGAAGGTAATTGAGTAGCCAATAGAGGATTTACCACTTCTGTGATAGCAGAAGATGATACCCATGGCCTCTTGTCAGGGTCATTACTTGGAAATCTCTGATCAGAGTACATATGTCATGAATAGTGTCTTCGTTGACATATTAAGTATTAAGTAATGAGTCCCAGGACAAGAACTGAAATCACTTGGACTAGATTTGACATAGTCAGTCTAGTAAAGAGTTGACATTTTGCCCATACTCATAACCAAGTGGGGTATAGCATGGTGATTGGACGAATTGCACGGTAATTGTCTATGGAAGGGTTCGTGATATGGTCCGTGATGAATATATGTTCATCCGTCAAACCAATTACTTTCCGGTCAATTGGGGGTCATGATGTGTTGCTAGATACCGCACATGACTTACTCAGATTAAGTGTTAATCTAAGTGGCCAACATAACCGGGAACCTAATGGGTCACACGCATAAGAGTGACTCGGAGAATTTGTAAAATAGTTTTGGACAGAGTTCCAATATATGGAGAGCAATGGGATTAAATGGATCCCGATGAGATCGAGATATGTCCCGATGAGATCGCGACATTGACATTGCTGAAAAACGTTTCCGGTGGGTTTTTCCCATACCGGGACCCGGTAGGCCGGTAGGACCGACCCCAGTGTGACTGGACCACTTCAGCATTTAATTATATATATATATATAATTGATTTATATATATATATATATATATATGTTATACGTGGGTTGATGGAAAGGAGAAGAAGGTTCCATCTTTTGCTTAGTCATTAATATATTAAATGACAAAAGACAAAAGAAGATGTGTGTGGTCGTTGGCTGAGGATGAAAGAAGGGTTTTGAATAAAAACCTAAGGGTTTTTGGAAGAGTTTTGTTCGTGGGTTTTTGGAAGAGTTTTGTTCGTGGGTTTTGGAATAAAAGAAAGAAAGAGTTTCTTTCTCAAACTCTTCTCATCAACGATCATCTTCATCATCCTCCAAGCTTCTTCAAGCTTCTTCATCTCTTCTCCATCGTTATTTTCCAAGCTCTCCAAGGACAAAGGTAAGAGCTAGCACTCTTTAATTTGTTCTAGCTATTCCCGGGTCAAAGGGTTTGTCCCGGTTAGGTTCTCCAATCTCTGCATGGATACCGTTGGAGACGGTCTACTTTGGTAGTTTTGGTTTGCTTTGTTATATAGTCACATGGATCCTGGCTTTCGGGAAGGTCCCGGAATAAAAAATTTTTGTTTTCCGCACCGTGGGCATGTGATGCTCACACCGGGATTTTCCTACAGGAACAACACCGGATTTTGAGAATATAGTGAAATGGGCATAAGAGTTGAATGCATTAACATTAAAGAGAAATGAACTGTCAAAGGAAGGATGAAATGTTTTTGTGAGTATCACCTTGGTAAGATGCGCTCAGATTTGGAAAAAGGATAAGTTAAGCTATATGAATTGGTATGTATGAAAAGTTTTATAAAGTAGTGTTATTGGTGAAAGAGATCTTAGATTCATAATATGTGATATGTGATCAGGATCTAAAATAATGGTATGATCAGCAGAGATAGATTGATAATATACGAAGTATAAGTTGGTAAGTAGTCTGAAATATGCTCATGAAACGGTCAAGATAGTGTGATAGCTAAATGAGTGACTGAAAGACTTATTGAGTCTGTCTACTGTGGTCTTTTAGAAGTGATGAAGTGTATGAAAAATAGAGGAGCGTTTGAAAAATGGTCACCTATACTGTATTGATAAATCATATGAGAATTTCGAGGATGACATTTATTAAGGAGGGGAGAAATGTAACATCCCGTCCTTATATTAAGGTTTGTGACCTGAAATTTCAATACATGCGAGCTCAAAGAGAAATTGAGATTAAGGAATGCATCTTTCTTACTCATGCATCATGTTAGCATATATGCACGTAAATACATAATGTTTCGGATAAAAAGTGTACATGCATTCATTGACAAATTCTGGGTATAATTGTTATTAAATATGATTTTATTGAAAATAAGGAGTAGAAGGAGTAGAAAGAGTGATCTTGGTATGAGTCGTGATAAGGAAAGATTTAGAAACAAGATTGGTAATGATCTGGAAAATGTTCACTGAATATGCTTCAGTTATTTAGCCACAACATTTTCTTTAGTAATCCAAACGAGATGATTCTTAATTTGGATTAAACTAGAGATATATGGCTACTTTTTGTGTGAAGACATCGAATTTCAATTCTGTGTCTGAGAGTCTCAAATATTGTCATGAAGTGAAGAATTGGGTGCAGTGTTAGTGTATGAACGAAAAATTTGTCTTCAGACTTTAGGGGAAAATATGGACTTAATATAGATAGATTTTGGCAAAGTTCCTTCTAAAAAGTTGTAGATCTTTCGTTTATCTTTCCAACGGTATAAAGTTTGTAAATTTTGGACATCTGAGTCAAAAGTTATACGTCTTATAAGTGGATATGTTCTGGATGCAAAAAGCAGACGCAAAAAGCAGATGGAAAAAGTAGATGATAGAATCGGGAGGAAATTTGGACATAATGTGGATAAATTTTGGCAAAGTTGCCTTCTGTAAAGTTGTATATCTTTCTTTTATCTTTCCAACGGTATAAAGTTTGTAAATTTTGGATATTGGAGTCAAAATTTATACGTCTTATAAGTGGAGATGTTACAGACGCAAAAAAACAGACGCAAAAAGACAGACGTAGAAAAACAGACGCAAAAAGACAGACGCAGCAAAATAGACACAAAAAGATAGACGCAAAAAAACAGACGCATAAAGACAGATGCAGAAAAGCAGACGCAGAAAGACAGACGCAGAAAAACAAACGCAAAAAGATAGATGTAGAAACTGAGACGCAGAATATGAGATGCAGAAAATGAGACGCAGAAAATGAGACGATGCAAAAGTGAGACAATACAGGAGTTAGACGATAGCATTGGGCTTTCAGGTCTTCATGAAAGTTTTATATATAGAAGTTCTCTTTCCAATGGTCCAAAAACGAAGTCAATTGAACCTCTGTAGCAAAAGTTATGGCAGTCGTACTGAGACATGTTCATTTCAGGTGAGGGCAGAAACGTGTTGGAGTCTTTTGGCCATAACTTCTTCTCTAGAACTCCAAATGACTTGATTCTTGAACCATTGGATTCATAAGACATTTTACTACATCTCCACCAAGAATCATGGTCATATTAAACTAATGGAGAAAGATTTAGTGAAAAGAGTGAGACGGGTACAGCGACTATGTTCTTCAATTATATGAACTGGTGTTATCCCACTAAACATACTTCAGTGTTTTGATGATATCTTGATCTGTAGAAATCAAAATGAGATGATTTCTGATTCAGGGTAAACTAGAGATATAGAGATACAAAGTATCTGAAGGAAGTGAATTGTGATTTAGTTCGTAAGACTTTCAAGTTTTGGATGGAAGTTGTAGATAGTGTACTGTTTTAGACAGGAGCAGTCTAAAAATGTTTGAAGTATATCTTTAGAATCACTGAGCCAAATTGGATGGTTTCGGAGGTATAAGAAACTTAAGGAAATGGAGGATATTTTCTAGAAGAAAGTGATGTGTAAGAAAGTTTAAGGACATTTTTGGCAAGACATTTAAGTTTAAAAGAACATAAGCTTAAAGGGAAGGATAAAATGGACTTTTTAGACTCATTAATGGCATAATTGGAAAAAGAAGTGTTGTCTTGCTTATAAATGGAGAAGAACTACGGGAATGAGAAGATTGGAGAGAAACAAAATGTGTGGATGAGAAATGAGATAAGAGAGAGAAATCATGAAAAAGAATGAGAGAGAGAGAAAGAAGAGAAACCAGCTAGGGTTTCATTTGTGTTAATCTTCAAGAGAGATTTTGAAGTTGTTCAAGAAGAGAAAAAGTAGGAGGAAGAAAAGAGCTTCCATTTGAGCTAAAAATCTCTTCGTTTGGTGAAGAATCAAGGTATGATCTTTTTGAATCTTTGAAATTTTGGAAGGATTCTAGTTTATGGAGTTTAGAAAAATGCTTGGGTTTGAATATTCTAGAATCAATTTCAGTGATTATGCATTGTGGGATCTTAAAGCGGATTCCTATTGAATAAAATTTGGGTTGTCTTAGGAAACTAAGGGAATCCCACCTAAGTGTGTTTATAAGTATGAAGTGCTAAATCATGAATGGGAATTGGACGTTATGAGATCATATGAGGTTAGAAAAGAGATGATGAGAAATTAAGTTATGATATAAAGTAATCAAGTATTCTTGAGAAGTAAGCTTATGAATAAGCTATACATATAAAAAGGGTAAAGATTGAAAGGAGCAATTAGATTGATCATATACAAATGAAGTGTAAGTCTAAGTTCAATTAGAGACACATGAATTTTGAAATGGGAATGAGCCTAAAATGTGTTCTAAAACATATGCCCAGGATTGTCATTGAGCATTCATTGTACATAGTCCATTACTACAATTGTGCAAAAATGAATGTTGTTATGTGTAAAATTATTGATGAGTGTACAATATGTGTCTTGCATAAATATGTTGTGCAGGTCAAGTGCCCGCAATTAGGCGTTCCCAGAAATTGAAAGCAAATGTTAATATGGAGCGTACTGTGAGTTGACTTAGATGGTTTTACTTTATTGTTGTTTGTTTATGTTATAAATTGAGTAATTATGACTAATGATGAATGTGTCTTGATTGTTGAAATTCGGACAATGAAGGTCCGATGAAGGTGCTATATGAATGAGATATTGAAGTGTTAATTGTATGTGAATGTGATTATTAATTGTGTATTGACACATAAATGAAATTGTGAAATGCTCCACTTTAATGTGGATTGTCGGACTAAGATCCGATGTTATAAGAAAATGATTGAATGAGATAAGTAATTGTGAGTGATGCATTCCATTGCATGAATGCATAAAACAAAATAGTAATTGTGACCCGAGTAGCCACCGATTAGAGCTACAAGCTCAACGTTCAACGAGCCCTACATGGGACAGTTGTCAATGAGCCCTACATGGGACAGTTATCAATGAGCCCTATATGGGACAGTTTAATGAGCCCTTTAAGGGACAGTTTAGGCACTCGGTCACAACAAAGTAACAAATGAAAAGTGAGTCTGATGTGCATTGCATATGCATAATGAAAATTGTGATTTTTGATACAAAGTATGATTGATTGAATGTACTGAATGTGAAATAATGTGATATGTGAATGATTTTTTATGAGGTGAATGATCTGAATTATCGAAGACTCATTATATGTGAATAAGATGAACTAAGTGTTTTCAGAATGTGCATTGCATGCAAGAGAAAGAGTGAATGCTCAACTATATGTTGAATGCCGGGCTACGGTCCGATGATAAGTGAATGTGATCGAATAAGTGCAGGTAATGTAAGTGATGCATTCCATGGCATGAATGCAGGAAATATAAAGGCATTGTGACTTGAGTTGCCTGTTTGAAGCGTTTCCACGTAGAGCTATGCTCCGTGAGTATGTGATTGGACTAAGCCTACAGGCTGGTATTTTGGTTCGACTAAGCCTACGGGCTGGTATTTTGATTCGACTAAGCCTAAGGGCTGGTATTCTGATTCGACTAAGCCTACGGGCTAGTACTCTGTATATGTGAAAAGGCACTCAGTCACAACAATAAGAACGAATGTGAGTCTCATACAAGTGACATATGCATCATATGAACGTCTAAATGATTTGAATGTGAAATTTGAATTCTGTATGACATATGTGTATGTGTTATGTGAATTATGATTTATGTGATTGAGTGAGTCATCAATGATGGTCACTCACTGAGTTCGCAAAACTCACCCAAAAATTTACAACTATTTTTTTCAGGATAAGAAGAATACCCCGTTAGGCCCACGGGAGTATACTTTCAGCATACCAGTGAAGGACAAAGGTCGTGTAACACCCCATTCTCGCGTGACCCGAACCCGACATCAATGGTGATAGCCGAGTCCGTGGCCCGCACGGGTGGCATGCTACATCACTCAGTCGAAACTCAGTATAAATTTTTTTTCAAACATTCATTCCATCAGAGCCATTTCCCTTTTTCTTTCATTTACACACATGTGCGCGGAACACAGTAGACCATTTGCATCAACGTGCATAGATAAACATTTTGATTAATACAATCGATTCTGATTATTACAAATGATCAACCATAAATTGCAATAACCATTTTATGTACAAAAATGAACCACATTCCCATTACACATACAATTAGTCATTTTGGAATACAATTCTATGGACACTAATGCGCATTTAATGGCGATCCCGATCTCTTCTACTTCAATACCCAACAATGTTATACGCTTCGTCATTTAACGGGTATTCTTTCGAGTCTGAAAATAATTGTAAATTTTGGGTGAGTTTTGCGAACTCAGTGAGAAACCATCATCGATGGTTCACTCAACTCATGCATATTCAATCAATTTACTAACTAATACATACAATCACATTTCTCAAATGTAAGGCGTTACGCCTTTAATACAATTTATATTCAATCATTTATAGATGCAATGCACATGTGACACTTTTCATTTTCATTTCATTGTTGTGACCGTGCGCCTAAAACTGTCCCAGTGACGGGCACATTGCGTTGAGCCAGTGGCTCTGAAAACATTGGGCTTGAAGCCCTGGTACATTGAGCCTGAGGCTCTGAATACGTTGAACCTGAGGTCCTGTGCGTTGAGCTGAAAGCTCTCATATACGTTGGGCGTGATATGCCTTGATATGGTGGCTGCTCCGATCACAACTGCCTTTATCTGATCATACTTTTATGCATGCAATGTACATGTTCCAATTCACATTCACCGACATTTTACATTTCAAAGACCAATTCCCATTCCTTCGACCTTGGTCCGATAATTCGATCACTAATAAATTTCATATTCACAAATTATTCCATTGAAGCACCCATGCATAGTTACACACAAATAGCACTTCAATATCACATTCCACATATTTCAGACACCTATGGTCCAAAATCCGTCAAAATCAAATACACATAATCCCTCCATTATCTCCACATGGCAAAATTGCAAAATATTAAACACATAAAGGTTGAGGAACCAACTAGGTTACTCACTGTATTCTGAGCCAAAATCGGTTGTCTCAAAGGACGTCGGTGGATGACGCCCAAGTGTGACTCTATAATAATGACGATATACATACATTATCAATTGTTCAATCAGAACTATTTCAGAATGCACATGTAATACTTAGAAGGTGCACAATGCATGATCATGATATTCCGTCCCTAATCCAATTTTTTCCATCATAAAATCCGCCTAAAAATTAGAAACCTATTGGCCGACGGCGCAATTCGGACCTCTATAGGTCCCCAATTAAACAAAATAGTGATTAAAGGCTCCGTTACCCGGGGCCACGTCAATTTCCCGTCAAAAAATTCCCAATTTCTCACAAAATGAAATTCAATATATTACAAATCCGATGCCTCAAGAATCAGGTCAATCGGACGTCGGACGGAAAAGAAATTGACAAAAGAAGCAAGAAATCTTAAAATACCAATTAACAAATAAAATAATAAAAAAATAACCAGCCTCGCTGGGGCGAGACGTCGCCCTAGCGGGGCTGACTCATCCGATCGTCACTAGGGCCAGGCGTGATTCATCTTCCCATTTCCCCTTTTTTTTCTGATTTCTAATCCAACTTCCAACATCAATAACTTATTGCACACAATTCGGAAAATTACCAACTATATCTCCTTGGAAAGATCATGAAACCCTCTACAATTCTCAAGAAGACCATAAAAATCAATTTCACCCCTAAGGGTGTCACAAATCAATCAAACCTATCGCCCACTCAAAACCTATCAAACAGGCAAGACATTGCAAATTCAGTAACTACTCATTTCCTCAGTCAACAATTACACAATAATTAAGGCAGTAAGATCACAATGTTATCTACAACTTTCATGACAACCCAAAATCAAATTCACTTGCTAACAAGGTCAAATAATTCCACAAAGAATCTGCCTACTGAAATCAACCAATCTGGACAGTAATTTTCCAAACAGTGATTCTCTTAGCACAAAAGTCACAAAATTAACTACCTTATATCCCTGAAAAGATAAGATCTCAAACTTCAATTTTCATGAAGAACTCAAACTCCAATTAGATTTCTAACAATTTCAAAACTGTTATGGAAGCTACTGTCATGATCATCCATTCACAACCTAGTTTAGGTTCAGTTTTTCTAAAATCATAACTCCCAACTCTGACCTCTAAAAATTACACACCATATATCAGTTTCAAGATAATTCCTTCCTCTACAACATTTTAGAAGATCACTCACACCAATTCAGTTCACATAAATTGTTAAAATTGCTCCCAAACAGCAAGCTCACAAAATCAACACTTTGACTAGGTTTCTCCAAGAAGTATAAAACCAATCAATAGAAATTAGTTCATATCTCCCAATATACAACTCGAAAATAAGCAAGATCAGTGGAAATGGAAAGCTAATAATGTAGGCTTCAACTCTCATGAAGACCACTTTCTAATTCCTTCTCAATTAATTTATAAAATCATCAAAACTCCTAGGCCAACAATCCAGAATACTATTTACATAAGTCCCAGCAGTAACTTTCCAAGCCAAATTTCAACGTCTTAGAGTTACAATTTGGCAACACCTATTTCACACAAAAAATGTAGCCAACAACCCAAAGTTTCATTGGGCACAAACCTCAACTCATTTGCATAACCACACAATGAGTTATACTCAAAACAACAGTACAATCAGTGAAAACCCTAATTTTCCAGCTTTGGTGTTAACCTTAGTTCTATCATTTCCAATGCCATTAACACATCATTAAGCATCCAAATGGACAAGAAATCAGTCCCTAGGTCATGCATACATTCACTAGGAATAACCACCTCAATTTGGCAGCACCATACACAATCATGTTCTTATCAATTTCTTTTAAGGATTAGTCATCTAATCACTTCAAACTATGAAAGTCAAACACTAATCATCTCCACCTTATGATTTCTTACACACCAACATACCCAACAATTCAAACCATATGTGTCATGAAATCAAGGCATCATTCATCTCATTTAATGAACAATCACTTCTAATCCATGCAACTACCCATGAATTCATGCATTACACATAATCAAAGCTTAAAACTCATCTTACCTAAAGCTTCCATCTCCACCTCTTCAAGCCTTTCATTAAACAACCAATCACAACTTACTCACTTTCCATCCCATGCACGGTTTTCATCAAGGTAAGAAGGTGGAAGGAAGTCACCTAAGGTTGGAAGAAAATAGCAACAAAATTGGTGGAGACCAAAGGAGAATAAGGAGGTTTCGGTTGGTTAAAGAGAAATGAATAAAATTCATCTTTCATGCTTTTATTTTGGAAGAGTCGTGTATGACTAAAACAAGCCAAAGGCCATCTTTTCCTTCTTTCAAATGGAACATCCGAGAATGAGCATTAAAGAAGTGGGATGAGTCACCATAACATTTGGCAATTGGAGGAGACATAAAGAAAAGTCAAAGAACCAATCACAAATTTTGATAAAAACAATTAACCCAAATACCAAATAAATGTTCAATCCATTGTTAAGGGTCCATATTTCGACCCTACCATAAAATATCCAATAGGCCAGTACCAATTGATAACAATTTCGGTACCAAAAATTGACCGGTTCGCCACTTGACGATTTTTTTCCGATCCGAAAATTTCTAGGAATTTCCCCGAATCATTTTTTTGAAAATTACCGAAATTGCCCAAAATTGTAAAACATATAACAGTCCACTCCCAATAATTTTTCAAACACGAAAACTACATTTTCCATAACAAAAACACATTTAGGCCATTTACCGACGATTTTGCCGGTCCGGGAATTTTCTCCGGAAAATTCTAGAAAAATTTCTAAAAATTCCTTTAAATATAAAACACACTCTGGATCAATCAAAATAATTTTTCAAACCCTATAACCATGTTAATCCCAATAAAATTGCATGAGGCCCAATTACCGGGAATTATCATGAATGCATGTACAGTAATTCCATGTGCACAATTGATACTGTGTAGCAATCCTATTATGCATGAACAGTACTAATTATTCCCTATCAATCCCATCCTATGACAAATTTCCTATTTTACCCTTCCAGTAGGGGGTGGGATGTTACAATTCCCCCCTCCTTATAAAAATTTCATCATCGAAATTCTCAATCAACTGTTCAGTATGACAGTAATCATATGTTCCTACATGTCCCATACACTTTTCCATTCCATAATTTATTTTTCGAAAAGTCACAGTAATCATATTCAGTCAGTTGTTCCGTCACTTATTTGGCTAACTCATTATCACTCATCACAGTAAATAGACTCCACAAGGTTGTCAGTTGGCGATCTCACTCTCTTAACTATCTCACTTACCATTTTCAGAGTAGCTATTACCTTTGGTTCCGATGCTATGATTTAGTTCCTTATTTCCGAACCTGTTCACTTATCACGTGTTATCCATCCAGTCTAGGTTTCTAATATTACCTTATTCTCACTACCATCCAATACCTTTTTTTTTCCAGTAACATACAGACTAATTCGTATTCCATTGAGTACATCTTTTCAAGGTGATACTTACCCTAACCTCCTTTATCTCGTCAGGGACGATTCACATTCCTTTGGTACCAATACAATGACATTTAGCTTCATTCCACTATAACCAGTGACACTTTACCTAATACAGTCATTCTCTATATCCCATTAACTCTCGCTCAAATGCAATTCTCCTTAGACAATTCACTATTCTATAGTGTTCACGACTTTATTCGGATATGCATTTACTCTGTTTCATTTGTTCGATCTGATCCACTTTAGCTAATCCATGCAGTTTCCTAAGTCACTTTCTTTTGTTTTACTCATCACAGTCTCAAATTCATTGTGGTTTTTGACTCCCATTAGGCACTGTACAGTGTAGTAGTGTATTCCTACAGTAAATTAGAACTTTATAACACGATCATAATCCTGTGAAATTCAAACCACTTAAGCATTTTTTTTTCTACTGAACACTCAAACCTATAAACACTTGAATCAATCATCACTTCATTATATACCTGTAGTTATTCAATTTCACTTTTCGCATATGCTTACTAGAATGTCGAGCTTCGACTATTCACTTTCTTGTTTCTGTCACTTTTATCGGCACACAACTTCTTCTTTGACTCTTCATGAGACTTACCACTTTAACTCCTGCACTCTTACCTTTCTTACCTTTATTCAGTCTCTCAATTTCCAGAACCGATAATCTACTTGACATTCTTTGCGAATCCCAATATCTGTAATTAATCTGTTCCTTGCAGCCTTATCTGCTCACTAGTCGAAATGTCATTCATTCGAATTGTCAAGATAGTAGTCATTTATACCCGTCTCTTTCCTCGAATAAACACAGTGTATCCTTATAGGAATCTACAGTCTCCAAGACTTTCAATCGCGATCATGACACCCATACCATTTATCAAAGTCACTTCAATTTATCTTATACCATTTTAACATTATGTTTCAGTTCAACACACATTATCCACTCTCCAAAGGTATGCTTATCAGCAGTATCAAATTTGTCAATAATTCATATAGTTTATTTTACTTTTCACTGTTCAATTCTTTCAAACACATTCCGTCTATAATCATAGTCACTACCATTTGCTTACTTTGCATCATTCCCTCTTAAACTTTTCCATACATTACCAAACATCATTCAATTTATTCAGTCCACAATTAATGTATTTGTAACCCCTTTATGAAGATAACACTACATCATGTCATTATCAGTTTTCCTTAAGGACGTCTTGTCTCTATTCATTTTCTCTTTTCGATCGATTTCTGTCATCCACATCGATATATCTATATATATAATACCTAATCATACGTAATTGGACTTCCACCAATTTCCACTTCATTCGAGTATTCCACTTTGATTCGGGACTACTTTACGGTTTTGCCTTTCCAATGGAGCTCTATTCGCTTCACATAGCAATAGGATCACCTCAAATTAAACTTCCACTCATGTTGTTGGATACTTTACATTTCCATACACAAAGATGTATAACCTCAATTTCACTTTTGATTTCGCCCATACTTCTTTCCGTTTGTCCATTAGTCTTGCTACCATCTTTATACTGTTCACGAAAGTCTCATCAGCCAATTAGTGTCCCTAATTGTGTTTCAATCATTCTTAAGCACTATCTCAATTAGAACAAGTTTATGCCATAATTTAAAAGATCAGAACATTCCTTACACTAAGGTTCCTTGTGACAGTCACATAAACACTTTCTTTACCACTTATTCCGTAATCTACACCTCAGTAGAACTTATTTCATGATCAGAAACCAATTCCGTAACTTATACAATTTAGACTTCCTCAGAACTCCTTTCCGTTTATACTCGTCCTCAACTAAATGACTGATACCAGAATCATTTTTCATTTCCTCTCATACAGGTACATTCAGTCCTCCTATGTCTTACTTTAACCTAATATAAACTTTACACTTATAGCCACTCATAGAAGCACGTATTTAATCATTCACTGATCATCTCCTCCATGATTTCCATGTATCATTGACATACGTTTTATTAATCATGATCAACCTTACTGTCCAATAGATACTCCCAATAGTAAATCGACTTAAATGTGACAACTCTTTTCATATATCGCTATCCTGGTTGTTTTTGTTTTTGTTTTTGTTTTTGTTTTTTTTTATTCTCATATCATTTATGTGTCAGCTTGACCTCCTCAAGGTCATATCCACTTGGCTTATACAATGTCATCACATTAATGCTACGTCTCTCTTTATTATCCTCAAACAATCTATGATAGGGCATTTACAGTCCCCACAACACGACAAAATCACTGATGCAACTCCATTGTATCTCTATCTATTTACCCATCCATTTACCATTTCTGTATCCATATACGTCTTTTCAACCAATTCAGAATTTCCCGATATACAATCAGAAAATTGTCGATCATCATTTTCCTTATGATCTTATTATCCGATTTTCAAACTCTTAGCACCAAAATTCGCATAACCATTTCAGTCTTACACTTATACGCTCAAGATCATTCCTGTTTCACGAGTTCTTTTCAGTTTATCTGCATACTTTTATCTCACCATGTCTACTTTTTCTCACTCTACTAGGCACTAGGCACTAGGCACCTTGCTCTTTCAGCTTTTTTCAAATCAAGTAGACCGTTAAAGATAACCCTATTCTTGGTACAATCTCGCTATCATTATTTGCCTATATTATCTATCGATATCTTACGAATGCAATGAACCAATATATGCCTAATCTGATCATCTATACTTTACTCGGGCCAATATTTCCCATTTCATGACAAATACGATCGAATGTAATTACCTAATCATCCGGACTTTTAATCTCACTTAGGCCCACTATAACCAAATATGCTTCCCATATCTCTAGTGGACCTCTCCCGCTTCTAGACATATTCGTTTTCTATCACCACGATATTCCCATTTTAATCCGGAATCCATTGATATCAATTCTTTCCTTAATCCGTCTAGCCAACACAGTCATTCTAACCACAAGACAATATTAATCTCCTTATCCATTTTTCCTTTTCCTTTCCTAATTGTTTATACACTTTCGGGGTTCACCCTCTAACACGGTCTCACTTTTCTCTCACCTAGTCACTTAACACGTATTCACACGTAAGATTTCTACCCGTCGACTCAAACTAGGGATCGATTGCCACACGTCCGCAATGACATGACTCAAATACATGCACCTATGTTCGATGTGTGCCGGATACATTACGTACTATTGGGCTCGATACCATCTAAATGTAACACCCATTCCGCGTGACCCAACCCGACATCAATGGTGATATCCGAGTCCGTGGTCTGCGAGGGTGGCATGCTACATCACTCGATCGAAACTCAAGATAATTTTTTTCAAACATTCATTCCATCGAGCCATTTCCCTTTTCTTTCATTTACACACATGTGCTGAACACGATGAGACCATTTGCATCAACGTGCATAGATAAACATTTTCAGTTAATACAATCGCCATGATTATTACAAATGATCAACCATAAATTGCAATAACCATTTTATGTACAAAATGTAACCACATTGGCCCATTACACATACAATTAGTCATTTTGGAATACAATTTATTGGACACTAATGCGATTTAAAACTGATCCCGATCTCTTCTCTACTTCAATACCCAACAATGTTATACGCTCGTTGCCTAACGGGGTATTCTTCTGAGTCCTGAAAAATAATTGCAAATTTTGGGTGAGTTTTGCGAACTCAGTGAGAAACTATCATCGATGGTTCACTCAACTCATGCATATTCAATCAATTTACTAACTAATACATACAATCACATTTCTCAAATGTAAGGCGTTTCGCCTTTAATACAATTTATATTCAATCATTTATAGATGCAATGCACATGTGACACTTTTCATTTTCATTTCATTGTTGTGACTGTGCTTCAAATCGCCCGATGGATGGGCACATTGCGTTGAGCCTGGCTCGAAAACATCGGGCTTGAAGCCCTGGTACATTGAGCCTGAGGCTCTGAATACGTTGGACCTGAGGTCCTGTGTGTTGAGCTGAAAGCTCTCATATATGTTGGGCGTGATATGCCTTGATACGGTGGGCTGCCGGCCCGGTCTGGCGCTTTTATCTCGATCATACTTTTATGCATGCAATGTACATGTTCCAATTCACATTCACCGACATTTTACATTTCAAAGACCAATTTCCATTCCTTCGACCTTCGTCCGTAATTCAGTCACTAATAAATTTCATATTCACAAATTATTCCATTGAAGCACCCATGCATAGTTACACACAAATAGCACTTGATATCACATTCCACATATTTGACACCTATGGTCCAAAATCCGTCAAAATCAAATACATAATCCTCCATTATCTCCACATGGCAAAATTGCAAAATATTAAACACATAAAGGTTGAGGAACCAACTAGGTTACTCACTGTATTCTGAGCCAAAATCGCCGTCTCGGTGACATCGGTGGACCGACGCCCAAGTGTGACTCTATAAAAAGGACGAGATACATACATTATCAATTGTTCAATCGTAACTATTTCGAATGCACATGTAATACTTAGAAGGTGCACAATGCATGATCATGATATTCCGTCCCTAATCTCATTTTTTCCATCATAAAATCTGTCTAAAATTAGAAACCTATTGGCGCCGACGGTGCGCAATTCGGACCTCTATAGGTCTCCAATTAAACAAAATAGTGATTAAAGGCTCCGTTATCCAGGGCCACGTCAATTTCCCGTCCAAAAATTCCCAATTTCTCACAAAATGAAATTCAATATATTACAAATCCGATGCCTCAAGAATCAGGTCAATCGGACGTCGGACGGAAAAGAAATTGACAAAAGAAGCAAGAAATCTTAAAATACCAATTAACAAATAAAATAATAAAAAAATAACCAGCCTCGCTGGGGTGAGACGTCGCCCTAGCGGGGCTGACTCATCCGGCCTCGTCGCTAGGGCGAGGCGTCGCCCTAGCGATGCCGACCCTCTCTAAGTGTCGTCACTAGGGCCAGGCGTGATTCATCTTCCCATTTCCCATTTTTTCTGATTTCTAATCCAACTTCCAACATCAATAACTTATTACACACAATTCAGAAAATTACCAACTATATCTCATTGGAAAGATCATGAAACCCTCTACAATTCTCAAGAAGACCATAAAAATCAATTTCAGCCCTAAGGGTGTCAAAAATCCAATCAAACCTACTGCCCACTCAAAACCTATCAAAACAGGGCAGTACATTGCAAATTCAGTAACTACTCATTTCCTCAGTCAACAATTACACAATAATTAAGGCAGTAAGATCACAATGTTATCTACAACTTTCATGAACAACCCAAAATCAAATTCACTTGATAACAAGGTCAAATAATTCCACAAAGAATCTTCCTACTGAAATCAACCAATCTGGACAGTAATTTTCCAAACAGTGATTCTCTTAGCACAAAAGTCACAAAATTCACTACCTTATATCCCTGAAAATATAAGATCTCAAAATTCAATTTTCATGAAGAACTCAAACTCCAATTCGATTTCTAACAATTTCAAAACTGTTATGGAAGCTACTGTCATGATCAGCCATTCACAACCTAGTTTAGGTTCAGATTTTCCAAAATCATAACTCCCAACTATGAACTCTAAAAATTACACACCATATATCAGTTTCAAGATAATGCCTTCCTCTACAACTTTGTAGAAGATCACTCACACCAATTCAGTTCACATAAATTGTTAAAATTGCTCCCAAACAGCAAGCTCACAAAATCAACACTTTGACTAGGTTTCTCCAAGAAGTATAAAACCAATCAATAGAAATCAGTTCATATCTCCCAATATACAACTCGAAAATAAGCAAGATCAGTGGAAATGGAAAGCTAATAATGTAGGCTTCAACTCTCATGAAGACCACTTTCTCTAATTCCTTCTCAATTAATTTATAAAAATCATCAAAACTCCTAGGCCAACAATCCGAATACTATTTACATAAGTCCCAGCAGTAACTTTCCAAGCCAAATTTCAACGTCTTAGAGTTACAATTTGGCAACACCTATTTCACACAAAAAATGTAGCCAACAACCCAAAGTTTCATTGGGCACAAACCTCAACTCATTTGCATAACCACACAATGAGTTATGCTCAAAACAAAAAGACAATCAAGGACAACCCTAATTTTCCAGCTTTGGTGTTAACCTTAGTTCTATCATTTCCAATGCCATTAACACATCATTAAGCATCCAAATGGACAAGAAATCAGTCCCTAGGTCATGCATACATTCACTAGGAATAACCACCTCAATTTGGCAGCACCATACACAATCATGTTCTTATCAATTTCTTTTAAGGATTAGTCATCTAATCACTTCAAACTATGAAAGTCAAACACTAATCATCTCCACCTTATGATTTCTTACACACCAACATACCCAACAATTCAAACCATATGTGTCATGAAATCAAGGCATCATTCATCTCATTTAATGAACAATCACTCCTAATCCATGCAACTACCCATGAATTCATGCATTACACATAATCAAAGCTTAAAACTCATCTTACCTAAAGCTTCCATCTCCACCTCTTCAAGCCTTTCATTAAACAACCAATCACAACTTACTCACTTTCCATCCCATGCACGGTTTTTCATCAAGGTAAGAAGGTGGAAGGAAGTCACCTAAGGTTGGAAGAAAATAGCAACAAAATTGGTGGAGACCAAAGGAGAATAAGGAGGTTTCGGTTGGTTAAAGAGAAATGAATAAAATTCATCTTTCATGCTTTTATTTTGGAAGAGTCGTATGACTAAAACAAGCCAAAGGCCATCTTTTCCTTCTTTCAAATGGAACATCCGAGAATGAGCATTAAAGAAGTGGGATGAGTCACCATAACATTTGGCAATTGGAGGAGACATAAAGAAAAGTCAAAGAACCAATCACAAATTTTGATAAAACAATTAACCCAAATACCAAATAAATGTTCAATCCATTGTTAAGGGTCCATATTTCACCCTACCACAAAATATCCAATAGGCCAGTACCAATTGATAACAATTTGATGCAGAAAATTGACCGGTTCGCCACTTGACGATTTTTTTCCGATCCGGAATTTACGAATTTCCCGAATCATTTTTTGAAAATTACCGAAATTGCCAAAATTGTAAAACATATAACAGTCCACTCCCAATAATTTTCAAACACGAAACCACATTTTCCATAACAAAACACATTTAGGCCATTTACCTACGATTTTGCGGTGTCCGAATTTTCTCCGGAAAATTCTATAAAAATTTCTAAAAATTTCTTAAAATATAAAACACACTCTGGATCGATCAAAATAATTTTTCAAACCCTATAACCTTGTTAATCCCAATAAAATTGCATGAGGCCCAATTACCGGGAATTATCATGAATGCATGTACAGTAATTCCATGTGCACAATTGATACTGTGTAGCAATCCTATTATGCATGAACAGTACTAATTATTTCCTATCAATCCCATCCTATGACAAATTTCCTATTTTACCCTTCCAGTAGGGGGTGGGATGTTACAGGTCGGGATCAGTTCGCGTCTGCATGCATGTCTTTATTTTTTTGTATTAAAGCATATATATTCCACAACTTCTGTATACTTTGTAATCTGAAATGATTCAAGTGTTTTGTAATTGAAAGGGGCCTGAATGGCTGTTGAAAATTGTGTTAAGTGAAAATGTTTATGAATGAAGGTAAGCCCTATTTGATTTTCGATTTTCGCATTTTGTGTTATCGATTGGGGAAAAAAAATTATGGGCTGTAGATAAAGATTGAGTGCTTTAGCACACCACCCTCGCGGGGCGCGGTCTCAGATATCACCATCGATATCGGGTTCGGGTCTTGCGGGAGTGGGGTGCTACAGCAGAGGTGTGAGCCAACCTAGATATATGAAGACCTCTACTATTTCTCACCAAGTCTCAACGGTGGGCGGCAATAAAAGGGGAGATGGGGGTAGGCCGCCTATTCCTAAATGTGATCACTGCGGGAGACTCCATAGAGGAGAATGCTATAGATTGACAGGATCTTGCTTCAACTGTGGGGAAAAGGGCATATGGCTAGAGAGTGCCCTCAACCTGCAAGACAAGAGAGAAGCCAGATGCAATGTAACATCCCACCCCCGATGGGAAGGGTAGAATAGTAATTTGGAAAGGGCTAAGAGTGTTTAGTATTGTTTTGAAATATTCATGCGTATTCTTACATGTGAATAGTGCAAATTCACAGGAAAATGACTGTACATGCATTCATGACATTTTTCGGTATATGTGCCTAAATGTGATTTTTGTGGAAAAGTATGATTTTGTGCTTGAAACTTTATTTGGAATGGACTGTTGTCAGTTTTATGTTTTTGGAGAATTTTGGAAATTTTCTGGAAATGGAAAAATTGCCAAGTGGCGGACTGAATTGGTTTCCGGTACCAAAATTTTTTGCCCAATGACACTGGAATATTGGGTAAATGATGTTGGGACTGTAATTGGGACCATTGGTATTGGATGATCTAGAAATTTCATTTGTTAGGGTTCCTTTGATTTTATTTCAAATTTATTAAATGGACTTTAGTCTTTTCCCTCTCATTACATGCCAAGTGGCATGATGACTCACCTTAAACACATTTAATGCTTGTAGTTACTCATTTATTGCTTGGTTTCATACTCGTTTACGACATTCATCTTCTTCATTTCTTTTTTTCATTTGCTCTCTCGATCTTCGACAATCTCTTCTCCAAAGCAAGTTGAATCTTGTCCACTTTTAGCTATATAAACATCTTGCTATCTTCATTTATTTGTTTAAATCAACCTAACCTACTCCACTTTATTTAGTGATGATCGTGTGTGTGGAGTGTTAGGGTTTCATGGTGATGTGAAAACATTGAAGATAAATCAAGTAAGTAACCTTTTCTTTTTCATGGCTTTGATGAATGGAGCATAATTGATGATCTTTAAGAGCTAGATGTTGAGGATGGGTATATGCTTAAAACATGGATACGAAATGGGTATGGATTTATCTCTTGCTTGTGTTTTGATGGGACAATAGATTAGGGAAGGATATAATGAGATTTGATTGTGTGAGTGCTGCCATTTTTGTGACTATGTATGGAATTGAAAGTTTGGATGAAATTATGAGTGATTTAGGGGCTAATTGGGATGCTTATTAGTGTAGAATTGGAATTGGAATGATAGAATTTGGCTTAGGTATAAAATCTGGAAAATGTGACTTGTACATTTTCCAACGTTTTGACCATAACTCTTTGTGTGGTTGAGCAAATGAGGTGAGGCTTGTCCTGAAATAAAATTGATACATTTGGATACATTTTATGTAAAGAAAGTTATGCCAAATTGTGGCTTGAAGGGGTTTAAATTTGGTCTTAAAAATGAGTAATATGTGCTGTATGAACAGTAATCCGAGCTTGATAACCTGAACCTTTGATGAATTTTTCTAGGTTGTTTTTGATTGAATTTGCTAATTTGGTCTTCATGAAACTTGAATAGTTCCTGTTATCTTTCCATTGCCACTAAGTATGCAATTTTTTGATATCTAGGTTGAGAGTTATGACCTGTTGACTTTTGTATGTTAATGTGCTTGGTGCTGGAAATTGTTCTAAGTATAGGTTTTATGGTGATTGTACATTGAAGCTAAATTCTGGACTGTTGTGAGTTTAATTAGCTCACATGGTCTTATGGAAAGTTGTAGGGGACTGAATTATCTTTAAAATTAGGTATAGTATGCTAAATTTGGATGTAAGAGTTGTGAGTTATGAAATTTCAAAGATTGGATTTGATTTAGGCAATGTGAGTAGTTAACAATCTATAACAGGGCAGTCACATTCAAGAGAGAATTTGATCTGGTTAGAAATAGAATTTGATTCCATGTTGTTTATGAACATTTAAGTATGTTGTTTGATCTTTCTTTTGACATAAATTTTGGAATTTTTGGAAAAAGGGATAGGAAGATATGAATTTTTAAAGTATGTGGTACTGGTCTGGAAAACTGTTATTGAACAGAAACTTTGGTTGCATTTTTGACATCTTTAAAAGTGGAATTAGTTTTTGTGTCCTTCATAAAACGTGTAGATCTCTCTTTGCTCTATGAAATAGACACTAAGTTTGTCTAATTTGGAGTTCAGAGTAAGGACTTATGACCTGGGAAAGTTGGGATGTCGGAAAGGAAAGAATCTAGTCAGGCACTATAGTCGACCTAGTCGACTACAATCATATCCTAGTCGACTAGGACATGTATTTTTCTGAACTGATCTCCCTCCACTCTTTTGCTTATAACTTGTCCTTCTGACCTTCGATTGACTTGATTCTCGAGGCATCGGAGTCATAAGACAATTATTTACCTCTCCATGTGGATTTGTGAAAATTTGATATTTAATTGCAATTGATGAATTGAATCAAAGGGAGAGTATTGATTAAAAGACTATGACTTGGTTAGTTCTCCGCATATACTTAATTGTTTTGGAAATTTCCGAACCTATAGAGATCCGAATTGAGTAATTTTAGTGTCTATGTGAATTATGGAATATTACTGGGATTGTGATGAACACACACATGATACATATTTTGTTTCAGTCATGTGCATTATTTAAAACTTATACTTGTACAACTTGTGATGTAAGTGTGTCTTGCATAAATGAGTTGTGCAGGCTAAATGTCCGCACGTACGACGTTTCCAGAATTTGGAATCCGGTGCTAATTTGGAACGTACTGTGAGTAACCTAGATGCTTCCCTCAATTACTATATGTATACTGTGGTGAATAATGGCGGGTGATTGTGATTGTGTTTTGATTATGGGTTTAGGACAAAAGGTCCGACGTATTGGGAAGCGATGACATAGAAGTGTTATCTGTCTATGACATGTGAGTTAAATCTATGAACTACTTGCTTCTGAATGTGTGATTGTGATATTATAGAGTGTAAACTGGATGAATTATGTGTATATATGTGATTGTCGAATGTGTACATGGATATGCATACATGCATAATAATGTGATTAATTTCATTCATGAATGCATAAGCAGATAATGACAGTTGTGACCGGAGTAGCCACCGAGAGCTAAAAGCTCAACGATTGTACTCGGGCCGCGAGCCCTACAGTGATTTAGAGCCTCGAGCTCAGCAATTAATGTGCCCATATTGGGACAGTTTAGGCGCTCGGTCACAACACTGTAATAAATTAGAAAGTGTCACATGGGCATTTCATATGCATCTGCTTACATATATTTGATTGAGTGAAAGGGAAAATGCCTTATGCTTATGTGAAATAAATGGATTATGATGCCAAACTACGGTCTGATGACGTGTGAAAATGAGTAGACGTGACTGATGCATTGCGTGGCATAAGTGTATGAAATATAAGGGCTGTTTTGACCAGAGTCGCCACCGATCAGAGCTTTAAGCTCAACGAGTGAAAAAGAGCCTCAAGCTCGAAGGGAAGTTGTGCATACCCAGAGGGCTCTCCTACCCCTAAGACGCGTTTAACGCTTAATGAGTCCTATATGGGATAGTTCAGGCACTCGGTCACAACAAAGTAACAATTAGAAAAGTGAGTTTCATATACATTTGATTGAATATCTGGATTGGGTGAAAGGCGTAACACCTTATACTTGTGTGATAGCAACCATGTGGTATTTCTGAATGTGCTAATGTGAAATAATCTGTGAACTGCTTTAGTGTAATCATGTGGTATTTCTGAATGTGATAATGTGAAATGATCTGTGAACTGCTTAAGTGTAATCATGTGGTATTTCTGAATGTGCTAATGTGAAATAATCTGTGAACTGCTTAAGTGTAATCATGTGGTATTTCTGAATGTGCTAATGTGAAACAATCTGTGAACTGCTTGAGTGTAATCATGTGATACTTCTGAATATGAAATTGTGGAATATCTATAATATACTTGACAGCTGCATGAATTGAGTGGACCATCGATGACGGTTCCTCACTAAGTTCGCAAAACTCACCCAAAATTTGCAATTATTTTTCAGGCTTTGAAGAGTACCCCGTTAGACAAACGGGAGTATGCCTACTGCATACAAGTCAGAGATAGAGGTAGGGATCAGTCTACGTCTGCATTAGTTTCATCTTACTTTTATACAATTATGTATTCCGCATTTTTCTGGAAAATAGTGTTGTAGTTCTAATGGGCCCCAAATGGGCTATTGTAATTTTATTGATTGCAATATGATCACTGAAATGTTTATGAATAAAATTAGGCCCAATTTGGTTATTGATCTGTGTACATTAACTGGGTTTTCTAAATACTGTCGAGTGTATTGTTATCACTGAAAATGTTTACAAAGTAAAGCGGGCCCAAATTGTCTACTGATTTCTGCGCATATGATTGTATTAAAAAAAAATTGTACTGAGTTTTTGACTGTGTTCGAGTACTCTAGCCTGCCACCCTTGCGGGTCACGGACTCGGATATCACCTACGATGTCGGGTTCGTGTCCTGCGAGAGTGGGGTGCTACATATGTGGTATCAGAGAGAAGAAGTATGATTGTACATGGACATTCTGAAATTTGTGTTGAGTTATATGCATTCTGGTCATGGCAAAGCAGACGATAGCAACTGATCCCTAGTCTGAGTCGCATGATTATGTGTTAAGTGTTTAAATTGATACAAATAGTGAGAAAAGTGATGGTATATCGTAATGTGCCGAAATGAAGGTCGGAGATATATCAGACAATGATCTAGCACAACTGTATTGGTGAAGGTATTACGGGGTACGATGTTCATATTGTACTGTGAGGATATATCCCATTGTTGTGGATTGTTTGATGTGTCAACCGTAGGAATGATGTTATTTATGCTAGTTAAATTTGGAGATTATGTTGGATGTGAGGAGGTTTTACACCGGCGACCACGATACGATTTATTGTGATTTTATATGCATGGAGACACAATGAAAGTCTTCTGAGCTAAATTGAGTACATGGTTTAGAATTTCTATCATAATGATTGTTTGGAGAATTTGAACACATGAGATATACCGAGACATTTCGGAAATGTACAGATCAATTCAGTTTGAGGATAATAGGAATATATGTGGAAAGGATGAGACTAAAATGTACCAGTTTGGTTATAGGAAATTATGATCATGAAAGGTTCGATTCGGATGCAAAATGACTATTGGATAAAAAAAGAGAGAGAGAGAGAAGAAGGAAGATATAAATGGTTTGACAAGTGAGGATAAGTGATGAATGATGTGTAGTACGGAGAAAGTAGAAATACGTCTAAGTTTGGATATTTATTTATATACGTGATTAAAGAAGGGATACTGAATCAAAAGAAGAAGAGTGAATGCGCTTACAATGATAGTTCAATTACTATGAAATGATGTTGCTCCCAAAGAGGTAAACACGGGGAAATCGGAGTAGAATCGCTAGTAAGATATGTGTTTCTATGAGGAAGAAAGTGCTGGGCATAATATTGGCCTACACAAAAATAGGACTTTGTGATGATCATACAGGAAACCCCACCCATGGACAGGAACAGGGATAGAAATGTTATCTAGAGTCAATTGGAATGTATATAGCATTAGTGAATGTTCTTAATTGGAGACTTGCCGTGAATACAATTAGGTAAGATGTAAGGATTGTAGATGGTATATACATTACCTAATACTTCATGGAACCTTATTATTGAGGGTGTTTTGACCTTATCCGTTATAATACGATTTGATCTTATCGAGATCCTAGGAAATCTTATTGAGATCCTATGAAATGTGGAAACTAATAAGAAAGCATGGGAACTGGAATCATAAATAATATGGAGGAGAAATCACTGAGGTATGGTCAGCAAATCGGTTGATTCAGTTAGAAAAAAAATTACTGGGAAAAATAATGACTAATGAAGAACCAAATCTGAAAGGAACAAAAGTAAGTCAAAAGTGAATATTGGAGTTATATCCGTAGTGAAGACTCAGGCATAAAAGTCAGAAAGGCTATTGAAAATGATGTAACGTATCCAACTACGTAAGTGGATTTGTGAATTCGAGGTGAATTTAGGTTCATATGAGAATTAAAGAGATAAATTATAGGCACAAGGAAATTTGGGTAAGATCATAATACCCCATCTTGCAGATTAACGTGATTCAAGTAACATGATATCAATATTCTGAATGTGGACTAATTGTGATCTAATATGTAAACCGCATCAGTGATGACTTCCCAACAAAGTTTTGAGGAATTTATAACCCCCGTGTTGATGATACCGTTGCGATTTGGAGATTTTGCAGTATATATATATCCAGGTTTCCATTAGAGATTTTGATACGATCTATTACGGCAATATAAAGTGATTTGAGTACTGAGGGACAATTTTGTCTCAGGAAGTAAAGTTTGAATACTAGTATTTGGTTCGAAAGCGTGGAGACACCAATGAGAATAATTTGCCATTTGGAATTTGAGATTTCTATCGAATGATGTTTTATAGTTGGGACTGGAAGCATAAGAAAGTGATTTCATATGCATTGTGACAACTAGAGTCTCATGCGTTGACTATTGAATGCATGGTGTAAAACTTGTTATAGTAGTGATTACTTTAATAGTTAGAGACATTATATGTGCAGGGAAATCTACTATATAGACCATTAAAGTTGAGGAAATTGTGGAGTTTGAATGAATAGGGGTATAGAAAGATGGTGATTAAGCAAATGAGTATTTCCCATAAAGCTAGTGTTGTACATTGGTGCATTGAACAGAAAATTCGATGGCAATATAAAACGACTTTTGTGATTGAGGTCACCAATACTAAAGCATTAAAGAGCATAGAATATCGAGTTGAATTTTGGGCAAACGGCAAACCAAAGTACTATTAAAAGTTGAATTTAAGATCAGTCTTACATGAAACGTTTAGCAAGACCCCAAATTGGCGATTCATAAAGTACGGTTCTTCTTGTGAAGCTGACAATGAATTCGGATGTTGAAAATTGAATACTAAAAATGTGATCGTGTGACTAAAATACAAAAGATATTGCCTTGACTAAAATATTCAAGAACAGAGTATTTCAAATTTGAATGTTAAGGTAGTAAATCGAGAGTATTAATGTTGAGTAAGAAGGGGCGAAGAGACGATTAGTTATCGGATTGAAATCAGTTATGTACCAAGGAACTGACAACGCCTAAATCGAGGAATTAGAACTTGTAAATTTTATCGGGGAATTGGGAATAGATCTAATTTGCGAGTAAATGATACTTAGCAATGGGGATTAAGCACTGTTAGTAAAAACATAAGGAAAAATCGAAGATCTATGTCCTGGTAAGAGTACATCGAAAGAACAACTGTTGGTAAAGAATGTAGAACCGAGTGACTACATGTTTGAGTTGCCAGTAGTCCTAACTGTTGGAAGTCTTAGGAACATGGGGTTGATGTATAGTGTAAAATGACTACAGATATATTAAGCGTTATCTTAGTGACACCATTAGAATTCTCCATGAAGCGTTAGACGATAAAAGAGTCGTCCACCATTACAATGTAATAGAGAGGGCCTAGAGAAATGATTACTTTTAGTGAGTGAAATGAATGTGGAATCAAACCGAAGTGGTTTTTGAAAGACGGATGAATGTTGGTGGATCACGTTGAAGTAGCAAATATAGTAAGACAAGTGATGAAACGCACTAAGGAATTAAGTTAAGAAAGTGTGATGGGATCGAGAGACCTATTGAATTCATTAAATAAGGTTTTATGAAAAAAACCGCCCGTTTCCTTAACCAAGCATTAATTTCGAGGACGAAATTTTTATTAGAAGGGGGGAGTTGTAACATCTCACCCCCAATGGGAAGGGTAGAATAGTAATTTAGAAAGGGCTAAGAGTGTTTAGTATTGTTTTGAAATATTCATGCACATTCTTACATGTGAATAGTGCAATTTGCACAGGAAAATGACTGTACAAGCATTCATGACATTTCTCGGTATATGTGCCTAAATGTGATTTTTGTGGAAAAGTATGATTTTGTGCTTGAAACTTTATTTGGAATGGACTGTTGTGTGTTTTATGTTTTTGGAGAATTTTGGAAAATTTCTAGAAATTTTCGGAGAAAATTTCTGGACCGAAAAAATAGCCAAGTGGCGGATTGAATTGGTTTCCCTTACCGAAACTTTTTGCCCAATGACACTAGAATATTGGGTAAATGATGTTGGGACTGTAATTGGGACCATTGGTATTGGATGATCTAGAAATTTCATTTGTTAGGGTTCCTTTGATTTTATTTCAAATTTATTGAATGGACTTTAGTCTTTTCCCTCTCATTACATGCCAAGTGGCATGATGACTCACCTTAAACACATTTAATGCTTGTAGTTACTCATTTATTGCTTGGTTTCATACTCATTTACGACATTCATCTTCTTCATTTCTTTTTTTCATTTGCTCTCTCCATCTTCGACAATCTCTTCTCCAAAGCAAGTTGAATCTTGTCCACTTTTAGCTATATAAACATCTTGCTATCTTCTTTTATTTATTTAAAGCAACCTAACCTACTCCACTTTATTTAGTGATGATCGTGTGTGTGGAGTGTTAGGGTTTCATGGTGATGTGAAAACATTGAAGATAAATCAAGTAAGTAACCTTTTCTTTTTCATGGCTTTGATGAATGGAGCATAATTGATGATCTTTAAGAGCTAGATGTTGAGGATGGGTATATGCTTAAAACATGGATACGAAATGGGTATGGATTTATCTCTTGCTTGTGTTTTGATGGGACAATAGATTAGGGAAGGATATAATGAGAATTGATTGTGTGAGTGCTGCCATTTTTGTGACTATGTATGGAAGTGAAAGTTTGGATGAAATTATGAGTGATTTAGGGACTAATTGGGATGCTTATTAGTGTAGAATTGGAATTGGAATGATAGAATTTGGCTTAGGTATAAAATCTGGAAAATGTGACTTGTACATGTTCAAATATTTTGACCATAACTCTTTGTGTGGTTGAGCAAATGAGGTGAGGCTTGTCATGAAATAAAATTGAGACATTTGGCTACATTTTATGTGAAGAAAGTTCTGCCAAATTGTGACTTGAAGGGGTTTAAATTTGGTCTTAAAAATGAGTGATTTGTGATGTATGAACAGTAATCCGAACTTGATGACCTGAACCTTTGATGAATTTTTTTAGGTTGATTTGGATTGAATTTGCTAATTTGGTCTTCATGAAACTTGAAGAGGTTCCTGTTATCTTTCCATTGCCACTAAGTATGTAATTTTTTGATATCTAGGTTGATAGTTATGACCTGTTGACTTTTGTATGTTAATGTGCTTGGTGCTGGAAATTGTTCTAAGTATAGGTTTTATGGTGATTGTACATTGAAGCTAAATTCTGGACTGTTGTGAGTTTAATTAGCTCAAGTGGTCTTATGGAATGTTGTAGGGGACTGAATTAGCTTTAAAATGAGGTATAGTATGTAACATTTCACCCCCACTGGGAAGGGTAAAATAGTAATTTAGAAAGGGGCTGAGAGTGTTTAGTATTGGGTTGCAATATTTATGCATATCATTGCACGTGTATAGTGAAATTGCACATGAACTTGACTGTACATGCATTGATGACATTCTCAGTATTTGTGCCTAAATGGAATGTGGTTGTGCATTACGTGGTAATTGTATTTGAAAAATTATTTGGAGTGAGTCTTTGTGTGTTTTATATTTTAAAGAAATTTTCAGAATTTTTCGGGACTTTTTCGGAAAAAATTTCTTGACGGAAAAACCACAAAGGGGCGAACCGACCAGTTTTCGGTACAGCAAATTGCTGCCAAATAGTACTGGATTATTGGATATTTTTTGTTGGGACCAAAATTGGGACCCTTGAAAATGGTTTGACAATTTGATTTTTTTATTTGGATTATTTTGATCAAAGATCATTTATTAATTTTGTCTTTTCTTCCTTAACTTGGACAAGTGTCATATTGATACATATCCATCCCATTTAATGCTTGCTCATTCTCGGTGGTTCCAATTGAAAGAAGGAAAAAAAATGGTTATTTGGCTTTGTTTTGGTCATTCACGATTCTTCAAATAAAAGAAGGAAAAGATGAGTTACTTCTTGATTCTTCCGTCCAACCGAAACCCTCCTCTTCTTCCTCTTCATTAATTCTTCAAAAATCCTCCAACTTAAGTGCTTTCTTTACAAGCTTAAACCTCCTACTTCCTTATTATGATGGTGATTGTACATGTGGAGTGAAGTGGAGAAGTTAATGTTAGGTGAAGAAGTTAAGAGTTGAAAAGCTTGATTTGGTAAGATTTTAATTATGCTTTTGAAGTAGTAGTGGTTAGATGCATTAATTGGGAATTTTGGTGCATTAATTATGATTTATGATGCACTAATTTCATGAAACCTATGTTTGATTTATTGGGTATAAGCTTATGCTTGTGTAAGAGTTAATGGGATTGAATATGATTAGTGTGTAAATTGTGTATGTGGAAGTGATTCTAGAAATGTTAGATGACTAATATTCAAAAGAAATTGATTGAGTATGGATGCTGCAATTTTGAGGGTTTATGTTGAACTGAAGTGTTTGATGAAAGTTAGGTTGAATAGGTGGGTAAATTGAATGCTAATTGAAGTAGAATTGACAAGGGAATGAAAGGAATTGAATTGAGTATCAAAGCTGGAAATTGTCATTTGTACATGGGTTAATGTTTTTGCTATAACTAGTTGTGTGCTTAAGAAATTGAGGTGAGGTTTGTCTTAAATTAAAATTGAGACATGTGGCTACAATTTTTGTGAAGGAAGTGCTGGCCAATTTTGATTAGAAGAGTGTTGAATCTTGCTTTGAAAGTGAAGTTTAGGTGCAGTATGAACAGTAATTCGAGCTTGATGACCTGAAACTTTGATGAGTTTTCTAGGTTGATTTAGGAGAAATTGGTGAAAATAGTCTTAATGAAAGTTGAAGCCTATCTTGCTATCTTTCCATTGCCACTGATTATGCAATTTTTCAATATGTATATTGTGAGTTATGACCTGTGAATGTTGGCTGTTTATGTGCATTATGTTGGAACCTAGTCATAAGTGTAGGTTTTGTGAGTATTGTGATTGGAAGCAAACTTAGAGATTTCTGTGATTTGAATTGGCTCAAGTGATCTTATGAAAAGTTTTATAGAAAGAAATTAGATTGAAAATGAGATATATCATGTTAATTTTGGATGTCAGAATTGGGAGTTATGAATTTTCAAAGATTGAACTTAAGTTAGGTCATTGACTAGCGATCAGGGTAGCCACTTTCATGACAGTTTTGAGTTAGATATGGAATTGGCTATTAAGCCCTTCATGAGAAGTGTAGTATTCCATTTGTTCTTTTCATAGGTATAAAGTATGCAATTTTTTGGCCATTTTACAAGAATTTATGGTTTTTATAAAATTGTTGTTCAGTTCAGGTGGTTTCAGTGGGCAGAATCATTCATTGAATTGTTTGACCTACATAGAAATTTAATTTGATTTCATGTTGTTCATGAAAGTTGTAGTTCACATTCTGATCTTTCATATGGCATAAATATTGTAATTTTTAGCAAAGGGAATGAGAAGTTATGGATTTTATAAAATGTTGCACTTTTTTGACAAAATGTTGCACTGTTTCGAGAGGCATTGTGAAGGCAGTAAATTTGAGTGTATTTTTAACACCCTTAGATGTGAAATTAGTTTTTGTGTCCTTCATGAAACTTGTAGCGCTCTCTTTTATCTTGAAATTGATACCAAGTTTGTCCAATTTGGAGTAAGGAGTAAGGAGTTATGAATTGTGAAATTTGGGATGTCGGCAAAAAGAAAGAATAAAGCTTCCAGTTGACTATAACCTCTGACTAGTCGACTAGGACATGTATTTTTCCTACACTAGTCGACTACAACCTCTGACTAGTCAACTAGGATCATATATTTTTCCTTCTTTTGCTTATAACTTTTCCGTCCGAAATCCGATTGACCTGATTCTTGAGGCATTGGATTCATGAAACATTGAATTTCATTTTATGAGAAATTGGGAATTTTTGGATAGAAAATTGACGTGGGTCCGGGTAATGGTTCTTTGGTCACTGTTTTATTTATTGTTGGACCTATAGAGGCCCAAATTGAGTAATTTCGGTGTCGTTCGATTTCTAATTTTTATTTGAAATGTTTGTGATGGAAATTTTGGATTAAGGCCGGGAATATCATGAACGTGCATTATATACATTTTAATAATCACATGTGCATTATTAAATGTGTACATTATTCAATTAGTAATCTTTGTCGATGTTGACCGTATTATAGAGGCACGTTTGGGCGTCGATTCATCGACGTTGCTGAAACTTCCCGGTATTAGCTCGGAAGTTATATGTGAGTAACCTAGATGGTTCTTTCAATTATTATATGTCTAATGTGGGGAATAATGGTGGGATTAGTGATTGTGTTTGTTTATGACTGGTTTCCGGACACGGATGGTCCGATGAATTGGGAGATTTGACATAGAAGTATCCTTTATATGCTGATTGTCAAATTGCTTGCTATTCTGTGTGCTTCATTCGTTGCCTCTCGTGATGTGATCGTTTTATCTTGTTGTGATATATTGGGCATATTGCATTTCATACACAAATACATGAGCGGATAATAACAGATTGTGACCGAGTCGCCATCGACATCTTGAAAAAGAGCCTCGAGCTCGAAGGAGATAGGCATACCCGGAGGGCTCTCCTACTCCCTAGATCGTCTCATCGCCTCGCATTTCTTGTTTAAGCGCTCGGTCACAACACTGAAATAAAATGAGAAAGTGTCACATATGCATTGCATCCATAGTTGATTGAATACTGTAAATGGGAACAAGGCAAGAGTGCCTTCTACAATTGTGAATTTCTTTTGTATAATGATGTGGTACTTCTGACTTTGTCATTGTGAACTGAACTGTGAATTGCTTATGTGATGCATGAATTGGGCGAACCATCGATGATGGTTCCTCACTGAGTTTGCAAAACTCACCCAAAATTTGCAAATATTTTTCAGGACTCAGAAGAATACCCTGTTAGGTTCATGGGAGTATGTCTACTGCATTCAAATGAATAATAGAGGTCGGGATCAGTTCACGTCTGCATTAGTGTCATCCTTCTGTTATTCATAAAATTGTATTCCGCAAGCTTTGTGAATTAATACTTTGTATTTATAGCGGGCCCAATTTGGTTATGGATTGGTATACATTAAATGGCTATTTTAAATTATTGTTGAATGTTTGTAATGATTGGGAATGACTAGAATGGTATACGAATTAATGCGGGCTCGATTGTCTACTGTTTTTCGTACGTATGAATGTTTATCAAAAAAAAAATTTTGATACTAAGTTTACTGAGAGATATATCACGCTACCCTCGCGGGGCACGGATTCAGATATTACTATCGATGTCGGGTTCGGGTCACACGGGAGTGGGGTGTTACATAGTATGCTAAATTTGGATGTAAGAGTTGTGAGTTATGAAATTTCAAAGATTGGATCTGATTTAGGCAATGTGAGTAGTTAACAATCTATAACAGGGCAGTCACATTCAAGAGGGAATTTGATCTGGTTAGAAATATAATTTGGTTCCATATTGTTTATGAACATTTAAGTATGTTGTTTGATCTTTCTTTTGACATAAATTTTGGAATTTTTGGAAAAAGGGATAGGAAGATATGAGTTTTTAAAGTATGTGGTACTGGTCTAGAAAACTGTTATTGAACAGAAACTTTGGTTGCATTTTTGACATCTTTAGAATTGGAATTAGTTTTTGTGTCATTCATGAAACTTGTAGAGCTCTCTTTGCTCTATGAAATAGACACTAAGTTTGTCTAATTTGGAGTTCGGAGTAAGGATTTATGACCTGGGCAAGTTGGGATGTCGGAAAGGAAAGAATCCAGTCAGGCACTGTAGTCGACTTAGTAGACTACAATCATGTCCTAGTCGACTAGGACATGTATTTTTCTAAACTGATCTCCCTCCACTCTTTTGCTTATAACTTCTCCGTCTAACCTCCGATTGACTTGATTCTCGAGGCGTCGGAGTCATAAGACAATTATTTACCTCTCCATGTGGATTTGTGAAAATTTGAGATTTAATTGCAATTGATGAATTGAATCAAAGGGAGAGGATTGATTAAAAGACTATGACTTGGTTAGTTCTCCGCATATACTTAATTGTTTTGGAAATTTCTGGACCTATAGATGTAACATCCCACCCTCAATTGGAAGAGTAGAATAGTAAATTGGCATAGGATGTGCTAGATTGGGATTTCATAGGACTGCTCATGCATAATAGGATTGCTACATAGTCACAATTGTGCACATGAACTTACTGTACATGCATACATGACATTCCCGGTTTTCGTGCCTAAGAAAATTTTATTGGGATTAGCGTGATTTTTGGGTTTGGAAAATTATTCTGAGTGCGCCATAAATTGTTTTCTATTTTAAGGTATTTTTCTGAATTTTTTCCGGAGAAAATTTCCGGACCGGAAAAAAAAATCACCAATTGGCGAACCGGTCGATTTTTTGTAGCGAAAATTTCTACCCAATGGCACTGTATTATTGAGTATATTATTTTGGGATTGAAATTAGGGTCATTGGAATTGATTGGGTTAATTTTGGACTAGGTTTAATTGATTAAAGTATTAATATGTTGACTTTTCCTCTCCATTTGTTTAACTAATCCTATAATGCCACCTTGCCTCCATATAATGCTTTCTTACCTTTTAATTTTCGGTGATGTTGCCTATAAGAAGATGGAAAGAATGAATTATTTTGTTGAATCACCGAAAATTGGATTTGATAAAAGAATTGTAATTGATTTTGTTGACTTTTCTTTTTCATGGAACCAATGACCTCTTTCCACCTTTCTCCTTCATTTAATGTCCACTTATGGCTTTTCTTGGTTTTGCCTAGTGATGCCTTCGGTTATGTCTTAATCAATTGATGAAAGAGGATTTGAATAGCTTGTATACTTCTCATCCGAAAGCAACTCACCCCTCATTCTTACCTCCATCGATTTCATCCTTTCACTCACCCTTTCTCCCAAATTCAAGGTTTTCTCTTCTATACAATTAAGTTCTTGCCTTGCCTTGATGATGATGTATTTACTTGGAGTTAGAAGAAGTGGTTAGCAAGGGTAGTTAAGAAGGAAGTAAAGATTGGAAGCTTGATAGGTAAGGGTTTCTTTTAAGTGTTTTTTTTAATGATGTTTTCATTAGGTATTGAATGCCATAGTAGTTGGGAGCATTTAATGGGAGGGCTAGTGTATTGATTATGATTCTTGATGCATTAAATTGATGACTATAATGGCTTCAATTAATGGGTACAAGGTTAGGGTTAGTTATGAATTGAAAGTAGTATGATAGAAGTGGTTGTAGCTTGAGTGAATTGGCATTTTGATGATGAATTGTGCATATGAATTGAGAAATTTAGTACTGCAAATTTTTAAGTATTAGTCCTAGTGAATGTATGAATGTTATAAGAACTGATTTGTGTTCATTTAGATGCTTAATGATGTGTTAATGGCATAGGAAATGATAGAAACTAAGGTTGAACCAAAGCTGGAAATTTAGGGTTTTAACCAATTGTACTGTTGTGAGCATAACTCATTGTGTAGGAATGCAAATGACGTAAGGTTTGTGACCAATTAAACTTTGGGATGTTAGCTACATTTTTGTGTGAAATAGGTGTTGTCCAATATTAGCTTTAAGATGGTGAATTTTTCCATGGAAGGTTACTGCTATTGACTGGAATGAACAGTACCCGAAATCATACCCTATAGTTTTGCTAATTTTTATAACTTAATTAAGAAGGAATTAGGATAAATGGACTAAATGAAAGTTGAAGCGTATTAAGTTAGATTTCTAATGCCACTGATTTTGCAATTTTTAGATATGTATATTAGGAGTTATGGACTGATGATTGTTGGCTGTTTTCATGCATTGAATGAAACCTAGCTGGATTGGCGGATTTGCTGTACATTCTGATTTGGAGGAATTTTAGTAATTTTTGTGACTTGAATTGGTTCTAGGGATCTACTGAAGAGTTATATATGACACATTGATCTTGAAAATGGTATATGGCATGTAATATTTGGAGATCATATGTGGGAGTTATGGATTTTCAAGTTCTGAACCTGCATTAGGATGTTAATTGCTGATCAGGTCAGAAACTTGCACAACAGATTTGAAATTGTTAGAAGTTGAATTGGAGTCTGGTTATTTCATGAAGAATTGAAGTTTGAGGTTTTATCTTTTAAGTTATATAAAGTAGTGATTTTTTTGACTTGTGTACTGAGAGTTATGCTTGATAGAAATTTACTGCTCAGATTGAGTGATTTCAGGGACAGCAGCATTGAATGAATTATTTGACCTAGTTAGCAAGAGAATTGAAATTTTGGTTGTACATGAAAGTTTTAGATAACATTGTGAGCTTGATGAGAATATTTATTGTATAATTTCCGACTGCATAGAATGGAAGTTAGTAAATGTCCAATTACTGTTCTGTTTTAAGAGGTGAGTGTGGGCAATAGCTTCCATGGGATTTTTGACACCCTTCGGGATGAAATTGCTTGTTCGGGGCTAAATGAAACTTGTAGAGGATTTCATTATTTTTCCAACAAGGTATAGTTTGCATTTTTCTGAAATGTGTCGAAAGAGATATGATAGATTGAATTTCGGTTGGAAAACAGGAAAAAAAGAAGGAAATAAAGGCTATATATATATATTAATTGTTGAATTTTGGTTTCTTTCGTGAATAACTTTTCCGTCCGACGTCCGATTGACCTGATTCTTGAGGCATCGGATTCATAGAATATTGAATTTCATTTTCTGAGAGATTCGGGATTTTTGGACGGGAAATTGACGTGGGTCTAGGTAAAGGTCTGTTTAATCACTGTTTTGTTTAATTGGGGACCTATAGAGGTCCGAATTGCGCACCGTCAGCGCCAATAGGTTTCTAATTTTTTTGACGGATTTTTTATGATGGAAAAAAAAGAGATTAGGGCCAGGAATTCATGAACATGCATATTTCACCTACATGTGCATAAATTGCATATTTAGTGACTCGTTCTTTCTCTGATTCTTATAGAGGCCTAAGTGGAGCGTCGTTCGACCGACGGGACGAAAACTTCCCGGCATTAGCTCGGAAGTAATAGGTGAGTAACCTAGGTGGTTACCTCAATTTATGTGTTTACTGTGACTTGAGTGCCCTACGGGGACTACTTGGATTATGTATGGCTTGAACAGTGATTACTTGTGAAATATTGACTGTAAATTACTGATCCTTGTGAATTATATACTGTTACGTGACTGTTCAAATGGGCATGTGCATTCATGCACAGATGCATAAACTGCTAAAAGGAAAATTGTGAACCGAGTCGCCACTGATACTGATACTGCGAGCTTCGAGCTCGAAGGGAGATAATTCTCCCTAGACGCGTCTACTGACTACTGAACACTGCTAAAGCACTCGGTCACAATACTGTAATAAACTGGAAAAGAGTCACATGTGCATTGCATACTGGACTGAATATTTGACATGGTACCTGACTGTATGTATACTGTAATATGACCGAAGCGTGTTACATTTCTTACCGTAGTATGTTGTATGCCTATTCTTGTGATTGTATTAGCATTGTAATTGTATGATTCTTGGATGCATCTTGTATCATGCTTATGTGATGCATGAATTGGGAGAACCATCGATGATGGTTTCTCATTGAGTTCGCAAACTCATCCAAAATTGTAATCTATTTTCAGGGCTTAAGTGTGAGCGGATAGCTCCTCGGGATTGTAGAGTGGTGTCTTGTGGATTGGCGAGAGAGGCGATGGCTCAAAGATCGATCACTGGGCTTTCTTTTGGAGACTTATAGTTAGATCATTCTTTGTACATTCTTGTATGGTGCGTAGTGTATGGTGTTTTGGAGCAGTGCGGTAGAAAATCTTGACAGTTTGTAAATTTCTGAATTTTGAGTGAATGAAATGAAATCCAGTTTGGTTTTAAAAAGTTGTCAATTTCTTCGTACTACTTTATGATTGTGATGCCATGAGGAGTTTAGTGGTAGTTGTCAGTAGTGCTCTCTTATCGTAGGATATGTACCGGAATGACCTACGGGCGTTCCGGTGGGTACTCTATGGTAAGGGGGCACTACAATAGAGATCCGAATTGAGTGATTTTAGCGTCTATGGGTTCCTAAGACATAGGGGCACATTTTGGTGATGTGAATTATGGAATATTACCGGGATTGTCATGAACACACACATGATACATATTTTGTTTCAGTCATGTGCATTATTTAAAACTTATACTTGTACAACTTGTGACGTAAGTGTGTCTTACATAAATGAGTTGTGCAGGCTAAATGTCCGCACGTACGGCGTTTCAAGAATTTGGAATCCGGTGTTAATTTGGAACGTACTGTGAGTAACCTAGATGCTTCCCTCAATTACTATATGTCTACTGTGGTGAATAATGGCGGGTGATTGTGATTGTGTTTTGATTATGGGTTTCGGACAGAAGGTCCGATGTATTGGGAAGCGATGACATAGAAGTGTTATCTGTCTATGACACATGAGTTGAATCTGTGAACTACTTGCTTCTGAATGTGTGATTGTGATATTATAGAGTGTAAACTGGATGAATTATGTGTATATATGTGATTGTCGAATGTGTACATGGATATGCATACGTGCATAATAATGTGATTAATTTCATTCATGAATGCATAAGCAGATAATGACAGTTGTGACCGGAGCAGCCACCGAGAGCTAAAAGCTCAATGATTGTACTTGGGCTGCGAGCCCTACAGTGATTTAGAGTCTCGAGCTCAGCGATTAATGTGCCCATATTGGGACAATTTAAGCGCTCGGTCACAACACTGTAATAAATTAGAAAGTGTCACTTAGGCATTTCATATGCATCTGCTTACATATATTTGATTTAGTGAAAGGCAAAATGCCTTATGCTTATGTGAAATAAATGGATTCTGATGCCGAACTACGGTCCGATGACTTGTGAAAATGAGTAGACGTGACTGATGCATTGCATGGCATAAGTGTATGAAATATAAGGGTTGTTGTGACCAGAGTCGCCACCGATCAGAGCTTTAAGCTCAACGAGTGAAAAAGAGCCTCGAGCTCGAAGGGAAGTAGTGCATACCCAGAGGGCTCTCCTACCCCTAAGACGCGTTTAACGCTTAATGAGCCCTATATGGGACAGTTCAGGCACTCGGTCACAACAAAGTAACAATTATAAAAGTGAGTTTCATATGCATTTGATTGAATATCTGGATTGGGTGAAAGGAGTAACGCCTTATACTTGTGTGATAGCAGCCATGTGGTATTTCTGAATGTGCTAATGTGAAATAATCATGAACCGCTTAAGTGTAATCATGTGGTATTTCGAATGTGCTAATGTGAAATAATCTGTGAACTGCTTAAGTGTAATCATGTGGTATTTCTGAATGTGCTAATGTGAAACAATCTGTGAACTGCTTGAGTGCAATCATGTGATACTTCTGAATATGAAATTATGGAATATCTGTAATATACTTGACTGCTGCATGAATTAAGTGGACCATCGATGACGGTTCCTCACTAAGATTGCGAAACTCACCCAAAATTTGCAATTATTTTTCAGGCTTTGAAGAGTACCCCGTTAGATAAACGGGAGTATGCCTACTGCATACAAGTCAGAGATAGAGGTCGGGATCAGTCCACGTCTGCATTAGTGTCATCTTACTTTTATACAATTATGTATTCTGCATTTTTCTGAAAAATAGTGCTGTAGTTCTAGTGGGCCCTAAATGTGTTATTGTAATTTTATTGATTGCAATATGATCACTGAAATTTTTATGAATAAAATTGGGCCCAATTTGGTTATTGATCTGTGTACATTAACTGGCTTTTCTAAATACTATCGAGTGTATTGTTATCACTGAAAATGTTTACAAAGTAAAGCGGGCCCAAATTGTCTACTGATTTCTGCGCATATGATTGTATTCAAAAAAAAATTTATACTGAGTTTTTGACCGTGTTCGAGTACTCTAGCCTGCCACCCTTGTGGGTCACAGACTCGGATATCACCTACGATGTCAGGTTCGTGTCCTGCGGGAGTGGGGTGCTACATGTAAGCTTCCAATAGATCTGAAACTGTGGGACACAAGACTACAACAGAAGTGGGCAGTTCTGATGTAGCTAAGAGGGTGAGCATTCCAGGGAGACCAAGGGGGCAGGCACCAGCTAGGGTGTTTGTAATGACTCGGGAGGACACAGAGACCACCCTAGATGTTGTTACTGGTACAGTTAAATTATTTGTTGATGATGTGATTGCTTTGATTGATCCGGGTTCTACTCATTCGTTTGTTTCATTGAGTAGAACTATGTGTGATAGAAATTTGAGCCCATTAGATACTCCGCTGATGGTGAGTACTCCAATCGACAAGAATATTATTATCAGTCAAGTGTATAGAGAGTGTGAGATATGTATTGGTGGGGAACTCCTAGTGGTGGATTTAATGCCATTAAAGATGGGAGGATTGGATGTGATTTTAGGTATGGACACTTTAGAGAAATACAAAGCCCGTCTGGATTGTAAACAGAAGACAGTAGAATTTGAATTGGATAATGGCAGAAGAGTGGTATTTTCAGGGGACAGAAAAGTAATCCCGCCCAGAATTATTTCAGCTCTGACAGTAGAGAAGATGTTGAGGAAGGGAATTGAGGCATTTTTGGCTTATGTGGTAGACACAAGGGCAGATAAAGGGAAGTTAGAGAATATTCCAGTAGTCATGGAATTCTCGGATGTCTTTCCCGAGGAATTACCAAGACTATCGCCACCTAGGAAAATTGAGTTTCCCATTGAGCTTCTTTCAAGTACGACATCGATCTCAATTCCCCCTTACCAACTGGCTCTGGCAGAATTGAAGGAGCTTAAGGAGTAGTTGGAGGAGTTATTGGAGAAAGGGTACATAAGATCGAGCTCTTCACCTTGAGGAGCTCCGGTCCTTTTCTTGAAGAAGAAAGATGAATCGTTGAGGATGTGTGTAGATTACAGGAAGCTTAATCAGGTCACTGTTAAGAACAGATATCCGCTCCCATGCATAGATGATCTGTTTAATCAATTGCAAGGGGAAAAAGTTTTCTCCAAGATAGACTTGAGATCGGGTTACCACCAGTTGAGGATAAAAGAGTCTGATGTGCCAAAGACTGCTTTCAGAACACGGTATGGGCATTTTGAGTTTTTAGTTATGCCCTATGCCCTTTGGATTGACAAATGCCCCTGTAGCCTTTATGGATTTGATGAATCGAGTCTTTAAGCCTTTCTTGGACCAATTTATCATTGTCTTTATTGATGATATATTGGTTTATTCCAAGAGTGATAAGGAGCATGAAGAGCATCTGAGGATTTCTTTAGAGACAATGAGGAAAGACGAGTTGTATGCCAAATTCGATAAATGCAAATTTTGGCTGAGGGAAGTTGCATTTCTTGGACATGTAATCTCAGAACAAGGAGTGCATGTGGATCCAAAGAAAATAGAAGCTGTGGTGAATTGGGAAGCACCGATGAACATAGCAGAGGTGAGGAGTTTTCTAGGTTTGGCAGGTTACTACAGGAGGTTTGTGGAAGGATTCTCCATGATAGTTGCTCCGATGACTAAGTTATTGAGAAAGAATCAGAAGTTTATCTGGAGTGATGAATGACAGAAGAGCTTTGAGGAGCTCAAGCATAGATTGACAAGTTCTCCGGTTCTAATTCTGCCTTCTGGAGATGGGGGCTATACCGTGTATAGTGATGCTTCGAAGAAGGGTCTTGGTTATGTATTGATGCAGGGAGACAGGGTGATAGCTTATGCTTCAAGGCAACTGAAGCCATATGAGTTGAATTATCTGACATATGATTTGGAATTGGCAACAGTGATCTTTGCCTTGAAAATTTGGAGGCATTATCTATATGGAGTTCAGACAAAGATCTTTACCGATCATAAGAGTCTTAAGTACTTGCTGAGCCAGAAAGAACAGAATTTGAGGCAGAGAAGGTGGATTGAGTTGCTTAAGGATTATGACTTGCTGATTGAGTATCATCCAGGCAAGGCAAATATAGTGGCGGATGCTTTGAGTAGGAAGTCTTCAATTGCCCATGTTCGGACAGTTTATCTGCCTTTATTGGAAGAGATGGCCAAGTTTAAGATAAGCTTGAGGAAGGAAGAACCAAATTGCCTTCTAGCTAACTTCCGAGTGAGACCGATACTCAGGGAAAAGGTTAGGGAGTTGCAAGCATAAGATGCAGATTTGAGCAAGCTCCGAGAGAAAATTTGAAATGGTAAGATTTCTGAAGTAGTAGTGAGGGATGATGGACTTATGACAATGGAAAATAGGCTTTGTATCCCAGATGTCAAGGAGGTAAAGGATGAGATTTTGGATGAGGCACACAATGCACCTTATGCCATACACCCAGGTAGCACCAGGATGTACAGGGATTTGAGAGAGTATTTTTGGTGGAAGGGCATGAAGAGGGATGTAGCAGAGTATGTAAGTAAGTGTCTAGTATGTCAGCAAGTCAAGGCTGAACACCAGGCACCTTCAGGCAAGTTAAGGCCATTGTCCATTCCTGAGTGGAAGTGGCAAAAGGTAACCATGAATTTTTTTATGGGTTTGCCCAAGACCAGTAGGAAGCATGATGCCATATGGGTTATTGTGGATCGGTTGACGAAGTCAGCTCACTTTCTAGCAATTAAACAAACCGATTCCTTGCATATGCTAGCAAAGAAGTACATTGATGAGATAGTGAGATTGCATGGGATTCCAAATTCTATAGTTTCTGACAGAGACCCTCGGTTTACTTAGAGATTTTGGGGAATCTTGCAGGAAGCTTTAGGAACTAAGCTAGATTTTAGCACGACTTTTCACCCTCAGACGGATGGTCAATCTGAGAGGACCATTCGAACACTTGAGGGAATGCTCAGGGCATGTGTGATGGATTTCGAAGGAGCTTGGGATGAGCATTTGCCATTGGTCGAATTTGCCTATAATAATTTGTACCATTCGAGCATTCGGATGGCTCCATATGAGGCATTGTATGGAAGGAGATGTAGAACTCCGATTTTTTGGGATGAAGAAGGAGAGAGGAAACTGGTGGGACCAGAATTGATTCATACGACAGTTGATAAAGTCAATCACAGTTAGCGGTGACAAGCGACCGAGGATAGGATGAAGAGCTACACTGATTCATACCGAAAGGAGATGGAGTATGAAGTCGGTGAGAAAGTGTTTCTTAAGACGTCTCCTTGGAAAGGAGTAATGAGGTTTGGCAAGAAGGGCAAGTTGAGTTCGAGATATGTGGGTCCCTATGAAATTCTTGAGAGGATTGGACCACTAGCCTACAGGTTGGCGTTACCTCTGGAATTGTCCTAGATCCATGATGTCTTTCATGTTTCCATGCTGAGGAGGTATAGATCGGATCCTTCTCATATCATTCTGATTACCGAGGTTCAGTTAAGAGATGATCTGAGTTATGAGGAGATTCCAGTGCAGATTTTAGACACCAAGGAAAAGGTCCTCAGGAACAAGACGGTTCAGTTGGTCAAAGTCCTGTGGAGAAATCATTCGGTGGAAGAGGCCACGTGGAAGCCATTGGAAGCCATGAAGGAGAGGTATCCGCATCTCTTCGATGACACAGGTAATAATTTCGAGGAAGAAATTTTTTTTTAAGAGGGGGAGAAATGTTGGGCCCCAAATTTTTTTTAATTGATGTATTAAGTAAGAATTGTCCTGATTGTGTGACTTATTGCTTAGTTTGATTAAAGTGGAAGTATTATGGGAAAATTTACATTAAGTTGAGTATAGTGTGGTGTAAGTGGAAATGAAAGAGTAAAAATGTTTGAGGGAAAAATGGGAAGATCACTTAAGTTGGAGAGGTTAAGGCATTGTATGGAGGGGAAAATGGGTCTTTGCTCTTTCCATTTAGGCTTAAGGAAAGAAATTAGAAGAGAAAGAGTGAGAAGAGAAGAGGGAGAGTGTCATTGGAGCTAAGGGAGAAGAAGAGAAAGTAGGGTTTTGAGATCCTTGAAGAATTAAAGAGATTGAAGCATCTTCTGGTAAGTATAAGCTTCTTTTCTTCTTGTTTGGGTTGGATGGAACCCTAGAATAGGTTAGAATGTGTAGGTTTCGGTTGATAAGAAGTTATGGAAAAATGGTTAAATTTCTTTAGGTTGATGATCTTGTTGTGTTTGTGACTGATTTTAAGGTTGTAATGAGTTTAGAACTGAAGTATAAGACATGATTCAAGGTTTAGATGTGTTGTATTTGCAAAATGGGAGGATTGTGGATGAAGAATGTGGGAAAAATCAAGTTCAGAGGCGTTTACGGCTGCATGCGTCATGACGTGCTCATGTACTGCCTTGTGCCATGTGAGAGTGTGCACATCGTGGCGTGCATAGGCCTTTCACCACGGTAAGCACAGCCTTTGCCGCGGCGAGCTCTAGCTCTTTGTACAGATGTATTTTGGTATTTTGGGCATAACTTTTGTTGTAGATGTCCAAATGAGGTGATTTTTAATTTTTTGTGAACTAGAGCCTTAGGGCTACAAGTTTTATGAAGAAAGGAAGCTAGGAATCAGTCTCTAAGGATTTGAAAACTTGGATAGAAGTCGAGTATAGATTTTAGTGTTAGCACTTTTGATTTTCAAAGCTTTATGAATTTCCTTTGAATGTTGTTTGAATGAGAACTTGGTTTGTTATAGGAAACCAAGCCGACCTAATCCAAATGCAAGAGGAAGGACAACATTGAGCTTAGATTATCAAGCGATATTAGGTGGGTAATATATTTATAGTTGTTGTGTGTATGGGCAAATTATCTTGCTTGCTTGCATGTGAGTGTGGCATTGAAATTATTGACAATGTATTGTGATTTTGATTATGTTTTGCCTTGAAAAACATTATGGTATTTTGTATGAATGGCAAGACGAAAAAGCATGATGATCATGAAAAGTATGAAAGCTTTTTATAAAATTATATGAGCATGAAATGAATGAATATGTGTTATGTTTGGGCGAGAGAGGAACGTTTCGTTAGTCACGTGCACGTTGATGTTTAGCCTTCTCCCGGTTGCCCGCTTGAGGCCACGAGATCCTGAGAAATCGGACTCGTTTTATTCACGGTATAAACTTCGATTTATCCGTTTTGTTCCACGAAACTCTCGAGCCATTTGTTGTGCATTTCACCATTGATTTGTTAGGAAGAATGCATAATTAATTTTTATGTTGTGATGCTGAAATTACATGACATATTTTTGTGATGATATTTTGATGGCTATAAGATTGGGAATAATTGTTAAGTGTTGACTTGCTATATACTTGTGTATATTTATGCTTGAATGTGTGGCAAATCATGATGGCTATAAATGTATAAGCCATCGAGCTTAGACTCACCCTATTACCTCCCACTCCTCAGGTGTAGAACGAGAAGATCGTTGACCTTTGCAAGGCATCGAAAACTCCAAGATAGTTAGAAGCTTTTATACTAAGTTAGTGCTTTTGGTTAGTTTTCCAAGCATATCAACATTGAGCATCCTTATGTATTTGGATTTAAGCATTGTTATGTATTGTGCTATGTTATGAATGCTTGTTTAATTCCTTCGAATTGTAATGACATGAAGTTCCCTTGTTTTTGTGTGTGTTAAAATTTTAGTTAGATTTAATGGGTATGTGTTTGTATGAAATTACAAAGATGTTGGGAACGAGTTCGATTTTTGGGGAGCTCGCCGCGGCGAGCCAGTCCTTCGTCGCGGCGCATTCCTTGGGTGTTCACTGTGTTAAGTCCAAATGACTTTATTTAAATATGATTTTGATGTATAACAAAAGAGCAAAATAAAAGAAAAACAAAAGCAGACGAAGTCAGACATACAGCCGAAGTCAGACATACAGACGAAGTCAGACATACAGATGAAGTCAGACATACAAACGAAGTTAGACATACAGACGAAATCATACAGATGAAGTCAAACAAACAGACGAAGTCACAAAGACAAAGGAACACAGACGAACGAATGCAAACGCAGACGCAGATGCGAATAGGAAGCGATTTAAGGCGTGAAATAGTAAAGCAGAACCTGAGGCAGTAAAGCGGAACGTATTTAAGTAAAAGCAGGCCAGATTTGAAGCGCAGACGATAAAATATGAGATAAAGAAAGAAGATGCGGAATTCGAAAAGAAGACGAAGGAGTCAGTTCGAGTTAGTTATAGAACTCAACTGAATAACCATTTCTTTAAAGATTCAAGAAACAAGAATCAAGAAGCAGTTGGAGACGAAGGCTATAAATACAAGTCGAAGTCGAAGATTGCAAAGTTAGACAAAGTGAACAAAAGTTAAAAAAGTTAGCAAAAAGCATAAAGAGTTAGCAGATTTACATCTACGTGATCGTAAAAGCATTCTGTTCAACTAGCTGAGAGCTATTTTACTGTAACAAGTGTTCAAACACTTATTCTGAGAGAAAGTAGTGCAGATAGCCTGCAGAGGCTAAGTGTGAAAGAACACTGATTGTAGAGACCTGAAGTGGCTCGCAAAGAATACTTGTAACGTTGAAAGAGATAGTGGAAATCTCAGAAAGAACTCTGAGGACTGGACGTAGCCCACAGTTTGGGGTGAACCAGGATAAATTGTTGTGTCGACTACTCTCACTCTATCTCTATTTTAGATTCAAGTTTTATCATTACTTAATCAGTAAACAAAGTTTTCAAAAGTTTTGATTAATTAGAATCTATTGGAAGTTCTGTAAAGAATTTTATTTCTAACAAACAGTTTTGAAAGATTTATAAAAAAGGGGAATACACAATTCAACCCCCCCTTCTCGTGCATTCTATATCGTTTTTATTAGTATTATATTAACGTGTGATTCACTTCAATTAGTATCAGAGCCTGGTATCCAAGGATCACTTTAGCAAAGTATGGATCAAAGATAATGGCAGAATCACATGTATACATCGCAGAAGGAGCCTCAGTCACTAGACCTCCAACATTCAACAGAGAAGATTATCATTACTGGAAAGATAGGATGCGGCTATTCATAGAATCTACTCATGTCGACCTTTGGGACGTAATAGAGAACGGACCTTATATACCAGTAGATGAAGATGGCAATTCCATTCCACGAGTCAGATGGACGGCAGACCAAAAGGCGAGAATACAACTGAACTCAAAGGCAAAGTTTTTCTTGACGTGTGCCCTAGCGGGAAGCGAGTATGACAAAGTCCACGGATGCGATACATGAAGGAGATGTGGGACACATTGTCCATCGCTCACGAAGGCACAAGCCAAGTTAAAGAATCCAAGATAAGTATTCTTGTGCACGGTATGAACTTTTCGGATGAAAGATGAAGAATCTATTGATCAAATGTTTGGAAGATTTCAAACAATTGTCAATGGATTGAAAGCTCTTGGAAGAACATACAACAATCAAGACCATGTTCGAAAGATCTTAAGAAGTCTTTCAAAGAGGTGGAGACCTAAAGTTACTGCGGTGCAAGAAGCCAAAGATTTGAGCGTGCTAAAACTTGACGAGTTGCTTGGATCCTTGAAGATTCATGAATTTGAACTCGATACTAAAGACAAGCCCAAACGGGACAAGTTGATAGCGTTGAAGGCCGGACATAAGAATCACAAGACTCAAAGATGGAGGAAATCATCAAAAGCGTTAAAGATTGAAGAATCAAAGGATGATGACTCCAACCAATCAAAACCGGAGTCAAGTGATGATGACGACGAGTTATCTTTCATCTCTAGAAAGATAAGAGGCATGTGGAAGAAGAAGTCCAGAGCAAACTAGACTTTCAAGAAGAATGTCAAAGATGAAGCTAAGCCAGAGAAGTCATCTGTCATCTGCTACGAGTGCAATCAACCTGGACACTACAAGTCCGAATGTCCTACTCTTAAGAAGAAACCAAAGAAGAGTAGAGAAGGCAAGAAAAGCATGATGGCAACGTGGGAGGACCTAGATTCATCAGAATCAGATACAGGTTCCAAGTCGTCTGAACATGCATGAGGAGGTAAAATCTGACTACGATAATTTGCATGATGCCTACTCAGAATTGTTAGAAGATTCTCATGCTATTCTGAAACAGTACAAACTGTCAAAGAAAAAGTATGCAGAAAACATTAGACATACTGAAGTAATAGAGAGAGAAAATGTCTGTCTAAAGAAACAATTAGAGGAGAAAAATAAAGTCATAGACAGATCAGAAGAGATTAATCAGCTTAAACTAAGAATTAAGAATTTGTCAGCTGATTTAGCTACCTTCACAGAGAGCACTAAGAAAATGAATGAGATGCTTGGAAAATGTAGACATCCGAGTGATAAAACCGAATTAGGGTTTACAGGTAACAAGACTCAGTCTCATAAAAAACCTTTCGTTCAAAAGAGAAACCATAATAAATCTCGTTTTAATCAACATTCTAGTTATATGCATCAAAGAACTCATCATATGCATATTACTAACTATAAAGGACCCAAGAAAATTTGGGTATCAAAAAATAAAATAGTTTCTCCTGCAAATATCCTTCCTTGGAAGATACGGCAAGCACCATTGGTATTTAGACAGTGGATGCTCGCGACATATGACGGGAAAAAGGTCTATGTTCCTAGACCTTCAGTATATGAAGGGAGGATCGGTAACTTTCAGAGACAACCAGCAGGGCAAGATCATTGGAATCGGTAAAATTGGTAAAGATTCCTTTGCATGCATAAATAATGTACTGCTTGTTGATGGTCTAAAGCATAACTTGATTAGCATCAGTCAATTGTGTGATTCTGGTTTCACAGTCACATTCAATCAAAATCTTTGCGAAGTCAGAAACAAAGATGGGTCTATACTTTTCTCTGCCAAGAGAAGAAACAATCTTTACAAAATTGATTTAGAAGATTTTCAAAGCCAAAATATTTCATGTTTTCTATCTTCCGAAGAAGAAAGATTAATCTGGCATAAAAAGCTAGGTCATGTCTCTTTTAAACATATTTCAAAGTTGGCAAAACATGATTTGGTAAGAGGATTGCCAAAAATAAGTTTTGACAAAGAGTTTTTCCTGTGAAAACTGTTTGAAAGGAAAACAAGTTAAAACCTCTTTTTCTTCTAAAAATTTTGTAACATCATCTAGACCTTTAGAGCTGTTACATATGGATTTATTTGGTCCAACAAGGACAATAAGTCTTGGAGAAAAGAAATATGGACTTGTTATTGTTGATGACTTTACTCGATTTTGTTGGATATTGTTTTTATCACACAAAGATGAATCTTTTAAATGCTTTAGGACCTTATCCAGACAGTTACAGAATGAAAAAGGAGTGTCTATAGCCAGTATCAGGAGTGACCATGGTGGAGAGTTTGAGAATGAGAAGTTTAGGTTATTCTGTGAGGAGAATGGAATTTTCCACAATTTCTCTGCTCCCAGGACTCCACAACATAATGGAGTTGTTGAAAGGAAGAACAGGACGATTTAAGAAATGGCAAGGACCATGCTGTGTGAAGTGAATCTTCCTAAGTACTTCTGGGCTGAAGCAGTGAATACAACATGCTATATTCAGAATAGAATTCTGTTGCGACCTATGTTGAAGAAGACTCCTTATGAGTTATGGAATGGAAGAAGACCAAACATATCTTACTTTCATCCATTCGGGTGCAAGTGCTCTATTATGAATACAAAGGAGCTATTGGATAAATTTGATTCAAATACCTATCCAGGAATCTTTCTAGGCTACTCATTATCGTCTAAGGCATTTCGGGTGTACAACCTTACTTCAAAGACAGTTGAAGAGACCATCCATGTCAAATTTGATGATAGTTCCCAACCCCATAAGAAAGATGACATGGAAAGTGAAGGTCCTTCAAAGAACTTAGATGATAGTATAGAAACTCCTTCATCAGGAACTCATGAAGACAAAGTTGAAGATATTCCAGAAACTATCGAACTAAAAAGAGACTGGAAATATAAAAGTTCACATCCAGAAGAGTTGATTATCGGAGAGACCTCAGAAGGAGTTAGAACAAGGTCCAGATTTAGAAGAGAAGCTAATGTGGCTTTTATCTCTGAAATAGAACCTAAGAAGGTTGAGGAAGCTCTTCGAGATGAAGCTTGGGTGTTAGCCATGCAAGAGGAGCTGAATCAATTTATTAGGAATAATGTGTGGTCCTTAGTTCCGAAACTCCCTAAGAAATCCATCATAGGAACCAGATGGGTCTTTAAGAATAAGTTAGACGAATAAGGAAGAGTGAGTCGAAATAAGGCTAGATTAGTAGCACAAGGCTATAATCAGCAAGAAGGAATAGACTACAATGAGACGTATGCTCCAATAGCAAGACTTGAAGCCATTAGGATATTGCTGGCATATGCAGTTTGTCATAATATAAAGCTGTTTCAGATGGATGTAAAGAGTGCTTTTCTGAATGGTCTTATAGACGAAGAGGTGTATGTTAAGCAACCACCTGGTTTCGAGGATGTTAAGAATCCAGACCATGTCTATAGACTTCATAAAGCCTTATACGGCCTAAAGCAAGCTCCTAGAGCTTCGTATGATCGTCTGAGTACTTTTCTCTTAGAGAATGATTTTAGTAGAGGTCAAGTTGATAAGACGCTCTTTAGGAAGAATTTTTAGAATGATTTTATTTTAATTCAGATTTATGTTGATGATATTATTTTTGGTGCTACTTCAAACAAACTATGCATGAAGTTTGAGAGTCTAATGAAGAAAGAGTTTGAAATGAGCATGATGGGTGAATTAAAGTTCTTTCTTGGGTTACAAGTTAAGCTGCATCAAGAAAGATCTTTATTCATCAACAAAAGTACGTGAAAGAATTGTTGCTCAAGTTTGATATGAAGAATGTGAAGCCTATGGCAACCCCGATGCACCTTTCAAACCTTTTGTCGAAAGATGAACTTGGTAAGAAGGTGGATCAAACCCTGTATAGAGGGATGATCAGTTCTTTACTGTACCTTATAGCAAGTAGACCTGATATTTTATTCAGTGTCTGCTTGTGTGCAAGGTTTCAGGCCGATCCTAGAGAGTCTCATTTTATTGCTGTTAAAAGAATTATGAGATATCTTACAGGTACTGCTGATCTTTACTTAATGTTTGAGAAAGGTAGATATTTCAGGTTAATCGGATATTGCGATGCGGACTATGCCGGAAATAGAATCGAAAGAAAGAGCACAAGTGGAGGATGTCACTTTTTTGGCGCAAACCTAGTTTCCTGGTCAAGCAAGAGACAAAGCTCGATAGCTCTATCAACCGTCGAAGCAGAGTATATGTCAGCCGCAAGCTGTTGTTCACAGGCATTGTGGATCAAATATCAACTTGAAGACTACTCAGTTCAAGAAGAGGAGATTTCAATCTACTGCGACAACACCAGTGCAATCAATCTGTCAAAGAATCCGATTCAGCATTCTAGAGTGAAGCACATCGAAGTTAGACATCACTTTCTGAGAGACTATGTTCAGAGGAAGGTAGTGCGCCTACAGTTCATCGAAACAGAGTCTCAGTGGGCAGACATCTTCACCAAACCATTAAGTGAAGAACGGTTCCAAAAGATCAGACGCAACCTTAACATGGTCATGTTAAGCGAACAGTCAGGCTAAAGGGACGTTAAAACTAACGGCGTCAGAAACAGTGAGTTACAGCTGGTAACTTCTCTGACAAGGAAGTTTTGGAGGGAAACGCCTCACGATCTTCAGAATCCCTATGATTCTAGAATACGCGTGATAAGACCTTACAAGTTGCCTGAAATTGATATCATTGTAGTTAGTCGCATCTCCATACGGTTCATCTTGCTTTCCAAATTCTCTCAATCATCCTACCCCAGACGAAAAGCTAACCAAAGATAGTTTTCGTTCTAAAACAATGGAGGCAGCTATGATATTCAGAAGGCATGTGGATTTTGAGTCATTGAGAAATGATGGTATGGACGTAGAACCGGAGATTGTAAGAGCTGGTTGGAGGAATTTCTTCCAGGTACGAGAACCAGTATACACAAATGAGGTTTTCGATTTTTGGAAGAATGCTCAGCTTGTAGACAACACTGTGGTATCTTCAGTAGATGGTATATCTGTTGTTGTGACTAAGGAGCTGATAAAGAAGGTGACCGATTGTCCATCGGTTGGTGAGGCTTTGTCTACCAAGGTAGGTTGGATGTCTCAGGTTGGTATGAGAGAAGAAGATGTCAGAAGACAATTATATGGAGCTAATGACCCTTCGGAGAGGAAGACTTCGAATCTGATCCTAAAAGCTAGGGTTCTTCATGTGATTCTGTTTAATTGCATTTTACCCAGAGTAGATTCCAGACATTTGGTGACTACCCTGGAAGAACAATGCTTGTTCTACCTGCTGAATCGCAATCCTGTCGATTTACCCTTTTTAATCTTCCATTATATGATTAAGGGGATAAAGGATACAAACAGCTATCCTTACGGCATGCTTCTTACAAGGATTTTTATGAATCCGAATCCTTCTACACAAAGGAAATAAGTATTGTACCAAAGTGAAAATAAGATTGATTCAATCACTATACGGCGAATGGGTGCGAGGACGAGAATCGAGAGAAGAAGAGACTCTTCAAGGAGAACAAGAACTGAGGGGGAGCGTGTATTGAAGAAGTCTCCCGCTTCAAGTCTCCGAACTCAAGTGAGTATAAGATCCCTTGCAAAAGAAATAAGAAGACTTACGAGAAGACCGCTGATAAAACGGGCAATTCCTCAGGTCGAAGTAAGTCTACCTCGAAGAACAGAAGAAGGTGCGCCAAAAAGACAAGGAGAAAGTCTTTTAAGTGAAGTTACGAAGAAGGCGAAGAGATCACCGAGGATTCGGACTCTAAGGCAACAAGAACAGAAGAATGCCAGAGAACAGAGTCAGGAACAAACTCCTCAATCTCGTGCACCTAAAGCGACAAGGTCGTTAGTTTCTATTCTGGAAGAGGATACAGCCAGAAAAACCAAAGAGACTAACAAGAAGAGAAAATCAGAATCTGAAAGAGAAAAATCTCAAGTACATAAATCTTCAAGACTGACTGAAGCAAATGACAAGACTAAGAAAATTAGTCGAAAGAAGACCGTGTCAACTGCTGAGGAGGTTAGTCAAAAGAAAGAAACCTCTGATGCTGCTCAAAAAGAAAAAGAAACTGAGCAAAGCAGAGTTCAGGAAATCCTCATTGCTCAACAGGAGGAACCAGTGAAGCAAAGCCTGGTTCAGGAGAATCCTATTGAAGCACAACCAGAGGCAATAGCAGAATCAGACTCGGATAATGATAAACCATGTCTGATGGTATACAACTATCATAAGTTTTTGAGAAAACAAAAGCTGAAGATCAAAATGATTTATTTTGTTACCAGAAAAACTACTATCGCCATCGGAAGTCAACCAATGAAGAAGATAGTAGTTCTTGTACAACCTATGTCAATAAATAGTGACACGTGGGACTTACTGAAAGAAAATGAAAAGATGTTCTACTATGCTTTGAGGGATGCTGCTACGAAGCCATACCCTACAAAAATTTCCTGTAAGCTGTGTACTATTTTACCGATCACAGAAAACACAGAAATAAAGATTGTACCGGATATCCAGCCAAGATATCCTTTGGATTTGACTAAAGGGAAGTCAAAGCTATTTCCTGAAAAAGTTTGTGATGATCTGTCCGCATATCAAATTAAAGAAGAAGTGCATAAAATTGATGATGCATGCGCTTCGAATGAGAATAAAGATGAAGCGAGCTACAGCTATACTGACAAGCAAGAAGACTGTCCAGTGGGGGGAAGAGTTATCACAGGGACGTTTATAGAATTCCTTGTTCAGACAGTTTTGCGTATTAGACCTTTATCTGGTACACTGTCTATTGAAGCTGAAGGCATACTCCTGCAAGGAAGACAGTTGTTGATGCTGCCTGCTCCGTTTGACTTAGATCTTCCTGAGTCTGATACATTTATTCGTCCACCAACTATTGAGATCAATGATGAATACATTCCTACCTCTGATGCTTATACTACGACAATTCCGTTCACTCGCTCCTCGTGAGATCATCGATCAATCCTCCTCACTGTTGGACTCACAAGCTGAAATCAACAAATTACGTGGTGAAGTCAACGAGATCAAGGAGACGATGAATGACCTAAAGAAGATGATGACAAAACTGCTGAAGAGCCATCATCGTTGATCATTTTTTATTATAAAAAATAGGGGGAGAAGAGCAGAAAAGAAGAGAATGAACAAGGGGAGAAGAGAATGAGCAGAAGAGAAGAGGATGTTCAGAATGTTCAGAAAAGAAGATGTGACTGAAACAGACGAAGAAAGAAAGAAGTCAAAGAAGAAGTTCTTAAGATAAGTTTTTATTGTTGTTCTTTTCAAAAAATTGTATTTTGTTTTCTTTTGTATATAATTTGTTATCATCAAAAAGGGGGAGATTGTTAAGTCCAAATGACTTTATTTAAATAAGATTTTGATGTATAACAAAAGAGCAAAATAAAAGAAAAACAAAAGCAGACGAAGTCAAACATACAGACGAAGTCAAACAAATAGACGAAGTCACAAAGACAAAGAAACATAGATGAACGAACGCAAACGCAGACGCAGATGCGAATAGTAAAGCAGACGAAGACGCGAAATAGTAAAGTAGACACAGACAAAGTAAAGCAGACACAGACGAAGTAAAAACAGACGCAGACGCAGAAGCACAGACGATAAAATACAGACGAAGAAAAGAAGATGCGGAATTCGAAAAGAAGAAGAAGGAGTCAATTCGAGTTAGTTACAGAACTCAACTAAATAATCGTTTCTTTAAAGATTCAAGAAACAAGAATCAAGAAGCAGTTGGAGACGAAGGCTATAAATACAAGTCGAAGTCGAAGATTGCAAAGTTAGACAAAGTGAGCAAAAGTTAAAAAAGTTAGCAAAAAGCAGAAAGAGTTAGCAGATTTACATCTACGTGATCGTAAAAGCATTATGTTCAACTAGCTGAGAGCTATTTTACTGTAACAAGTGTTCAAACACTTATTCTGAGAAAAAGTAGTGCAGATAGCCTGCAGAGGCTAAGTGTGAAAGAATACTGATTGTAGAGACCTGAAGAGGCTCGCAAAGAATACTTGTAACGTTGAAAGAGATAGTGGAAATCTCAGAAAGAACTCTGAGGACTGGACGTAGCCCACGGTTTGGGGTGAACCAGGATAAATTGCTGTGTCGACTACTCTCACTCTATCTCTATTTTAGATTCAAGTTTTATCATTACTTAATCAGTAAACAAAGTTTTCAAAATTTTTGATTAATTAGAATCTATTGGAAGTTCTGTAAAGAATTTTATTTCTAACAAACAGTTTTGAAAGATTTATAAAAAAGGCGAATACACAATTCAACCCTCCCTTCTCGTGCATTCTATATCGTTTTTATTAGTATTGTATTAACGTGTGATTCACTTCACACTGCAGCGTGATGCTGGTCGTTCGCCGCGGCGTGTACCATCGAGTTCGTCACGGCGAACCATTTCTGAGACGTGCTTGCCACGGTGAATCCTCCTCTTCCTGCTGCTGTTTCTTTATATGTTGGATGTTTTCGATCCTTCCTTCGTGTGATCCTTACTCGCTGACCCCGAGCGGTCACCTCGGGATAGGAATTGGGACCTAGGCTCAACAGTATCCGTTTCGTCTTTCTCAGCCATTTCTCAGCTTCCTCGGGATCAACAGTCCCACAAAAGTCCACTGCTTCATACTTTCTCAGCTTGTCGAATTGCTTCCCCTTCTTGACTGGGGCTGGAGCAGAAGATTGTGGCATTTATCCCATAGCCTGGACAAATGCCTGAGTAAACACTTGGAACAATCTTGGATCCAAGGTAGGCACTTGCTCCTACGGAACAGGCGACTCCTGAGTTTGGTATCGAAAGGGCTCACTACTTTGCCCTACAGAAGCCTCAGCATCTCCTGGGGCTCTAGATTCATCCGTGCCCTCCTCTCTTGGTGGAGTGTCAGGTACAACCGATCCTTGCATAATTCCTCGTGTTCTTCTACGAGGTGGCATTTCACTCCTTCAATAGAAACACTAACGATTAGCTCACATTTTATCTTAATCCTATTTCCTACATGTATGCATGATATGCATGTCACATAATGCAAATACTCAATTCACAATGCAAGCAATTTATCACATAACACAATAATGCATAGCACAACACATTCTAAGCCTAGGACTCTTTAAAAGCCTAAGCTCTGATACCACAAGATGTTGGGCCCTGTTCCCGAAGCCCAACCAAGGTGTTAGACCCCGTTCCCTAAGCCCAACTATCCAATTCGGAAACAAAAAGTGTAAGCAGGTTTCCTTGTAAGGTTATTTCAACGAACCCTCACTTGCTTTGAATCAATCCTTTCGAATTCAAAGCCAAAAGCTACCAATTTTTATGGAGAGGTAGTAAAATGTGTTATAAATCCAATGCTTTAAGAATCACTCAATTTGGAGGTCGGAAGAAGAAGTTATGGTCAAAAGAATCCAATATGTTCATGTCCTTATTCCAACTGAACATGTCTTGGCGCGATTTTCATAACTTCTTCTAGAAATGTCATATTGATTTCGTTTTTGGACCATTGGAAAGAAGACATCGAGATCTACAACTCTTATAAAGACTCTAAGCATGATTCAGCCTCTAACGTGGTCAAAATCGTGATTTACTGTAGCTGACCCGAGGCTGTCCGTTAAGCAGACATACATGTCCGTTTAACGGACACACGGGCTAAAAAGTCATTTTTCATCCGAGAATGTCCGTTAAATGGACATACACTGGGCTGAGACTCCTTTTCACCCAAAAAGGTCCGTTAAACGGACATGCATGATCCAAAACCCCTTCCAAGCCTCTCAATGCTTCCAACCTCTAATCCTAACATCATTTACACTCATAACTCCCCAAATTCAACCCTTCAAGTGTAATAACACTACACAAACATTAAATTTCCACTTTAAATGCATTAAACTCCCAAATCTCAACTCAAATAACTCATAAAATACACAAACTCTCAACATTCACCATAATTGGAATTCTCAACCTCCCATACAGCATCATCACTTACAACACTCATATCTCTCAACTCCAATACCCAAATTTTTACAAACTTTAAAGCGTTGAAAAGCTAAGAGGATAAACTACAAAGTTCAGAAGACCATTTTGCCTAACATGGCCAAAATCAACCCAGTTTCTCCCATGAATTCAACACACAATTTACACCTCTATGGAACCTGAAATAGGCATTTCACACAACCAGATAAATAAGCACATACACAAGGGAACTTTTTCCAATCTTCAATTCATTTCCAAGTCAAAATGGAGTTCATACAAAGCTTTCATACATAGCTTTAATTACATATCAACATTTTATCAAAACCTTAAAACAAGTTACAAAATACATTTGATGCTCAATGTTTAATATGCTTTTAAAGCTATTCAAAAGTCTAGCTCCTAATTTAATACAAAAGCTAACTCTCTCTCAAAATTGTCCAAATGCCTGCAAGGATTTACTGATCTTCTAGATCTGCACTTGAGGAGTGGGAAAAATATGGGTTGAGCTATACAGCTCAGTGGCTAACTTATTCATAGCCATTGGCAATGAGCCACACAATCATACATAAACAAATATTCATATAGACAAACAATGAATCTTAGCATTCATAATTTCCAAACACAATCTCACAATTGAATACATCATCACATTAAATACAATTGTTGTCGTTTCACATTCAAGCATAACACACAATTTTCATCATAACATAACACATAAAAATGCTAATGCACACACAATTTGGCTCGAGGGTTTCGTGAACAAAATAGAGAAACCGAGGTTTACTCTGTGAACGAAACGAGTCTAATTTCGGATATCGTGGGCCACAAGCGGGCAGCCGGGAGAAGGCTTAACGTCGACGTGCACGTGACTAACGAAACGGTTCCTCTCTCACCCAAATACAATCAAATCTCATACTTAGTTCAATTATTCACAATCTCATATTCTCATGCTTAATTCAATCATTCTCAAATTCATAATTCTCATAATTTTTCTTCTTTCCATTCAATCAAAATGTCATGCTAAAAGACATAGTATAATCATGCTCACAATTCAATCTCTATCACAATGTCATACATCTTTCAAGGTATAACATAATCATAAACACGACATAGCAATTCACAATTTATCAATTCAAGCATATACATACACATATATATACACACAAGGCATTTTTCCCATTACATAATAACTACAAATAAATTACCCACCTTATACTCTTGAAATGCCCAACTTCAATGGTGCCCCTTCTCTTGCTCTTGGGTAGGCTCTTGATTTCCTAACATAACCCAAAAATCCTCATTAAATCTCCAATCCAAATGGAAATCCCCAATTTCCATAATCATAACAAATTGCAATTAACCCTAATCAAACTTCAATTTAACCTACCCATGGCTCATATATGTTAGAAAACTCAACACCTAGCTTAGAAACCCAAAAACCCTATGGATTTTACTACCTTCTTCTTCCTCCAAGCATTCTCAACACAAACACCTTTCTCTCTCTAGAACTCCTTCATCTCAACACAACAACCCATTTCTTTCTACTAAAGCAAGAAAAATGAGTAGAACTTACCTTGAAAGCCTTGATTTCTTCTTCTCTCCACAATTTTACTCCTTTTTCCCTAGCTTTTTCGATTTTCCCTCTTTTCTATCCTCCCCTCATGTTTTTCTCTCCTTCTTTTGGGCTATTCACGACACTCCTCTTCTTCCCTTCTAATTCATTTATTCAAGCCCTTGTTTTACTCCTTTTCTTCCAATTTTACCCCTCACTTACATGGCCTTTCCAACTTTGCCCTTGTTTTGTCTTATATGGCACTACTACATTCATGACCCAATTTCTAAAATAATAAAATTAAACCAACATATAAACATAAATAATCAATTAAGCAATTTATAAGAAATTCAGAAAATTCAAGACCCAACAATGGCACCTGTGGAACTGAAGGAGCTGAAGACTCAATTGCAGGAGTTATTGGAAAAGGGATTCATAAGGCTCAGTGTTTCACCTTGGGGAGCTCCAGTGCTGTTTATGAAAAAGAAGGATGGGATGTTGAGGTTATGCATCGATTATAGGCAAATAAATCGGGTGACAGTGAAGAACAAGTATCCATTACCTAGAATTGATGATTTACTTGATCAGTTGCAGGGAGCTCAGGTATTTACTAAGCTAGATCTAAGATCAGGGTATTACCAGTTGAAGATAGCCGAGAATGATACCCCTAAGAGTGCATTTAGGAGCAGGTATGGGCATTTTGAGTTTTTAGTGATGCCGTTTGGGTTAACTAATGCCCCGGCAGCTTTTATGGCCTTAATGAATAAAGTGTTTCAGCCCTACCTGGATCGCTTTGTGATTGTGTTTATTGATGATATCCTGGTATATTCGAAGAGTCGAGAGGAGCATGCTGAGCATTTGAGAGTCATCTTACAGATTATGAGGGAAAAACAGTTGTATGCCAATTTCAGTATGTGTGAATTTTGGCTGGAGTAAGTTGTATTTTTGGGGCATATAGTGACTGGAGATGGCATACAGGTAGATCTGAAGAAAGTAGAGGCAGTGATGAATTGGGAAGCTCCGAAAAATATGTCAAAGATTCAAAGCTTCCTAGGATTAGCCGGATATTATCGGAGATTTGTTGAGGGGTTTTCCTTGATCTCGGCCCCTCTGACAAAACTTCTGAGGAAGAATGTAGTGTTCAATTGGAATGAGGAGTGTCAGAAAAGCTTTAAGGAGCTGAAACATCGGTTGACTACTATATCAGTGTTGACTATTCCATCGGGTACTAGAGGTTATGTGGTGTATAGTGATGCGTCGCATCAAGGTTTAGGATGTGTACTGATGCAGTATGGCAAGGTGATTGCCTATGCATCGAGACAATTAAGGTCTCACGAGATCAATTACCTGGTACATGATTTAGAGCTAGCTGCAGTTGTCTTTGCTCTAAAGATTTGGAGACATTATTTATATGGAGAGACGTTCCAGATATACACTGATCATAAGAGTCTGAGGTATCTATTGAGTCAGAAGGAGTTAAACTTGAGGCAGAGGAGATGGATTGAGTTACTAAAAGATTATGACTACACTATTGAGTACCACCCAGGGAAGCTGATGTGGTGGCAGATGCTTTGAGCAGGAAGTCTAATATCAGTACAGTTCAGATTCAGTTATCAAGGTTACCTAATGTTTTGAGAGCTCTAAATGTAGAGCTGAATTTAGAGCAAGATGAGGCACTAATTGCTACTTTGAAGTTGAGACCAATGCTACATCATAGAATCAGAAAAGTTCAGGGCAAAGATCCTAATATGGTAAAGCTTATAGAGAAAGTGAAGGCAAATCTAGATTCCAAGTTTGAGTTGAGGGATGAGACTTTGTGGTTGAAACATAGGCTATGTGTGCCTAATGTAGATGATATGAGGAAGGAGATTCTTGGGGAAGCTCATATGGCCGCCTATGCTATACACCCTGGTACTACTAAGATGTATAACACACTGAAGCAGCATTTTTGGTGGCCATGAATGAAGAAGCAAGTGGCAGAGTATGTATCTAGATGTATGACTTGCCAATAAGTCAAGGCTGAGCACCAAGCTCCAGTAGGGAAGTTACATTCGTTGCTCATTTCGGAGTGGAAGTGGGAACGAATCACTATGGATTTTATTATGGGATTGCCTAAGACTCCGAGGCAGCACGATGCTATATGGGTCATAGTGGACCGGTTGACTAAATCAACCCATTTCTTTCCAGTGAGAGAGAATAACTCACTTGATCAGTTAGCCCATAAGTATGTGAATGAGGTGGTGAGACTGCATGGGGTTCCAGTGTTTATAGTATCGGACAGGGATCCTAGATTTACTTCGAGGTTTTGGAGGAGTTTACAGTCCACTATGGGCACTAAGTTGAACTTTAGTACAGCATTTCATCCTCAAACAGATGGACAGAGTGAGAGGACAATCAAGACTATTGAGGATATGCTTAGAGCTTGTGTATTGGAGTTTAAAGGAACTTAGGATCATTATATGGCATTGATAGAGTTTGCATACAACAACCAATACCATAGTAGTATTGGAATGGCACCGTATGAGGCACTGTATGGTAGGAAGTGTCGGTCGCCATTGTATTGAGATGAGGAAGGCTTGAGAATAATTGAAGGTCCGGAGTTAATACAGGATACAGTCGATAAGGTGAAGTTGATCCGAAGCCAGATTAAAGCGGCTCAGGATAGACAGAAAAGTTATGTGGATCAACACCGATGTGATATGGAGTACAGTGTGGGATATAGAGTATTCTTGAGAGTGTCACCCTGGAAGGGAGTTTTGAGATTCGGTAAAAAGGGCAAGTTGAGCCTTAGGTACATCGGTCCTTATGAGATCATTGAGAGGGTCAGACCTTTGGCTTATAAGTTGGCTTTACCGAATGAGATGTCTCAATTGCATAATTTGTTTCAAGTGAGTATGCTCCGAAGATACCAGTTGGATCCGACACATGAGATACCGGCTCAAAAGATTGAGGTTGCTAGTAACTTAAGCTATGTTGAGGAGCCGATCAAGATTATAGGATCACGGATCAAGAAGTTGAGAAACAAGGTTATTCCATTGGTCAAAGTCCTTTGGAGGAACCATTCAATCGAAGAAGCAACATGGGAGACAGAGGAGCATATGAGGAGACAATATCCCCACCTATTCGAGCAAGCAGGTAAGAATTTTGAGAACAAATTTTTTTTAAGGAGGGGAGAGTTGTAACATCCCATTACTTGTGGAAGGATTAGAATACTAAATGTGAGTGATTAATGAGAGTTAGAGATGCATTTTCATGTTCATGAAAAAAAAGATGCCATACACTTATACGTGAATAGTGAATGTATTTGCACATGAAAATAATTGTACATGCATCCATGAATAATTCCGGGTATAATTGGATTGATCTATGAATTTTTAGAGTTGTGGATGTTTTTACATTGGAAATATTAGTGATTGGTGAAAATATCGTACTTGTATATGTTGGTGAATTTAGGAGTTACGTTTAAAATTTATGGAGTATTGAGAAAGACATATATATAATATGGGAACAAGAAATTAAAAGAAGCTTTGGAGGTAGTTGGATTGTAAAGATGACAGTCAAGGGAGTTAGTTTCAAAAGAAACTAAGTTAGAACTTGGGTATTGGGTAAATGACAAGTGTCACTTAGGCTTTTGTACTCTTGCTAGAAGTAGGTTACTATTCTTTGAGAGTTGACAGGTTAAGTCTTGTCCAAGTCCCTTCTTTATTATCATCTTTCTAAAACTTCTTTTTTAAACACAGAGTTTTCCATCAAATACCTTCTAAGAGACTTCTGTGTTTTTCCTTTTTTTCACCAAATATACTTTGCCATTGTGTCCTCTACCCTAAGAAAAACTAGAAGCTGATCATTGCACTCAGTGAAGTACGAAAATTTTATGGAGATTAGGGCTTGAAGATTTTGGAGTTTTCAGCAGGTAAGTGGTGAAGAAATCCCTTAGAGTTGGGGATTTGTGAAATAAATTTGATAAGTCACTATCATCTGCATGGAAAATAGCATTTATGTATTTGTTCATAAATACTGGGTAGTTAGGAAGAAATAAATTCAGTTATAGTGTTAAATTAGTTTTTGAAAAAAAATTTGGTGTTTTGGTGATATAAAATATTGAAAGTTTGAAAATCTGGAAAATGTTCACAGAATACACTTCAATCTTTTAGCCGTAACATTTTCTCTAGTTGTCTAAAAAAATGATTCTTAATTGGAATTAAACTAGAGACACATGGCTACATTTTTTATGCAGACATCGAATTTCAGTTCTGTCTCTAAGAGTCTCAAAATTTTTCATGAAGTTGAGAATAGGGTGCAGGACGTTGAAAGCTGATTGTAAAATTCGTATTCTGATTTCAGGAGCAAATATGGACTTGATCCAAATATATTTTGGCAAAGTTTCCTCTATAAAGTTGTAGATCTTTCTTTTAGCTTTTTGACGGTATATAGAATGAAAATTTTAGATATCGGAGTCAAAAGTTATGATCCTTATAAGTGGAGACGTTCTGGGTAAAAAGCAGACGATAGAAATGAGATGGAAGAAAAGCAGATGATAGAAATGAGATGGAAGAAAAGCAGACGATAGAAATGAGATGGAAGAAAAGCAGACAATAGAAATGAGACAGAAGAAAAGTAGACGATAGAAATGAGATGAAAGAAAAGCAGACGATAGAAATGAGATGGAAGAAAATGAGACGATAGAAATGAGACAATGGAAAATGAGACGATAGAACTAAGACGAAAACAAAAATAGACTGGACTCGTTTGGTCATAACTTCTTCTCTAGACCTCCAAATGACCTGATTTTTGAAGCATTGGATTCCTAACAAATTTATTTAGCTCTCCAAAATTTTTTTATAGTTTTTGGTATTAAATTGAAAATGATTGATTGAATCAAATGAAGGGTATCGGTGGAAGGAGCATGAACTGGACATTTTACTGAACATATTTTAGTATTTTGATGATATCTTGGTATGTAGGATTCCAATTGAGGTAATTCTTGATTTTTAGTAAACTAGAGTAATAGGAATACAAATAATATGAAGAAGCTGAATCTTGATCGAGTTTCTAAGGTATTCAATTTCTGGATGGAAGTTGGGTATAGTACACTATTTTGGAGAGGAACAGTCTGAAAATGTTTGAGGCATATCTTCCAAATTACTAAACCAAATTGAGTGATTTTAGTGTCAATGGAAAGATAAAAGATAGAGGAAGAACACTTTTCTAGAAGAGATTGGGCTCAAATTTCACAAGTTTGGCCTTCTTATTGAATGTAAACAGTAAACCTGAAAGGGGTGTTTCAGAAAGTCTGAAGGTAAGTCAATGAGTAATGAATTGTGTTTTCAATGTTTCTAATGAGGCATAAACCTAAGTGTTAGTATACTTAAATGAATTTTAGTATGGGGATAGTGTTGAGAAGAATCAAGGAGCGATACTCGAGATTTATCATGAACATGCATTGTACATAATTCATCTCATACATGTGCATTATTGAATACTTTTAATGGTGCAAATTTTTTTATCGTGTATGCTATTTGTTATAGAGGAGCAACTGGAACGTCAACTTCCAGATGTTTCTGGATCTTCTAGGCATTAGCTTCGGGAGCAACCAGTGAGTAACCTAGACGGTTTCTCTCAATTATTGCTTGCTTATGATTTTGTGGTGGATGATGGTGGGACTGTGATTTGCTTGTGATTGTGGATTCCGGACAGAAGGCGATGACTGTGTATTGGGGAGTTGTGTTATCGAAGTGCTACTTGTATGTGAATTGGAGACCTACATGCCTATGATGTGATTATTTATGACATATATGATCGTTTGTGGCATATGTGATTAATTGTGTCCTATGCAAATTGATTGTGGCATATGCATTTCATTTATGAAAGCATTATCAGATAATGACAGTTGTGATCGGAGCAGCCACCGATCAGAGCTTAAAGCTCAACAAGTGTACTTGAGCCTCGAGCTCAACAGTGATTTAGAGCCTCAGGCTCAATGTTTAATGAGCCCTATATGGGACAGTTCAGAGGGACTTTTCTAGCCGTGTAGATTGTTTTGGCGAGAGAAGTCATGGCTCACAGGTCGGTCAACTGGGACTTTCGGGATGGCCTAGATAGATCTGATGTTTTTCCTCTTTCAGATAGCATTTTGTACTAGGTTTTTGGATTTATGTACAGACAGTACAGGATGATAGACGTGTAAACAGTTTGACTTTGATGAAATGAAATGAGGAAAAGTTGGTTTTAAAAGATCATTTTTTTATATTGATGTTTTATTATGATGCCATGTGAAGTGGTTATAGTGATTGTTCATAGATTACCCTTATCGTAGTATATGTACCAGAATGACCTGCGGGCGTCCTGGTGTGTACCCTATGGTAAGGGGGCATTACACATCTATTGTGCAAGTCTAGTCACATAAGGCAAGCCCCATGTATGTTGTACCATCCTTTCTCTCCTTGTGTTAATGCCGAACAAATTGGGATAATGCATGCCCTAAGTAGATTGGCGACCATTCACTCATGCTCCATAGATAAAAGACATACAAGTACCCTACAACGTTATTGTTGGCCCCTGAATGTTTTTTTTTATGTTAAGCATGATTTAGATAATTTTGAGGTTTGGATAAGTGAATTTTTAGGAGTAAAATTTATTTATTTATTTATGTCTATGTTAGTAGAATTTATTTCGTGGGTTAGTTGAAGTCAATGTGATAAATAAATGCATAAAGGTGTATTTCGGGTAGTTTACCTAAGTGTAAAAACCATAAGGCATTAAAGGAAGGGCAAGGTGGACTTTTATCATTCATTAAGGGTAAAATGGGAAGAAAGAAGTGTTGATTCCTTCCTTAAGAGGGGAAAAATGAAAATGGGAGAAAAGGAGGTGAAATAACAAAATCAAGGAGAGGAAGAAGAGAGGTTTCGGTGGTTGAGAGGAAAGAAGAGAGTTGAGCTAGGGTTTAATCTTTTCTAAGCCTTCTAGAGAGATTTGGGTGTTGTGCAAGAAGGGAAAAAGTTAAAGGAAGATAAAAGCTTTCTTTTGAACCAAGCATTTCTTCATTTAGAGAAGATTTAAGGTAAGAGCATTTAAGGCTTTGGATTTTTGAAAGAGTTTTTGGTTTCAAGAGCTTAGAAAATGCATGGGTTTAAGTGTTCTAGGATCAATTTATACATTAGTTTTTTTGGGTTCTCATTTGGAAATTCCTATTGATTTGGGAATTGTATTTATGTTAAAAAGGGAATCAAGAAGGACAACAGGAGCAAGAGGAGAGGCATATTTGAACAAGTCATAATCAAGGACTTCAAGGTGGGTTTCACTTTTATAGTTAAGTAATAAGCCAATGAAAGTTTTATGTCCAGAAATGACAACAATTAATTTTGCAACTACCTCATTCGTGTGCATTTAATGTATTTAAATGTTGCAAGATTGTGCTACATGCTTATACATGATTTTTGTGATGATTTATGAAAAATTGTTTTTAAAATGATGCATGATTATGAAACCATACTTTTGAAAATGGTTTTAAAGGTATAACAAGCATGTGAAAAGCAAATTTTCAAGAGAATGTGCCATTTTGGGCATCAAGCTTACAAGATTTTGAAATTTGTGTGTTATGTAGATTTGTGGTAGTCCCTCAAGAACCGTCACGTGCACGTTGACCCAAATGTAGGTTTCTTCCTCCTGCCCGCTAGTGACATGGAGCTCCCTCAAGGACTCCCTCAAGAATTTATGACTACTCAGGACCATTACATTGGAAATGTGTAGTGCGTCATGTTTTGGACTTACCCAAACTATTTGATATATTTATGTGTTCATGACAAATTGATATGAGTGATGCATTCATGATTTGCATACACATAAATTTCTGAATTGAAAATGACTTATAAATGTTTTTGCTTATTACAAATTATAAAATTGTTACCCACGGGCTTTAAGCTCACCCCCCAATCTCCTCCCACACATTTAGGTGATGAGCAGGATATCGAGTAGGTCAAGAGGCAAGGCAGCACTCCTAGTTTAATTATTTTGTGTTTGAAGCAAGTTTTGTAAAGCAAGGCTTTAGTTGCATTTTGAGCAAATCACGATTCATGTATCTTTTGTATTTTGAGATTTTGATGTATTAATGTATTTGCGGCTTGAAATGCCCACTAACGTTTTATAAAACTTTTATCTTTTGATGCAAATGGAATATGTTTGCATTTTTTCTCATGACTCTCTCAAGTTTGTACGTCACAATTTTTCAAGTTTCATAAAGGAAAAAAAATTCATTTTCTGACTTCAGGGAAAAATCTAGATTAATCTAGGCTGATTTGGGCAAATGAGGTCTTCATGAAAGTTGTAGATTTTGAAGGTGTCTTTCGAACCATATAAAGAACACCTTAATCCGATATTTATAGGAAAAGTTATAGCAATTTTCCCATTTCTTCTACCTTTTTGCTTCTTCTGTGATGACGTCATCTTCTTCTCTGTTTCTTCTATGATAACGTCATCTTCTTCTGTGTTTTGCTTCTTCTATATTTTTCTTCTTCTATGTTTTGCTTCTTCTGTGATGACGTCATCTTCTTCTGTGTTTTACTTCTTCTGCCTTTTTGTTTCTTCTGTAATGACGTCATCTTTTTTTATGTTTTGCTTTTTCTATTTTTTACCTGACCTATCTTCTGTTCCATTTTTAACCCTTCAAATGATATAATCTATCTTTGAAGTCTTCAGAAAAGTTGTAGATCTTGAAGTCCTCTTTCGAAACATATAAGGAACACCTTAATCTGATATCTTTAGGAAAAGTTATAGTAATTTTCTCACTTTTTCTGTCTTTTTTCATTCGTCTGCTTTTTCATTTGACTTCATCTATACCTATCTTCTATTCCATTTTTGACCCTTCAGAAGATCGAATCTGTCTTTGATATCTTCATAAAAGTTGTAGATCTTGAAGTCATCTTTCGAACCATATAAGGAACACCCTAATCTGATATCTTTAGGAAAAGTTATAGAAATTTTCCCACTTCTTTTGTCTTTTTCCATTAGTCTGCTTTTCTACTATACCTATCTTCTGTTCCATTTTTGACACTTCAGAAGATATAATCTGTCTTTGAGGTCTTCATGAAAGTTGTAGATCTCAAAGCCTCTTTGAAATCATCCTAATATGATCTTAACTCGATGTCCCTAATGATAGTTATGCTAATTGTCCTAAGGCAGGTCCAAAATGATTGATGTCAAAATCTGTTTGAAAACAATAAAAGTAAGTTGTCTTAAAGTTTGTCTTAGTGGGGGCACACCATCCTTGTGAGATACGCGTTCAGATGTCACTTAGAACGTCAGGCTCGTGACTTATAAGGTCGGGGTGTCCAACAGTTATGATTGTCACCTTGTCTGCTCAGTGTGTGGCTCAAAACATAATTAATATATTGGAGCATCAGGAGTCATAGCGACGATGCCTTGGATTTGCTCAGGTGGTTGAACTTAGCGAGTTGCTATCAAGTCTCTAGATAACCCTTCCCCTAGTTGCTGCTTCCTAGGTTCTTCTTTCTCACATTGTGGTCTTGTCATTGTACCTAAAACTTTAAATAAGTGTGATAAATTTGTAAATAAATTACAAGAATACTTTTTTTGTAATTATTTTTTATGCTTACTAAATTATTAAACGTGAAAACGAATTAACTACTAAAGTTAAAACACATAAAAATAAAAATTATCACAAATAAATAAATAAACAATTAAATAAAATAAAAATTATTAGAAAATTAACTAAAAACTTAATTAATCACAAAATTAATACTAAAATATTGTAATTAACAAATAAAACTAATCAATTGTTTAATTATCAATTTAATGCCTAAAATTGAAATTAAAAACTCTATTTTAATAATTATGCAAAATTAATGAAATTAAACATCATATTCATGCAAAAGTCAAAAATTGTCATGAATTCAATAATAAATCAACTTTAATTAACTACAGAAACAACTAATTAATCCTCATTTCGTGCAAAGCATGGCAGGAAGAAGCCATGGTCATAGAATTCATAAGAGGAAAGTATTGAAGTCAGAGAAGAGGATAAAGACTATTTGAGATATGAAGTTAAAGGTGAAAAGGTAATGAGGGGAGTTTATAATAAAGAAACGATCAAATCTTAAGGGAATATCAAGAAGTTGAAAATCATTTCTCTTTTTATAACAAATATGAAAATAAGGATTTCAAGTTTGAAAAGGTCGTAATGCAATCTTTGGATATGACATTTCTTATATGTAAAAGATTGTTTAGGATTTAGGAGACTTCTTATAGATAATGCTATTTGACCTAACTCAGGAATTCAGCCTAGAATCTAAAGAACTACTGGGATAGAATTCAAAGTCAAGCTTATATAATACTAAGAGAATTTCTCTATCATTGATAAGTGATATTTGTTATAGGATTGTCTAAGTCATTTTATGTGATAACGTGTGTGTTTAGTATATATACTAGGATGTTTAGCCTAGATTTTGTGTTATTTTCATATAACTTGTATGTGTACTTGATTTTATATGAAAAATTGCATATTAGGTTATAAATGAAGGTTTTTAAGCTTAGGTTTTGCATGCTTTTCATGTGTTTTCATGTACATACATTTTACAGGATTGTATGTTAATGTTTGGGTAGGATTTAGACTTATTTGTGTTGATTGTCTATTTACTTGCATGTGGACTTATTGTAGGTTTCAAAGGAGAAAAAGAAGAAGAAAATGAGGGTAGAAAACAACAAGTCACATGACCCAAGTAGAAGATGGAATTTTCTAACTTTTCAGTTGGCAATTCTAATTTGCTACACTTGCATCAGTCAGTTTAAGCGCCTAAAGGGATATAAAAACTCCATTTTAAACCCTAAAAAAAGGAATAAGGTCGTGCAGCACACAACAAGAAGGAAGATAGAGACATTTTTGGGTATATTTTTAATTAGAATCTAGTGATTTCAAGAGATCTCAAAGCTACCACACTAAGTTCTAACTTTGTTCTTCAACTCATAAATCTTCTATTCTCTATTCTCTCATTTGTTTTTGTTTAGTTATTATATGGAGAAGATCTATGGAATTGTTGGCAGAATGTTGTTAATGATTGTAATGGATTTCTAAGTAGATTTTAGGGTTGTTCTTACTATAACTATATAAGAACTCACTTTGGTTTAATGTATGGTTTACTTTAATGCTTGTGATGTGTGTACTTTTTATGCCTTACTTACATTGAGAAATGTAGTTAGGAAATCAGTTTAGATGTACCATCAAAATGGGTAGCCTTAAGAACACTTCATACATCAAGCTAATATGACATTTAGAAAGAGATCTTAGTTGTTTTGATGATTGTCCAATAGGTTACTTCATATCCACCTAACGGTTAAGTAAAGAGTGTAGATTGAGAGATCAAATACCGAACTTTAATCATTATTTCAGGCTTAATTGGTTCAAATATTGTGAGAGAAAAGGACAATACATTAGAATGCATAGGAGTAAGCATAATTACATTACCAAAGTGAGGGATTATATGGTATGGAGAGAATGACACTAACCTTTATAATTTGATTCTCTAAACAAAAATTGTGTTCTTATTTTTGTGACATTTTGAAGTTTGTTTGCAAGCCTTTAAATTGTGAATTTTTGCAATTTCAATCTCTCATTATTTGGTTTAATTAAACAAATTCAATTTGAATTACAAGGTGATTAACCAATCCTTAAGGAAACAATACCTTGTTATACTATTTTATATGAGTTGTATACTTACGATATAGCAACTTTAATGAATTTTAAGACTTTGGGCTAAACATGAAGGAGTTATCAATTATATGTGTGGTTTGCTCAACCAAACATATGTGGGGGCAATTGCTAATAGCTTTAAATAAATTAGCCATTTAGCTCAAAATGTCATAAAGTTAGCCCAGAAATAGAAGCCCATATAACTTAAAATACCTTAAAGTTAGCCCAGAAATAGAAGCTCATGTAGTTCAAAAGACCATAAAGTTAACCTAAAAATAGAAGCCCAATAAATGTTTAGCTAGAGAATTCATGGACAATAAAAAATCAGAGATGTGGGAAGAAATGTGTTGAATTTATGAAAGTCTTGGACATGGAAGTTAAGAAGAAAGTGATAAGTGGTTAACTAAAATGTAGAGAAGTGAGCAATTATAGCAAAAACTACTTAAGAGTGAGAGGACTATAAATTTACCAACACTATGAGAATGGAGGACACGACAACTTTGAGGCCAACATAGTCACAGTTTAATAAAAATTAATCTCCAGAGAAGACAATCAACATATTTCAAAACATTTTGTTACTTCTTAGCTTTCTTTACATTGTGAATTCACTTTTATTAAATCAAATATCCTTTCGTAATTTATGATTCCCTTTCATAACAAATCAAGTACTTTCTATACTTCAGATTTCAATTCAACATATTTTAGCATTTTGGTAACTTAAAATTCTTTTTGTTTAAGTTTTCAAAGCCTACTTAGATCATTGATAAGAAGTTACGTATAAATTACTTAGAGAATTTCTCATTGACACACTTGAATAACATATTAACACTAAATGATATTATAAAGACCAAAAGAGAAAACAAACATAAAACTTAAAATGGACATTTTTAATCAGTTACTTGAAATGAATGTGATGAGTTCAATTAAATTAGGAAAATAAAGACCTTACAAAACATGAATTTACTAAAAAATTGATTTTGAAACAAACTATATTATAAGGAATCAAAAGAAATGTTGGAACTTTTAGCTAAATATTCAGGAAGTGTAAAATACAGTAACTTCGTATTTCCACCTCTCTTCAAGCTTGGTCAAACTACTATGGGATTATATGCTTGAATAATGTGTGTCTTGGAGTGGCATAACTAGAAAGAAGAAAAGATGGCCAAAATGCCTACCAATTATTTGTTACTTGTTTTACTCTATTTTATATCAGAAATAACCTTTCCAAACTAAAATTACATATTATTAAATTTTTTTAAAGTCTATTTATTAGCGAAAAGTCTATATATTAGGAGAATTTTAACTAATTAGTTCATTTTATGCAATTCATCGACGACGAGTTCTTCTTGGGATGAAAAAAAAACTTTGTTTTTCTTGTTTATGTCTCCTTTTTTTTGTACAGTTTACATTTTTTCGGTTTGACTAAAAATCCTACTCCTAATTAACCAAATGAAATCATCTGTGTCAAATTTACTATTCTAATCATGCTTCAATTCATCTTATCTATATATTTATGTGGGATTTACATAAATATGTAGATGAGATAGATTATAATAAGATTAGAATAAGATTAGAACAACAAATTTGGTACAAGAGATCACGTCGCTTGATCAACCCCAGGATACAAATATGGAATGGGCTCGATTCTAGACCACTTTGAGAAAGCCGAATTGACCCTTAGGCTCGATTGCGAAATTTGGTTGCCCAAATTAGGAACAAATAAGAGTAAAAATCGGGAAGAACTCCAAAGCTTGGTCCGCCATTTTCGTTTAAAACTAACGAACTGTCTTCTATAATTCTATTTTATGCAGACATGTCGAGGCTTCTGTTGTTTCGGTTCACACGGACAGGAAAAAGGATCTGACACCTCCGAGCTCGGTGGGAAAAACATCATGGCCAAGCTTCCCTACGCTGACGTCGACTGGCACTTGAGGGCATTGGCCGGTGGAGCCGAGGGCTTCGGCCACTTCGCCATCGGAGGCCTCCATGGTCCTATTTACTGCGTCACTACTTTGGCTGGTTTGTCTCCCCTTCTCTATAATCTCTTTTAAGCACATATCTGATCGTTTCTCTTCTGTTTTTGTTTCCCTATGAATCTTCTGGTTTGTGGTTGAGAATGGAATAATGAACACCTCTTACCTTAGACATTCATTTATGTGCGTTTCTGGGTTAGTACGCTACATTGATAGGAGATACGGATCAGTTGATGGTTATAGCAATCGGGATATTTTCGGTTTGTTTTCAATAATATGCAATTGTAAAGGTTTATGCCATTTTTAGTTTTTCTTTCCTGGATCTTTTAGTAATCTTCAAAAAAATGCCATTTTCTTGTTTGAATGCTAGATTTGAGAAAGAAAAGAACACATGAAAGTAACGTCTCTCTCCATAATAACCAAGAAAACTTGTGTAATCGATGCATTTATTGGATAACATTTTTACAAAGTAGAGGCAGCTTAATAAATACTCTTTTGTAGGGGAAAGAAATAATGAGAAAGCGCTTCAATAGCGTGTCTATTTATTTAGTAAGTCAAAATGGTTTCTTGCCTTGTAGATGATGGTCCTGGATCACTTCGGGAGGGTTGCCGCAGAAAAGAACCACTATGGATAGTTTTTGAGATTTCGGGTACCATTAATCTTTCATCATACTTGAGTGTGTCATCTTATAAGACAATAGATGGTCGAGGTCAAAGGGTAAAGCTTACTGGCAAGGGATTGAGATTGAAAGAATGTGAGCATATAATTGTTTGTAATCTAGAATTTGAAGGTGGCAGAGGGCATGATGTTGATGGTATTCAGATAAAACCAAATTCAAGACACATATGGATAGATCGATGCAGCCTTCGTGATTATGATGATGGGCTTATTGACATCACTAGACAAAGCACTGACATAACTGTTTCTAGGTAGATATCCTCTTATCACTAACCACTGGTATACTCTGTTTAGTGTTGGATTCTTATTGATTATTTTGGTTTTTGCAGATGTTACTTTGCACAGCATGACAAGACAATGCTTATTGGAGCAGATCCCTCTCATGTTGGTGATAGATGCATTCGAGTAACCATTCACCATTGCTTTTTTGATGGAACACGACAAAGGCAACCTCGTCTTAGATTTGGAAGGGTTCATCTTTACAACAATTACACCCGGAATTGGGGAATATATGCTGTTTGTGCGAGTGTAGAAGCACAGGTTTGATGCCTGGTATTACAGATTTACAATGACATGTTCTGCACTAACAAAATATGTCAAATGAATGGGTTATGTCCTGATGGATCTTTTGTGGCTCTTACTGTTCCTTTGATCATTTTTTGTTGTCAGATATACTCTCAATGCAATATATATGAAGCTGGACAGAAGAAAAAGACTTTTGAATATTATACGGAGAAGGTAAAGTGATTATCTTCAGTCTTACATAAACTCTGCATCAAAGGCATTCACTTCAATTGGGCTGATATGTACAATGTTTTAAGGCTTTTTATGACATCACAGATAGGACAGAGGTCATACATGACCCTTTTCAGTTGGAATATGCGAAAAGTTGTAACAGTTTGGATTTTGTAGTCGTGAATACAGTGAATGAAGCAGGATCTGTGGAATCAGCCTCAACTTTAGGTTTTGAGGTTAATTTAGCTGATAAGCGTTATAAGTTGAGATTATGATACATATTGCAGAAGTGTTTATGCAAAGAATTCTTTGGAAGAACTCGGTGCACTGACCATGGGTAGTGTCATTATAAGCATATGGATCAGAATTTTGAACTTGGAATTAGATCAAACAAACAAATAGGACCATCAGCTTTTAGTAGTTTTGGCGTATGTCAGTTGTTGAATCCCATTATTCTGAAAATTTTAACTAATTTTGGGCATCAAAATGTTGTCCTTGTAGGCAACAGACAGGGATGAGGCAAAGTCTGGCTTAATAAGATCTGAAGGAGATATGTTCCTAAATGGAGCTCAAGCATGCTTATTAACAGGTGTGGGTGAAGAATTAGTGTTTCATCCTAGTGAACATTATCCTACATGGACATATGAAGCTCCATCTGATTCTCTGAAAGAAACATTACAAATCTGCACGGGTTGGCAGTCTATTCCTCGACCAGCACAGATGAATTTGTAGTTGCTAAATTAAATCTTGCTTTTATCCCTTGAATATATACTATATACTTCTCTATGCTCAGTCCTTTGAGATATACCTGAAAAATGTCAAATGAGTGCATGAACAATTTATTTTAATATGTAAAAATCAATATTCACAGGAACTGAAGAATATGTTAAGTACAGACTTGAAGTGGTGGATTCCACATCTATGTATATCCATTAATGTTAGTTTTCTATTGTGTATTGTTTCAGAACTTAGTCTATAGATGCAAAACTTTTTTAGGTTGGCATTTCATCCTATAATTGTTCTTTTAATACTTTTGGAATATTATTTCCCACATGGAAGTTTCAACGCTGCAGTTGGATAAGAAGAAAATTGCTGATAAAGATGAAAGCCGAACCACTGGAACTTGCTCCAGTCCAGCTCTCATTTATATAGGCAGGGTAAGTTGTGCACTGAGAAGTTTATTGGTCATATAACTGAACTTGGTATCACGAATCTCTCACAGGCATCAACCCCGTATGGAACAGGGCATATTGTTGGCTATTTACAACGCAGTGAACCCTGTTCAGGGTAATTGCAGCAAGTTTGGCTACCAAGTAACAAGGTTTCACATCCCTTAAGCACAAAATAAAAAATTCTCATTACCACCAATCATTGCGTGATTACTCCAATCTTTGATAATCGACTCTTATAACCACAACCACTCCACAAGTAATGGTTCACTTTCTCAGCATACTATATCTGTCATGCAACACGAACATTGACGAATTCGAACGCCCTTAGTTCAGTTCACCAAACTAAATAGTAAAACGCTCCAATGACAACAAGAATGTAAAAGAATGAAATCTATCTGGCTAGTACTTTACTCTTTACAGGTTGACCTGGTGTGAGCGGAGATTAGTCTGAAAGTAGATAGTTTAAAGGCGTCTTCTCATAATTAATACTCTCCTAAAATATTTCGTGGGCTAATAATAATAAAAAAAGAATGAGATCCCAAGGAGCACAGTAATCAAACATGAGACTGAACGAGAACTCTAGTTCACAACACCACAAGGACATTCGAAGTCAAAAACTTGCCAACTGGCATAAGATTGTAATTTCAAGGTACCAACGGTTCCATATAAGAGATATAACCTAAACTTTAATGGCATACTTTCTCCTGGGGAAGTACATTTCTCTCTTCTTCTCGCGCTCTGTCTTCAATGATTGCTGCAAAAAAAACAATGCTCTCTAATTTTTAGACCTTTGATACTCCCTCTGATTCATAATAAGTATCGTTTTAGAAAAATACACGCTTATTAAGAAAGCTAATGAAATTATAGATATACCCTTATTAATACTCCCATAAAATTAGCATGTGAGAGAAATTGCATATTAAATTGTCTTGAAATTGTGATATGTATAATTAAGGTAAGAAAGAAATGAAAGGTTAATTTTAAAATAAAAAGTATAAACATGCATACAAAGTCAAGAATGACACTTATTTTGAATAATTAAAATGTATCTAAAACGACACTTATTATAAATCGGAGGGAGTACAAAACAACAAAAACTTCACCACATTCATTCTCATTATGTGAGGAGCAAATCGAAACTGTTCGAGATAATACTAAAGGGTCTCAATTCAGACTCTAGGTAACACATTACAATCACAAACATAAAATGCCAACATAAGATATGGAAAAGGCTTTGCAGGAAAAACAAGACATTCTAATCTTAGTGCTTCGACGCAATGCAAACAAATATACTAAATTCATTGTCATATTGAATTAAACAAAGCCAAACTATTGGAGATAGTACCATAAGATCCCACTTTGAAGAAAATAAGACAAATTACAATCCCAGACTTAATATGCCAACATCAAAAAATATAACTCTGTGCAGAACACTTCCTCCAGGAAAAAATGCACAACAAGACGAGGACCTGATGTTTGGTAAGCCTCCTTCGAATGGCTCTCGTCTTCTTGGCACGTAGATCAAGTGGCAAGAATTTCTTGTCCTTATATGCCTCCCTTAGTGCAGCCTTCTGCTTCTGTGAAATCACTGTCAACACCTCGCAATCGACAACCTCACAACCTTACTGCCCTCAACAAAACCAAAATCAGAGCGCTTGAAAAGCATTGAAATGTACTTTGGATGATAACAGCCACCAAAAATATCAATCGCCAATCCCGGGAATGGTCACAAAATTATCGCAATCTCAAACGCTTTTTGCTTTCATGGAAATAAAGCATCAAAAGATAAAGGTCAGTTTCAGGCTTCATAGTCAATTCCAGGTTTGAGCCATAGCACTTGGCTTCATAAAAGCTTATGATTTTCCAGTTCTAAATACAGCGAAAAAAGAATCCATCCTTAACACTGCCTAAATCCAAAACCATAAATACATAAACAGACGTCAACGCATACACGGTACACATGATGAAATTGTATTAAATAACACGTATTCGTAACGAATATACAAAAGCGTTATATTCATGGACAGTTGATAGAGAGAAAGAGAACTGTACATCTTGGAGAGTTTGTTAGGAGCACCACCGGTGACTTCAGCGACGCGTAGGAGGGAAAGCTCGGCCTTTAGGTCTTTGAGCTGATTCAACATTTCTGTCTTAACTCGTGGACCTTGATTCTCGCTGTTCCATTTCACACATAAATTAACATCACTAACACAACACAACACAATACTTGTTCTTTCAAACAAACTTCAACTCCTTTCAATCTCACTGCTCTTACCCATTGCTTCGCTCGCCAGCAACAGCTTCGACCCCCACGTCCGTGGATATAACACCCTGGATATCTTGGGCCAATGATATCCAGGAACGGAGATCGGCTACAGTCCCTCAAATTCAAATACATACAACCCACCACTCTGGACAAAAATATAACGATTGAAATATCATCTCATACGAAAATGGTATGTGATAGCCACGTTTTTTAGCACAGAGAGCTGGATGTTGAGGAGCGACTCTAGCTGATGGAAGGAGTTGAGGACCAGGAGGCAATTAGTAACCTTGGGGAGGGTACCGTACTTCCTCACACCGATCCTCTAGATATAGCGGCCGCGGTGGATATTCTGAACGACATGACTCAAATGGGATATAACGAGGCGCAAGTAACGTAGCCCCTGGGCGATGGAATCAAGACAACTCTCTTAAGGGATACAGGTTCTAGTTAGTTAGTCGAGTATTTTATTTAGATATGTCAATTCTAATTTGAAATTGTCAAGGGGCAGAGCGGATTAGATTCTAGGTTATTTTGCGTAATTACATTCGTCATTATAATCCTAATATCCTCGTTTTAATAGAAACTCGAATTAGTAGAGCTAGGATGCAAGAAGTAGTTCGTACTTTAGGGTTTAACTACTCGTTCAGAGTAGAAGCTGAAGGTTTCTCGGGAGAAATTTGGCTGTTATAGAAGGATGTTTTTAATATCTTAATAGTAATAACGCACCGTCAATTTATTTATACCACAATCAAGCATGCTTCGTACTCTTTCGATTTTACCATTGTTTATACCAGCCCGCAAGTCTCTTCTTAAAACTACTTCTGAGCTATGTTAAAATGGGTTGGTAGATCATTACATAGACCCTGGCTTATAGAAGGTGACTTTAATGCAAAATTGGAGATAGCGGATAAACGGGTGGAGCCAAGGCAGCACGGGTGGTGAGCAAACATTTTCAAGATTGGGTGTATGGGAGTAGCCTTCATGATTTGGGCTTTGTCGGTTCTAAGTTTACGTGGCGCCGAGTTGTGGTATGGCTTGACTACAAGCTTTCTCGCAAACGGTGAATTATCACTACCCTTTCTTAGGTCAGATCATAGACCTCTGTTGATTCAACTTCAACGGTCGACCCCTAGATTATTAGGCTCCCCAGTGTTTAGATTCCAAAATGATTGGCTAATACATCCAGGGTTTGATGAGCTAGTAACGGAGCATTGGTTACTAAACGAGGAGACGATGAGTAAATCATTAGCCCAATTCTCATACCACCTCACGCGATGGAATAGATCAGATTTTGAAAATATATTCCATAAAAAAAACTGTTAGCAAGGTTGCAGGGCATCCAGAGGGCCATGACTATGGGCAATTTGGATTCCATCTTAGATTTGGAGGAACGGATAAGTGGGGAATTGATGCGGGTCTTGTGTGAGGAGTAAATCTTTTTGGCATCAGAAAGCCCGATGCGAATGGATTTCGAATGGTGATAGGAATACTAAATATTACCACACTCTCACCCTTTCCAAAAGAAAGAAAATGAAAATAGAGAGTCTCACTGACTCCCATGGGTCACAAGTTTATGACCCAATGGTTTTTTAGATGAATCCAAATAAAGCCTCGGGGTAGATGGTTTCAATGCATTATTTTTTCAGAAGTAATGGGGACAGGTCGGCCCAAAAGTGATAGAGTACATAAAGGAAATTTTCAGGAAGGAACGTTGTGAAAAGGATTTAAATCAAACCATCCTGGTCTTGATCCCCAAAAATCCTTCCCTGACTAATATCGCGCAGTTTCGATCGATTAGCCTCTGCAATGTGATTTATAAGATCATCTCTAAAGTCATTGTAAATCGGTTGAAAAATCATCTGGCACATCTACTGCAGGTGAATCAATTTGGTTTTATTCCTGGACAACAAATAACTGATAATATCATCATCGCCCAGGAAGTCATTCACTCGATGCGAAAGAAGAAGGGGAGGATGGGGTTTTTTGCTATCAAAGTAGATTTAGAAAAAGCTTATGATCGGATTTGATGGGACTTTATACAAAACACTTTAACAGACATTAGGATACCAAAAAATATAATCTGGGTCATTATGAAGTGTGTGATGATGGTGACTATGCAGGTGGCTTGCCAAGGCACAGTTACTGATCATTTACTCCTTCAAGAGGGATTAGACAAGACGATCCGCTCTCGCCTTACCTTTTTGTCCTGTGCATGGAACGTCTAGGCCACCTTATTTTGAGCGAAGTGGGACAAGGTATATGGCGACCGATAAAATTGAGCCCTACAGGGCCTCCTATATCCTACCTTTTCTTTGTTGACGACCTGGTTCTTTTTGTTGAAGTCACGGATTCTCAAACACAAGTAATCATAAGGACACTGGAGGAGTATTGTAAGGCATTTGGGCAGAAAATAAACACTGATAAAACTAGGATTTTATTCTCAAAGAACGCCTTCTCGCAATCGCAAGACCGACTCGATAAGTTACCAAGACACGAAATGTGAATAATTTGGGAAAATATCTAGGAGTTCCATTGATACATGAACGTACATTGAGACAAACTTATCAACATATCCTATATAAGTAGATAATGCCCAAAAGAAACTTTCAGGGTGGCATGTAAGGCAGTTGTCTCTAGCGGGACGAGTTACCCTAACCCAGTCTGTGATTTCGGCCCTCTTTACTTTCACGACGCAAACGGTGCGACTTCTGAGGCAACTCTGTAATGACTTGGAGCAAATCATGTGAAATTTTATTTGGGGTTCCTCGGGAGAGCAAAAGAAAATGCACCTAGTAAATTGGGATACAATATGTCAGCCCAAAAAGTCGGGAGGCCTAGGGATTAAGTGTATTCTGTATTCCAACGATGCTTTATTAACAAAGTTGGGCTGGGCTTTGATTACACAACCCACAGCCTTATGGGTCAGGATCTTAAGGGCTAAATATAAAATAGACCTGCATCATATCCCTCATATAATAGTTAGGTCAGGGGCTTTGAGCATTTGGCAGGGATCTCTTCAACTTGGTAATTTGTACGCCAAGGTATAAAATGGAAGCTAGGCAATGGAAGGCGCATTTTCTTTTGGTTGGATAATTGGGCGAAGGATTGGGGTCCTCTAATCTACGTGGCAACCTCTCCACTTCCAAATAGCGTTCTTTACACTACAGTAGCAGATTTTACGAATGAAGCCGACAACTGGAAGTGAAATTTGTTCCAACAATACCTCCCTTCCACAATCTGTATGGATATTACGAAGATCCCCCTAATGCAGACAGTATAACACAAGATACAATGAGATGGGGACTAACTGAGCATTGGAGGTTTATAGTGACGTAAACTTACACTTTAATTGAAGGGAGTATCATGGATGTTAATAATAGCCTATGGGAATTAATTTGGAAATGGGCAGGCCCCTAGCGGATTAGGGCTTTCCTTTGTTAATGACCAAGAAAAAACTTATGACCAATCAGCAAAGAGTGGCATGCCATCTATCAACGGATAGCAGTTGTCACATCTGTGGACAAGAAGAGTCGACACTACATGTCATCCGGGATTGTTAGAGAGTGAAAACATTCTGGAGTAAATTTCCATCCGAGGTGGTTGATCCGGAGTTCTTTCACCAAGACGAGGAGCTGTGGGTGAAATCTAATATAATGAAGCATTCATATGTTATGCAAGTTGACTAGGTTACTATTTTTTGAGTAGCCTATTGGTTTTTATAGCATTGGAGAAACAAAAGTCTTTTTGAAGCTAACTTTGTTTGGCCAGAAGAAGGTACAAGGGCCGTTATGGAGTACGTGGAGTGAATAGTAAGGGTAAGGGTAGTGGAAAACTGTGTGTTTCAGACATAGAGATTACCAGTGGGTAGTTTAGTTGAGTGGACTAAACCGTCGGAGAATTGGGTCAAGTTAAACACGGATGAAGTGGTTAAACAAGGGCCTACAATCTCTACAGTTAGAGGTTTAATTAGAGGCTAGCACAGTCATTGGTGTGCTGGTTTTATAAAGCACATTGGGAGGGGCTCACCGCTAGCTGTTGAACTCTGGGGAGTCCAATCTGGCCTTACTTTTACTTGGTTGCTTGGACATCGTCGAGTCATAGTTGAAGTGGATTCCTTAGAAGTCATTAATATCCTGTCCTCTTCCAATACAATGTTTGCTGAGATTAATTTTTTGATGGCAGATACCCGTAGGTTAATCCAATGAGATTGGGAAGTACAAATTCAGCATGTACATCGTGAAGGGAACTAGTGTGCCAATAACCTGGCTACTCTCATAGTCCTAGCTAGCCCAGGAATGTATATTCTCCAGGAGTCTTCGATGCCATTCATGGAACTTATCCACCGAGACAAGATAGGAGCTTTGTATCATAGAGTACTGCACTAGTTACATAGTATTTTGGATTTTTTTTTCCTTTGTAAACAAAAAAAAATTCGCTCTCTATTTTGAATATGATAAAAAAAATTCTAACAGTCAGTTAAACATATTTGTCCATAAGTATTAGCCTTAATCTTTCTTTAAACTTTAATCACTCACTTAAAATAGTATATTGTTTCTTTTGTTTAAACCAAAAACAAAAAGGACGCCTTTTTCATTTTTCTCAGTAAAGCCCGAGATATGTTTTTGTTTCAGAATAAAATTAGATAATTAAAATAAAATTATCTAATTACCTAACTAATAAATAAAATATATTAGTACAAATATGAAAATAAGAATTATATTGAAATAAAAGGATATATTAGTCAAAATATTTTAATTAGTTAATAGCTTCTTCAGTTACATTGTAGGAAGAATGTTTCTCTTAGATGTCAACTGAAAATTGATATGTGGAAAACTTATGACCCAATGAATTGAGAATTTATTGATAATATATTGTTTAGTTTCAATTTTTCCTAGTTACTTGTAGATTGGATTATAACATGTGTTAGATTGGTTTCAACCTTTTTTAATTAATCTTAATGGAGGGTTTTATGGGTTCTTCAATAATAATAGGGGTTTAAGACAAGGGGATTCCCTTCTATCCTTCTATCTGTTATGGTAATGGAGGTGTTGGAAATTTACAAGTTGAGTCATCCCACATCGGAGAGAGACATAAGGATAAAGCGAGTTATATATAAAGATATGACTCATAACCTAATGCCTTAAGGTTTTGGATTAAGATATGATGTCTTAGTTGTATATAGGCTCATTTGGATCTGGTCAAATTTCTCCTCAGGCTCCCTCAAAACCCTTCATTGGTATTAGAGTCAGGTTAGCGAAGTATGAACAATAAAGATTTATAGATTTAGATCAGGGTGACTTAAATGGCTTCACATAAGCAATGGGTTGAGAAGGAGCTAGTCCAATATGGATAAATCCACATGTGAGGGGGAGATGCTAGAAATTCAAAAGCGAAGTCATCCTACATCGGAAAGAGACATATGGACAAAGTGAGTTATATACAAAGATATGATTCATAACCCATCATCTTAAGGTTTTGGGTTGAGATATGATGTCTTCGTTATTTATGGGCTCATTTAGATCTTGTCCAATTTATCCCTAGGCTCCCTCAAAACCCTTCATTGGTGTCAGAGCTAGGTTGGCGAAGCTTGATTAATAGAGATTCATAGATTTGAGTCAGAGTGACTCAAATGTCTTTGCATGATCTATGGGTTGAGAGGAAGCTAATCCGATATGGATAAATCACTTGTGAGGGGGAGATGTTGGAAGTTCAGAAGCGAAGTCATCCTACATCAGAAAGAGACATATGGATAAAGTGAGTTATAGGAAAAGATGGGGCTCATAACCCAGTGCCTTAAGATTTTGAGTTGAGATATGATGTCTTGGTTGTATATGGGCTCATTTGGATTCGGTCCAATTTCTCCCCAGGCTCCCTCAAATCCCTTCATTGGTAATCAGAGCCAGGTTGGTGAAGTATGGTGAATGGAGATTCATAGATTTAAGTCAGAGTGACTCAAAGGGCTTCATAAGAGCTATGGGTTGAGGGCGAGCTAGTCCGATATAGATAAATCCACTTATGAGGGAGAGGTGTTGGAAATTCACAAGTGGAGTCATCCCACATCGGAAAAAGACATATGGATAAAGAGAGTTATATACAAAAATAGGGTTTATAACCCAATGCCTTATGTTTTGTTTTGGGATATAATGTCCTAGTTGCATATAGACTAATTTGGATTAGGTCCAATTTCTCCCTAGGCTCCCTCATTAGGAGGCTCAATAAAATTTAGATGTGAAACTATGAGTAAAAACGTCAAGTATCATCCTTATTGTAAACAATTTCAGTTAACTAATTTAGCATTAGCAAATGACCTTATACTCTTTTGTAAAGCCCAATCTAATTATATTAAAATTTTAATTGATACATTTCATAAATTTTCTACTGAGCCAATATTTGGGAGGAGCTGAAGAGGATAAGAGAAATGCAATAATATATTTAACTGGATTCCAACTTGGTGAGTTTCTTGTTAAATATCTAGGAATTCCTTTATCTCTTAAAAAGTGGTCTATTGTTGATTGTCAAGTGTTAATTGATAAGATTACTTATTATATGTGTAGCACCCTCTTACCATAGGGTATACACCAGGACGCCCGTAGGTCATTCCGATACATATCCTACGATAAGGGTGAACTACAAACAATCACTACTGTACTTCACATGGCATCAAATCATAAAGAATCAATACTGAAAATCACTAATTTTTGAAACCATAAAATTTTCTCATTTCATATCATCAAAGGCAATAATTTACATAACTGTCAGTTTTTCGCTGTCTGTACATTACTCCAAAAGAAATCTAGCACAAAAAGCCTAACTAGGTCATCCCTAAAAAATGCCAGCTGACTGACCTGTGAGCCATGATTTCTCTTGCCAACACGATCTACATGACAGGAAAAGTCTCTCTGGAGCTAGGAGTCTACTCTCTCGGTCTTGAAAAATAATTTACAATTTTGGGTGAGCTTTAAGCTCTCGGTGGCTGCTCCGGTCATAACTGTCAATTACTGATCATGCCTTTATGCATGGAATGCATATGTCGAAATAAAGCAAAGCCAACATCATAATCAATCCCAAATTAACACATTCACACATGTAGATCACAATTAATCACATTAAAATCACATATAGCACTTCTATGTCATACTCTTCCAGTACATCGGACCTCCTGTCTGAAATTCAGTCATAAACAAACGCACAAGCCCAACATTCTTCTCCACAGTGTTATAATTGCAAAATAATAAAAAAATAATAATTGAGAAACTATCTAGGTTACTCACCAAATAGCTTCCGAGCTAATGCCGGGAAGTCTCGGCAACATCCGTGGGATGACGTTTCAACTGTGCCTCTATAACATTCAAAATATTCACATGTTACCAAATGCACAATTAGAAATATTAAATAATGCACATGTAGCAATTTAGATGTGTACAATGCATGTTCGTGACATTCCCAACACTATTTCATAATTTCCCGTCATAAAAATTTCCTCTAAAAATTAGAAAGTCATAGACACTAAAATCACTCAATTCGGACCTCTATAGGTCCAATTATAAATAAAAGACAGATCAAAAAAATCATTACCCGGTCCCCTCACTTCAACCTAACCAATCCCTGACAATTTCAGCTCTAAAAATTTCCAATTTTACAAATAAATGAAATTAAATATTATACGAATCCGTTGCCTCGAGAACCGTTTCAATTTTCTATTTTTCACAAAACCAACTCTCCTTTCTTCCCCATTATACAACTTTTACCACACACATCCAAAAATCACAAATTAGGTCTTGTTGGAAAGATATTGAAAAATCCTACAAGTTTTATGAAGATCTTGAAATTTAATAACACCTCTAAGGGTGTCAAAAATGCACTCAAAGATACTGCCTAGTCACACATTTACCACAACAGTGCAACACTTTTTCAAAAATCATAACTTTTCATCCCCTTTGTCAAAAATTACAAACTTTATATCAATCAAAAGAGAAAAACAAATGCAACAACTTTCGTGAACAAATTGGAAGCCAATTCCATTTATAACCAAATCAAATTCTCAAACAAAGTTTCAACCTACCTAAATCATTCTCAACAATAACCCAATCTTCCAAAATTCATAAATCCACATATCCTTGGCAAAAAATTCCATACCATATAGAAATAAAAAGCTCAGACAATATACTACAATTCTCAAGAAGGACTTATAACAAATTCCATCTCTAACTAGGTCAAATCCTCTAATTAATGTGGTTGTCCAGTTAGGGTTTATGAAATCAGCATTTAATCTCAACCATAACAAAACTTTACAAATTTATATCTTACAATCCTTACATCCAAAATTCGCATATAATACCTGATTAGAAAGCTATAACAATCCTATACAACTTTCAAGAAGGTAACTTGAGCCAATTTCACCCTTAACAGTCCAAAATTAATATCAGAACACAAAAAACACAAAACCTATGCACTTAGAGTCACCTGCACACAAAACACATTTTGGGCAGAATTACCACCTGAACTTTTACAGACCATAACTTTCAATATACACATAAAAAAATTCATACTTAGTGGCGTTAGAAAGCTAACACAAAAATATTCAACTTTCATGAAGACCAAATTAGCAAATTCAATCCAAATCAACCTAAAAAAAATCATCAAAGTTTCAGGTCTCAAGGTTCGGATTACTATTCATACAACACCTACAACTCACTTTCCATGCCAAATTTAAACCCTTTAAAGCCATAATTGGACGAAACTTCCTTCATATGAAATCTAGCCATATTTCTTAGGTTTAATTTAAGCCAAAGCTCATCTCAATCGGACAACCATATAAAAAGTTATGAGCAAAAATTTGAAACCTACACAAAGTAACATTTTCCAGATTTCATATCCAACCCAACTTATTTCATTCTAACACCAATCCTACATCAATAAGCATCCAATTTAGTCTCCAATTCAGCCCCAAATTCATCTAGACATTCACTTGCATAAATAACCACAATTTGGCAGCACACTTCGCACCTTCTTCTTACTGTAATTTATCACTTATCTAACATTATTCAAACATCAAAACCAATCCAAAACCAATCCAAAACATGTTAATCATTCAACCCCATACATACCTACACTCATACCCAAACAAGCCAACCACAATCTTTAGGAAATTAATGCACAATTAATCATAATAAATGCATCTAATTACCAAATGAAAGAATACAATGCACAATTCTCACCTAAACAAGTTACAAGCTTTAAGTTCTTCAATCTTCAAATCACTCCAACTTTCTACCACTCACCAACACCTACGGCCATCACTTCCCCACACAAAAATCATCATCATCACAAGGCTTAAGTTTGGTCTTGGGTGTGAAGGAAGAAAGAGCAAGCAAGTAGACAAGAAAAGCTTCTTGTATGGGAGGAAAAGAAAACACTCGAAGGAGGAAGGAAAGGAGGAAGCTACGGATGAATTAGCTTTCAAAGTGATTTTTAAATATTTCAAGGAGAAGAGTCGTGGAATACAAGAACTACTTAGGTTATTTAAGTTTTAAGACTAAGTAGGCAAGTGACATGTGTCACTTGCCACTTGTCCCGATTTTCTGCATTCTACCGGTCAGTTTCCAAAAATAATGAAATTTCTACTCCAAATTCCAATGGCTCATATAAAAAATTCCTAAACTCATGTATCCAATTTTTCAGTGCCATTGGACAGTCTTTTCTAGTACCAAAAACCCAATCCGTCTGCCACTTGGCAATTTTTTTGGTCTGGAAAAGTACCCCGAAAAATTTTAGAAAAATTCCTAAAAGTCTCTAAAAATGGAAAACACACATAAATCACTCCAATTCAATTTTTCAAGCACAAATAACATATTTTTTCACAATAAATACATATGCCGGGAAATGTCATGAATGTATGTACAATCATGTGCATGTGCAAAAATTACCATTCATATAAATATAGAGGCTATTTAATGCATAAACATACCGAGGTATATTTATACTCGCCTAACCCGTCCCAATTGGCCAAATTACCCTTCCCATCGGTGATGAGATGTTATAATATGAATAGCTAGATAAGTATCCATTTGTCTTACACTAGGAGAAGTAAGTCAATCAATTCTTTCTTACTTTGTTTACATTTATATTGGGCATTGATTTTTATATTACTTCAAAGAATTATTAAGAAAATTGAATAGAAGTGTGGAGAATTCTTTTGCTGTAAAAAAAGGAAAGTAAAGTTATTTCCGTAAGATGGAACAAATTGTGTTTTTTTGAAGAAGGGTGGTTTAAATTTTAAAAAAAATCAAAATCAACGTACCCAGTGCACAAGGTCTCCTACCTTGCAGGGATCTGTGGAGGGTAATATTGTACGTAGTCTTCCTTTTATAATTTTACAAAGAGGTTGTTTCTATGATTTGAACATGTAACCTTATGGTCATAAAGGAACAACTTTACTAGTTGCTCCAAGACTTACCCTCGATGGTTTTAATTTTAAACATCATAAAATTAAGACATAACAAGCCTAGAAAAGATATTTGGTCTTTGGCATAAAAAGGGATAAGTTGTGGGTTAGATGGGTTGGTGATATTTATTTAGAGGGGTCAAATTCTTGGATTTATAGATGTCTCGCTAATTCTAGTTGACATTGGGAGAGATTAAATAGGGTAAAGGAAAAAATGGTATTAGGTTTATCTAATAGACAGAGATTCTTGATTATTAATGGCACATATACCTTAAAGGAGATACCTGACTGTATATAGAATCAACTAACTTTAGGGATAAATAGTGACTTGGAATAATTGTAATGTTCTAAGGAACTCTCTCATTTTCTAGAATTTATTGTAAGATAGTTTGCTTATAAAGAGTAAATTAGTACATCATAATGTTGTGATTGATGATATGGTTTGTTGTTTTTATAATATAGATATAAAAGATAGATCTCATCTACTATTTTTAGTGTGCTTGGTCTAAAAGATTGTTGGAATTGGTATGTCTTTACCTTTGTATTGATGATTGGTAATCTACACAGTTAAAAAGATCAGTTATATTTTGTATTCAGAGAAAGAAAAGTTAGATAGAGTATTGTATAGACAGGCTTTTGTATTCTTTGCATATCATGTTTGACGGGAAAGGAACAACAGACAGAGAGTATGAATGTGAGACCCATTTTTTGTCTATCGAAAAGGGAGTTAATAATCAAAATTTGCCTCTAGACTGATTATTTATTAGTTAATATAATTAGACCTGAATATGTTTTATTTTGAGTTTTTTTTTCTTCTGGGCCTTAAGCGATGAACTCTTTCTAGAAAGTGACATTCCATTTTTATTGTCTCATCTTAGGCTTTGTATTGAATTATTTTTTAGTGATGATAAAGATTTTGTCTTCTCTGAAAAAAAATGATACATAAATATATGTATATATATATATATATATGTTCAAAACATTTTATTGCCTTTTTTTCCTTTTTTAAAGTATATATAAATATATGTACATACATTTTCTTTTGAACTCATTGGTTATCTTTTCTTTTCATAACTCGATATTATTAATTTCACCTTTTCAAAACTCTTTCGAGCTAAGATTTTTTTCCTTATCAAGATTTAGACACAATTCTTTTAATTTACACCTAAATATTTGATGGATATGAGAATATAGTCAATTTTTTGAGTAAAAATGAAAAGTTATAATGTTAGATCATTAGTGAAAATGGGTATCAGGTTCTTCGTTTTCATGGTTTTATTAGATTAATAATTAAAAACAAAGAGTTTATATTGTCTGTTCCTTGTTTTATTTTGATTCTTACGATTCCTCGCAAGCTAACATTAAGAAACCTCTAATCAACTTATTTTACATGTTACTTGCTTTTAGAGTACAACCATATTTTTAGTTCATTAAATTAATGTTTTTTTTTGTATTTTAATTGTTAGACTTCTTCATTTCAATTATTTAATTTTACCAATAACATTTCTTCTATAAATATTTTTTAATATAGATCCTACCTAGCATCAACGAAATTCTAACTGGATGTACAATTGAAAATGACGCGTATGTCTAATTAAGATGTTGCACAAAATTGTTAGAATTTTGACAACAAATAATAACATTAAAATAACAAAATTAATACGTCTTAACTAATCAAAATATGTATAAATAACTAAAGATCATGGAGATTGTACAGAAGTCATGATTTCTTAATAAATAATTGTAACACAAGAATCAACACAATTGAAAGAAAAACTAGTATTTTTTGAATCACATTCTCCAATTTCTTCTACAGACCCCCATATAACACCCAACATGAAAATAATACAACAATATATTGTGGAGGGTACAATAAGTATGCTTCAATAAGTTTGGTGAATATACTAATAGCTCATAATAAAATTAACTATATCTTGTTCATCTCATAAATGTCCAAATGTCACGTGGACATAATTAATATCTCAATCTATATTAATCATATATAACATTCTCCCCTTTAAATAACATAATTATATCATAATGTTTTCACAATAATATGCACAATCAAGTAAATCATACATTTTTTATTACAAAGGAAAGAGTACAACACAGTCTAGCGCATATGATGGAAGTACAAAACCCCATGCGCGTCGTGGTGGAAAAGCTCCTGGACGGCCACTAGAGGCTCCCAGAGTATGTGCAGGCAGGGATTTAACAAAATTGCACAAGTCGCTAGCCTATCGGCACACTGGTTCCCCTTGCGCATGACATGTTGAAGATCCACCTCCTAGTCCCAGTGTAAGAGCTCTTGGATACCTGCAACCAACAAAAGATCCTTCGTCAGAATATGTTGAGAGGAGAAAAGAATGTTAATAACCTCTAATGAGTTGACTTCCACAACAAGGCGATGATATCCTAACTCCCAAGCCAAATTGAGACCGGAAAGGACCCCCTAGAGTTCGGTAGTTAGTGGGGAACAACGTCCTAGGTGATGTTGGATCCCTCCACACCATTGCCCATCTCGATCTCGAAGTAAGCCACCTGCCGCAGCCCTATCCAACCCCGCCGTAACTATACCATCCGAATTTAATTTCACCTAACCCTCCATAGGCTTTGTTCAGCCCACGTGACTCCCCACAGGCAGGTTGCGGTCCGGGAACACACAGTTTTCCATGCTTTGAGCTCGAGAAATCCACTCGACATGGTCCAAACCACTCGAGTACCAACCTCCAGCCAAACAAAGCCCTGCTCGAACAGACTTTTGTTTCGCTGGTTCCATAAGCACCAACAGGCTACCCCATAGATAATTAATACACTAATATGATGCATAAATTATACATTATTAGGCATTACTAATCCAGGAGCATGCCACCAACTTCAACATGAATTCAATATAATACATATCATTACTTTGTCATTCATTATAAATATAGAATTACAAATATCATAAATAATAAAAATTATAATATATGTATTACAAAAATTTGGGCAATTCACACAAAATATATATAAAGCAAAGTTTCTCATTAAAACAAAGAAAATAAGACTCTTAATAGTCTCATGCAAGTAACATGTTCCTAACAAATATATATAAGTGAATCTTAAGTTAATTGTATTTAGTATATTGTGATTTCAGATAAGACTTCAATATTTTGTGATTCTATGCAAGATTCATGCTCTAATACCTAACCACTTATACATAGATTATTAGTTCCGCTTTTTTTTGCTTTATATTAATGGTATTTTAGTTATTGATAAAGTAGACTTTGATAAAAATAAAATAATTTAAAAGCATAAAATTGAAAAACTAAAACTAAAACTAAAACTAAAACTAAAACTAAAACTAAAAGTTCACTAAATATATTACTAAATAGAAACAAATATATCTTTATATTTCTTTTGTAAAATATTAGTGGCATCATATCATTACGATGGCCTACAGTTTTTATAAGAAAAATTAAACAAACTAAGTAAAATCATATTTGAAGTACGCTATGTTTTTTTTTGTTTTGATTACATTAGGTATCTCAGCTTAGCCGGACTAATCCTAAACCTCTAAGACCCCACCTCAAGAACCCTAAAGAAGGTTAATTTAAAACCTCAAAATCTCTCAGGTTCTTACGTAGCCTGTACACTTCTGCGCATAAGAAGTCGTCATATACTTGATTGGTCAACTACTGATTGATCACTAATCCTGCTCAACATTAGGTTCCCAGCAACCCTCGAGTTCCCTAATGGCTTCAAATCCAACACTACTGTTAGAAGCAAGGCATCTGTAATTGTTCCGATCAAGGAGCTTTGCCTAGGGGCTAGAGGATCATCATTAGGAAAAATTTTTCATTTCCCCTCCTTTTGCATGACTCGAACTCTAGACTTCCTGTAAGGGAGAGCCTTAAGTGAGAAGTTTACACCATTTAGGCCATTCCTGTTGTCAAGTATGCTCGGCTTTCTGAATATTTTTTTAAGTTGCAGCACTCCAAACAGATAATCAAAACTGATTGTTTCTCGATCTTAATACGTATACACAGAGAAAAGAAGAGATTTATCCAATAATAATCTTCCACTTTATTATCTTAGGTTAGAAAAAGAACACTTCTTCTTTGTTTTTTTTTTAAGTTGAAAGAGATAACTTGTTTAGCTTGAAAGAATGAAAAAGGGAGTTAACATTACAACATAAATCATATTTGGCTGTGAAAAAAATCGTCGCTAAAAGTTCCAAAATCATCACTAATAGTTTTTAGCGACGATTAATATTCTTCACCAAAAACATCACCTAAAGCCTATAGTTGAAAACTATGGGAAGTTTTCTCTAATTGTTGCTAATAATTTTTTGGTACGCTTTATTTTCATAGTGAAAAACTATTAGCTACATTTTGAGAAATCTTCATCAATAATTTTTGACTATGCTTAGTTTTTGTAGTTAAAAATTATTAGCAATATTTTAAAAAATGTAGCCAAAATTATTTATCTACGTTTAAAAAAAAGTAGCTAAATGTTTTTAGCTACGTTTCTATAAATGTAACCAAAGGTTTTTAGCTACTTTTTCATAAACGTAGTTAAAATTTTACCTGCATTTTTTAAAACGTAGCCAAATGTTTTTAGCTACGTTTTGTAAAATGTAGTCAAATCTTTAATATACATTTTAACGAAATGTTATATTGTTAGCTTAAGGATTATGTTTAACGATTTTGATGATAACTTTATAATATTTCAAAATTTAAATTGAATTTATTTTTATATAGGCAACGGTATAATTCTTTAAAGGAAATAAAATCATATAATAATTGCTTCCTTTCTTGCAAGAACCTTCTTTATAACATCTGGAAGTTTTTACAAATTCGAATAATCAACTCTAGAAGCCTTGACGTAATGTTCTTCTTAACGTTTGAATATTGAAGATTTCAGTACGGAAGATATCATAGATTAAACAATGACTAGTTGAGAAAAATGTCTACTTAAGGAAGAGTCATTACATTTATGAAATACACGAGACTTGCAAAATATCTAGGAGCATCAATATTCTTAAAATTATATCAAATGCTTTTTACTTTAGAAAGTGATATCACTTATTAAGACAGACTGTTAAATACATTTCTTATTGAGAGCTTATAGAGGCTAGCAAAATACTAATACTGTGGAAGGTTGAAGAACCTTGAAAAATATATACTTGTGAGCTTGAAGAGGCTCGTTAAATTACTACTTGGCTTTTATAGTGAAATACTCAAGTTGGGTGCTTGGGGATTAGATGTAGGCTTTGTTATAAGTCAAACCAGTATAAATTTACTGTGTCATTTTCTCCCTCTTCCTAACTTTTAAATTTTCAATTATAAGGTTGAGTTTTTAAGAGGCTCCTACAGATTTACAATAGGCTCCTTCTGTTTTTCTATCTTCCTTTCATTTTTTAGCATTAACATGTCCTATTAATTAACAAGCTCTTTTTCTTATGAGAACTAACAAGCACCTTTCTATTAATAGGATCTTTTTTAACATTGATAGGATCATTTCAAAAGTTGATAAGACCTTTCTATTTATAGACTTATTTTTGTTTGGAGGGATCTTATCAATTTGAAAGTACCTTGATTTTTTTTTACACAATTCACCCTCCCCTTGTGTGTGTTTGCTTTATCATTTAGTATCGGATTGAAGTTTCACATTTATTGTGTTCGACAACATATGATAGATTAGGATAAACAATTTGAGAAGCCTTAAAGGACAATCTATCTCAAAGCCTCCTTACTTCAATGGAAACAACTACTCATACTAGAAAGGGAGAATGACAACATATCTTCAATCTGTAGATATTAAAGTCTGGTAAGCCATCAGAGTTGGAGCTACACTTCTCATTACAAAAAACGTAAAAGTGTGTTATGATGATAACAAAAGAAATGCACAGCTGAACGTTAAAACAAAACATCATCTGATCTGTGCATTATCCCCAGAAGAATATTAGAAGATATCCTACTGCTCTACAACAAAGGAAATGTGGGTTAAACTATAAGTCACCTTTGAAGGAACGAATGAGGTAAAGAAACATAGAATAAGCCTTTTAGTACATCAATACGAAACTATTGGCATGAAACATGGAGAGACCATAGACGAATTATTCAGACAGTTCAACAACATCATCACGGCCTTAAAGAACTTGGGAAAGATATATCACAATGATGAACTCGTAACAAAGGTTCTAAGATCACTACTAAAGGAATGGAGACTAAAGGTGACAACTTTGGAAACTGCAATGGATCTGGATACCATCTCACTTGATTGGCTAAGAGGAAACTTGATTTTGAAAACTTCGAAGAAAAAGAGCTAGAAAAAGTCAGCAATGTTTGCTTCATGGATAAATCAATAGATGATGAGGTTATTATTCTGAGTTTGATATTGAAGTTGATGAATTGAGAAATGTATATCATGAATTGTATGATCAGTACAAAAAATTAACAGTGAATTACTTCAAAGAAGTTGAGAAGTCTAAGAATAATGAAGTATCCTTGATGAGTAAGATTAAATCATTAGAATCTGTAAATAAAAATATGGCAACCAAGAATATGTCTCTTGATGTTGATTATAAGCAAATAGTTTATGAAAAGGAAGTTATGGAAGAAATATTAGCCAAATTGGAAAATACTTTGCTTGAAAATGATTATGATAAAGTGAGACAGCTAGAAGAAAAATTTGTCGCCCTATAACTTGAGAAAGAGAAATATGCGGGAAATACGTTATTTCTAGAAAAAGATCTTGCAAAGTTAGTTGATGGAAAGAATAACCTTGATGCACAACTCAGTAGTGGTAAATGCATTTTTTACAAAGCTAGAATAAGTTAAAATGAAAATAATAATGTTAGGCCATACAGGAACTTCTTTGTTAAATATTGCAATAGCTATAGTTAAAACAACAAGAACCTAACACATGGTAGAAATTATAGGAATTCTCATTAATCTATTTTATGTTTTTTTTAATAATAGACATAGTCACATTAGACATTCTTGTAGATTTCGTAAAATGGAAAAATTGTCTCAAATATATGTTTGGAGACCAAAAAGTTAAACTACTAACTTAAAAGGACCTAGAAAAATGTGGTTACCCAAAATGAGATAATACTTTTTGCATATATGCTTTAAAACAGAGAAAAGAGAAATCAATGGATAGTTAACAGTGGCTATTTGAGACACATGATAGGTGAAATATTCCATTTTAACTACATTGAAAGAATAGATGAAGGTAATGTTGTCTTTGTCGATAATAAGGCAAAAGTAACTAGAATCAGTAAAATTAGTGACTCTAACTCTGCTTCTATTGATAATGTTCTTTACGTTGATAGATTGCAACATAACTTGTTGAGTGTAAGTCAATTATGTGATAAGGGTTATAGAGTTACTTTATATGCATCACATTGTAAAATTATTGATATTCTTAATGACAATATTGTATTTATTAGTCCTAGAAATCAAAACAATACTATGCTCAATTGGAAGATAGGTCTTAAGAAAATGTTAAGTGTTTTGTTTCTATAGAAAAGGATTCTTTTATTTATCACAGAAGATTTGGACATATTAGTATGAGCATTCTATCAAAATTGTTTAAAAATGAGTTAGTAACAGAACTATCGACTTTGTGAGGCTTGTTTAAAAGGTAAACAAGTTAGAAGCAACTTTCCTCCCAAAAATATTGTGTACAATAATCAACTGCTTGAATTTATGCATATAGATCTATTTGGTCCCACTGGACAAAATTTTTTTGTTGGTAAACATTATGGTTTTGCTTTAGTAAATGATTATTCCAGATTTACATGAGTTTATTTTCTATCAAATAAGGATGATACTTTGGAAGTCTTTGAGAAGTTTTGTAGAAAAATTCAAATTGAAAAAGGATACTACATTACATTTATTCAGAGTGATTATAGAGGAGAATTTGATAAAAGGAAAATTGAAGATTTCTATAACAAAAATGGGATATCTCATAATTTTTCATGCCTAAGGGCTCCTAAACAAAATGGAGTGCTTGAAAGCAAGAACAAGACTCTTGTTGATATATCCAGAACAATGATATGCTAAAGTGGTCTACCTTATGGTTATTGGGAAGAAGTCGTGTCAACTACCTGTTACATACTTAATAGGTGCCTTATAGGACCCATTTTGAAAAAGACCCCCTATGAGTTATAGAAAGGAAGAAAATTGAATGTCGCTTACTTTCGAGCATTTGGTTGCAAGTGCTTCATTCTAAATAATGGAAAAGATAATATTGGAAAGTTTGATGCGAGATCAGATGATGCCATCTTTCTAGGCTACAATATGTTGATTACAAAATAAACTACTAGTTTTACACTCAAAATTGTAAGTACATAGGTCATAACTTGTTGTGAAAAGCAGATATCAATCCCATAAAGATTATGCTTTGATATCACTTAATTTAGGTTTCTCTTTATTTAAGAAACCTATTCAAATAAATTTAAATAGATAAGTAAAATAAATACAAACTAAAGGTAAAAGGAAACAATGCAACCAAAGAAAAAATCATAAACTAAAACTTGGAGGAAATAAAGATTAAGAATTAGGACTTATAATTATTCCTATTTTCTCCCATTTGGTTAATTGATTCAATTTATGCTTGGCCCAAGAATTTCAAAAATTTTAGTTATCCCCTCTTAAGGTGTAACTAAATGTCACTAGTTAAACAAATTAGGATTAACTTTGGGATCTATTGATATGTAAATCCTTTCCTAAATATTCAACTAGATATGAAGCTATCCTATAGGCAGTATATATCAATCTATTTAAATATCTTCCTAATAAATCAATAAATTGTTATCTATAGGTCTATTAAATGCCAACTCTCGTTGTACATTTAACACAGATTATGAAGCTCACTCTCTCGATTTGTTGCAAGTTTTATGTTCAATAAATATCACAAAGTTTATATCATTGTGTTCTGGGCATCCCTAGTCCGAGGTCAAATGATCCAAAAGATCCCTCAAAACTAGACTTTGTTGTGTGTCTATGTGTCTGCACGACGTAGGCCACGATTATAGCCCTGTAGGTCATGATCGTGGGACACTTGTATGCTTTTTTTCATGATCGTGGGTGGTAGGTCATGATCGTGGGCTGTTGTTTCGGTTCAAGTCTCTTCGAAACTTCTCCATTCCTTACTGTTGACCCTGAAACACTAACAAACACATCAAGGTATGTCAAAGACATAATAATTAAGCTCAAATGCTTGTACTAAATTATTAAAACACTTAAACACAAATAATTCACAAACAAACACAATTCTACCGAAAATATATATTAAACAGTCAAATAAACAAAAAAACTATAACCTAAAATATGATGCATTTCACACTTATCAACATCACCATAATTAAACATTACTTGTCCTTAAGCAAACAAAACAACAAACAAATATTAATGTACACAACATATAATGTAATAATAAGACAATGGCTTCAACTTCATGAAATAAATTTAATTTAAAACATAATCATTTAAGTCATTTCAAATCATTAATATGCAAAATATGTGTCTTAGGGCTCTAAGATAAATATACATATTAATCCGCACTCAAGTATTAAATTGTTTAACCTTCTCTATTGTATACACTTATTAATAATTCTTTGGCCGTTCAACTTTGTAACTAATCTTAAGTATGTTTTCATAAAAATTCAAACTATTACAAGTGTTCTAGGTTTTATTTGAAAACACATTTTTATTCTTATTAAATTTTTGTGAACATGGACTTAGTTTTTTTACAAGGAGGCAAACATTGATATTCAATATCGATCTGGTTACTTAACTAAATCATGTGTTTTATTAAGCTGCTTGGTTGGAATGTCATTCTAGCCTCTTTAAGTGAAGCCACACACTTGTGATAGTGTTGATTCGATTATTCAGCTATGTTATGTTCTCAACTGGCGACTAGCTCTATTTATAACCCGAAGGCTAGCAAAATATTTACTTATTTTAAAGTAACAACCTTGTTTTTATTGCCTACCTCATTGCTTTAGCTAATCATTTTCATGAAACAATACTAGCAAAGCTACTTAGGTTAAAACGCCTCAAATTATGAATGAATGTGACGATTTAGAGGGCTACACTTAAACACTAAATCCTAATTAAGCTGCATATTTAATCAAAGATCCCTAGTTCACTAATCTGTCAGTTAATAATTCTCTACAACCTAATAGACCATGTTAAAAATTAAATCAATTACAATTCATCTACACCATTGACACATTCACACAATTCATAGAATGTAACCTAACAATTGTAATATGAAAAATTCACATTCAAATAAACATTTACTCTTCCTATACTTGAAAAACACATTGCCCTCAATGTGAGAAGGTGATAACAAACACACATAAAGACAAAAAATAAAAATAAAAACTAAATTAAAAAAAGGGTGTAGAACAAGGTTTATGGTGAGGGAGGTGGTGATGGGGTTGGGCCATCTCCTTAATCCTTTTGGAGTTCTCCGCAAGTGTATCCATAATTACCATGGTGTTTGTAGAGATTATGTCCAGTACCTTCTTCTAGCCTAGTTTTTATGCATCTTCTTACTATTTGAACTCCTCATTGGTTGAATCCCCTTCCTGTTGTTATTGGGCACTTGAACTTACTTAACCAGTCTTGCCCTTGACATGTGTCTTAGCACTAATATCCTGAAGTTCCATATTATGGGACTTCAAGATTTTAGCCTGCCATAGATGATGGTGGTTTATAAACTTAGGACGGTAGATTGTAAGTCCGTTACACTAAACTCCATAGTAGTTAGCTATGGGCAAAACTAAGTAATTCATTCCTAAAATATTGCTCCTCTTCTTTCGAGCAGAAATAATTGCATTAAAAATATGGATAGTTGTGCAAACTGTGATGCTATAATCCATGCACCATAATATGAATAGTTCCTTCATCGAACACTTGTTGGTTTCTGTTTTGTCAAAAATGGTTTGGCACATGAATTTATGCATCGACAAGTGTTCGTGACTCCTAATAATGTTGTTGTCTGCATTCTTAGAGTCAAAATGCTCTAACATAGTTTGTTCTGTCCAGTAGGGACTGACAAGGAAATTGTCATGTTAATCCCTTATGGAAGACTTGGGGAAACAAAAAATTTCATACATGGTGTCATAATCAAGCCCATAGGTTGTCCCTGCAATCTAAACCACAGTTTCCTAGGTTTGTTGGATTTATATTGAAGAGAAGTTAAAAAAATTATAAGGTTAGTTCTTTATAAACTAGGAATTGAATTTGAATGAACTAACCCCATTGAATTTTCTCAGCCAAGCTCTCGACCTTATCTCATAATTCTAATCTATCTAAAGTTTCAAAGTGAAAATATTTTGGAACCATAATTTGTTTACTATGAAGAGAATGGAAACGAGTACCTTCCTCATCTGAGAAGACCGAGAAAGGTGCTCCGTATTCAGCTGCTCTGTTCCTCTTCCCTCATCTCGAGATTTGTGTTCACCCTACTGATTAATCACGCTTTACTGTTTGCTTCTTGTGAGTTAGTGTAAGTTGAAAGAAATTTGGAGGTTTGAAATTTTTTAGAGAAAAGTGAGAGTGATTAGAGAGATAAAGTGAAAATGAAAGTGAGTGAAAAAATGAAGTTAGAAATGTATTTATAGGTCATTAGATGGTAAATTGGTAAAAATTTTAAGTGAAATGCTCATGTCTGTCATTTTTACCTTACCGTAGGCCACGATCGTGGGTTTGCAGGCCATAATCGTGGCCTACAATTTTTTCACCAATTTTAATTTTTCTTCTTCTTCTTTCTTTCCTCACTTTTTGAGATCCTTTCTTAACTCCTTGTGGCTCTTTTACTTCTCTTTTCTTACTTCATCAATCATAGAATTCATGTCGATATCCTATGTCTGCCAATTTTATTTGAAAACAAAATAACCTAACTATGGAATTCAAACTTTATGAAGACAATTTAAGGACATTAAAATTCCATGGGTTGCCTCCCATACAACACTTCTTTTAATATTGGTAGCTCAAGGCTTTTCTTTTGATCATGGTAGTCCAAATGAGTGGTGCAATGATAGTGCAGTCATTAATCTATCTATATGCATATGAGCTACTATGCCCTTGATTCCACTTTCCTTGTGGCTCACCTTCTTTTACGTGATCGCTTCTTTGAAGGCACTCTCAGGATCCACAATATCTTCCCATTGCCTTAAGGTTTAGATTCCTTGCCATTATTTGGAAGTAAAGGAAGATTGTTGTCTTTCTTTGACACTTTGAAGGTTACTTGTTGCTTACCTACCCTCAGAGTTAGCCCCCCACCACCATCAACATCGATGATTGAGCGAGTAGTGGCTAGGAATGGTCTTCCAAGGACCACAAAGGTTTTTACATCTTCTCCAATATCTAATATTTAGAGGTCTGTGGGAAAAGTAAAATTATCAACTTATACTTGCCCATCCTTAATAATCCCCTTCGGTTGATGGATTGTTATGTCGACTGTCTTTATTAACATCTCTGTGGGTACTAACTCTACTAACCCTAACTTTTGACTAAAGGTGTAGGGTATCATGTCCTAAATCCATGAATGCCCTGTCTATGTTGACTCCATTTATACTGTAAGGAATGTAAAAATCCTATAGATCCTCTTTCTTCTGCACTATATTGGGGTTTTCTTTTGTTCTGAGCTCCTTAACTTTCTTCTTCACCGATTTTGTTAATGTGAGCCTCGTTTATAGGTGTTCCATTATATTCTCAATCTTGTTTAAGTCAACCTCTTTAGAATTCCTCGTTACCCTACTTGACAATGATTTTCACTGCGCTAAAATGGGGTATGATAATTTCAATCGAGATTCCTTGATTGGCTCAATTTTGAGCTTACTTAGAAGAAGTTCCATAATTATTTGTCCTTTTCCTTTATCTCCATTATCCTTTGTATAATCAAGTTCCTTTTCTTGGGATTAAGTGATGGCTATGATCCTTTCCTTTGGGTTAGACTCGGTATTGCTTAGAAGGGCTCCTGCATTCCAGGTAGATATTGCTTTAACTAGTTGACCTACTTGGACTTCTAGATTATGTATTGAAGAGGTGTGGTTCATGGTAACCTTCTCGAATTTGCTATCAAGCCTCCTATGTGCATCCTCCATGTCTACAATCTTATCTAAAATCTTATCCAACTTAGATTCTATTGAGTTTGGTTTATCTTGTTGGAAGCTCAATTGTCCTTGAGGTCTGAACTCTCCTTACACATTGTTTGTCCAAGAGAAGTTAGGATGATTCTTCCACCTAGGGTTGTAAGTGTTGAAGTAGGGGTTATTTCCCCCTCCTCATCCATATTGGGCTCCCATGCAATTCACCTGCTCTGGATCACATTCCTTCATTAAGAAATAGTCTATTGTGTCATGGTCCAATTGTCTATATAGTTCATACTTAAATTGTACGACCTTCATCAGAGTTGATGATGAAGCCTTCATGTTGATGAGTTTTCGAGTCAAGTTATCAATCCTCGCTTGCATTTTCATCATTGGATTAACAACCATAATTCCTTTTTGTTCATGGAATGTAGTAGTTTTTCTACTCCACTCATTCATCCATAAACAACTGTTACTCGCCATCTCCTCTATTAACTCCATTATAGAACTTTTGCAACAAAAATTCATTGGGGAAGTTGTAATGTGGGCATTTCCATTACAAACCCTTGTATCGTTCCCACGCTTCGTAGCTCAATTCCTGTCACCTTATTGGAAGTTGGTGATTTCCTTGATGATCTTAGTGGTCTTAGTTAGGGGAAAATATTTATCTAAAAAGACACATACTAATTGATCCCAAATGGTAACATTGGTTGGGTTAAGGGAGTGATACCAAGCCTTTGCTCTATCTCTAAGGGTAAAGGGAAATAGCCTAATTCTAATTGAATCTTCCAACATCTGATGGTACCTAAAGGTATCACCGATTCCTAAGAAGTTCACTATGTGCGCGTTAGGGTCTTCGTTTGTTGGTCCATAAAATTGTACATTTTATTGAAGCATGTTCAAGAGAGCTAGTTTAATTTCAAATAATGCAGCTTGTACTGGTGGTCTAACTACTCCTTGATTAGCCACGTTGAACCCTGGTCTCATAAAGTCTATAAGGGTCCTCTATTGTCGTCCTTAGTTCACGTTATGGTCCAAATCCTGTTGAAATTCCTTGGCCATTATTGTCTTTGCGATTTCTTCTTCTTCGTTACATCGAGCTTTCTTAATGGCTCATTCTAGTCGAGTGATGTCTAAATCTAACTTTTCAGCTGCAGACTCGAACTTCTCATGACATTTTTGTACATGCAAGAGCACGATTTTAGAAATAGAAAAAGAAAGAACAAAAATTAAAATTAAAAACTAAACTAAACGCCTTATACTATAGAACTAAACTAATCGCCTCCCCGGTAACGACGCTAAAAACTTGATCGTGGATTTTTGATATGTGTAGTTTTAATATTTTAACCTCGATATTCCGTAAGAGTATAGGTCGCTCACATAGTATCTAAAGTGTCGATCCCACGAGGAGGGTTAATCTAATCCTAAACTTTAAGGCCAAAATAAAATGCATAAATTTAACTGTAACTAAGCTAAACAATAACACAATTCAATCAATCAATTTAATCAACCAATTCAACTTAAGAATAAATCACAAAATATAAACAAATAAGCAAATTGTAATGCACACACCAAGAATCAACCTAAGGAACTACCAATTGAGAGAAAGGGGAAATTTTTACCTATCTTCAACACTAACCTAATTAATTATAAAATGTAGAATTATTGGTCCTAGACTATCCTAGGGTTGGTTATTCTCTCTTGAGTTATAACCAAAATCCCTAAAGTGTAAACCTTAATCAGATTATGGAAAATTGCAATTTCTCAATTCACAATTTATCCAAACCCTAATTAGATATGAAGTTTTTCACTACACTATCGAAACTTATGTGAGATCTCTCGTCACACAATTACCATTTTGATTTGATTTCTCATTCTTATTGAATTACCTAACTCTTGTTAGCCCAATTTAATTATTTTTCATCGGTTCACCTTTTCAGTCTGTTATCAATTTATGAAAATGCAGAAATTAATCACATTGAATCCAATTCACATAAACAATCATATTTTTTTGAATTGAAGATAAAAATAACTCAAAGGTGAGTTTAGACAATCCTTAACATTTATAAATCGTATCTTAACAACTATTCCAATTCCATACATAGATAAAAATGGAATAACACTAGAAAATAGATTCGAATGGATGATAAAGGCAGCAATAATGGGAAACCTTCTATTCCAGGAAGTACTTCATGTAGACTTCTTCTCCACATCTCTCTTCTTTCGTCACTTTCTAAATCTCTCGCTGAACTTTCTCTAGGGTTTTGTGATGATGGTTGACGTAGAAAAAAATCTTGGTCCTCTCTTTTGTCTCATTATTTATATATGCTTAATGTGTTCTGGGCAACCTCAGGATTTTTTTGAGATCAAAAGATCCGAAAAATCCCTCAAAACTTGACTTTTTTGTGTATTCGGTGTCTGCCCGATGTAGGCCACTATCATGGCCCATTTGTATGCTTTATGTCACGATCGTGGCAGGCCATTATTTCGATCCAAGTCTCTCTAAAATTTCTCTGTTCTTCATTGTTGAACACATATCAAACTATACCTTAAAATACGATGCATTTCACACTTATCAATATTGATATGCCATAACTAATTAAGTTGTGAAAAGAACCTTTGGCATATTAAACAGTTACTAAAAGCCCTCAGACTAGATTTATGCACATTTTATTAGCCACGTTGAGTCTCATTAGTGAGACAAAAAAAGAGATTTTATGTTGTATATGGTTATGTTAGTTTAGTGTTTGAAAGAATTAATTAGGATACAAATTGTGAGATTAATTATTCTTGTCCTTGAAAATAACTATAAAGAGTGTATCTCCATCTACAATAAAAATAAAGGGAAAGTCATAGACCTCTCATATAGTTTAAAAAATATTAGGAAATCTCCAGATTTTTCAAATAAAAAATTCATTTTTTTAGTTTTTCCACAAAAAGTCTTCTCTTAGACTTCGATTAAAAAATAATGATAAAATACAAGCCATATAAACATCAAGCGTGAAATAATCAAACGTCGCTAATAAGGTGACCTATGTTGGACTCTGAACCTTTCTATGAGCAAGGACTTTTAACCGAGGAATCATTGGCAAGTAGTTATGTGTAAATAAGAGAGGAAATTATGAGATTGAAATGAAATGAAAAGAGATTGATTGAATCAAAAGTTATAGGATTTGGTTAAGGGTTATGAGTTGGATAATTTTCTGAATATGGTTCAGTATTTTGTGAAATTCGGGAGCTGTAGAGATCCGATTGAGTTGATTCTTGAGGAAAAATAAAATTAAGACATGGGGCTACAAGTCATATGAAAAAAGTAAATTTCAATTTTGTCCCTAAGATTTTTAATTTATGAATGGAAGTTCGGATTAGTGTGTAGTTTTTGGGTTAGGAACATCTGAAAGTATTTTGAGCATAACTTTTTCTCTGGAAATCGAAATGATGTGATTCTTGATTTGAATCAAACTAGAGAAATAGAGCTACAATTGTTATGAAGACATCAAATGTCAATTTTGGTATTAAGAATGTAAATTTCTGGATGAAAATAACGTGCTGAAAAATGTGTTAGAATATGAATATACCCGAAATGTTTTGAGCATAACTTTTGGTGTAGTGCTCTAAATTGGATGATTCTTGAGGCATTATGAAATTAAGACATTGAGGAACATTTATCTAGAAGGAAGTTCTAGCAAATTCCTTCAATTTGATGATTAGAAAAATGTTCTAAATTAAGCATGATTTTATGATATTTTGAGACTTTGTCATATTTGATGACTTTGAGGAATTAATTAGCATGTTAATGTGATTAATTAGCATGTTAATGGGAGTTAATTAGTATGTTAATTTGACTAAGATCATATGGCATGAATTAATTAAATTAAGGTGGAAAGATGACATGAGGGGCAAAGTGGTCAAGCCACTTAAGCTTCTAAGGTTACAAGGCATATTAGTAAGGGCATTAGGGTCAAAAGACATATAAGTAGGCTTTTTAAAGAAGAGACCCACGAAAATGAGGAGGGAAAAAGAAGAAAAAGAAAAGAAGAGAGAGAGAAAGAGAGAGAAAGTCGTAGAGAAAGAAGAGAAGAAGGAAAGAAGAAGAGAAGAAGGAAAGAAGAAGAGAAGGAGGAAGAGAGAAGAAGAAAAAAGAAAGGAGAAAATCAAGCTTAACAAGGTAAGTGTATCTCCTTCTTCTTGCTTTGTTAGAAAAAGAGTTAGAGAGAGAAATTGTTTTGTAGAGAATGGGTGTTGGGTTGGAAGAAGAAGATTTGAGGGAACCCATTTGATTTTGGGGTTTCTAAGTTAGGTTTTAAGTTTTCTAACCTAAATGGACTATGGGTAGGTTAAGATTGTACTTGATTTATGTTGATTTCATTGGTTGTGATTTTTGAAGTTTTAGGGCTTTATTAAATTGGAATTGAATTCATGAAATGTTGGTTGTGTTTAGGAAATCAAGAGGCCATTCAAGAACAAAAAGGAAGTTATTGATTTTGGAATTTACAAGTATAAGGTGGGTAAATTATTTATAGTTGTTGTGTGAGATGAGCAAAATGCATGATGTGTCAATTGTGTGCTAAATGACTTGATGGAATTATTGTTATGTTGGTGTACCATTTTGATGAAACAATTGAATTGTGTTTATGTTATGTTATACATTGGTGGATGCTTGACTTTTGACATGATTGTTATGCCATTGATTTTGTCATGGCATTTTGTATAAAGAAAAATTTGAGATTATGATCAAAAGGAATTGAGCATGATGATGCTATGCCTTGTATGATGGCATTTTGATAAAAATGGAAAGAATGATTGAATTGAACATAAGGTGTGATTATGTGCTTTGTGTGGGCGAGAGAGGAACCGTTTCGTAGTCACGTGCACGTCGACATAAAAGCCTTCTCCCGGCTGCCCGTTTGTGGCCCACGAGATCCGAAATGGACTCGTTTCGTTCACGATGCAAACTTCGGTTTCATCGTTTTGTTCATGGAACCCTCGAGCCAATTATGTGTGCATCTGCATCTTAATGTGTCAAACTATGTTGATATTTTTTAGTGATGTGCTTGAATGATGAATTACATCAAATGTGTCAATTGTGGTGATAGTATGAATTATGAAATGTGAATCGTATTGTGAAGGTTGAATTGAATTGTCATTGCGATGAATATGCTTATATCAATGTTCATAAATATGTGTGACTGTGTGGCTCAACGCCAATGGCTATAAATGATTTAGCTACTGAGTTGTGAAGCTCAACCCATTTTTCCCTACTCCTCAGGTGCAATGCGAGAAAGATTTAGCGATCCTTGCAAGGAAGTTGGACGACTTCGAGATAGATAGCCTTTGTATTAGGCTAGTTGAACCTTTGTATAGCGTTCCCTTGTATTTGTTTTAAGCATTTTGATGTGTAATTCGTTTGTAAAGGAAGTTTTTCGAATGTTACATTATTTAGTTATGAGATTGCAAAATTTGGGAATTTCCTTTGTATTTTGAATATTTCTTTTCAATGTTGAAACTCATGATTTGGAAATGAATTGAGAACTTGAAAAGTTCATTTTGTACATTGTGTATGTTTTCAAAGTTTGAATTGAGGGATGTGTATAATTTATTTGTTGAGATTGCCTATTGTTGCTTAAGTTTAGAATAGCATGTTGGAGTTGGGAAGTTTGTGTATGAAGAGTATTTGGATGATTATGAAGTTGTTTTCCACTTGAAGGGTTGAACTTGGGGTGATTATGAATGTATATGGGGTTAGGATGGAGGTTGGAAGCATTGGACAGGCTTTAGAAGGAGTTTTGGAGTGTTTTCCCCTTATGTGTCCGTTAAACGGACATCCCAGTCCGTTTAACGGACTTTCTCGGATGGTTTCGGACACTTTGGACAGTGTGTGTCCGTTAAATGGACATGTGTGTCTGTTTAACGGACAGGCTCGGGTCAGCTATAGTGTTTTGCTATTTTGACTAGTTTCGAAGCCGAATCTCGCTTTGAGGCCTCTAATATGAGTTGTAGATTTAGATGTCTTCTTTCCAATGGTCCAAGAACGAAAGAATTTGGACATTTGTAAAAAACGTTATTGCATTCGCGCCAAGGGAGGTACAAATCGATTTAGGGTTTACACATGGTATATTCTTTTAGGCATAACTCCCTCATCCGACCTTCAATTGAGGTGATTCTTGAAGCTATGGTTCCCTAAGACATGTATCTTTCTCTCCACAAAATTTTTATCATTTGGAGTTGAGTTGAGAGAGTTTGCATTAAAGTAAGTAGGAGGTCGGTTAGGAGAGCATGTTTGGGATATGATCCCTTTTAGGTTTTTTTAGCATATCTTGAATTGTATAACTCCGTTTGAGGTGATTCTTGCTTCAACTTAAACAAGAGATTTAGAGCTATGATTGATATGAAGAAGTAAAATTGAAATCCCGATTTGAAGGTTTTCAAATTCTGTTTGCAAATAGGAGAATTGAGTTTAAGCTTAGTGATTGATTTGTACGAGCATCCTTGAGCAAATTGTGAGCAATTTTTGGGGATGTTATGAAGAAAAAAAAAGTAATGAGTTTAAATTGATAATGTCTTTTAAGGGTTCAATGAAAGAACCTTTTCGAGGTCATATCCACGCTCAAGGTTTCATGTTTTCGCAAGAGGGTTGGGTTTCGAAAACGAGGCCCAACAACCTAACTCAACTCTTAATCTCAACTTAACCCAATTAAATTTAGCTTAAATTAATACTTTAAAATAATTATAATAAATTAGTAGTTTAATTTGAGTTTAAAAGTTGAGTTGGATCGTTGTGTAAATAGCATTTGACTAGTCCACATCTGATGTTCATACTGCATGTGTTTCATTGTTACTTTTAGTCTAAGTTTAAGAGAATGAGTTTTCTTATAAAACTGAAAATTAAAATGGTTTTTCAAACATTTTAAAGATCATATAATCTTATGTTTGATTAAATTAAATTATATATGCATAGTGTAATAATATTTCCATATTTTTGGATAATATATTCATTAATTTTAAATAAATTAAAAAGTGTGTATATATATATATATATAATTTACCTCCTTTGAGAGATCTCAAAATTAACAATACAAACATGAAACAATACATTATAAACTTTTCTTTTAGTTTCTCAAATTTTGATTTCGTGAAGAGATCACTTACTTAGAAAATTAAGTATTACTTTTTATTTAATAAATTTTAGTTTCTTCTTAATTATTTTGCTCTTTCTTATTAGTTTCTTCTTAATTATTTTGCTATTTCTTAATAGATTGAATTAAAATATAATGCCTTTCATCCAAGTGACTGTTGAGGATAGGATTTATAGGAAATGGAACAACTATCCTTGTTAGATACCTTTTTTTTTGAAAAATGAATAAGGTATTTTATTTACTATAGACAACTATCATAAGAGTTACAAAAGTATACAGATAGTCAAGTTACAACTAAACTTGACCGTCTAAGTTCTAATGGAAGTTTTTTTTGAGAAAGGAAATCAATTTAATTAAAGAAGAAGAAATTTACAAGGTCTTTAAAAGGGAAGACCCTTTATATACAACACAAGAAGAGAGACAGCAAGAAAGAAAATAGCTAATGCAGCAAAAATAGCTTAAAACAGAACCTCCATCTATCAACTATAGTCATTAGGCATGACAAACATTAGAGCTACAAGTAACTTTTTTTGTCAAAACTATCATCCGAACATCAGACATAATTAAGCAGATCAAACTCTCTTTCGTAGAAAATGTTGGGCCCCAAATTGTTTTTCTTGATGTTATTAAGTACGAATTATGTTGATTGTATAAATTGTTGCATAGTTTGATTTTAGTGGAAGTGTTAGTGGAAAATTAAGATTAATTTGAGATTAGTGTGGAATAAGTGGTAATGAAAGAATAAAAGTGTATAAGGGCAAAATGGGCAAGTCACTTAAGTAGGTTGGTTTAAGGCTTTACAAGGAGGGGCATGGTGGTCATTGTGCCTTCATTTAAGCTTAAGGAATTAGAAGAAGAAAAGAAAGGAAAATAAAAAGAAGAGGGAAAGAAGAGAGTGTCGTGGAAGAGAGGAAGAAGAAGAGAAAAAGAGGAAAACTAGGTTTGAAGATTTTGAAGGAATCAAAGCATCATCAAGTAAGTTAAGCTCTTTCTCTTCTTGTTTTGGTTGGATGAAACCCTAGAATAGCTTAGAATGTGTAGGTTTCGGTTGTGGAGAAGTTTAAGGAAAAATGGTTAAATCTATTAGGGTTGATGATCATGTTGTGTTTATGCTTGATTTTGGGTTAGAATAAGTCTAGAAATGAAGTTTAAGACATGAATCAAGGTTTATATGTGTTGCATGTGATTTAGGAAAGGTTTGCAGTGGGATAATGCTAGAGAATCGAGTTTGGAGACGTTCTCCCGACCCGCACATCGCGACGTGCGAAATTGTATTCGTCGCGACGTGCGCGTCTGTGTTCGTCGCCATGTAGGAAAATATGTTCGTCGCGGCGAGCTCGGGCCATTCGTTGCGACGAGCGTGGCCTTCGCCGCGACGAGCTCCCAGTTTCCAGCAAAGATGATTTGGTATTTTTGGGCATATCTTTTGCTATAGAAGTCAAAATGAGGTGATTTTTGATGCGTTCTAAACTATAGGCATAGATCTACAAGTTTTGTGAAGGAAATAAGTTCTAAATCGATCTCTAAAGATCTGAAATTTTGGGTGGAATTTAAGAACAGAGTTATTGTTTTAGCATGAGTTATTGAATGGGATTTTGGTTCTTGTTTTAGGAAATCAAGTGAGGCAAGAGGAGCAAGAGGATCAAGAGGAAACTCATTCCTGAGCAAGTATAAGCAAGGAATTCAAGGTTGGTTCATATTTATAATAGAGTAAATAAGTCACTCATTGTTTTGTTCAAATCAAGAAAGATTTAATGCTTAAAATTGCATCATCAATGTTGCCTTATGTGCTAATGTGAATTGATTATATGTTTGCCATATGATTTGCATTCATAATTAATAAAAAGGTTTCAAAAAGGGTTTTTCTTATTCCAAGAACACATACACATGAAATCATGATTTACAAAAGATATGAAAAGTGATTTTCTAAACAAGTGCTAGTTTGGCAAATCAAGTTTACAAAACTTTGAGTCATGCAGGATATATGGGTTTGTGGTATGTCCCAAGAACCGTCACGTGCACGTTGACCATGAAAAGCTTCCCCCGCCTGCCCGCTAGTGGCACGGAGCTCCCCACAAGGACTCCAATTATGACTACACAGGACTATGTAGATGGAAATGTGTAGTACGTCATGAACCCGGACTAACCCAAACTTTATGCAATGCTTATGTGTTTATGATTTGTTATCATGTTTCACGCATTCAAATGTGGAATTTTACTCATGAATTGTTATCAATCAAGCATTTTTTAGTTGAAAATTCTCATATGCTCAATTACTAAGATTTCAAAGTATATCACGACAATGATTTATTTTATAAATAGTTTTGCTTATTTCTATGTTATAAATGTGTTCCCACGAGCTTTATAGCTCACCACCTCTATTTCTCCCCCATTCAGGTGACGAGCAAGAGACCGAGTGAGTCACGAGTTATGGCAGCACTCCATTTTCTTATGTTTACGTATTTTCAATGTTATATTTTTGGAAGTCAAGGCTTTAGTTACATTTCAAGTATCATTGGTTCAAGGGTATTTTGTATTTTTGGCTCTTGAACTCAAAGTAGTAATTTGGTTGAAATGTTCTTAAAGCTTTGTAAAACTCATCTTTTGGATCATGAATTATGGATTTGTTTGTTTCAATCAAGTGAAAGCAGGTTTCAAGTTTGTTTCCTGTGGGCCCATTGAGCTTTCGAGGGTCTTTTCCTTAATCGGTTCATGTTTGTTTCACCCCACGCATACAACACCACGCTCTCATGTCCGATGTTGGGCTCCAGCAACGGGGTCCAATATGTTGTGGTATCAGAGCGACCAGGTTTAGGTCCCGGTTTGCATTGCATTGCTTTCAATGAATAACTTGCATTGTTTTACATGGTTTGAGCTGTTTTTGCATATTTTGAAAGTTGTCTTACTTGAACTAAAGGTTTTCAATGGTTTTATATTGAAGGAGTGAACATGCCACCTCGAAAGAAAACTCGAGGAGCTATGACTCTATCTCATTCTCGTCAAGGGAGCACGGATGAATCCCATGTTCCTCAGGATGCTGGGACACATTCTGCTCCAATTTATGAGGCACCTAGCTTACAATAAGAAGTGCCTCCTCCGCCTCCTCCTATGCCTCAGATGAATCCCATGGATCCAAGTTTCTTTCAAGCCTTTGCTCAGGCTTTCACGTATGCCATGGGTCAAAGATCTCAGATTCTGATGCAAGCTCCAGTAGACAGGAGTGGGCAGTATGACAAGCTCCGTAAGTTTGGGGCTGTGGATTTCAATGGGACGACGAATCCAGAAGAGGCTAAAGCCTGGTTGAAGAGGACCGAGAGGGTTCTAGTTTAGATGAAATGCACAGATGAGGAGAAGTTAGATTATGCAGTCAGTTTGTTACAGGTGGTGACGACCAGACAGGGAATCAATGCCTCACGATCAAGTTGTTCCATCAGATCGACATGGAGAGACTTTGGGAAAGTGTTTAGAAAGAAGTATCTCTCCAGAGTCTATGTGCAAGATAAGGCCAGGGAATTTCTGAATCTCACTTAGAGGGACATGAGTGTGAGCGAGTATGAGCTGAAGTTCACACAGCTTTCTCGTTATGCACCAACATCAGGCAATGAAGAAGACAAGTGCCGTAAGTTTGAAGGAGGTCTTCACTTGGGGATCAGGGAGAAAGTCCTGATCCACAATTTCTGTGACTACCAGCAATTGGTGGATGCGGCACTCCAGGCTGAAAAGCTAGAGAAGATCAAACAGGAGGTGAGCTAGAAGAGGAAGAACAGGGAGCAGACTTTCAAGAAGGGTACTAGTGCTCCAAATCCTGAGAGGAGCACGAGGAGCTTTCATACCCAGAGTGAAATGGGTAGCAGTGACGTTACCAGGGACAAGCAGGTGAGGGCAGTATCTGGGCAAGCCTCTAATGTGGGAGGCACTGGAAGAACAGGAAAGAGCTGGTTCACCAACCCCCTATGTGACCATTGTGGGAAACGTCACCAGGGAGAGTGCCTCAAGTTACTGGGAGTCTGTTTCAGATGTGGAGAGAAGGGCATATGGTCGTGGATTGTCCATGTGTACCGAGACAGAGGGGTCGCAGATTTCAAGCCCCGAGGCGCAAGTGTAAACAATGGGAACCGGGCGCCATCGAGGTAGGCGCTCGAGATCGCGAGGAAGGCTATTCCTCCAGGAAGGTCAAGGGGTCAGGCACTGGCAAGAGTGTTTGCCATGACTAGGGAGGAAGCTGCAGCTGCACCGGAGGTTGTCACGGGTATGGCTCAGTTGTTTGACTCAGCAGTATTTGTTTTAATTGATTCTGGTTCCACTCATTCTTTTGTTTCTGCAAGTATACCATTGCATGGTGTGAATTCTGTGCCTTTGGATAAGCCTTTGTTTGTTAGTACTCCTCTAGGGAGGAACGTGGTGATCAGTCAGGTTTATGAAAATTGTGAGCTTTTCATCGATGGTGCTAGATTGGTAGTGGACTTGCTACCTCTAGACCTACGAGGGTTAGATGTTATTCTGGGGATGGATACTATGGAGAAATATCTGGCAAAGCTGGATTGTGGTCGGAAAGAGGTAGAATTTGATCTGGGTAACGGTGAGAAGGTGATTTTCAGAGGGGACAGGAAGACACCATCGCCAAGACTGGTTTCGGCTATGTTAGCTGAGAGAATGATGGGCCAGGGGTGTGAAGCTTTCTTGGCATATGTTGTAGATTCCAATGTGAATGAAGGGAAGCTAGAGAAGTTTCCGATTGTGAGGGAGTTTCCAGATGAATTACCAGGTTTGCCGCCGGTGAGGGAAATCGAGTTTGCCATTGACTTGATTTTCGGGTCCGCACCTATTTCAATACCGCCGTATAGGATGGATCCAGCTGAGTTGAGGGAGCTGAAGGAACAGTTGAAGGAACTGTTAGAGAAGGGGTATGTTAGACCGAGTTCGTCTCCTTGGGGAGCGCCGGTTCTGTTTGTCAAGAAGAAGGATGGATCATGGCGGATGTGTATTGACCACCGGAGACTCAACAAAGTGACAATTAAGGACAAGTATCCTTTGCCACAAATAGATGATCTGTTTGACCACCGCAGGAGCAAGTGGTCTTCCAAGATTCATCTCAGTCGCTATCATCATTTCGTAATCAAGGAGTCCGATGTAAGCAAGACAAAGATTCAGACTCGTTATGGACATTATGAGTTTTTGGTTATGCCATTCGGCTTGACCAATGCTCCAGCTGCTTTCATGGATCTCATGAATAGGGTTTTCAAGGAGTTTCTGGATCAGTTTGTCAAAGTGTTAATAGATGACATTCTGGTTTATTCGAAGAGTGAAGAAGAACATGAGAAGCATCTCAGGATTGTATTGCGGACTCTGAGGGAGAGAGAGCTTTATGCCAAGTTCAGCAAGTGTGATTTTTGGCTTCATGAGGTGACATTCCTTGGACATGTGATATCGCAGGATGGTGTACATGTTGTTCCAAGGAAAGTTGAAGCAGTGGTGAATTGGCATGCGCCTAAGACAGTGACAGAGGTGAGGAGTTTTCTGGGTCTGGCAGGTTACTACAGGAGGTTTGTAGAAGGATTCTCCATGATAGCTGCTCCGATGACTAAGCTATTGAGGAAGAATCAGAAGTTTATCTGGACTGATGAATGCCAGAAGAGCTTTGAGGAGCTCAAGTTCAGATTGACAAGTGCTCCAGTTTTGATTCTGCCTTCTGGTGATGAGGGCTATACAGTGTATAGTGATGCTTTGAGGAAGGGTCTTGGTTGTGTGTTGATGCAGGGAGACGGGGTGATAGCTTATGCTTCAAGGCAACTAAAGTCGTATGAGTTGAATTATCCGACTCATGATTTGGAGTTGGCAGCAGTGATCTTTACCTTGAAAATTTGGAGGCATTATCTATATGGGGTTCAGACGAGGATCTTTACAGATCACAAGAGTCTCAAGTACTTACTGAGCCATAAGGAATTGAATTTGAGACAGAGAAGGTGGATTGAGTTGCTGAAGGATTATGATTTGTTGATCGAGTATCATCCAGGCAAGGCGAATGTAGCGGCGGATGCTTTGAGCAGGAAGTCTTCTATTGCCCATGTTCAGACAGTTTATCTTCCTTTATTGGAAGAGATGGCCAAGCTTAAGATAAGCTTGAAGCAGTATGAACCAAATTACCTCCTAGCTAACTTCAGAATGAGGCCGATACTCAGGGAGAAGGTTAGGGAGTTGCAGGCACAGGATGCAGAGCTGGGCAAGCTTCGAGAGGAAATTTAGAATGGTTAGATTTCTGAAGTCGTAGTGAGGGATGATGGACTCATGACAGTGGGGAACAGGCTTTGTATTCCAGACAGCAAGGAAGTGAAGGATGACATTTTGGATGAGGTACATAATGCGCTTTATGTCATGCACCCAGGTAGCACTAGGATGTACAGGGATTTGAGAGAGCATTTCTAGTGGAAGGGCATGAAAAGGGATATCGCAGAGTATGCAAGTAAGTGTCTCGTGTGTCAGCAAGTGAAAGCTGAACATCAGGCACCTTCAGGCAAGTTAAGGTCATTGTCCATTCCTGAGTGGAAGTGGCAAAGAGTAAGCATGGATTTTCTGATAGGTTTACCCAAGACCAACAGGAAGCATGATGCCATATGGGTTGTTGTGGATCGGTTGACGAAGTCAGCCTATTTTCTGGCAATCAAGCAGACTGATTCGCTGCATGTGCTAGCAAAGAAGTACATTGATGAGATAGTGAGATTGCATGGAATTCCAGATTCCATAATTTCTAACAGGGATCCTCGGTTTACTTCGAGATTCTGGGGAAGCTTGCAGGAAGCTTTAGGTACTAAGCTGAATTTTAGCACAACTTTTCACCCTCAGACGGATGGTCAATCTGAGAGGACCATTCGGACACTTGAGGGAATGCTCAGGGCTTGTGTGTTGGATTTCAAGGGAGCTTAGGACGAGCATTTGCCATTGGTTGAATTTGCTTATAATAATTTGTACCATTCGAGCATTCAGATGGCTGCATATGAGGCATTGTATGGAAGGAGGTGTAGAACTCCAATATGTTGGGACGAAGAAGGGGAGAGGAAACTGGTCGGACCAGAATTGATCTAGATGACTGTTGATAAAGTCAATCTGGTTAAGCAGCGGCTTAAGGCAGCCCAAGATAGGATGAAGAGTTACACTGATGCACACCGAAAAGAGATGGAGTATGAAGTCGGTGAGAAGGTGTTCCTCAAGACGTCTCCTTGGAAGGGAGTAATGAGGTTTGGCAAGAAAGGCAAGTTGAGTCCGAGGTATGTAGGTCCTTATGAGATTCTTGAGAGGATCGGACCACTAGCTTACAGGTTGGCGTTGCCACCAGAATTATCTCAGATTTATGATGTCTTTCATGTTTCCATATTGAGGAGGTATAAATCGGATCCTTCTCATATTATTCAGGATGCGGAGGTTCAGTTAAGAGACGATTTGAGTTATGAGGAAATCCCAGTGGAGATCTTGGACAAAAAGGAAAAGGTCCTGAGGAACAAGACGGTTCAACTAGTCAAAGTCCTGTGGAGGAACCATTCGGTGGAAGAGGCCACGTGGGAGCCATTGGATGCCATGAAGGAGAAGTATCCGTGTCTCTTCGATGATACAGGTAAATTTGGAGGACGAAATTTCTTTTAAGAGGGGGAGAAATGTTGGGCCCCAAATTGTTTTTCTTGATGTTATTAAATATGAATTATGTTGATTGTATAAATTGTTGCATAGTTTGATTTTAGTGGAAGTGTTATTGGAAAATTAAGATTAATTTGATATTAGTGTGGAATAAGTGGTAATGAAAGAATAAAAGTGTATAAGGGCAAAATGGGCAAGTCACTTAAGTAGGTTGATTTAAGGCTTTACAAGGTGGGGCATGGTGGTCATTGTGCCTTCATTTAAGCTTAAGGAATTAGAAGAAGAAAAGAAAGGAAAATAAAAAGAAGAGGGAAAGAAGAGAGTGTCGTGGGAGAGAGGAAGAAGAAGAGAAAAAGAGGAAAACTAGGTTTGAAGATTTTGAAGGAATCAAAGCATCATCAAGTAAGTTAAGCTCTTTCTCTTCTTGTTTTGGTTGGATGAAACCCTAGAATAGCTTAGAATGTGTAGGTTTCGGTTGTGGAGAAGTTTAAGGAAAAATGGTTAAATCTCTTAGGGTTGATGATCATGTTGTGTTTATGCTTGATTTTGGGTTAGAATAAGTCTAGAAATGAAGTTTAAGACATGAATCAAGGTTTATATGTGTTGCATGTGATTTAGGAAAGGTTTGAAGTGGGATAATGCTGGAGAATCGGATTCGGAGACGTTCTCCAGACCCGCACGTCGTGATGTGCGAAATTGTGTTCGCCGCGACGTACGCGTCTGTGTTCGTCACGACGTAGGAAAATATGTTCGTCGCGGCGAGCTCGGGCCGTTCGTCGCGACGAACGTGGCCTTCGCCTCGACGAGCCCCCAGTTTCTAGCAAAGATGATTTGGTATTTTTGGGCATATCTTTTGCTATGGAATTCAAAATGATGTGATTTTTGATGCGTTGTAAACTAGAGGCATAGATCTACAAGTTTTATGAAGGAAATAAGTTCTAAATCGATCTCTAAAGATCTGAAATTTTGGGTGGAATTTAAGAACAGAGTTATTGTTTCAGCATGAGTTATTGAATGGGATTTTGGTTCTTGTTTTAGGAAATCAAGTGAGGCAAGAGGAGAAAGAGGATCAAGAGGAAACTCATTCCTGAGCAAGTATAAGCAAGGAATTCAAGGTGGGTTCATATTTATAATAGAGTAAATAAGTCACTCATTGTTTTGTTTAAATCAAGAAAGATTTAATGCTTTAAATTGCATCATCAATGTTGCCTTATGTGCTAATGTGAATTGATTATATGTTTGCCATATGATTTGCATTCATGATTAATAAAAAGGTTTCAAAAAGGGTTTTTCTCATTCTAAGAACACATGCACATGAAATCATGATTTACAAAAGATGTGAAAAGTGATTTTCTAAACAAGTGCCAGTTTGGCAAATCAAGTTTACAAGACTTTGAATCATGCATGATATGTGGGTTTGTGGTATGTCCCAAGAACCATCATGTGCACGTTGACCATGAAAGGCTTCTCCCGCCTGCCCGCTAGTGGCACGGAGCTCCCCACAAAGACTCCAACTACGACTACACAGGACCATGTAGATGGAAATGTGTAGTACGTCATAAACCTGGACTAACCCAAACCTTTATGCAATGCTTATGTGTTTATGATTTATTATCATGTTTCACGCATTCAAATTTGGAATTTTACTCATGAATTGTTATCAATCAAGCATTTTTTAGTTGAAAATTCTCATATGCTCAATTACTAAAATTTCAAAGTATATCACGGCAATGAGTTATTTTATAAATAGTTTTGCTTATTTCTATGTTATAAATGTGTTCCCACGAGCTTTATAGCTCACCACCTCTATTTCTCCCCCATTCAGGTGACGAGCAAGAGACCGAGTGAGTCACGAGTTATGGCAGCATTCCATTTTGTTATGTTTACGTATTTTCAATGTTATATTTTTGGAAGTCAAGGCTTTAGTTACATTTCAAGTATCATTGGTTCAAGGGTATTTTGTATTTTTGGCTCTTGAACTCAAAGTAGTAATTTGGTTGAAATGTTCTTAAAGCTTTGTAAAACTCATCTTTTGGATCATGACTTATGGATTTGTTTGTTTCAATCAAATGAAAGCAGGTTTCAAGTTTGTTTACTGTGGGCCCCATTGAGCTTCCGAGGGTCTTTTCCTTAATCGGTTCATGTTTGTTTCACCCCACGCATACAGCACCACGCTCTCATGTCCGATGTTTGGCTCCGGCAACGGGGTCTAACAGAAGAGGTACTCTGGAAGCGTAGAGAGTTTCGTTCGTGCCAAAGCGAGTATAAACAGACCCCTAAGACAATAATTTGGATAGGTCTGTTGGAACATATAGGTGAAGACGAATAACTAGTGATATTCATAAGTTCGGACCCAAGATCCGTCCAGCAACATAAGTCACAAACAGCTCTCCAAATAGAATAGTTAAATAGGCACTTGAAGAAAAGATGAGAACAAGATTCCATCTGAAGGGAACACATTAAGCAAGAAGGATCCATGTGCACATAAGTAATACGGTCAGCAGTCGATAGTTTATTCTGAATAGCTAACCAGAAAATGAAGGAGATCCGGGGTGTTAAAAAATTGCTCCAAACTGTGGATGCCCAAGGAGCAGGGAATCGACGATGACACAAATTGTTGTAAATGAAGCGATTAGTCAACTTATTCAATGGAGTCCCCTTCCAAAAGAAAGTGTCAGATTCTTGAGGAGTTGGAGAATAGCTAGGTTGAAGATGATGCAAAATTCTTAGGAATTTTCACGAGTTCCCATCAATGAATGATATCATATGTGTTTTGAGAGGGAATAATGGAGAAGTTCTTGAAGCAGGTACCTGAGAGATTAAGGGTCCGCGACTATCCCAATTTTCATACCAAAGAGAGACCCGACGTCCATCTTTGATAACACAAGAAGTCTCTAAGCGAATATCGTCTCTTAACTTCAAGAGCTGGTTGAGGAAAAAAGAGAAATTGGCGCTTCAGCCACTTCAAGAGCTGGTTGAGGAAAAAAGAGAATTTGGCTTTCGGCTGAAGCGCCCATATGGAATGACCTTTTAGAAAATATGTGTGAAACCATTGGATCCACAAGGTTTTCTTATCCTCCAGTATCCACCAAAGACGTTTGAGAATCAAAGAGCGATTGGAAGTTTTAATGGAAAGAATATTCAATCCTCCTTCCACCTTAGGATAGCAAAGATCAGACCATTTCACTTTGGAGGCACCGCGGTTGCCATTAGAATGACTCCATAAGAAGGTTTTGAGAAGCCTTTAAATTTCTTTGATGATGCCTTGCGATAAGAAAATATGGGAGCTCCAGTAGACATGAAAGAATTAAGGACGGATTTAATTAGCTGAAGTTTACCGGCATAAGACAAAGATTTGTTCACCCAAGATTTAATCCTCCGTTGAGTCTTTTCTAGGAGTGGGCGACAACCAGCATAGGAGAGCCTTTGAGTAGACACTGGAATCCCAAGGTAAAGAAGTGGGGGATCTTTCATTATCATAATCGTGGCTGCAGAGATCGAGGTGGCCATGGCCGTCGCACCTTTAGACAAAATAAAATGACTTTTAAGCAAATTTATCTGCAGTCCAGAGTGACGTTTGAAGAGACTGAGGGCATGCATAAAAGTCTGAATAGACTCCAAATCCGCCCTTCAAAATAAGAGGAGGAGGTCATTTACAAAACATAGGTTAGTAATACCAAGTGCCTTGCACTTTGAATAATACTTGAATCTAGGATTAGAAAGAGTTGCGGTGCCGATAAAAGCATTAAGGATTTCGAAGAAAAATATATGGAGAAAGGGGATCCCCATGGCGAATGCCCTTAGCTGCTTTAAAAATCTGAGTAGGGGCACCATTAATCAAAACCAAAAATGAAGCCTAAGTAATACATTCCATGATCCACCGGGTAAATTGAATTGGAAAACCAAAAGCCTCCATCATGGCTTGCAAGAAGCACCAATCAATAGTATCAAAGGCCTTATGAAAATCAATCTTCAAGGTGCAGTTTGGTGGGCTCGAGGAATGAGAATACCCTTTCAAAAGCTCTTGAACAATAAGAAAGTTGTCCCCAATGTAACGATTCGACAAGAAAGCACTTTGGTTAGCACTAATTAACGGAGCCACAACTTCCTCCAATATGGTAGCAAGGATCTTAGAGATAACTTTGTAAAGAAAATTGGTACACGAGATGGGACGATAGTCAACAAAGCTGATGGGAGTCGCTCCCTTCGGAATCAAGTAGAGGAAAGTTCGATTAATCTCTTTCAGTAAAATTCCAGTCCTAAAGATCTCATGGATGGCTTCCTTGACAAAAACACCAATAATAGGCCAAGCTTGTTGATAAAAGTAACCGTTAAACCCATCAGGCTCAGGAGCTTTCTTGCCATTCATATGAAAAACACAAGCCTCTATTTCTCTATCCTCTACTAGTCTGGTTAAGAGCGGAAAAACAGAGGGAGAAACCTGCTTAAGATTAAGACACTACAAATCCAGCGATGGGACAGAAATATGATCGACAGTACCAAGTAGGTTGTTGAAAAAAGTAAAAGCTGCTTCCCTAATATCCATCTAATCATGGATAATATTACCATTATATGAAATAGAATGAATCTTGTTCCGGATTTGTCTAGAAAGAATCGAATGGAAGAAGAACTGAGTACACCTGTCGCCACCTTGGAGCCAATTGAGCCTAGCTCGTTGCTGCAAAAGTGAGGAATGATTACTAACGACTTGCAGATAGTTGGAGAGGGAGATCTTTTCCTAATCAAGAAGAATCTGGCTCACTGGGGTATCCGATAAGAGAGTCTGCACTCTAGTTAGCTCCGATCTAGTGTGACTGATTGTTTCAAAAATGGAACACTGAGAGGCCTTAAGAAGTTTAAGTTCCTGTTTAATAACTTTCAATTTCTGCATACAGATAAAATGCTTGGTGCCCCGACATCCATGTGTAGCTCCACGCAAACAAGCATCCCCAAAACCAGGAACTGTAACTAAGTAATTATTGAAGCGAAAAGGATAATGAGCAGATACGGTTGGAAGCAAGTGGGAAATCTGTATGGGAGTGTGGTCCGAAAATAGAGGGTCAAAAAAATGAGCCAAGCTGCTAGGGAAAGATTGAAGCCAGACGTTATTGACGAGGGCTCTATCAAGCTTCTTACGAATAAACCACCTGTCCTTTTGCTTATTAGACTAGGTAAAGAAATGACCAGCAGAACTGAGGTCAGATAACCCAACCTGCTCCAAGCAATCCAATAAGTCAATGGAGTAATTACGTAGACTAACGTTACCTTGAGCCTCCAAAGAATAGAAAGTAGTGTTGAAATCCCCACATAGGAGCCAAGGTTTAAAAACAAAGCTATTGACATTGCGTATGGTATTCCATAAATCCCTTCGCTGAAATTCAAAATTGCTGGCATACACAGAAGAAAAAAAGAAGTCAAGATTGCCTTGCAAAATCAGTACCCGAAGGTGCATAATCTGGTATGTAGCCTCAACTATGTCAACCTTAATTTCAGTAGCATTGAAGCATACAATAATCCATCCAAAGGCATGATGATTTTGATTTGATAACCAGCTCTATTGAGGGCCCAAAATATGGAGTTTATTCAAATTAACCAATCTAATTTTAGTTTTAAGTAAACCAAAGACAGGTCGTTCTCGGAGCAAAAAATCTGTAAGAGCTTGTAACTTAGAAGGCAGGTTTATACCACGAACATTCCAAGACAAAATCGACATATTAAGAAGAGGTCGTGTTGAGGCTTTTACTCTTGCCCCTTTTGGATTTTCTAGTAGAAATGATTCCACTACTCTTTGCAGCAGAAGTGAAATGAGAAGAGGGACCAGGAACATCTCGAACGAATGGAGCTGGAGAGGGCTTAGTGGATTGAGTTGAGTCAGCTACAACAGGTAAATCCACAGGGGTGCCCCGTAAGGCCTGAGCAACCTCATCCTCGAGAGGACTAAATAGACAAGGTTGTGGATCCATAGCAGTAATATTAGTCCAGGCAATGCAGAAATAGCAGTCGCAGTCAGTATAGAAGTATCAGGCACAGGAAGTTGAATAACATAAGGCAAGACAGTAGGAGAAAGGGTCTCAGATTGACAAGGCCTAGAAGACGCGGATATCTTAGTGATAGCTAGACCCACATTGGCATTGAAGGTTGAAGCTAAGGGATCAGCAGTACACATTTGGCTAACCTCACTAGGAGAAGCCTCTACAAGATTCATCAATTCAGAGTAGCTACCAGTAGTAAAGATCCTCCCCATGGGTTTCCAAACCAAAGAAGAAACCTTGAGAGGGGGACTCCAATGATAAGAGACAACTATGTTGTCTTCCCATAAGTTATTCCCTTCTCCAAGTCGCATGATAGGAATTTCAGTATGGAGTTCTTTGGAGATGGAAATACTTACACTCATTCGGGCATATCTAATTCGTTTCTTGTGCGCCTTATTCTCGTCCATACATAGTGGTTTACCTATAAAGCTTGCGAGGTGGCTGAGACCCTGCTTCATCCAATACTCTGATGGGACTCGGTGAAAATTGAACCATATAGGTAAACTCTGTACCTTGATAGTTTTCAGTGTAAGACCCGACTGCCATAGTTGGAGAAAAAGAGGTTGACTCCCGAAATGCCAAGGTCCCTCCTTAAGGATTTTGTGAGCAGCTGAGGTGGAAGAGAAGGAAAATAAAATAAGGTTGTCTTCAGAAAGAAGGATGTCAACGAGACCCTTGTTCTTCCAGGATTTAGTCGCCCAACGATGAAGAAGTGGAAAAGTTGGTCGTTTGTCAAGAAAAAAACCCACAATGGTTGCTTTCCAAAATTCGACGCCCACTTGAAGAGTAGCCAGGTTAGGGGAAATGATGAGATTCCCTTCAACTTCACTAGGGGGCGTGTAACATAGAGTAGTCAGGAGGGAGTCACCGACTACCTGCTTCCAAGATTTTCGAGCAGGAATGAAATCAGACAAGGGGTTAGGAGAGGGGAGGGAAGGTTCAGAAGAAAGGGGGGCATTGGAAAATGGGAGAGAAGGTGGGTCAGGCATTGTCGGAGGTGGGAAGAAATTTCAAAGGCTAGAAAGAGAAATCTAGAGAGAGGGGAGAGCTTCTCTCACTAACCCATCGTAGTGTTTTATCCTTAAGTTCTAATGCAAGTTACAAATACAAAGAGTAGATATCTAGTTATTTGTTACACGAATAACTTGACTAAATCCATACTTCAAAATTTCCACCTAGTTTTCTTGCAAGGGGTTTTCAGATGCTCAACTTTCTTGGCCAATAATGCAACTCTAATCTAGTTCAATATCTTGTCAGCTGGGTGATATTTATCCTCCTCGACTTGTTTGTACACTATGCAATTCCTCTTTTTCCATATCATGTATATGGTAGTGATAAAAGTTACTTTGAGAAGGATAGCATTCTCTTTATGTGGTTTAGAGTTGATAAACCACCTCAATGTAAGCTCCCAATCACAGATATGGTTCACTACGTCCACCACGTATTGGATCTTGCTCCATACGGATTTAGAATAATGGCAAGCAAAGAACAGATGATTTCTGTGTAAACACCAACATGCATTTCATACAAAACATAACGTACAAAATCCATGTAGAAAACACATATATGTAACGGTAATATATATGTGAAAAAATAGCAGTAGCATACATCTTATACAACAACTGTAATGTAAAGATCCATGCATTTAATACAACATATATATATATGTGTAGTAGCGGAAGCTCTAAACAAAGAACCATATACCTCCAGCCATTGCCTCCATCGTGGATCTGAAAGTTTGTTGAAGATTTGAGTTTCTATCCTCTTCCTGAAGCAAGCTCGATGGTGTGCTCTCTTGATGCTAGGCGAGGACAAGACCCGAAGAGGTTGTTTTTAACAACCAAAACCACTCAATACTCTCTGGCCATCACAGAGAAGAAGAGTCAGTAGATGGGCAACCAAAAATAGTGGGTAGGGCATAACCTTTTAAATGGACCATACTGAATAATAATGAGAATAAAACTTACATTCTCCCACTTGGTCCATTTAACCCAAAACCACAACACATAACAAGAAATCAAATATATGAATCATGGCGATAGGTCCTCTGATAGTGAGTAGTATCTTCCATGTATTACATATACAAAAATTTCTTATTACATGCCCGTCAACTTAATGAATAAACCATATGTTTATTCGAGGTCCAAATTAAATGACATTTCTCAAAACCAATAAATATGTGTACACATCATTTATGAGAAAATATCAAACTGAATAAGATTTTCATTGAATCAACAAATATACAATAAATCACATTGTAGAACCAAGTCCCATATGTACTACGTGATCCTTAAATTGCTTAAGTGGCATGCCTTTAGTTAAAGGATCCGCAATCATCAACTCAGTGCTAATGTGCTCTATGACAACTTTCTTTTCTTTAACACGTTCTATTATGGATAAATACTTAATGTCGATGTGCTTGCTTCGACTTCCACTCTTGTTATTTTTAAATATAAAGACCGCATGACAAAGATTGTCATAATATAACTTTAATGGCTTAGAAATTGAATCAACAATTCTGAGCCCAGATATGAAACTCTTCAACCATACACCATGTGAGGTGGCCTCGAAACATGAGACGAACTCAGCCTCCATAGTGGAAGTAGCAATCAGGGTCTGCTTGGCACTCCTCCAAGATACAGCTCTACAGGCTAGCATGAAAATATAACCGGATATTGATTTTCTTGAATCAATGCAGCCAGTAAAGTCTGAATCGGAGTATCCAACTACTTCCAAGTTCTCAGTTCGTCTGTACAAGAGCATATAGTCCTTTGTACCCTGCAGATATCTCAAAACCTTCTTTGCAGCTTTCCAGTGATCAATACCTGGATTACTCTAATATCTTCCTAACATTCCAACAGCATATGCAATGTCAGGTCGAGTACAGACCTGAGCATACATAAGGCTTCCTACAGCTGAAGCATATGGAATGTTCTTCATGTTTTCCTGCTCAAAGTCATTTTTCGGGCATTGATTCAAATTGAATCTATCACCCTTGACAATGGGAGCTACACTTGGTGCACAATCTTTCATCCGAAATCTCTCTAAAATTTTGTTGATATAGGTCTCTTGAGATAAACCCAAAATGCCTCGAGATCTTTCTCTATGGATCTTAATGCCAATAACATAAGATGCCTCACCCGTATCTTTCATATCAAAATTCTTTGAGAGAAATTGCTTCACCTCATTAGCAAACCCTTATCATTAGTTGCAAGCAAAATGACATCCACGTATAACACAAGAAAACAAGAAAACAAGTCTTACTCCCACTGACCTTCTGGTATAAACACTAATCCATGAGATTCTCTTCAAAACCAAATGAAGTGATAATCTCATGAAATTTTAAATACCACTGTCGGGAGGCTTGTTTCAACCCATATATGGAATTATTAAGCTTACAGACTAAATGCTCACCATCACTAGAGGAGAATCCTTCAGGTTGTTTCATGTAAACCTCTTCCTCTAGTTCACCATTGAGGAACGTCGTTTTCACATCCATTTGATGTAACTCAAGATCAAAATGAGCTACTAATGCCATGATTAAACGAAGTGAATCTTTCTTGGATACAGGAGAAAATGTCTCTATGTAGTCGATTCCTTCCTGCTGAGTGAATCCTTTAGCAACAAGTCTTGCTTTATGTCTCTCAATGTTGCCACGTGAGTCTTTCTTTGTCTTAAATACCCATCGACATCCAATAGGTTTCACACAATGTGGCAACTCAACAAGATCCCAGACTTGATTAGACGCCATAGAATTCATCTCATCCTTCATAGCATTGTACCACAAGTTCGATTCCTTAGAACTCATGGCTTGTGAAAACGTTTCAGGATCATTTTCAGCTCCAACATTGTAATCTGACTCTTGTAGATACACAATGTAATCACTAGGTATTGATGACCGTCTAACCCTAGTAGATCTCCTTAATGTTGTATTACTATCCTCAGGAGGAACTTATTGCTCAACCTATTGTTCAACTGGTTGCTCAACAATTTCTGGTTGTTCCTCATTTACAACTGGATCCACTGGATTAGTGGTAACAACTCGTGGAACTTTAGTAATTGATTGTCCCACACCCATTTGACTTTGAGGGGTGTGAATGACAATCAATTGATCCCTTGAACCAGAGGGTTGAGCTTCATCATGGCCACTTTCAGACCCTATGTCTTGAAAATGACCACTCCCACTGATCAAGTCATTCTCAAGAAATTTTGCATTTCTTGATTCCACGATTCTAGTGCTGTGAGATGGACAATAGAACCTATACCTTTTAGACCTTTCAGCATATCCAATGAAATACCCACTAATGGTCCTTGGGTCTAGTTTCTGCTCCTGTGGGTTATAAATTCTCACTTCAGACGTGCATCCCCAAACACATATATGCCTCAGACTCGGTTTCCAACCCTTAAACATCTCAAAAGGTGTCTTTGAGACAGCTTTGGTTGGAACCCGATTTAATATATACACAGCCGTCTTTAGAGCTTCTGTCCACAGGAATTGAGGAAGTTTTGTATTACCCCTCATACTTCTCACCATTTCCATTAAAGTTCGGTTTCTTCTTTTTGCCACACCATTCTGATCTGGAAAACTAGGCATGGTGTAATGGGCAACAATCTCATGTTCTTGAAGAAACTTCGCAAAGGGACCAGGTGCTTGTCCACTTTCAGTGTATCTACCATAGTACTCTCCACCTCGATCTGACCTCACAATTTTAATCAGTTTTCTACATTGACTCTCCACTTCAGCCTTAAAATTTTTAAAGGCATCCAAAGTTTCGTCCTTAGAACGAAGTAAGTAGAGATACATATATCACGAATAGTCGTCAATGAAGGTGATAAAATATTTTGGACTATTTGCATCCAGATCTGGACAACAAATATCTGTATGTATGATTTCTAATATGTTTGTACTCCTCTTGGCACCTTTTTTAGACTTGTTAGTTTGTTTTCCCATAATACAACCTATGCAAGTCTCAAAATCAGCAAAATCCAAAGTACTAAGTACTCTGTCATTTACTAATCGCTTAATTCTCTCAATGGAAATGTGTCCTAATCTACGATGCCACAACATAGAGGATTCTTCATTCATAACACATCGTTTTAATCCAGCAGTGACATGCATCAAATTATATGCATCATTATGTTGTAACTGTAGGGAATAAATACCATCAGATAATGTACCACAATTAATAACTTTTAATTCATGAGATAAATTGAAACCAGAATCTGAAAGTTATAGGAAAAACCAAATGGTACAAGTCTGGATACAGAAATCAAATTTCGAGAGAAATTTGGTACATAAATGGTCTTATCCAAATACAACACAAAACCACTACTCAAAACCAAACTGCAAGTCCTGATGGCTTCCACGTGTGAACTCGTCTTGCTTCCTGAATATATGACTTGTTCACTTCCCACCGGCTTCCTTAGGTTTTACATACCCTGTAAGGTATTCGAAACATGGATTGTAGAACCAGAATCAATCCACCAGGTGTTATGATGAACATTAACCATATTAGACTCATAACAAACAAATGAAATATGAGTACCTTTCGTCACGAGCCAGTCCTTCCATTTGGCGCAGTCTTTCTTTATGTGTCCTCTTTTTTTACAGAAGAAACACTTTGACGGCTTCTTTATATCAGCTTGAGGCGCAACTTTGCCCTTTCCCTTACTATTGGCATTGTCCTGCCTCTTCTTTTCAGAAGAAACGGTCAAATTGACCCTTTCACCATCTTCCATCAACAACCGCTCCTCCTCCTGTACACACATGGTCAACAATTCGTTGATTGACCACTTATACTTATGTGTGTTATAGGATATCTTAAAGGGACCGTATTGTTGAGGTAAAGTACATAGAATGTAATGCACTAGGAAAGATTCCGATATGGTACATTCCAACGCTTTCAACTGAGTCGCTATGTCCCTCATACGCATTATATGATCACGTACCATTTTGATTCCAGTGAGCCTTAACGATGACAACTGCATAATTAAAGTGCTGGCTAGGGCCTTGTCAGATGTAGCAAATTGCTCATCAATGGCCTTTAATAGATCTTTCACATTGCTATGCTGGTCAACTGAACTACGAATGCTAGCAGAAATTTTGATCTTTATGAACGTTACAGAGAGGCGGTTAGATCTCTCTCATCTGTCATAAAGAGCAATAGCTTCTGGAGTGTTGGTCTCAGTAGTACTTGGAGGTTTTGTTTTCCGAATAGCATAGTCTATATCTATCCAGCCTAAATGAAGTAGAATTCTTTCCTTCCAAACCTTATAGTTGTCACCTCTTAATTCTGGAATTTCACATTGAATATTAGTAGCTGCAAATTGAGAAATAAAAATATATGCTTGTTATATATATGTCGAGACCCATAATAATTCATGATTTACCAATGTAAATCATGCATTTAATAGATGAATCTAGTGATATAATACTTGCCTGTGGGCTAAAGAGTTACTCAATTAAAGTCATCTGAAACGTTATGATAAAACTATAGAATTATGTTCCTTTTCTTAATTCATGTGGGTAAATTAAGAAACATAATCCGATATTTTATCCTAATTAATCATACAAAAATAAAAAATCATGTGGGTAGATTTTATTATATCACATATGATTAATTACAATTTATGTATTAATGTGATCTTAAGCTAAATATATAATTAAAATTAATTTGAGATCTTGTGGCTACTCCCAATTAATTAAAATCATATGATCCCTAACATTATTGTAAGCTTTAAATTAAAGCCTTCATATTTGCATCCAAATATAAATAATGCAAATAAATGAAATAATAATGCACAAAATAATTAAAACAATTTTGCATGTATAATAATCATGAATTTATACACACAAAATTTGCAATTAATCACACATAATTTGTGCAAAATTAAACAATAAATAAATTAAATAATAATGCACAAAATAATTAATCTAAGTTTGCATGTATAATAATCATGAATTTATACATACAAAGTTGACAATTAATTACATGTAATTTGTGCACTATTAAACAATTAGTATATGCATCTCATTAAATTAAATGTTAACAATAAGACATGCATAATTAAAAGGCATAATTAAAATCTAACCCAAAATGATTTAAGGGTAAGGGGCTAGATCTGTAACTAATAATTAAATGTTAGATCTGGCCCATCTGAAGGAGCCCAAGCTCAACTAAACATGATAAAAGGCAAGCTCATCAACTAAACAAGCCCAACCCAAGCCCATCTGATTGTTAAAATAAAAAATAAAAAAATGAAAAAACGACCAAGGATCGTCTTTAACCTCCAGTCGAGTCAGGAGTGACCCGGCTGGAACCAGTCGGAGCCCCGACTGGTTTAACGTCCAGAGGCAGCCGAACGTTGCAGGAAGGCCGGTGGTGGGACGATGAAGACCAGGCGACGCGCAAGGGACGCAGAAAACTCAATCATGCAATGCCTCCCGAAAGACGACGTCCGAAGCTCTTCATACGGTCGTCGTCCCGCCTGCTCCTTCACGGCCCAAACGACGTCGAGTGCACCAAGGATGACAACAGAACGATTTTAACGTCTCAATGAGGGCCAAAACGTTGAAAAAATCAACACCCTCAACACATAAATTTTCGGTAGAAAACGCAACCAAGAAAATAGAGTATAATAGAGGAATTTATTTCGGTGGTTTTCAGTAGTTCGATGGCAAGACAGAGGCAAGCAAAAACGCTCTGATACCAAATGTAAACTCCAGCATGCATTTCATACAAAACATAACGTACAAAATCCATGCAAAAAACACATATATGTAACGGTAATATATATGTGAAAAAAAAGCAGTAGCATACATCTTATACAACAACTGTAATGTAAAGATCCATGCATTTAATACAGCATATATATATGTGTAGCAGCGGAAGCTCTAAACAAAGAACCATATACCTCCAGCCATTGCCTCCACTGTGGATCTGAAAGTTTGTTGAAGATCTGAGTTTCTATCCTCTTCCTGAAGCAAGCTCGATGGTGTGCTCTCTTGATGCTAGGAGAGGACAGGACCCGAAGAGGTTGTTTTTAACAACCAAAACCACTCAATACTCTCTGGCCATCACAGAGAAGAAGAGTCGGGTAGATGGGCAACCAAAAATAGTGGGTAGGGCATAACCTTTTAAATGGACCATACTGAATGATAATGAGAATAAAACTTACATTCTGTCCTCTTCTGCATTGTGGTAAAGGACACAACATGTATCAGTCGGATTGAGCCATCTACACTTGGTCCTGAGCCTATTTTTAATTGCTAACCAGGCAATGATGGAAGCTTTGGGGTTTTATAAAGTTCTTCCATATTAGATTGTACCAAGGGACCTCTATTGTATCATTTCTGAAATTAATGCTATAGCAAGACTCATTCGTAAAGAATCCCTACTAATTTGGAGTCCAGCTTATTGAATCAGCCAATCTGGTATTCCCTAGTTGAGGAAGGTGCTCATGCAGAGAGAGAAGCCCCTAAAGTTACCCCTTCATTCACCATCTTGAATTAGATCAAATACTCCAGCTCTTCCATAGGCATTCTATTTCTAAGTTGTGAGAAACCTGGGTTATTTATGAGAGGACTGATCTCCAGCCAATTATCATACCAAATCTAAGTATTTCTATATGTTTGATATAAGGGTATAACAAGCGCCTCATCTTCAACAAGTGATTGAAAAATCAGGAGTAGTGGTTGGATTGAGCAATTACATGCGATATTATAACCAAGTGTATAAAAGAGAGACTCAAAAATCAACTGACGGAAAACATCCCAAGATTTTTATACCACAAATTAGTAAATCACTTCCATTACAAATTCCATTCTTCTTTTCAATTTTTCTCCACGAGGATCAGACCAATAGCAACTGATGAAGGATATTGTTTTATTTTTGTCTCCCTGATGCTATTTGTTTGTTCGGCCATGATAGACAAGTTATGGGTACCAATTGACGAACACTAAAATTAACGAGTTAAAAGTGCCTTAATCATATATTATAACTTGGTTTTCCTTCTTGACATGATGTGTTCGACAGTTTGTGAATTTCTATATCCTATTACTTCCCAACATTACGTTCATATTACCGGACAAATTAAAGGTAAATGGCGGTTTTGTGCCTAGCAAATGAAAGTATACATGACATATATAATACAGAATCGAATTATTCAGGATAAGACAACTAGTATTTTCAAGATTAGAGTCAGATAATTAAATCAAATTACACGTGTAGTCATTTATCCATCCAGAGAGCTTGCACTTAAACCTTGCATGGCCGATCAAAAATTCTCGATGGAGAATGATTGACTTGGAAATATGAATGGACCTTTCAAGTTAAAGGATATGGTTACGTTTTAATATCTAATTTTGCAAGCAACAATAGGATGCTCGTTTAGCCTCAATATTAAACATCGGAATATCTGGATGAATCTAACCGGAAGGGTTGTGAAATTAAAAAAAAGAGAGGACAAAAGCTAGCTAGCAGACAATCAAAGTTTCGGGCCGCGAGCCAGGACAGCTTACGCTGAGTAGCTGTTAATGCAAATTATCGTGGGTTAGATGTCAAACTCCGTTCGTCGGACAATTCAGTTCCTTCGACCATAAATTCATGTTCTCAGCCTCAAAGCTCACCAATGCACCGGAAACCGGAGCTTATTTGATATTCAAACTTCCAATCGAAGCTCTGGTTCACCTTATAGCTAGCTCAACCTATTACCTTAATGGCTTTACAATCAGCAATCAAATTGCTTTTTATTACCATAGCATTGTTAATGCTAGCAGTAGGTTCCAATGCTGGTGGGATTGCAATCTATTGGGGTCAGAATGGAAATGAAGGAACGTTGGCAGAAACATGTGCCACTGGAAACTATGAGTTTGTGAACTTGGCTTTTCTACCAACTTTTGGCAATGGCCAGACTCCAATGATAAACCTCGCTGGTCACTGTGATCCATATAGCAATGGTTGCACAGGTTTAAGCTCTGATATAAAATCCTGCCAAGAGAAAGGCATTAAAGTGATGCTATCTATTGGTGGAGGTGCGGGTGGCTACACTCTAGCCTCTGCTGATGATGCTAAGCAAGTTGCTACTTATCTTTGGAATAACTTCTTAGGTGGACAATCTTCTACTCGCCCTCTAGGCGTTGCTGTTCTTGACGGAATCGATTTTGACATTGAAGGAGGCACCAACTTGTACTGGGACGATCTTGCAAGGTATCTGTCAGGATACGGCAAAAGAGGTAAGAAAGTATTCTTAACAGCAGCTCCTCAATGCCCATTCCCTGATGCTTGGGTAGGAAATGCCCTGAAGACAGGTCTTTTTGACTACGTTTGGGTCCAATTTTACAACAATCCACCTTGCCAATACGCTTCTGGTCAGATTACCAATCTTGAAAATGCATGGAAACAGTGGATATCAGATATTCCAGCGAAAAAGATTTTCCTGGGCTTACCTGCCTCTCCAGAGGCCGCAGGAAGTGGATTCATACCTGTAGCCGATTTAACTTCCAAGGTGCTTCCTACTATTAAGGTTTCGGACAAGTATGGAGGAGTTATGCTGTGGTCCAAGTATTACGATGATCAGAGTGGATATAGCAAGTCCATCAAGAATGATGTCTAAAATTTTTGATGTGTTTGTCATCATTTACGTGTGTGATGTTTAATTTCCGAGTACCACCTATGTAATATCTTTTTATATCAGTGACTATATTTCTCTTGCAATTTAATTTATACGAGTTTAGTTAAAGTTCCTTGCATTGAAATTTGGGGAGCTTAGTTAGTTGATCCCCGAAAAAAGTAACGAGTAAAAATTAAAAAGATGCTTAATAATATATTACAATTGAATGAATAACAATTTTATATCTTCTTAATAGCAATATTCTATATCTCCTATTATAATAAAGAATGAAAGTAATATTTATTTTAATTCTCGGTATATTTATTATAATTTTATTATCATTCTTCAATATTCTATATCTCCCATTATAATAAAAATGAAAGTTATATTTATTTTTAATTCTCGGTATATTTATTATAATTTTATTATCATTCTTCTAAGTGAATCAAGCAAATTTAATGAATTGGATAAACCTAAAATTTACACACAAACTACTAGTGTTATTTGATGGTGAGTTGAACGAAATATTACTTTTGCACCTCATCAATATTCTATAATCTCATCCTTTCGATATATTAAAAAAAAAACATCATCACGTTTTTCAATATTAAATATTTCAGAGTTTTCGATAATAGTTTTACTTTCATTGTTTTAGGTTTTTTCAACTCCTTCATTCACGATTCACGGTTGTGTTGATTATATTCTACACTTTTTCAAGTTATTGAAGTATTAGAACCTTGACTGGGTTAACCTTGGATTCCAACTATTTGGCTCAATCTCTGCTCCATCGAAGTCATATCTTTTAGATGTTATCCTTCACTTGTATAATTGAAGTCATACATTTTAGACGTTATCCTTCACTCGCACAACTTCTTTCATCTTTCTATATTTATTAATGTAGATTTTCGTTAAAAAAATCTTTAAAATAATTATATACAAATAAATTATTGAATATTCATATATGTTTTTCAATTGCTTTTAATATAAATATTAAAATATTTAAATTAAAAACTACAATAAAAACTAAGAGGAAGTAATATTATACTAAGATGAAAAAGAAGAAACATAAAGAAATGGTCAATCATAGAGAGAAATACAAGAAGATATAACAAAATTTACTTATTTAACGACATGATTAGTAAGGTTTTCTCTAACTCTTTTATCTATTGACAATTTTAAGAAGAAATCAGAATCTTTTCCCATAAAAAAAGAAGAAATCAGAATCAACTTTATGTAATACCATGATACTATTTTGCATAAATGTATCTTTTTAATTGAAAAATAAAATACAAAATTAAAATTCGTTGCTAAATATGGAAGGAAAATATCTCGATAAAATTTGCGACGGACTTTAGCGACGGTATAAAATGCCAATCAGTAAATAAGTTTGAGTTTACCAATGAAAAATTTCTGTCGGTAAATTCTAGGCAAACATTAACGACGGTAGAATATTCTCGTTAGTAAATAAGGTAGAAATTATTGGTAGAATTAAAAAAGTTTGAGTTTATTGACGGAATTTTCTTCGGTAAACCGGTAAATAGGCTAGAAATATTGACGAAATTAAAAAAGTTTGAGTTTAGAGATGGAATTTACCGACGAAATTTTTTTAACCAAACGATGTCGTTTTCTTTTACATTAAACTCACTCGAAGCTCTCCCCCTACCCCAACCCGCTTCTTCTTCTTCCCGTTGTGTCCCTCTCGTGTGATTTTCTTCTCTCCGGCATTGTCTCCTCTTCTTCTTTTCCAAAGACAGTCCAATGTAACAATTCTCCTGCCACCATCTTGTTGGTATGCTACGTATTGCTGCTCCTTAGCAGAAATTTGTATTACCAGTGCAACATCCGTTGGTGCTGTGGATCCCATACTATACAACGATCTTGTCTAGATGTTTCCTGTCGTTGAGTCCCTCTTTGTACATTATCTTTTGTCTTTCTCTCTTTTATTGTATTATATGCTTGCTTACACTCTTCCTCTTCTCTTAGAAGAAGGATCATAAGCTTAATAACAGCTCCTTCACGAGGAGAGCTTCCATTATCTACCTGAGGACTCCTTCTAGAGATTCCTTTTGTCTCGAAAAGTACTTTCACTACATTCTCTGTTTATTCTTGGCTTGATTCTTCATTAAGTTTTTTTCTTAATATATAGAAGGCTATAAACATGGTTGGTCACGAGTTTTGAAGTTCATCTATATAGGATTTTCAAATTGTTAAGACTCGCCCATCAAATGCTTAGCAAATATGTTGGATGCAAAGGTTTTCCATAATTATTTTAATTAATGTGACTGCTAAAAATCTCACTGATACAGGGTTCCAGATGTCTTAGTTTTTGGAACTCAGGTAATACATTCTTTTGGGAATCATAATATTTTCTATCACATATTTTTCCAATACTTGTTGAGCTATTGCTACTAGGCTTATTTTATGTGCATTCATTATACTGTAGTCCCTCTTGATGTACTGAATATTGTTAGGTTGCTGATAGTTTTAGTTGCCCCAGGCAGAGTGTCCTGGATGAGAGATTGAAAATCAACGAACACTCAACTCCAACATTAGTTGGTACCTTGTTGCACCATGTTTTTTAAGTTTTGAGGATTTAAAGACTTTTTTTGCTCTAATATCAAAATTCTTTATGTGGAACATTGCTGTCACTCACAAGAATTGTGTATCTGGATGATATTGTTAACCTTTTTCGCTTCTAGGCGGGGCTTATGAGGAAGAATCTTACAATAGACTTCTTGTAGGAATATGCCAAAACAATTCTCCAGAAAAATATTGATAGTTTATATGCATGTGGAGGTAATTATAAGTAAATATAAGTTATGATTATAGTTTTGCCCTTTGCTTCATCAACCATTACACTTATCAAAGAAAACACTCTCGTTATGTTTCATATTAGTTTTAAGTTCTTACTTTTCAATATGTTAAATTTTCAGTCCATGAAAAAGATTTACTGAAGATCTTATTTGAAGCTATCCCCAAAATTTTTAGACTAGATTCTCCGATTCAAAGAAGCTGAGGTGTGTTGGTGTTGGATCGGAAAACAAAAGCATGCTATATTTGGAGAACTGGTAGATTTCAAAACTTTTTAGAAATCATATTTGCAGCGGAAGCAACATATGCAAATCATCATGCCAAATCATACATGATATGGTATAAGTATAATAATAAACATAAATAAGATGAAGAGTATTACCGACTCCTTTGCTACAGCTTTAATTCCTCGCTACGCTATCCTCTCCTTCTTCTTGTATCCAAAACCTTTTCTTTTGAATCTTTTCCTTTAACATTCTATCTTCGCCTTGCTGTTGTATCCTCAACCAATTTGATTTACCTCTGTTCTTTTAAGACAATTTGGTTAACAAAATCCTTTGGTGGGAAAAGAGAAGAAACGTTTGGAGGAGATTTTTCTTAGAAGAAAATGAACCAAAAATGAGACTCTTCTCTTGCTAATTTCGGCTTTCTTATGCATGAAAGGAGAGAGTGAGTTAAACCATGCAAGAACACCTTCTTACAGACTCAATTTCAGTTATGTAAGAAAAAGAAGAAGAGAATAGCATCCAATGCATCACTTCTTACTTTAATCAAGCATAAAGAAGCCATTAAATGAGACTCTTCTCATTTATTTTAAGATGACTATATGAAAAGACCAATCACCTAATATTGATATGCCAATTTCGGTTTTGGAAGATAGAAGAAGGAAAATGGTCCATCCAATGTACATCTTTCTTCTTTAATCTAATGAATGCTAATAGGTTACATGCTAACATTAAAAGATAACCATTAAACCATTTAATGGCAAGTTCATAACTCCATTTAATGATGATAAACCATAATAAAGGCCATCTTTATTTAGCATTTGAATGTTAAATGTGCAGCTGCACATTCAACCCTAATAAAAACGAAAATGCTACTTCTTTTTTTAAAAAAATTGTTTTAATATAATTAATCTAATCAATTACATTAAACCAAAGTCTAGCCCATTTATAAATGAACATTAGGGCTTTTAATTAACCATTAATTAGTGCAAGCCCAACATTTAATTATGGGCTTCTAAAAATCTCCATTTATATTTCTTACTTAGCTTGATAACCTTCCTTGAAGCTAAGTGGAGAATCTCATTGGATTTTGATAATTCAAGCTTATTAACTAAATGTCATTCCACTAAAGACAATTAGTTGAACTCTTGAATTATTAAATATTATGATAATACATATTTTATGTCCAATTGCAAACCCCATTTAGAACCTTATTATAGCCATCCACACAACAAAGGGTAAAATTACCGTTTTGCTCTTATGTTGGTTTTTCCTTCTAGATCTTCCATTTTACTTTATATGGTGATTAACACACAAAATCTCATCTTGGTTTTAAGACTTGATGTGTAGCTAGTCCATCAAACTACTAGTGTCAGTTTAATCACCAAATCTCCTTAAAACATCTAGAAGTGGTGATAACACTATAAACTCTTTATTTGAGTGAATGTTCCTTGATACATGTTTCAATTAATAATTCTAACATGCAAACACTAGATTAATACTCTTTAAAAATCCATTTCAAACATATCAAGAATTATAATGAAGCACATACGAGTTCACCACTCATCAAGATTATGGTTCATAATAAGTGAATGCTTAAGTTGTATGTTTCAAGATTATAGTAACGACCACTTTATTATTGAAAACATACTTAATTCTATATTCATTTAATAGTGCCATTATCGATAGTCGACTACTATCATGATATGAAACTCATCATTCCCTTTAAGTAAACTCCTTTACTTATATGGAGATAAATCGCAACACTATAGTCTAAATCATATAATCAAGACTTGATTATTCAACTATGAATCAATTAATTTAGATTCTTATAATATACATGTTTCTCATACATCTCTATGTATATGTATATTACTTACAAAAGAATCTTGGTACCTTTTGACTAGATATATAATGCTCACACAAATAAAATCAAACTCTTTTGTTTTATTAGTAATAAATATTTTCATTACAAAACTGTAACTGAAGAAGATAAAATTACATGTAAATATAATTGCTTTCCAGGGCACTATATTTACATAACTTCAACAATCTCCCACTTGCCCTAAAGTAAGTTTGATATATCCCTCTTTCCCATCCCTTCTAGGTGACCCTCAAAGCACTTTTGAGTCAATGTCTTTATGAATGGATCAACTAGGTTTTGCTCTGTGGGAATCTTTACCACATCTACCTCTCCACGTTGTATTATCTCCCTTATGAGATAATACTTTCGCTCAATATGTTTGGTAGCTTTGTGGTTATGAGGTTCTTAGAATTAGCCACTACCCCACTATTATCATAATAAAGTGAAATGACTTTTTTTTCCTGTGGAACTACCTCTAAATCATTTAGGAAGTTCCGGAGCCAGACTGCTTCCTTTGCTTTTTCACAAGCAGCAACATACTCAGCCTCCATAGTCGAATCAACAATACAAGATTGCTTGACACTCCTCCAAACTATAGCTCCACCTCCTAAAGTAAATATAGAACCAGAAGTTGATTTCTTTGAATCAACATCTGATTGGAAATTAGAATTTGTATATCCTGTCAGAATAAGATTACTTCCAAAGTAAACAAGCAAGAAGTTCTTCATCCTACGAAGATATGTAAGTATACACTTAATTGTAGTCCAATGTTCCATTCCTGGATTGGACTGAAATCTGCTTACCAGTTCCACTGTGTAACAAATATCCGGTCTAGTGTAAAGCATTGCATAGATCAAACTTCCACCTGCCGAAGCATATGAAATGTTATGCATGTGTTCAACCTCCTCTTGGGTTTTAGGTGCTTGTTCCTTTGAAAGTTTCATTCCATGTCTAGTAGGAGTGAAACCCCTTTTGGAATCTTGTATGGCGAACTTATTGAGCATATTCTCAATGTAGGTTAATTGAGACAAGGCTATCCGTTTGTTCTTCCGATCCCTTATAAATTTCATCCTTAGAACATAGTTAGCTTCTCCCAAATCATTCATTAAAAACTGTTCATTCAACCATCCCTTAATCGCAGATAACATTCCCACGTCATTCCCAATGAGCAGAATGTCAGTAATATACAGGATTAGGAAAGTAACCTTACCTTCTTGTATTCTTTTACAAATACAAGGCTCATCTAGGTTTTGTATGAACCCATAGGTTTTGATAGACTTATCAAACATAATGTTCCAAGACCTAGATGTTTGATTAAGTCCATAAATGGACCTTTGCAACTTGCAAACCTTATGCTCATTACCTGGCTTAAAGAATCCTTCTGGTTGGGCCATAGAAATGGTCTCCTCAAGATCCCCATTAAGAAATGCGATCTTGACATCTATTTATCATATTTCATAATCGAAATAGGCTGCTATGGCTAAAAGAATCCTGATGAACTTAAGCATGGCAACCGAAGAAAAAGTCTCCTCATAGTCTATACCCTCTTGTTGAGTATAGCCTTTAGCTACCAATCAAGCTTTAAAGGTCTCTACCTTTCCATCCGATCCCCTTTTCCTTTTGTAGATCCATTTACACCCTATGGCTTTTAGACCTGGTGGTAGATCTACAAGGACACAAACTTCATTAGTGTATATGGAACCTATTTATGATTCCATCACCTTGAGCCATTTTCCTGCATCAACATCATTAATAGCCTATGTATGTGTAATGAGATCTGTTTCTTCTTGGTCTGAGATGGCAATTAAGCCTTCTCCTAGACCCAGATACCTATCTGGTTGTCTCACAACCCTCCCACTACGTCTAGGCACAACTTGATGTTTAGGTTGCACTTCCGATTTAACTCTTGAATTCATTTTGGCATCTTGTTCTGTCATATCCAAAATAACTCTTGGCTTGAATGAAATAGCTAACTCCTTTAGTACTACTTCACTTCTTCCCTTCTGATTTCTCACAAACTCTTCCTCTGAGAAGGTCGCATTTGTCGAACCAAATACCTTCCTGTCCTGAGGATTGTAAAAATAGTACCCTCGAGTTCCCATAGGATATCCTACAAACAAACATACTTCTGACCTTGGTTCCATTTTTGTAGATTCAGGCTTTAGAAATGGACCGGGCAGCCCCAAGTCCTCAAGTGCCTCAATGATGGCACTCAGCCAGTCCACAACTCCCTAGGTGTTTTGGGAACGGATTTGGATGGAGCAAAGTTAAGAAGATATGTTGTCGTTTGTATGACATATCCCCATAACGATTCTGGAAGGCTAGCGTAGGACATCACTGATCTTACCATTTCCAATAGAGTTCTATTTCTCCTCTCTGCTACACTATTCTATTGAGGTGTTCGAGGAGCTGACAAATTGAAAACAATTCCATTATCAATTAAATATTGCTGGAACTCTCTAGATAAATACTCACCACCTCGATCCGATCAAAGTTGTTTTAATGGCTTGCCTAGTTGCTGCTCAACTTTAGCTTTGAATTCTTTGAACTTTTCAAAGGATTCACTCTTTTTATGCATCAAATACAAATAGCCATGTCTTAAGTAATCATCTATAAAGGTTATTAAATATTCATAACCTCCTCTAGCTTGTACGTTCATAGGCCCACACACATCAGTATGTACTAGGTCTAACGTAGATTTAGATCTGTTTCCTTTAGAAGGAAATGAGACTTTGGTCATTTTCCTTCAATACAAGATTCACAGGTGGGTAATGGATCACTATCCAAGCCCATAAGGATCCCATCCTTTATTAACTTGTCAAGTCTTTTCTGATTGATATGATCCATTCTTAAGTGCCACAGATACTTTAAATTAATGCTAGAGACATTAGATTGTCTTGGTTTTATCAATTTTGTGGTGTTTAGTGAGTCTGTCATAGGTTCTATAAACAACAATCCATGTTTAATTATCACATCACAAATAAAATCCTTATTCTCATATATTGAAACAAAATTTTCAAAATATAAGGAATAACCAGATTTATTAGATAAAAAACAGAAATCATGTTCCTTACAATCATTGGCATGTAATAAACATCCTCCAAATATAACCTATGACCACTAGGAAAGTCCAAGATAACTACTCGTACTGATTCTGCTGAAACATAGGAACCATCTGCTATTTTGACTTGAAACTAAGCTTTACGTAGTCTTCTCCTTTGCTGGAACCCCTGCAAAGAATTGCAAACATGGTTAGTGACTCCTGAATCTAATATCCAAGAAATAGATAAATCTACCACATTTCTAGTTCCTAACAAACTTAGGAAACCCATTTGCTTTTGAGGGACTCAAGGTAGACTGGACAGTTTCTTTTCTAGTGGCCCATCTCATCACAGTGGAAACACTTTCCTTTGATATTCTCTTTGGCCTTCCTTTTCATAGGATGAGCCTTGACCCCTGTTTGGGCCTTCTATTTCATTGGACCCTTCTTCTTTTGCTTGCCCTTACCCTTGGGCTTAGAAGAAGAAGCTACATTAGCTTTTGGCCTATGAGCCTTAATATTAAATGTCTCCTCCGTACTCTCTAGAGGGTATTCATCAACTCACTTAAGGTGTAATCCTTGCTTTTGAGCTCATAGTCCAACTTAAATTGCTGAAAAGAAGAGTTTAAGTTATTAATGATCATAATCATCTACGTATCCACATCCATATCTGCCCCAAGCATCTCAGCCTCAGTGACTGCAGAGATTACCTTCATCATGTAATCCCACACCAGTTCACCAAGTTTTTGTCTAAGATTATGAAAGGTTTGGATAGCTTTCACTCTTGCAGACTTAATCCTCACACCAAACATCTCATGTAGGTGGACGATTGCACTAGCAGTTTTCATACAAGAAATTTGTTTTTGCAACATGCCACTAACAGAAGCTAGAATGTAACACTTAGTAATCTTGTCAGCATTCTACTAACGCTCATGTTGTTGGACTTGCTTAGGAGTTGAATCTTCACCCGGAGGTGTAGGCTCATTTTCAGTTAACACCCATGAAATACTCTCATATTGAAGAACAATGTCAAGGTTACATCTCCATTCATTAAAATTTTCTCCGTTTTCCAATTTCTTATTTGTCAAGAGCAGGGTGAGTGTATTCATTTTGTGGTTCATTATGTCTGAAAATATAATTTATTAAAACATGAGCATACTAGTCAACAATTATTGGAACTTTGTATAAAATCATGATGCATGTATGCATGGTGATAAATTTAACAAAACTTTAAAAAAATTAAAACATTATACAACGGTTATTTTTCTTATCTATAACAGACTAAATGATGGTGGGCCATCTTATCTATTAAAAGAAAAACTGGGACTCTCCCACAAAAAAAGCTACCAAGCATCTCATGCCCAACTTTTTGAGAAGCCTCTTAATTTAGTCCATACTTTTACCAACAAAGCTACGTTGGGTAGTTTATTGATAAAAAATATTGAGTGTTTAACCATTTGATTTGTTCACTACAGATACCTGCAAACCATGCCTCGGTGGGAGATCACATTTGCTACCAATAAGTGGACTTATCCTAAAGGAGACCCAAACCATGCAAGATCTAGGATTCATGCCCTCCGATGGGTAGTAACACTTCACCACATGGAAATGGCCCATCGTTTGGAGACCGTGGACTCTCACATGAACATCCTCTCCCACTCAATCTTTTTGGGCTTTAAGTTTTAAATATCATCTTGTCTAGATGCAATTTATTATCCATCCTATATTGTTTCATTATATATCTCATACATAATGAATGCATGGCTAGGCCTAGGGTTGGCAAGTTTCTAAATGACATGCAATCACATAATATCACATATTATTTGCATTCATTTCTCCATTCATCACATGAACTAATTAAGCCACTTTTGATTGTCCATCCTAGAAACAAAAATAATTACAAGCCTTTTAGGCCCAAAATATTCTTCTTGGACTTGATCTTCCGCTTCGAACTCTTCTCTCATATGATCTGGCCCAATCGGTACAAAGTGTGTAATGGCTTTCCTTTTCAGCATAAAAAAGGATTTTCATAAAACCGAATTTTTGCCCATTAGAAAACAAAAGTCAGCACTTGCTTTTCACCAAAACCGAACTAATGGATATTACATAAAAAAATCCAGCACTTGTAAAAAACAAAATTTTGTTACAACAAAATTTATACAACCAAAACTTTGTTAAAACAAAATTGCAGCACATTAGTTTTCTAAAAACCAAAAAATAGCCAAGACACCATAACCATAACCAAAACTTTACCTATTCATTTCTTCAATCCATGGCTTCTTCATCTTCATCATTACATGATTTTGTACATTACATAATCAAAGTAAAAATAAAAATAAAACCAAGGAGGAAACATGGTGATGATAGACCACCCTCCTTGTTACAACCAAATGAAAAAATCTTACAAGATAAATTTAACTTCTATGAACAACCAAAAGAGCAACACATACCCCATATATATTTCTATCACATAAAAATATGTAACATATAAAAAATGATTGCCAACCCATGCATCAACCATATAGGAACCGAAATCCTGCATTAGAAACTAGCTCTGATACCAATTGTTGGATCGGAAAAAGAAAGCATGCTATATTTAGAGAACTGGTAGATTTCAAAACTTTTTAGAAATCATATTTGCAACAAAAGCAACATATCCAAATCATCATGCCAATCCATACATGATATGGTATAAGTATAATAATAAACATAAATAAGATGAAGAGTATTACCTACTCCTTTGCTATAGCTTTAATTCCTCACTGCGCTATCCTCTCCTTCTTCTTATATCCAAAACCTTTTCTTTTGAATCTTTTCCTTTAACAATCTATCTTCTCCTTGTTGTTGTATCCTCAACCAATTTGATTTACCTCGTGTTCTTCTAGGACAATTTGGTTAACAAAATCCTTTGGTAGGAAAGGAAAAGAAATGTTTGGAGGAGATTTTTCTTAGAAGAAAATGAACAAAAAATGAGACTCTTCTCTTGTTAATTTCGGCTCTCTTTTGCATGAAAGGAGAGAGTGAGTTAAACCATGCAAGAACACCTTCTTACACTGTAACATCCCATCACCGATGGGAAGGGTAAATTGGTAATTTGGAATGAGTTACGAGTGTGTAAACGTATCTCGGCATGGTCATGCCTAATATGGCCTCCATATATGCATAACTTGAAATTTTTGTATATGCACATGATTGTACATACATTCATGACATTTCCCGGCATATGTGTTTATTGTAAAAAATGTGTTATTTGTGTTTGAAAAATTGAGTTGGAGTGATTTTTGTGTGTTTTATGTTTTTAGGGGTTTTTGGGAATTTTTCTAGAATTTTTGGGAGTCAATGTCCGGACCGTAAAATTTTCAAGTGGCTGACTGAGTGGATTTTCGGTACCAAAAATGACTGGTCAATGGCACTGAAAAATTAAAGACATGATGTTAAGATTTATTAAGTTAAGCCATTGAAGTTTGACGAGAAATTGGAGTAGAATTTGGAACCGGAATAAAAACCGGGACAAGTGGCAAGTGACACATGTCACTTGCCTACTGAGTCTTTATTTAATGATTAGCTTTATAAGTACCCTAATTGACTAAAGCTTCCACGACACTCTCTTTTTAAGTTGGAAAATGTATTTTTGCTTCTTCCATCTTCTCTCCACCGTGGCCTCCTTCCTCCTCCTTCCTTTGTTTGTTTTTCTTGTTCTTATTATTACTTCTCTTCTCCACTTATTTAGATCTTCATACCCTATGTGCTCTCTTCCCTTTTATGCACAAAACTCAAAATCCTTGCCTTAAAAGAGTGGTAACCGTAGGTGTGTAGAGAGGTTGAAGCAATTGAGTGAGAGTTGGAGGATTGAAGAGTTGAAGTTTGTTTAAGTAAGAATTTAAGTTGTGTCCTTAAAGTAGTGGTTAGAAGCAATAATTATGACATCTTGTGCATCACTTGCATAAATTTTGTGTGTTGATTGTATGGGTATAAGTGTATATTTTGTAAGGATAAATGAGATGGTAGGTGATTTATGTGAATTAATAGTTTTGGCTTGTTTTTATGATGTTAGTATGATGGTGGATGGGAGTTAATTAAGGGAAGAAACTTGTGAGTGTGTGCTGCCATTTGTGACTCCTTATGCAAGTAAATGCCTTGATGAAATTATGGTTGTGTTAGTGATTACATTGGATGCCAATTGATGTAGGAATGATGTTAGAAAGAAAGGGGGAGACATAGGTAGCAAATCTGGAAAAGTTACCTTGTACATGTTTCAATGTTTTTGCCATAACTAGTTGTGTGGTTAAGAAATTGAGGTGAGGTTTGTCTTAAATTAAAATTGATACATTTGGCTACATTTCTTGTGAAGGAAGTGCTGCCAATTTTGATTAGAAGAGTGTTGAATCTTGCTTTTAAAGTGAAGTATGGGTACAGTATGAACAGTAATTCGAGCTTGATGACCTGAATCTTTGATGAATTTTTCTAGATTGCTTTGGGTTGAATTTGTGAAATTGGTCTTCATGAAAGTTGAAGATTGTTGTGTTAGCTTTCTAACGCCACTAAGTATGAATTTTTTTGATGTATAGATTGAAAGTTATGATCTGTTAATGTTCAAGTGGTAATTCAGCCTTTGGTGTGCAATGCTCTAAGTGTGTAGGTCTTGTACACTTTGTGTTCTGAGATTTAATTGGGATTGTTAAGGGTGAAATTGGTTCAAGTGACCTTTTGGAAAATTGTATAAGATTGTTGTAACTTTCTAATGAGGTATTTTATGCAAATTTTGAATGTAAGGATGGTTAGATATGAATTTGTAAAGTTCTGTTATGGTTTAGGTGAAAGGCTGTTTTTATAAACCCTAACAGGACAGCCACCTTAATGGGAGGTTTTGACATAGTTTGAATGGGAATTTGCTTTAAAGTCCTCTTGAGAATTGTAGTATACTGTCTGAGCTTTTTATTGATATATGGTATGTAATTTTTTGACAATGGGTTGGAAAGTTATGAATTTTGGAAGATTGGGTTATATTTGAGAATGATTTGGATAGGCTGAAGCTTTGATTGAGAAATTGAGTTGCTTAATGATGGAATTGGCTTTCAGTTTGTTCATGAAAGATGTAGCATTTGTTTTGCTCTTTTTATTGATATAAAATTTGGGTTTTTGACAAAGAGGATGAAAAGTTATGATTTTTGGAAAAATACTGTTCTGTTGTGGCAATTTTGTAATTTGCCAGAAGTTTTGAGTGCATTTTTGACACCCTTAGGGGTGAAATTGGATTTTTCACTCTTCATAAAACTTGTAGAATTTTTCAAGAGCTTTCCAACGAGACCAAATTTATGATTGTTGGATGTCTGTGCTAAAAGTTATGAGTATGGAAAGAGGGAAGGTTTAAGAGAAGTTTGGAAAATTTGGAAAAAAAAAAGAATTGAAATTGGATTAGGGGAGGGAAGACCTCGCCCTCGCCCTTGCGAGTGCGACCGCTCGCGAGGGCGACAGCTCGTGAGGGCGAGCGTAGGCGCCCTCGCGAGCCCGTTGATGCGAGGGCTTTTTTTATTATTTATTTTATTTTATTATTGAATTTCTTATTTGTTTCCTTTGTGAATTAATTTGGCCAATTTGCTTCTTTTGTCAATTACTTTTCCGTCCGACGTCCGATTGACCTGATTCTCGAGGCATCGCATTCATATAATATTTAATTTCATTTATTTGTAAAATTGGGAATTTTTACAACTGAAATTGACGTGGACCGATTAGGTCAAAGTGAGAGAACCGGAAAATGATTTTTCGGAGCCGTGTTTTTGTTAATAATTGGACCTATAGAGGTCCAAATTGAGTGATTTTTGTGTCTATGGGTTTCTATTTTATAGAGGAACATTTGGTGACGGGAAATTGTGTAATGGTGTCGGGAATGTCACGAACATGCATTGTACACATTTAATTGCTACATGTGCATTATTAAATGTTTCTGATTGCCAATTTGGTAATGTTGGATATTTGGACTGTTTTAGAGATGCATTTGGGACGTCAATTCACAGACGTTGCCGATACTTCCAGGCTTTAGCTTCAGAATCAAAGGTAAGTAACCTAGATGGTTTCTCGATTATTGATTGTTTATAATTTTACACTATAACACTGTGGAGAATAATGGAGGGCTTTGCGTTTGTTTATGACTGATTCCGGGCCGAAGGTGCCCGATGTACTGGGAGAATTTGACATAGAAGTGTTATTTGTCTGAGAATTTGAGACCTTCGTGTTTCCAATGTGATAGATCGTGATTGTGACTATGTTGTGAATAGTTGTGAAATAATTGTTTGACTGTAATAATTTGGGTTCGAGTGTGATGTGGTAAATTGTGATACAGAAATTGGTTGTGATACAGTTACTGCCTATTTGTAACATGTGAATAATTGTGCTGCATTTACTGTTAAATTGGGATATATGCATTTCATATATGAATGCATGATCAGTTAATGAGAGTTGTGACCGGAGCAGCCACCGAGAGTTATAAGCTCAACGTTTATATTGGGCCTCGAGCCCCACACTGATTCAGAGCCACAGGCTCACCTATTAATGCACCAATATTGGGACAGTTCAGAGCCTCAGGCTCACCGATTAATGCGCCCATATTGGGACAGTTTCAGAGCCTCTGGCTCAACGATTAATGTGCCCTTATTGGGATAGTTTAGGCGCTCGGTCACAACACCGAAATAAAATAGAAATGTGTCACATGTGCATGTCATATGTATCTGATTTTAGTCTCTTTGATTGAGCGAAAGGCTAACTGCCTTATGCTTCTGTGGTATTTCTGAATGTGAATTATGGATGTTTATGAATTCAATTGGTTATGTATGTCTAACCGTTTGAAATGTATATGTTAGAGTAATGCTCTGAAGGCAATCACCTTTAGCGCGTTTTGTACAAATTTGTGTACAGTCTTTATGAATAAATAAAGAAAGGCATATTTCATTACTTTGCTGTTCATTATTTATGAACTGATATTGATCAATAAGCAAATTAATGAAGTCCATGATATATGACATAGCATGAAGGAAATTGTGATGTGATCATACTACTGAGATTCCTATCATGTGCAATTATGTCAGTATCTAAATTATCCCTAGTCGTAGGATTACTGAGACTGGACATCGGTAATCTAGAAAGACTAGCACATCTCAAACTCCTTGATTTGGTCAAGCAGTGGATCTTAGAAACTGTAAATATGAGATATTTAGGGTTGAGATGTGGATGCTTACTAGAAGTAGTAAGTACATTGGTTGACCTGCTATGAGATCATCACATGGATGTCCTATTCTAATATCAGTGATAATCTCATCAGAGCAATGGTGCAAGTATCCTTAGACTTGAGGTACTCAAGGATATCTTGAATCTTGATTACGTGCTTTGACTCCATTCCTTGTTGCCTTACAGAGGTCGCTCATAGGGTGGTGCTTGGAGTGCGACTTGAGGTATTGAAGGTAATTGAGTAGCCAATAGAGGATTCACCACTTCGTGATAGCGAAGTTGATACCCATGGCCTCTTGTCGGTCATTACTTGAAAGTCTCGGCGGAGCATATATGTCATGAAGAGTGTCTTGGTGACATATTAAGTAATGAGTCCCAGGACAAGAACTGATATCACTTGGACTAGATTTGACTTAGTCAGTCTAGTAAGAGTTGACACTTTGCCCATACTCATAACCAAGTGGGGTATAGCATGGTGAAAGGACGAATTGCACGGTAATTGTCTATGGAAAGGTTCATGATATGGTTCATGATGAATACATGTTCATTCTTCAAACCAATTACTTTCCGGTCAATTGGGAGTCATGATGTGTTGCTAGATACCGCTCATGACTTGCTTAGATTAAGTGTTAATCTAAGTGGCCAACATAACCGGAAACCTAATGGGTCACACGCATAAGAGTGTCTCGGAGAACTCGTAAAATGGTTTTGGATAGAGATCCAATATATGGAGAGCAATCGGACTAAATAGATCCCGATGAGATCGAGATATGTCCCGATGAGATCGCGACATCGATATTGCTGAAAAAGGTTTCCGGGGGTTTTTCCCATACCGGGACCCAGTAGGTCGGTAGGACCGACCCCAGTGTGACTGGACCACCTCAGCATTTATATATATATATATAATTAATTAATTAAATAATTAATTAATATATATATATATATATATGTATATACGTAGATGAAGAGGAAAGGAAGGAGAAGCTTCCATTTCATGCTTAGTCATTAGATATAATAAATGACTAAGAGACAAAACTAAAAAGATGAGTAAAGATGAAGGATGATCGTTGGCTTTGATATAAAAGAAAGAGTTTCTTTGTTAAAGTTAGAGATGGTCGTGGCTTATGTGATAAGAGAAGAAAGAAAGAGTTTCTTTCTCTTGGATGATCATCTTCGTGGGTTTAGAAAGAGAAGGAAGAAAGAGTTTTTCCTCTCATCTCTCATCTCCAACGATCATCACTTTGGTCTCCAAGCTTTTTCATCTTCTCCATGGTTTTCATAGCTCTCCAAGGACAAAGGTAGGAGCTAGCACTCTTTAATTTGTTCTAGCTATTCCCGGGTCAAAGGGTTTGTCCCGGTTAGGTTCTCCGATCTCTGCGTGGATACCGTTAGAGACGGTCTCCTTTGGCTGTTATGGTTTGAGTCTGTTGTATAGACACATAGATCCTGGCTTTCAGGAAGGTCCCGAAATAAAAAAAAAATTTCCGCACCGTGGGCATGTGATGCTCACACCGGGATTTTCCTTCAGTATAAATGGTCCATGTTCAAGTGAAATTGTGCAATGTGATGATTAAATACGCAACAATGTGAATATATGTTATATGGAACGTTGTGTTGCATGAATTGAGTGAACCATCGATGATAGTTTCTCACTGAGTTCGCAAAACTCACCCAAAATTTGCAATTATTTTTTAGGACTCAGAAGAATACCCCGTTAGACAACGGGCGTATGACATCTGCCGGTTAATGAAGTAGAGAAGGGGTCGGGATTAGTTCGTGTCTACATTAGTGTATTTTTTTTCTGAATTTTTTGTATTAATGATATTGTGTTTATGAAAAGGGCCCCGAGGCCATTGAATTGTTTATGTAAATTATTTTCCGCACAAATTATAACGTGTATGTGTATGTGTTAAAGAAAAAAAAATTTATACTGAGTTTTGACTGAGTGATGTAGCACGTCACCCTTGCGGGGCACGGACTCGGATATCACCTTCGATGTCAGGTTCGGGTCATGCGGGAGTGGGGTGTTACATACACACTCAATTTCAGTTATCCAAAAAAAAGAAGAGAATAGCATCCAATGCATCACTTCTTACTTTAATCAAACACAAAGAAGCCATTAAATGAGACTCTTCTCATTTATTTTAAGATGACTATATGAAAAGACCAATCACCTAATATTGATATGCCAATTTCGGTTCTAGAAGATGGAAGAAGGAAGATGGTCCATCCAATGTACATCTTTCTTCGTTAATCCAATGAATGCTAATAGGTTAACATTAAAAGATAACTATTAAACCATTTAATGGCAAGTTCATAACTCCATTTAATTATGATAAACCATAATAAAGACCATCTTTATTTAGCATTTGAATGTTAAATGTGCAGCTGCACATTCAACCATAATAAAACCAAAAATGCTACTCCTTTCTTTAAAAAATTTGTTTTAATATAATTAATCTAATCAATTACATTAAACCAAAGTCTAGCCCATTTCTAAATGAACATTTGGGCTTTTAATTAACCATTAATTAGTGCAAGCCCAACATTCAATTATGGGCTTCTAAAAACCTCCGTCTATGTTTCTTACTTAGCTTGATAACCTTCTTTGAAGCCAAGTGGGGAATCCTATTGGACTTTGATAATTCAAGTTCCAATAAGCCTATAATTAACTTAATCTCATTAGAATTAATTCTAGCTTATTAACTAAATTTCATTCCACTAAAGGCAATTAGTTGAATTCTTGAATTATTAAATATTATGAGAATACATATTTTATGTCTAATTGCAAACCCTATTTAGAACCTTATTATAGCCATCCACACAACAAAGGGTAAAATTATCATTTTACCTTTATGTTAGTTTTTCCTTCTAGATCTCCCATTTTAATTTATATGGTGATTAACACACAAGATTTTATCTTGGTGTTAAGACTTGATGGGTAGCTAGTCTATCAAACTACTGGCGCCAGTTTAATCACCAAATCTCCTTAAAACATCTAGAAGTGATGATATCACTATAAACTCTTTATTTGAGTGAATGTTCTCTGATACATGTTTCAATTAATAATTTCAACATGCAGACACTAGATTAATACTCTGTAAAAATCCATTTCGAACATATCAAGAATTATAATGAAACACATACGAGCTCACAACTCATCAAGATTTTGGTTCATAATAAGCGAATGCTTAAATTGTATGTTTCAAGATTAAAGTAACATGCCACTTTATTATTGAAAACATACTTGATTCCATATTCATTTAATAGTGCCATTATCGATAGTCGACTAATATCATGGTATGAAATTCATCATTCCCTTTAAGTAAACTCCTTTACTTATATGGAGATAAATCGCAACACTACAGTCTAAACCATAATCAAGCGACCAACTTGATTATTCAACTATGAATCAATTAATTTAGATTTTTAAAATATACATGTTTCCCATAT